>OW284517.1:35313924-36563924 GCA_935413205.1 Polydrusus cervinus | reverse complement strand
TCGCGTCTCGGTAAACTATCTAATCTCTCGACAGTAATGAAACACTTTCCACCTCGGTACGTAATATACTATTTTCTACTCCCACATGGAAATTTGCTGTTTCCTTTACACTTAAGTGGCGAGTAACGTAGGCTATTCCAGTTAACTGTGCGGCAAAATTTTATAACAATCCTAGATAGGTAATGAAACTGACCAATCACAGTAGTCAATTACAGAGAAGCCATTGTTGTTCTTAAAAGTACTGACCAATCACAGTATATTATTTTTACTGAGGCTCCGCTTTTTTTTTCAAGACACTAAATTATATAATTTAAATGCATATGGTACAATTTGTTATTAATTTATTCAATATGATAAAATCTGGACGCATTTATAATAGATTTAGCAATAATGCAACCTGCTGAATGTGCATAGAAAATTAATTTCATGTAGCATCGTTTATCAGTTGGTTTTCCATATTTAGTTTAACGTTTCGATAGTCGAGAGGTAGAGCGTTTGACTATGGAACCAATTATCGTGAGTTCGAGCCCGGCAACCTGACAACTTTTTTTTACATTTTTTAACATAAGGTTTGTAAGTTTGGTCGTAGAAAAAATATACTGTTCAACTCGAGTGGATTGTCCATATTGCGCTCGGAAGTTGAGCACTCCGTCTACGGCGTCATGCTCAATTTACTTCCTCGTGCGATATGGACATCATATCCACTCTTGTTGTACAAACTACTATATTGTACTGTAAGAAAATATTATTTCTGTACGGCTACTTGTAAACTAAAATGTGTTAAGCTTGACAATTCAATATTACTGTATTTCCATAGTTACAACCGCCCCTGTTTTGTAAGAAGGGTCTAACTAGTAAATTGATAACTTTACAGGAAGGGCGAAATAAAAAATTGGCGAGTAAAAATATAACACAAATATCAGTTAGACCCAGTCATATCTACCTTATAATTTTTATTTACAGTTGGCTCCTTTATACAAGACATAGAATAGAAGTAAAACACCACAATAATGTAGTTATCCCAATTTACCAAAAAATGTTAGTTGGCCCCTTCTTACAAAACAGGGACGCAACATAAAAATTTAATGACATCATCTATTTGTGATCAACGTTAATAATATTTATTTCAAAATTTTAACAAGTTGATTGTAATAAGTTGTCCTTTTAATAATTTTCGATTTACGGAAAAATAGTATGTATACCTCGTAGAAAAAGTCACATTCCCGGACTCCGTATTGTCAGTCTCGGCTTTCGCCTGGATATACAATCTTTACGGTCGTCCGGGAATGTTCCACTTTTCCTACTATGTATACAATGTACATTTTTATAGATTTATATTTAAATATTGAGAAACGCACTTTTTGAGCTCGGAAGATTGGCCGTAAATAAATAACGGGATAGCGTAGTCAGTTCCAGTTTATGCAGAAAGATTGACGAAAGATTAGTCTATAACATACCCCAAATTCAAATCGATAGCTTTTTTGCCAAAAAAACTTCGTTCAGAAATGTCGCTGCCTCACTAATTCGAGTATGAAATGAACGAGAAAAACCTTCATTTCGATGTCAGTCTTCGGGAAATATTCTGTAGTTCTGTAGTCAGTGACGTTATCTTTTTGACTCTCCTTGAATATAGGAATAAAATGGAAAGTCTTCCATTTGTCTGGGAAGATACCAGTCTTTAAAGAGGACTGAAACATGTATCGCCGCAACAGTATTAAATGACAGAAAAAATTTTCAATACCTATCAACTTTTAATTTACATTACATCAGTTTTGTTAAATTGCAGATCTGGAATCAAAGAGCAAACCGGCCAAAAAATCCCAAAAAACATTCAAAGAGTCGCTCCATAAAAATAAAGCCACCGCAAAACTCATACGTCTGAAATTCTGCCTGATTAACATTTTAAACAGCCTGCAGCATTTCGTATTCGGTTTCGTTTTTAGCAGAAATTTACTTAAATTCGAACTGGATTTCGAAAAAGCGTACGATCTAAACTCCCTTATTGTATCTCATGAAGAATTTATTAATGCTGTATCTCAGACTGTGATAGGTTTGGAGGAAAGAATGCTGAAAAAGGATAAGTACAATAATGTGAGTATTTGTTTAAAACAAGTAAAATCATTTATAGTCTTTTTCGTCTGCGCGATGTATATTCTTGATAACTTTTGATTCAATTCAATTAAAGGCGGGGGGGATACTTTTTACAGTGAGGATCTGTTTATACGTTTAGTCCAAGGTCCTTTCCGGAACTAGCTGGAACTTATGTAGCCTTGCGCTCATAAAGATAATGGTATTTTTACAGGGTGATTCCCAAGTTGACACTTCTCTTTCGCTGTGTATAGAAAATAATCAACATTTGTAAATACCTTTTTTCAAAAAACTCAAAAATAAGATACTTACAATCATATATTACATTATGGATCAAATACGGTTCTGCCTAACTTGCCCGTTGAATAACATTAAGAAAACTTCTGGCCGTAGGATAAGTCCGCAAGGGATAGCGTTCTGCATATAATCTCGTAGCAGCAACCGCACCTTGACGACGCTCACCGTAAATTAACCCTATATCTACTAGTTTGTTGTTTGTTTTCAAATTTTACCATTTTCACGTGTCACCAATTTAAAATTAACTTGCTTCAGAAAAACACACCGCAACGTATTGCCAAATAACTCACCACCGACCCGTAAATTGCATGACTAATAAGAGACAAGACAAACAACATAAGGTATAGCAGGCTACGTTTTGATGACCAGGCCTACACTTAGATTTTTTACTTCTTTATCGCCTATTTTTAAGTTTTTTGAAAAAAAGTATTTGAAAATGTTTATTTTAATGCCTTTTACACACAGCTAAAAAAGAAGTATCAACTTAGAAATCACCGATGGACGCGACTAAGACAGAGAACAGAATTGTATATACCAAATTTCTATTTCTCAAGCTTGTGTTTTCTTTTTTAGGTTATGAATTGCGTCAAGTTACTCAAACTTATGTGGAACAATCTAAGGTATGCTACGCCTGAAAGGATTAGTGATTGTAACAAAATTTATCAACAGTTTTATAGTGATATTAGTCCCATTATTTTTCCTGTTTATGTTTATGATTACTGATAAAAATTTGTTATTATCTAAAATATTTTTGAAAAGGCTTCGCACTGATGAGTGATTTTTATTTCCCCTTTTTCTCCAGGAGGATCCCCATATCATTAGGTATGCAAAGGGATTACAGAGTAACCTAACGAATATTTAAGTCACTTTCATAATTTGGCATTTCATTGCAAAATTCTTTATTTTCATCAAGTGCCACGCGGGTTTGGGTCAATTTATGGAATTTGCCTATTGTTATCCATTCACAAACACTGAAAATGGCGTGATAAAGGCATGCATTATGTACATAGTATTAGGTACACCTATTTTTTTATTAAACATTATAAAAAAAATACGAAATACAAAAATCACATTATACAGAAATTAAATTATAAAAAATAATAATATTCTACGTCATCTGAGGAACTGTCATCTTCTCTTGACGTTATAATTAAATGGTCGACGGTCCGATCGATCAGGTAGTCAAGATCCCACATTTTCTCCTCTTCTTTAATGACATGATGGACTGCTTTTCGCCAGTTCTCTGATGTCACTTCCTTAATGGCTTGATCAATCAGTAGCTTAACGTCTTTCATATTGAAGGGCGTGTTGTGTCTTGCTACAAATCATTTCACTTGCGTCCATATAAGTTCTATAGGATTTAATTCGCAATGATATGGCGTTGTGCGCAGCAAAGTTACACTATGTTTTTCAGCTATATCTTCCACGGCATATTTTATAAAACGATGTTTGTGTAAATTTGCTATGGCTAATAGTAGTTCCTTCTTTATTAAATTATCTTCTTTTTTTTCTTTGGTCATTAATAATTTAATGCACAAAATTTACCTGCGCCTATGGCCGACACCGAAATTGAGCCGAACTGGACGGAATTTCCCATTTTATTACTCTACACCTTTCTGAATTAGACTATAGATTAATAGTATATTATTAACCAAGGTTTAGAGAGCTATGATTATTGTCCGAACGTAGAGTTTAAATTACTAGGAGCAAAGCGACCAGGGATTTAAGACGTGAGGGCTATCTTGGTACACAACTTCAAGCTTAAGAATAACTTTTAAGTTGCTGAAATCGTCTTTTGACCCACCCTGTAACTGGCATCAATTATTTGATAACAGAAAACTTCCACCAACCTTTTTAATGTAGCACTTTTACTTTTATAAATTCGTTGTGTGTTTGTATAATTTTCTTATTTTCACCACCTTGACACGGTTCGAAAAACAATGACCTACCTAAGCTAATTTCGTGTAAAGGCGAAGTTTATAACTTTAAAAGCCAATTAAACTATAAGAATGAAACTCCTTTCCACAATAAAGTTTTGTTAACGTATTCGGTAAAACACTCGGACAGATTCGTTGTTAAAACCCACAAATACAATGTTTTTTGCTTCTATAAACAGAAATAAAGACATCTTTTTGTCTTGGGCTTTCGTAAAAGTATAAGCCGATTTTGTTTTTCTGAATGTGATTTTATTTGAAGAACAAATATTTTTTTCTTTGCAAAACCTCACATTTAATAATACAGGGTGATTCCTAAGTTGATACTTCTTTTTTAGCTGTGTATAGAAGGCATTAAAATAATTAACATTTTCAAATATCTTTTTTCAAAAAACTCAAAAATAAGGTACTACTTACATTCATTTATTACATTATGGATCAAATACAGTTCTGCCTAACTTGCCCGTTGAATAACATTAAGAAAACTTCTGGGTGTAGCATGAGCCCGCAAGGGAAAGCGTTCTGCGTATAATCTCGAAGCAGCAGCCGCACTTTGACGATACTCACCGTAAATTAGCACCATATCTACTAGTTCATTGTTTTCAAACTTTACCATTTTCACGTGTCACCAATTTAAAATTCAGAAAAACACACTGCAGCGGATCGCCAAATAACTGACCCCTGCATGACTAATAAGACAAACAACATAAAGTATAGCAGACTACGCCTTGATGACCATGCCCGCATGATTTTTTACTTCTGTATCTCATCTATTTTTAATTTTTTTGAAAAAAGGTATTTGACGGTGTTGTTTATTTTAATGCCTCTTCTATACACAGCTGAAAAGAAAGTATCAACTTAGGAATCACCCTGTATAAATATAGGTACTCTTAAGTCGTTTTAGTATCGCAAAAATTTAGTTTCATACTAAGAGTTCTTGAAATTAATCACTAGTATTTTCTATCGGTCTAATTTTAATTATATATCAGATCCATCTCCAGAAAGAAAAATGTTTTATATTTTTTTAGTTTTATGTTCCTTAAATTGTCAGTATTGGCTTTACAGAAATCGTATTTATGAACATGCGTTGACTAGTAACTTAATCAACTGTCCACAAGGTGTCGCTCTGATCAGTTCTACGGCAGCTGAATTAAAGCAAGTGTTCACACTTACCCCAGCATCACACTTACCCCGGTTGACTTGAAATAACTCGAGCTTTAGGATTTGCGAAGGTTGCGGTTAGGCTTAAGTTAGTCGTAAAAATGCCTTAACATTAAACAAAGACTTGACATATAAATAATATAAATATATACGTATCAGGTGGTTTAGAGGGCGAGCTGCCAGCCGAGTACTTGAAGCCAGCGAGTATACTATACATAAACAGTGTCACTGTTATTTTTATTAATGATTTATTTAAGAGATCTCGACTTTGTGAGCAGTTTTTGGCAAAAAAATTACAGATTATAGAAAATACTGCTTGAAATGAAGTTCATACGAAATTCCACTGATTAGGGGGTTTTGTTGTCATTTTGAATGCTAATGGAGGAGACGGTAACAATAGTAGATACTGTACGAAGAAGTCGTAAAGATATATGACAATTTTCTTCTTATTTTCCAGTAATTTTTTAATATATACTTTTTTACTAAAGCAAGGACTATCCACATCGTCAAAATCATCTTGAATTCATTATAATAATAATAATAATAATAATAATAATAATAATTATAATAATAATAATAATAATAATAATAATAATAATAATAATAATCCCATTTGGTTTAAACTTTTTCCATACCACTATATGATGAAAATTTTCCTAATTTTCATAACTATAGTATGGTTATAGTCTATTTCAGAAAGGTGTAAAGTAATAAAATGGGAAATTCCGTCCAGCTCGGCTTAATTTCGGTTTCGGCCATAGGCGCAGGTAAATTTTGTGCATTAAATTATTTATGATAACTAATCGAAGAAAAAAAAGAAGATAATTTGATAAAGAAGGAACTATTAGCTATAGCAAATTTACACAAACATCGTTTTATGAAATATGCCGTAGAAGATATAGCTGAAAAACTTACTGTAACTGTGCTGCGCACACCGTCATATCATTGTGAACAAAATCCTATAGAACTTATATGGGCGCAAGTGAAAGGATTTGTGCAAGACACAACACGACATTCAAAATGAAAGACGTTAAGCTACTGTGTTATCAAGCCATTAAGGAAGTGACACCGGAGAACTGGCGAAAAGCAGTCAATCATGTCAAGAAGAGGAGAGAACGTAGGATCTTGACTACCTGATCGATCGGACCGTCGACCCGTTAATTATAACATTAAGAGGAGATGACGGTTCCTCCAAGGACGAAGAATGTTATGATTTTTTATAATTTAATTTCTGTATAATTTATTTTTTGTATTTTATATTTTTTCTATAATGTTTAATAAAAAATAAGTGTACCTAATACCATGTACATAATGCACGTCTTTGTCACACAATTTTCATCATTGTGAATGTATAACAATAGGCAAAACCCATAAATTGACCCAAACCCGGGTGGCACTACCTGCCAAAGCCTCCGGCAAATATATATTTAACGAAGGCTACGTACCTGCACTTGATGAAAAGAAAGAATTTTACAATGAAATCAATGCCCCATTATAAAAGTGGTTTAAATATTCGTTGGGTCACTCTGTATAGTCCCTTTCCATACCTAATTACCTTTTATTACTCTACACCTTTCCGAAATAGACTATAATCTCTGTGCTTTCATTAAATCTTTAATCTGCCCTTAGTCGTTTGTTATTGGAACAGTAAACTGCACGAATAGCCTAGAAAGCTCGTTAAAAGTGTAGGTAATAGGCTATAGATAGCCGGAAAATCTCATTGAAAAGGAAATCAAGGCTGAACGTAATTTTTTAGAGGTCGACTTGACGTTGAATGATGTAAATCAATATGGGGGATGGGAATAAAAAGTTATTCCATATAATTGCGTTTTGGGTAAATAATTACTTTTTTGCATTTCTTGCACATCAAGCCAAATGAAGGGTTCCTTGCTGCGGTAATAGTTTATTTTTTAATAATTATTGTATTAATCGCAAAATATTTTTAAAGAAATTTGAAGTTTATTGCTTTAGAGGTATACAGGGTGATTCCTAGGATGATACTTCTTTTTTAGCTGTGTATAGAAGGCATTAAAATAAACATTTTTTTCAAATACCTTTCTTCAAAAAACTTTAAAATAGCCGAGTTACAGAAGTGAAAAATCTAAGTGCGGGCCTGGTTATCAAAACGTAGCCCTTTACTTTATATTGTTTTTGTCCGTTTTTTGTATGTGAGTCATGCATTTTACGGATCGGTGTTCATAATTTTTTCAATTCGCGGCGCGGTGTGGTTTTCTTTTAATAAATTGGTGAAAATGGTAAAATTTAGAAGCAATGAAGTAATTATGGTGCTTATTTATTGTGAGTGTCGTAAAAGTGCGGTTGTTTTTTTCTCTACGCCCAAAAGTTTTCCTAATGTTATTCAACGGGCAAGTTAAGTAGAACCGTATTTGATTTGTAGTGTAATAAATGAATGTAAGTACTTTATTTTTGGGTTTTTTGAAAAAAGGTATTTGAAAATGTTGTTTATTTTAATACCTTCTATACGCAGATAAAAAAGAAATATCAACTTAAGAATCACCCTTTATGTAGTTATGGAGTACCTTAAGGTTCAGTTCTCGGTTCTTTATTATTTTTAATATACATAAGCCACCTTTTGCTTCAATTATTATAACTGTCATAATTTACGTTACTGTATTATTTTCACTGTAAGTTAGAAGTTCTAATAGTTTTTTTTTGACATAGACTAAAGGGGTAATTTAAGTCAATCCAGGTTATGTAGAGGAAAAGTCTTTTTTAGATATTCGAATAGAGAGGTAGGTACATGATATTTGTATATTTACTTATTATTCAGATAAAGCTGCCTACCGTATTAACCAAAGCAAATTTGCAGCTAAATGAACCAAGTTAATGTATATTTAGAAAACTCAATTTATTTTTCGAAGTTATTACTAGATGATAAACTTCTATGAAGCTGCGCTTGAATAACTTGGTTTTGCATTTTCTTTTAAGCTAGGAAAATAATTAAAAGCAATTACATTTTTAATTACTTATAAGTTATTTTAAAAAGTGTAAACGTTAAAATTGCATTGTATGAAAAAACCTAAAAGCTCTTAAAGAAAATAATTGTTTTTTTGACTAAACTGCTGGACAATTGCTTTCGAGCAAGAAAAATTTCGCCTAAATTTAACAGTTAGATATGATATCGACCTACGGTTTTGAATGGTTGATAGACTCATCCCTTGGGAAACAATAATCAATGTTGGATTTTCTTTAACTGTCAGAAAATTTTATATACAGGGTGTTAAAGAAGACGATGATTTTTGCTCCAATTTTAATGGCGTGTAACTTTCACAATAATATTTTTAAATTTTATCACTCTACGTCAATTGAATCACTGGTTCATAGCAAAGAAAGTAATTTGTCAAATTTTTGATATCTGCTAAATTTTAAGAAATAGCGATTTTTTTGGAAAACCTTGCTTTATTTTAACTTATTGGTAGCTAGATCTCACTGTGCTTTGTATCGTGCAAACTTTGCGAGTGATTAGTATACCTTATGAAAAGCTTAATTATGTTCAGTAACAATAGTTGTACCTAAATGTTATGATGTACAGTGGCGTACTTATAAACACCTACATGTCTATGGTTTATGAATATCTCACAAATTTTCACGATTGTTTTATATTGGAAAGTACTCGCCCCTAGATTAGGTCAATTTTTTCTTATTTTTTAGTTTTTCATATCGCACTACAGGTATATTATACAGTGTGTTTAAAAATTTTTAACAAAGATAGTTTTTTAAATTTATTTTTGGAAAAATGTATTTGTTTAATTTCTAACTTTCTAACACTATACCATTTAACAAGCTTTTTTCAGATTTAAAAAATTCCTAAAAATAAAGAAGTTTATATGTTAGAGTCTTCTATAACTTTTTTTAAAACTACGTAATACGGTTTTTGAGTTTTTATTTACTTTATAGTTTTTGCAGATTACGCACAATCTCACTTTTCAACTTCTCAAAACTTTTCACTTTGAATGTTATTAATATTAAAAATTTAAATGGGACAAGTGGAAACTAATCCCCACTTATCCCACTAACAAAAAAAGCGGGGCAAGTGGGAACTATGGACCTAAAACTGAAAACCTGAAAACCTGAAAAATCGAAGTGTTAAAAAAATACAAGAGATAACGTCAGTGATTACAACTTTGAAGATGTAAAAACTTTGAACCTAAGTTTTAAATTAGCACAGATAAAAAATTTTTGCCGTAACTTGTAACTATAGACGAAGTTTAGATACATTTGACATAAGCTGTGTTACTTTAAAAAAACCTATTGAAATATTTTTAACAATATGTTGGGGTCTATAAAAGTCCAAAAAAACATTGGTAATTTTTATTTTTTAAATACATTTTTTTTACAGAATTGTCCATATATTTATGTACCTATATCAATTTTTTCTGAAGAGCTAATCTGATGTAAGTCAGAGAAAATTTTTGCAGTAGACCTGGAAAGTCAGGGAATTTCATTTTGACTTTTTGGTGGGAACCCTGAACACTAGATGTCGCTATACTCGTAATATCTTACCGTATTGTTACTCTTTAGTAATTGTAGACCTTGTCCCTTTATGAATGAAGTTCGAGGAGTACTAAGCTGAACAACATATGGATGAGCGGCAGTGGTTCGCCGTGTATTTCTGTTTTGCATTGCTCTAGGTGGAATCAAGTGGGCAATGTCAGTCGAACACCTGCCATGGAAATATCTGTAAAAGAGAGCCAAATCACCAACCTGTCTTTGATGCTCCAGGCTATCGAGGGTCTTGGTCAGCTCGGGGTCGCCGATCAGACGAACGGCTCTCCTTTGAATGGAATCCAGTAGCCGAAGGGTGTGCTTGGGTGCAGAGCTCCAGACATGAGAGCAATAATCTAATGATGGTCGAATCTGGGCTTTGTAGAGTGTCAAAAGTTGATGAGGTGTGTACAACCTTTTGGTGCGGAAAAGTACACCAAGTTTCTGTGCAGCTGCCTTGGCAATTGCGGCAACGTGATCATGCCAAGACATATTACCTCCCAGATTGACCTCTAGCAAATTAATAGACGGTGCCAGGGGAATTGCGTGTCCTGCCATGACTATATCCGGTTCTGCAATGTTAACCTTTTTGGAGAAGACTGCTGCCTGGGTTTTCTTAGCATTAAATTCGACTTGGTTACTGTCACCCCAAGCCAAGATTTCTTCCAGGTCATTGTTGAGGCGCAATACTTCATGCTGCCTGCGAAGATGTGCGTCGGCAGCGGATGTTTGGGGAGTCAAGGTAAAAGATAAGACAAGTGTGCTGTCATCAGCAAAGCTATAAATTGGATTTTGGGTTTTCACTAGAAGGTCGTTAATATACAGTAAAAAGAGGGTAGGCGACAATATGGACCCTTGAGGAACACCGGCATTGATGGTGAAGGTGTCTGAGAGAAACCCGTCCATCGCCACTTGCAGAGAACGGTTCTTAAGGAAGCTGGTTAACCATAAATAAAATGTTAGTATGTTTTTAATTTTAAAAAGCATTGTACGCTGTTAAACATTTTTTAATTATTATATTTAATAACGACAAAACAACAACACTAAAAATAATCGTAAATTAAAATTTTTGTAGCGTGTATACTATATCGGCCTTTAAATAAAAATGCCGATATATTTACATAAATCCCTTTTCCCTGAAAGGTAGTAGCGGGTTGAATAAATTTTAAAACTTCAACTTTCAGATAAATTTTTATGTAAATTTTTTTCTGAATTTGCAATTCAAGCTTTAAGAATAAATTAAAGGATACCTATATAGGTACCTTTTTATAAATATTATCCCTCAGTTAAATTTGAATTGATTAAAAGTAAATTAAAAAAAAAAAAAAATGTGTTCCAACCTTGACACATCGGAGACACAAATGGTAATTGAAAGATTTTTTGGTTACATCCAATTCATTATCATCAGTAATTAGAGATATTTACATTAACTCCCATAAGGGGGACGAAATTTATTTATATTTTTACTCATTTTTAAAACTCTTGATATGAGCAAAAATTTACGTTTTTTTTATCTAATTGGTCCAGTTGCGGCTCGTCAAGTGACGTAGGTGAATCCAAAAAAATCCAAAAAAAAAAAATAAAACCAGGAGGAAAGTTTTTCGACAATATTAAATATTAATGTGTACCAATAATACAGCCACCATTTTAGCCCTTAAAAAATAATTATGTTCGAATTAATAATATTAATTAATCCGAATGTAGCTATGCATAATAGGGCCACGGTTAACTCTGATGGAGAATAATTATAAACACTCGGTGCATTTTGGCGCGCCCCAGCCGACCGTGTCCGTTAGCTTAAAGCAAGTGAACGCCCAACATGGCTTTGATATTTACCGTTGCTATGGTTACGTGACGGCAGTCACGCAAACAGCATGTAATAATTTGCATTATGATGAAGGGCTATTTAAAAATAGATCAGTCGTATACACCATTGTTTGAGCATTGGTTCGCCTAACCTTAAGGTATTTATTTTGAGGCTTCGTGAAACTTACGGTTATAGATATCGTTTTTACGTGATTTACTGTGTGATTAAAAATTTTGTTTTTATTTTTCAGTTAATTAAGTAGTGTGCGTACCTATTTAGTTGTGTGTTTTAAAAATGAACCCAATTAATGACATAGTTTGTCATTTGTTGGAAACTCCATTTAGTCGTTGGACAGATGAGGATAAGACAGACGTTTTGTTACACGGGTTTTTAGTCAATGTTTGTTTAAGTACCGACACTATACCTAGCTCTTCACCATTTTTTAAGACCGCGAGCCGCCACTGAATAGGCCTCCTATGAGCGCCCATGGGAATTAACCTGTTCCATAAAAAATAAATCAAAATATTTGTTTGTTAGCAAGATCTTCCTCTCATTTTATTATTAATAATAATAAAAAGATTTAACAAAAAAAAGTTACTTACAATCTTTTTTGCTTCAATGACGACATCCTCCGGGTTGGAAGGGGACAGGTAAGCCCTCCCCCCCTCCGCGATATATTGAACCCCTGGCCCAAGATGAACCATTTTTCAAGTTCGTCGGATCACTTCCTTCGGGAGTTGATATTGATGCCTTTCTCCCTTTCGTATTATTTGATATGTAGTCTTGTCTCACTTGGTTTTATATTTGGAGATATATTACTGCCGTCGGTGTTCGAAATCGAAATTGAGTCTATTGTTAAATTTTAGATTGGGATATTCTAAGGTTAAAGGTCCGTTTTAATAGTAATGTAATGTAGGTAATAGAAATTTGGCACGGTAAGTTAGATGGACTTTAAAAATTAGAAAAATTAATAAATAGTTTTATACATTTTTAGTTTTTATTTATCTCGTGTGGTGGTGCATTTATTTTGCTTGATTTAACATTTAAAAAAATGTACACTTTCTAGTATTTCAGTAGTTGGTACTGACTGACCTACATTGCCTCGAAGTTATTGGTATATTCTATTTCAGAAAGGTGTAGGGTAATAAAATGGGAAATTCCGTCCAGTTCGGCTCAATTCCGGTGTTGGCTATAGGCGCAGGTCAATTTTGTGCATTAAATTATTTATGATAACTAACCAAAGAAAAAGAAAAGAAGACAATTTGATAAGGAAGGAACTATTAGCTATTGCAAGTTTACACAAACATCGTTTTATGAAATATGCCTTGGAAGATATAGCTGAAAAACATAGTGTAACTGTGTTGCGTACACCGCCATATCATTGCGAACTAAATCCTATAGAACTTATATGGGCGCAAGTGAAAGGTTGCAAGACACAACACGACATTCAAAATGAAAGACGTTAAGCTACTGTTTGATCAAGCCATTAAGGATGTGACACCAGAGAACTGGCGAAAAACAGTCATCGTGTCATTAAAGAAGAGGCGAAAATGTGGGATCTTAACCACCTGATCGATCGGACTGTCGACCCGTTAATTATAACGTCAAGAGGAGATGACAGTTCCTCAGATGACGAAGAATATTATGATTTTTTATAATTTAATTTCTGTATAATGTAATTTTTGTATTTTTTTTATAATGTTTAATAAAAAATAAGTGTACCTAATAGTATGTACATAATGCACGCCTTTGTCACACCATTTTCAGTGTTTGTAAATGGATAACAATAGGCAAAGCCCATAAATTGATCCACACTCGGGTTGTGCTGCCTGCGCTTGATGAAAATAAAGAATTTTGAAATGAAATCAATGCCAACTTATGAAAGTGGCTTAAAATATTCGTTTGGTCACTCTGTAGTCACTTTGCATACCTAATAAGCTTTTATTACTGTACACCTTTCTGAAATAGACTATAAAAATAAAGCATTTTGCATTATAATATATTAAGTTTGCTCCGTTGCAGTGGAATTAGAAAATCAAAACTACTTTTCTTTAAAATTTTTGGTTTATACCTAACTAATTATTATCAATTGTTTTACCCCAAAGTTCTGGTATGTATGGTTTTGGAGATACAGCAGCTCGCCATCTTTAGAGCCCCCGCGTACTAGCAACCAAAACCTCACGGCTAGGTCGTGGGGAACACTAACATAGGACATGATATGGAGCTAGGCGATCACTGTGTTATGGGCGACCATCAACGTAGCGACCATTAGAAATCATCATGTCCTGTATTGGTCGCCGCGACCTAGTCCCACGACCTTGATCGCTAGTGCGCGGGTCCCCTAATAAATTACCCTGTATAATAAAAGCATCATAAGCATGAACCTAATACGTAATAAATTTAGGGCTGACCTATCTTAAGGGCAATGGCATGTTTGGCGTAGGTATCCCTTTTTATTTTATATATTATTATGTAGATCCTTTTATAAATATAGTAACAGGGGATAATTAAATTCTTGACCTCAACCACGGTAACACCAAGAAAGGTAAATGTGTTTTACGGGTTTTTTTGACTTTACCGTTCTTTTTTATTACACCTTAGGGTCCAGAATTTTGACAAAGGCGTTACTCCTAACAATAAATATTTAATTTCTCACGCTGAATATGGAAAACACACTTTTTCCTGAATATAAATACTCATATGCGAAAAATTTGATACGAATAAAATAAATAGCAGCCTGAAAAATGGAAACACTCCATTTTTCTAATCAATTTTGCATCTTTGTCGATCGAAAACTTATTAATTGATTTGAACCCACAATTTGATTTAAAAAAATAATTATGGGTTTCCTTGACTCAGTTATCCTTTAAGCATAATTCAGATCATTATTCAGCTTTTTAGGTTTGATTGACCAATACCATACCATACATCCCCTCCACTAAATTATTTTATAAGTTTATTTTTAGTGACTATAGTCTATTTCAGAAAGGTGTAGAGTAAAAAAAGCTCATTAGGTATGCCAAGTGACTACAGAGTGACCCAACGAATATTTAACCCACTTTCACAATTTGGCATTGATTTCATTGCAAAATTCATCATTCTCATCAAGTGCAGGTAGTACCACCCGGGTTTGGGTCAATTTATGGGTTTTGCCTATTGTTATCCATTTACAAACACTGAAAATGGTGTGACAAAGGCGTGCTTTATGTACATACTATTAGGTACACTTATTTTTTATTAAACATTATTAAAAAAATACAAAAAATACATTATACAGAAATTAAATTATGAAAAATATAATATTTTTCGTCATCTGAGGAACTGTTATCTTCTCTTAAGGTTATAATTAACGGGTCGACTGTCCGATCGATCAGGTGGTCAAGATCCTACATTTTCTCCTAATCCTTAATGCCATGATGGACCGCTTCATGCCAGTTCTCTGGTGTCACCTCCTTAACTTGATCAATAAGTAGCTTAACGTCTTTCATTTTGAATGTCGTGTTGTGTCTTGCTACAAATCGTTTCACTTGCGCCCGTATAAATTCTATATGACTTAGTTCGCAATGATATTGTGGTGTGTGCAGCATAGTTACACTATGTTTTTCGGCTATATCTTCCACGGCATATTTCATAAAACGATGTTTGTATAAATAGTCCCTTCTCTATCAAATCATTTTATTTTTTTTCTTTGGTTAGTTAATTTAATGCACCAAATTTACCTGCGCCTATGGCCGACACCGAAATTGAGCCGAACTGAACGGAATTTCCCATTTTGTTACTCTATACCTTTCTGAAATATACTATAGTGAAGTTTATTTTTCAATTTAGTATACCAAATAATAAACAAGAATTATATTAAGGAGTGGTAATCCCAAAATAATTTACATCTACAATAATATATTGATTGCCCTTAGGTTAATGTTAACTTGACATGCACATTTTTTATTTATAAAGATAATGCAATCGATATATTTAAAAGCTTTTATTTAACTGGCAATGTTAGTTTGTGTTAGCGTCAAAACTTGCAAGCCGAATTAGAATCACTTCCTGTTATCCTACGTAGTTGAAATTTTACACGGTGATTTAGTTCAGATGACAATATATTTTTATGATTAAAAATCCCGAACAAACCCAAACAAAAACCAGAACAAGCCCGAACAAACCCGAACCTCTTCCTCTTATCCTACGGAGTTGAAATTTTACATGGTTATTCAGATCCGACGACAATGTATTTTTTTTTGATAAAATACCGAACAAACCCGAACAATAACTCATTCATTGAAATGAACCTAGGTACTAAGAAAAATATCTAACACAAATTAAAAAGGAAATAACTAAGCCAATATTAAAAGAAACTGTTTAAAAAAGCTTTTATTTGGAATGCGCTAAAAAGAAGAAAATAAATTTTGAAGTAAATCAAACCCATCCTTTTGTTCCATTATAAAATTTTATGATATAAAAGCTGGTCGAAAGAATAAATCTTGACACAGGTAATTTTAAATTTAATTTATAAGAAATATATAGATTTAGTCTCACGACAAGCTTTTGTATAATAAAATTTTATAATGTAACAAAAGGATGGGTTTGATTTACTTTAAAGTATATTTTTCTTTTTTTTTGCGCATTCAAATAAAATCTTTTTTTTAGTTTATTTTTATTATTAGTTTTTTTAAGTTAATACCAGAGCTAGAGATCTATTCATTATTCTAGATTCTGCAAGATTTAAGAAGATAATAAAATTTTACAATGTCGCCGAAAGATTTAGACAAATATTTCTAATAATTATCTTATTTTTCAAAAGTAATAGAAACAAATCCTTTAAATAAATATAACAAACAGCCACAGAAACGCAGTATATAACCCATAATATTCTCCCATTTTTATAGAAATTTAAACATTAAAAAACTGTTCGTATTTTTAATTTACGTATACAGGGTGTTCCTTAATGACGTGCTAATATTTTAGGGTGTGATTTCTCAAGTCATTTTATGAAGAAAAGTTCATATAAACATATGTCTTAAACGGATTAAATTTTTTGCTACACAGTGTTGATTTTATTTTTTTTAATGCATTTTTTGTAATATCTCCGAAAGTACTTTAGATAATATTTTCAATTTTGGCATGTGCTAATAGGACATAAAATCACATGTTTAAATTATAAAAGTTATTTTTTCCCACCAGTGGCGTCCCTGCAAACATGTCCTCTGATATTTTTTAGAAAAAAAGTGGTACGCCACTGACATTTTTCCATGTTGATATTATTTCTGATTAGCCTGGTCAATTCTGCATAAAAATTGTCTCTTGCGTTTATCTCCTCCGGCACACCGTTCTTAATTAAAATAATTAAATTAAATTAGTTTTATATCGCAGACCTATTAAGTGGGTGGTCATTTCCTATAATTTTTATAAAACAAAATTTTGCGTTATCAATGTTAATAATAAATAGTAGAGCTAATTTAATTTAATTATTTTAATTAAGAATGGTGTGCCTGAGGAGATACCATTTTTATGCAGAATTGACCAGGCTAATCAGAAATAATTCACATGGAAAATAGTCGGTGGCGTACCACTTTTTTTCTAAAAAATACCAGAGGACATTTTGGCAGGGACGCCACTGGTGGGACAAAAAAAACCCATTTATAACTAAAATATGTGTTTTTTTAAATTCTATTAGCACATGCCAAAATTGAAAATATTATCTAAAGTACTTTCGGAGATATTACAAAAAACAATTTAGAAAAAAAAAAATTCAACACCCCGTAGCAAAAAATTTAAGCCGTTTGAGACATATATTTATATGAACTTTTCTTCATAAAATGACTTGAGGAATCACGCCTTAAAATATTAGCACGTCATTAAGGAACATCCTGTATTTATTTTCTTTGCAATCTAAACTGCTGGACGATTGCTTTCGAGCAAGAAAAATTTCGCCTAAATTTAACAGTTAATATTTTCTGAACCAGATATGACATCGACCTACGGTTTTGAATGGTTCATAGATTCATTCCTTGAGAAACAACTCTCAATATTGGATTTTATTTAGCTGTCAGAAAATTTTATATACAGGGTGTTAAAGAAGACGATGATTTTTGCTCCAATTTTGTCGTGTAACTTTCACAATAATATTTTTAAATTTTATCACTCTACGTCAATTGAATCACTGGTTCATAGCAAAAAAAGTAATTTATCAAATTTTTGATATCTGCTATATTTTAAGAAATACCGATTTTTTTGGAAAACCTTGCTTTATTTTAACTTAAGGTGTTTATAAGTATGCCACTGTACATCATAACATTTAGGTACAACTATTGTTACTGAACATAATCAAGCTTTTCATAAGGTATAATATTCGTTTGCACGATACAACGCACAATAAGATCTAGCGACCAATAAGTTAAAATAAAGCAAGGTTTTCCAAAAAAATCGGTATTTCTTAAAATATAGCAGATATCAAAAATTTGACAAATTACTTTCTTTGCTATGAACCAGTGATTCAATTGACGTAGAGTGATAAAATTTAAAAATAATATTGTGAAAGTTACACGCCATTAAAATTGGAGCAAAAATCATCGTCTCCTTTAACAACCTGTATATAAAATTTTCTGATAGTTAAAGAAAATCCAACATTGACAATTGTTTCCCAAGAGAGAGATCTATCAACCATTCAAAACCGTAGGTCGATATCATATCTGGTTCAAAAAATATTAACTGTTAAATTTAGGCGAAATTTTTCTTGCTCAAAAGCAATTGTCCAGCAGTTTAGTTTAAATATTTTTTTATACTAATTACTTATATAAAAACAGATAAACAATAAATATTTATAATTCTCTTTTACAAGGGTTAACCCTAAATATGAATATTAATCCGGGTAATCTACTATTTTAATTGTTTGCTTGACTAATTATAAGAGTTTTCGTTAATAATAATAATTTACAAACTTAATATAAACTCTATACGAGCCCATAATATTCAATTTCGTTTTAATTTTAACAAAAATAATAATGTGGTCTTGACTACAGACACTTGACGTCATTTTGCAGGCGACAGCCCAATCAAATAAAATACTGATGTCTATTTAAACAGCCAACAGTCGTTAAAGCACGTTTTTATAATATTTATTATTTTTAATTAAATATGCTAGCCAAAAAAACAAATGGTATGTCATATTCATGCAAATTATAAAAATGTGTATTATAGACCATAAGTGAAAAATTACTGTCAGTGATATGTCTTCATATCGAGTGCAGTGGGTTGTACGATGTTAAAGGGAACAATTCCAGTGTATTTTTAAAACTTTAATAGAACATCATTTTTATTTTTGTGGATTTCTTATTCTGACTTTGTACAAGCTGCTGCTCTCCATATAAAAGCGACGAGTCATCATTTTGGACCTAGAGTATAGATATAATAATAAAAATACACTACACAACAGGCCAATTTCTATACCGGGTGGTGCATTGTGGTTGGAAACATCCCATGTAAGTTTTAGACTGTCTAAATATTTGCTTCCCTGTTAATTTTTGACAACCCGATCTTAACTTATTTGAATACGATTCCGATTGGTTTTTTATTGGAATTTATCAAGTGGTGCTGCGGTCACCAGCATTGATTGGACTTGTCAATCCGCGATTTGTCATTGTCAAAAGTAATTTGACAGTATTAGAATTATTACTAGTAATAATTTTTTACCTAAGTAATAATAAAATGGTAAGTATGCGGTATTATATCTGATATGTTTTTCTTTTATTTCCCTGATAGACCCATTCCTACCAAGTGGGCAATACAAAAAGTTATTACTAAGTTTGAGGCGAATGTCACTGTAATAAATAACTGCAAATGCACCGCACAGAATCATGGGAAAGCTAAAGAAAACAATGATAGATATCATAATATTTTACTTCGCGTCGAAGAAAATAAAAATATCAGCACTAGAACTGTCAAACAAGGGATAGATAAACATCACACCACAGTACTGCAAACTTGCTGGTGTCCGCATCATAACCTGTTGAATTCCAATAAAAAACCAACCGCCATCCTATTCAAATAAGTTAGATCGGGTTATCCAAAATTCTTCAACTTTGCATGTGCACAGAAACCCTAAAAAATCTTCTTACAACCCCGCTCTAAAGTCAACAGGGGAGCAAATATTTGGACAATCTACGACTTAAATGGGATTCTCAACCACGATTCACCACCATTTCAGATAAATAGTTAAATGTTTAGGATAGCACAGAATATAAAGAAATAAAAATATTAAACTCTACTATTATTATTGTACAATATTAATCGATTGCTTTGTTGTAGGTAAATCTTAGAAGCAGAAATGTGTTTTAAAATACAATTTTTTCTTTTATTCAATATTCATTGCATTTTACAACCAAACAAAGTGTTTTTTTTATGCATACACAATTTGTTAGCGTAGGAAATACCTAAAATAATATATCTTTTTATGACGAATAAAAGTTATTCATTTCCTTCGAGAAATTCAGCTTAAGCGACAAAAATAAACTTTTATTTCGAATGAAGTGCTTAGAAAATATTTAGATTTAACTTTAACGTTTGAAATATATAGTAATTTATGCTAGAATAAATAGGCCATCGTTATAGCATATTTCAGAAAGGTGTAAAGTAATAAAATGGAAAATTCCGTCAAGTTCGGCTCAATTTCGGTGTCGGCCATAGGCGTAGGTAAATTTTGTGCATTAAATTATTTATGATAACTAACCAAAGAAAAAAAGATAAGTAGGGGGAATAATACACACAGTCTGCTCCACTAGTGTATTTCAATCTGTAGAAAATCCTAGTGTCGTACATGTTTAGAAGGCAAAAGCCTTCATCATCAGCGAAATGAAATTAAACAATAATTACAAGAAGAGAGACCCTCGATATTGCAAGTCAAACAGAAAAAAGTTTTAAATAAAAAATTTTAAATTTTACATGTGATTAAATTAGGAATTTGCAAAATTTTTTAAATTATTTTAAATTAAAAGTAAAAAAAGTAGTAAAAAGTAAAGGACCACCATTAAGATGGTGTCGAGGGTATCTCTTCTTGTAATAATTTTTTAATTTCATTTCGCTGATGATGACGGCTTTTCCCAATGGGGACTTGCGAATTTGGACACCCTGTACATTATAATTAATTTAAAAAAAAATGTTAAAATAAATCGTGTTCTTTGTAGGTTATTTATTATAAACTGACAATGTACACTTTACATTAATTCAGTAAAAAAAATGGTAGGTATATCATCGTTTTTTAAATTATAACTAATAGCCACGACAAGAACGACTAAGCATGATAAATTAATAATTGGGGAATCGCCTATAAATATACAAATAAATAAATTTAGGTAATTAAATTATCCGCTGTTAAATATAAATAATTAAATTTTATGAATAAACTGTTAAAAAGTCATTAAGTGTGGTTATTTTAATTAAAATTTGTTTTTAACTCTTTGTTTTAGGAAGCATCGCTTCTCCTGTCCGCAATTTAAATTAAATTTTAATAAATGTCTTATACTGTCTAGAGGAATTTTAATATGCAAACGGGTGTTTTTTCACGTTTTAGTGGGATATAGCATGTCGTAGTAAAAAAATTATAATTTACCAAATGTCAGTAGCTCAATAATGGCGAGTTTTAGGTATATCGACTTTACTTGCCTTGATCCCTAGAATTCGAAAATTCTAAAATAGTAGCTTGTACAACAATAGTGGATATGAGGTCTATATCTCACGAGGAAGTAAATTGAGCGCGACGCCCCGTAGGCGTAGCGCTCAAACTTCCGAGTGCGATATGGGCAATTCACTCGAGTTGAACAGTATATTTTTTCTCCACGACCATTACTGAATGCAATAATTCCAAAATCATTTTTGATAATAGAATGTAAAAATTCTCGCTGTTGAGTTGGAATATTTATTCTGAAACACTTGCTTCTTATACGTTTTGCGTGTATTTTCATTCCATAACAAGATACGGAATAAATATTCTATAATTGATCTAAACGACATAGGTTGCCATGAATTTCGAAACTGTCAATGTCATCAGACAAATTTTAGTGCAAGTCAAAATATGAGTGAAAAATCGGATGAATCAGATATGGAACTGGATAATACTCCACCTGAAATTACAAATATTGCGAATAGTATTTTTGGGCGTGGAGAAAATATATTCTGCTACTCGGTTAGAATGAAGATTCGATACTCGTGGTTCGTCACGCTCGCGTTCTGAATCTTCCACTCGGATCAAATTTTCATTCCAACCTCGTTACAGAATCTACTATTCTACGACCAAACTTACGAAATTCATATTAACATTTTTTTAAAAAGTTTGCAGGCTGCCGAGCTTGAACTTACGACTGTTGGATCCAAAGTTCGCCGTTTTGCCGTTTCGGCCAAATGATCATGTTAGAAATTATGGTAAAACCAACTCAATAATATTGCTACATGAAAATAATTTCCTATGCACATTCAACAGGTTGCTTTATTCATAAAACTATTGTAGATGCTTATATATTTTGTTATATTGAACAAATTAAGATCATATTTTACCATATACGTATAAATTATATAATTTAGTGTCTTGAAAAAGAAGGCGGAGCCTCAGTAAATGCAATAAACTGTGATTGGTCTGTACTTATTACGGATGCCACAGAGGAATCTAATTTTTATAACACTGTCGGCAACTAATGGGAAATTTGAAATATTTGATTTAGCCGAAAAATAGCAATTAACATCCCTGTTAACTATTACCATTTTTAAATCTTTACCTAGACGGTGGCGGTGACTCAGAGGTGAGTTACTGACATTCGACCGTGGCGACCCGGGTTCGATGCCCGGGCATACGTACAATAAAAAAATATTGAGAATTCAGTGGATTTAAGAATGCAGGGAAGAGTGTAAAAGGTATCATCTCCCAACCCACCCCATTCATGCCGGTAACCAGGCCGGATGAGATCGGACATCTCGTGGGGTGCGGAAGAAGATACACACTCCCCAATCGGTAGGTCATGCAATGGCAATAAACCAAGGGTTGATAGCCCTTGGGGGGGGGGGGGGGGGGTCACATGACCGAGGATCGTGGTTCGGAACCCACGTTAAGCTGTAGGTCCCCTCGGGTATGGCGCTGACAGCGAACGAAGAGGAAAAAATTGTGCGAAAAAAAATCTTTACTTTTAGAATTATAGGAGGGGAAGGAGGAACACTTTTCTGTGTCACCCGGTACACTATTACACACCGCAGCGCGCTTTTGATAGATCGATGAATCTGAAAACCGGAAAAGCATCGCTAAGTGGGAGCAATAAAGAATTAATAGGAAGTAACCATGGAAGAGTTTTTAAAATTTAATTACTGGAGGAGGCAGGGTTGCCGCTTCTTGTACAATAAGATTGTTGAGGAACACTGCATACTTTTTCTTTTTTAATCGACCTTCTAAGTAAGAACTACTAAATATGATCGAATTTTCTTCACGCACATAGGAAAGAGTGAGAGAGGACGAAAAAGCATAGACTTCTTTAAATGAGAAAGATGGAAAATACAGGGTCATTCCCAAATTGAAACTTCTTTTTTAGCTGTGTATAGAAGACATTAAAATAAACAACATTTTCAAATACCTTCTTTCAAAAAAAACTCAAAAAAAAGGTACTTACATTCATTTATTACGCTATGGATCAAATACGGTTCTGCCTAACTTGTCCGTTGAATAACATTAAGAAAACTTCTGGGTGTGAGATGAGCCCGCAAGGAAAAGCGTTCTGCGTATAATCTCGAAGCAGCAGCCGCACTTTGACGACAGCACCATATCTACTAGTTCGTTGTTTTCAAATTTTACCATTTTCACGTGTCACCTATTTAAAAGTAACTTGCTTCAGAAAAACACACGCAGCGGATTACCAAATAACTCACCACCGACCCGTAAATTGAATGACTAATAAGGGATAAGACAAACAACATAAAATATAGCAGTCTACGTTTTGATGACCAGGCCCGCACTTAGATTTTTTACTTCTGTATCTCGCCTATTTATAAGTTTTTCGAAAAAATGTATTTAAAAATGTTGTTTATTTTAATGCCTTCTATACACAGCTAAAAAAAAAGTATCAACTTAGAAATCACCCTGTATAATCGATTTTCATATAGTACGTCCTAAAATGGTAAATATTTTTCTGTAATATAGGGTAATATTAAAATTTACAGAAAACCCAGGCAGCAGTCTTCTCCAAAAGGGTTAACATTGCAGAACCGGATATAGTCATGGCAGGACACGCAATTCCCCTGGCACCGTCTATTAATTTGCTGGGGGTTAATCTGGGAGGTAATATGTCTTGGCATGATCACGTTGCCGCAATTGCCAAGGCAGCTGCACAGAAACTTCGTGTACTTTTCCGCACCAAAAGGTTGTACACACCTCATCAACTTTTGACACTGTACAAAGCCCAGATTCGACCATCATTAGAATATTGTTCTCATGTCTGGAGCTTTGCACCCAAGCACATCCTTCGGCTACTGGATTCCATTCAAAGGAGAGCCGTTCGTCTGATCGGCGATCCCGAGCTGACCAAGACCCTCGATAGCCTGGAGCATCAAAGACAGGTTGGTGATTTGGCTCTCTTTTACAGATATTTCCATGGCAGGTGTTCGACTGACATTGCCTACTTAATTCCACCTAGAGCAATGCAAAACAGAAATACACGGCGAACCACTGCCGCTCATCCATATGTTGTTCAGCTTAGTACTCCTCGAACTTCATTGTTCAAGAATTCTTTCATCTGGAGAACGTCATCTTTGTGGAATGATCTTCCTGAGGTCGTGTTTCCCAATGAATACAATCTTCAACGTTTCAAGACCAACGTTAATCGCTTTTTTCGCACTCGCACCGCTCCCAGAGCGCCTTAAAGGATTTTTCCTACAGTGCAGGTGTTTTATCCAAAAAAAAAAAAAAAAAACAAGTTTAAATATAATATGTCATTTACATAACACCCTTTATATGGAATTTCTTTTATTTATATTAAGTATCACGAAAAACATATTTTATAGGAGTAAAACACCACTCAGTTATAAAAAAAAAATAACGTAATAAAACTATTCTGCTGGATATGGAACATGAAATTTACCAGAAACGAGATTATACTTGGAAACCTGCCAAGAGAGTCTGTTTTACGTGTTTCTTGTTACGTGATGCGTTCTTATGAAAAATCGTGTAAACTCTACACGTTTAAAACTAGATTTGAGAGTGGTTCTTACTTTTTTATATATGCTTTTTGTACGCTGGAAGAAATAACTATAAAGCCTTCGATTATTTTTTTCAACTTTGTTGCATCCTTAAGAACTCTCCATCCAGCGTGAAGCGCGGCATCGTTTCCAGGTTTGTCTAATTGAAAATTTAATACAAAAATTTTACTAAGGGGTTTACAAGAACTTCCAGTTTGGCGGATAATGTAAAAAAAAATTGAAAATTTATTTTTTCATTTATATAAGTTCAAATTATATCATTCGCCATGCCGAACATAAAAATAGAAATATTGCGGCTATTTACGTCAATGTCTTATTTTCCATTAAAAATACGAACGATGCCGCGGTATTATCTTTAAACTCTCCACTGACGCCGCGCTACTTAATTCCTTATCAGGACTCATCAGAAAGCCATAACCTGTAAGCAATTCCCAATACAGAGAAAATATGCTTTCAAGATATTTTTTTAAATAAATATATGATGCAAACCTACTATCGCTATCTATAGGATGAAACTCGATGCAAAAGATAGCCATTAGACGTGAAAACACAGATAACAATAAATCAAGTACGTAAGGCCAACACATCCAGTCTAGGAAACGTTTTTGCGCATCCCTACGCGTTTTCTACGGGTTTGTAAATTCAAATATAGATCGCGCTGCAGGCTGCAGTAGTCCACTGGGTGCCGCACTATCCGTAATACAAGGACAAACAGCCTGTCTTTGTCTACCTGTGATCTAATTACCTTTGGCGTACCTGTGCAAAAAATAAATGCACTACCTTGTCAGCCTGCCGCTAAAAACTAGAGGTGAGATTACCGGTGACTTTCAAGTAACCGGTATACCGGTGACAGCGACTTTAAGGTCACCGGTATTTTTAACAGCGACTTCAGACCCGGTGACTTTCATAAAAATCTCTACCTTTAGATGAAAATATTTTTAAGAGGAAAAACTATAGAGATAATAATAATAATAATATTATTATTATTATTATTATTTTTTTTTTTTGTAAATAATTTACAAATGGCGAAGTTGAAGCAAGCTCCCTCACTTAACCACTAGGTATTTGGATTTTAAAATATTTTAGAGCTTGTTCTTACTGTTTAATGATTCAATCACTGCGTGCAACCCTTTTAAAATCATTTAAAATTTATATAAAAAATATATTTGCATACCTTAATATTATTTAAAAAATCTTTAAAAAAAAATAGTTTTTAACAAATCAACTTTTCACACAAGCTCTCATAAAAACTAAACATTAAATATCACTAATCTATAAACCCAACTTTCAAAAATAAAAATATACGGTGACAGTGAAATAAAAACCAAAACGTAACGTAAATCCTATAATCCTCTCAAACCACGTCAATCCGTGGCATCACCCTGCAAGTTATGCAAATACTACCTTCTCGAGCTTGATCAACCACAAGCAGAAATAAATTTTATTATTTTAATATTGTTTCCGCTGTGTTCAGCAACCAGTCATACAGGTCGCTGCACAGCCCGGCGCCTCGATGAGAATCGAAAATCCAATCGCGCTGTTATCTGTACTCGCAGGTCACTGTTTAGATCGCTGGTCGCTGTTTAGCTCGCTGGTCGCTGTTTAATATTCGCATTTCGAGCAGTTACCAGTGACTTGATCTGATCGGTCACCGGGTAAGCCCGATACTTGGAGCGGCGACCTGGGTGTGGTACGGTAGGTCGCGGTCGCGGTCGCGGTGACCTGGGCAATTTGGTCACCGCTAATACCGGTGACCAGATAGGTCGCCGGTATAAGTCACCGGTACAAAAATATCGCTCATCTCTACTAAAAACTTTCTCTCTATTTTACTTATACGGACACAAAACTCTACTACTTTATATAAAAAAAAAATCGTTTTATTGTCATCGCCTGACACAGGTACAATATGCGCGATGTGGTGGAAATGCACTATCTGTTCGTGATGCCTCTTTGACTACTGTTTGCTCTTAAGAGCAACCAGCCATTATTTCTAAATTCGTCCCTCTATTTTTTTTGTTATAGAAACAGTATTTTGTCTGTATGTAACTGAAGAAATAATTCTCCACTTTCAAATACATTTATTGCGATTAATGTGTTTTTGAAATCATCCAAGTACGTTATAAAACAATAATTGAGTGCTAAATTACTAAGTTGTGTTATTGGCGTTTCAACTCAACGAGGTTTATTGTTTACTTATTGAGATTTGAGAACCGAAAACCGAGGAAAAGAAGTAATGAAACTTTTGTTTACACAAGAGGTCTCTTAGGAACAAATCAAGCCAATAACATAAGGAAAACATAGACAGATATCTACCTAACCATGAGAAAACCAATTGACTGTGCGTTTCAAAAGTTATTTTTAATAAAAAAAAAATAATTTTTAATATTTTTTACTATACAATCAACTTTACACAATACAATATCTAACCATTGTCCATAAATTTTACACACGAACAACACTAATCAAACCACAAATACAAAATTTTGACCTAAATTTGACAAATGATCGGTTTGGATCGGCTTCGTTCGGACCAAAATTTTCGCTCCTCATTTGCATTGGCTATTGTCGACATTGTCAAAGCTTTCCAAAATATAGTTAAAATGAATAATTTAAATTTTTGTTAAAAGATCCTTTTATAATTTTGTAGGTTTAAAATTGTTTATAAAATATGTAACATTAAAGACCATTTACATTGACACTTGCCAATTTATATTTATTGTATAGATACGTCAAATACAGATATTTTTTTGCATGTTTCAAATAGTAGGTATATTACATAACAAGTGATTAAAGTGATACTATTCAAACGGGGAGATATTTAGCACGAGGCGTCAGCCGAGTGCGGAAATTCTCCGAGTTTTAGAATAATCACTTTCACACGAGTAATGTTTACTATTTTTCCTACGACCACAAAGAATTATTAAAAAAGCCTTTAATTTGTGGAAAGAAAATATATCAACACTAGTGTTGAAATTAGCATACTTAGGATTATGCTCCACTTAATATCTGGTTTCATAGTTTGTCAATAGGCTTTTCTTTTATTTGTAGTTTAAGTTTTTCATTTTTTATAAATCATAGGAAGAACTAATCCTGGATTGACTTCTAGATTAAACATAATGAAAAATTTTAAATTTAATCAAGGAAAGATGTTTTAAACATAAATATAAAAAATCCACCGAACAAGGAAGATTTCAATTCAAAATAATTCTATAAATTATTTAATGTTTTTATAAAAAAAAGTCAAATACTCCTGATGGGATTTGAACCAGTGACCTTGCGATCTGTTGGCTAGAGCTTTATTCTCTAAGCTATCACTCCGATAAAGATTTGTTGTTTAATACATGCCACTCTCTTCAGCGCGATTTGTTTTTACTAGTAATAGATATTCCAGTATATTATTAACTTTTTTTATAATTTCAGATGGCGTATTTTCACACTCTAATTCTGAATCATCCGACAAATACATGATAAATAAGTTAAACACTTTACAATTTACAGCTTTCTAAAATTTGTTCTTTTTAATAAATAGGGGTTGTCTGTCAAAGTGGCAACATATGTTTGAATAAAATAGTGTGCCTTGATATTTCAACCCTAGTGTTGAAATATTTTTTTCAACATGCATGTAATATACGGCGCTTTCTAGCCAAATTAACCGTGCTTTTTTTCTTATTTTCATAGGTGAGCGTAGAAAAAAGAAATATTCCCTGGAGGATCTGGCAAATGTGCTTAGACTGATCGCTAATAATTGCAACCGGCTTAGGTAAACAATCTGGGTCCTTTTATAATAGGTTGTTAAAATAAATTTTCCACACCGATATCACGTGGCCATTAATAAAAAAAGCTCAATAGTTTGCTCACTTTTTTTGTAATTTGTACCAAGAAGAACACCAATTTAACACGGAAAATTTTAGCGTGGCCGGATTCACTTAACAAAACAATTATCTGTTTTATTGTTGAGAGAAAATTCGCCAAAATATTGCAGCTTAAGTTTACAGTATACGCAGGAAATACAAAAAACATTACCACGACAAGGTATCTCTTGAAAATATAATTGTTTGCTAGATATTACATCCTAGATTTTCTCCAGTCGAAATATAACGATATTTTGAAACTTTCTCGGTGGTTCATTCAACCAAAATTGCCACTGTAAAAGCTTTTTAAGCTTTATTGCAGGTACCTGCATATTTCAGGATTTATTTTCAGTTCGGGCGCTTTCTTAGACAGACTGTAAAATATGCTAGAACGCGTTGGATCTCGGTAAAGTAAAAATAAAATGAAAGTAGGAATTGCTAGTTTAATAATATACATGGTGTCCCGAAATTAGCGTGCAATATTTTTAAGGAATAAAGTACATAAAAAAATATGACAAATATGTCCTATAAACGTACCTCTAGAAATGCTTTTTTAGGGGGCTAGAACCCCTTAAAGAGGGGCTCAACTTGCCGAACGCAATATGATGGACAAATCTCTCGAGTTGTATAGTATATTTTTCTACGACTCAACTTCCGAATTTTTAAGTACCAAATTTCGGGCAAACCATGTTATTATTAAAATAAATATTCACAAAAAGTTTTAAAACATTATTTACTTTAAACACTTTTAAACTAAGATAAATTGTGCTAGATCCTAATATTTTAGTCTCAGAAATTTGTGTTAGTATTTTGTGCAGACATTTTAGAGACATTTTTTCAGGTATATTTTCTTCGTTGTTTATCTTCATCTTCTCTTTCTTAAGCAATTTAATTTTTATTTTGGTATTTTTTCCAATTTGAGCGCGTCAAAAAGTTTCTAAGTGGAACTAACAACACAATTGGTTTGCAAACCCGAGATAACAAGAAGCTATTGGAAATTCAATCGTGGCCAATCAGGAAACTTTGTAAGTAAAGCTCTTTGGTATTGCAAGCTTTTTTTTATATTTATTGGGTTTGTTAAGGGCGATATTAAACTGGGATAAAAAAAAATTGTCACGAAATTTGGTTAAAGTAGACATTTTAAGCACGTTTACTTCAATTGGCTTTATTACTAACTTTATATTTTGTTTGTAGTGTTTGTAGGAACATAAAAACATTTTTCTGTTTTCTTACTTTTTGATATTTTTAAATCATCACTGAGAACCTAAATAAAAAAAACTATTGAAACAAAAACATGGACTTCACACGCGCGAGGTTTGGTTTTAAAGGAAAAAGCTTATTTTTCTTAATTGAAAAATGAATTTTTTTTTCTTTAATTCGTTTTTTGTAATATCTCCGAAAGTACTTTGGATAATATTTTCAATTTTGGCCTGTGCTAATCGGGTCTGTTCGGGTCTGTTCGGGTTCATGTTTTAGTTATAAAAGTTATTTTCTTGTCCCACCAGTGGCGTCCCTGCAAACATATCATCTGATATTTTTTAGAAAAAAAGTGGTACGCCACCGACTATTTTCCATGTGGATATTATTTCTGATTAGCCTGGTCAATTCTGCATAAAAATGGTATCTCCTCAGGCACACCATTCTTAATTAAAATAATTAAATTAAATTAGCTCTACTTTTTATTATTAACATTGATAATGCAAAATTTTGTTTTATAAAAATTGTAGGAAATGACCACCTTCACTTAATAGGATCGAACCAGAACCGCCGCGGTATTTTGGAAATAAAAATTGTATTATTTTGTATGAAAGTGCGTGCAAAAGGAAAAGTTTAATTTAACATTTTGTTTGGAAACTAATCCTATGACCACATACCGGTCATATTAAGCAGGATACTAAAGTCCCTAAGCTTTGGCTGTGGAAGTTCTGCAGCGTTGTTTACATAAATAATTTCTGGAGCAACGGATAGTAATTTCGGTTTAACGTTCAGATTATGTCTGCTGAAACAGTAATATTTCATAGGTTTGTAGCGTGTAATTTATTCAAGTAATAAAATATTACATCATTATCATACATACACTGTATAGAAAAAAATGGCCCTTAATTTAAGATTTTCTATATTTTTTAAAACGTACAATAAGAGTGGATATGATGTCTATATCGCACAAGGAAGAAAAATGAGCACGACGCCGTAGGCGGAGTGCTCAAACTTCCGAGCGCAATATGGACAATCCACTCGAGTTTTACAGTATATTTTTTCTACGACTTAACTGCTGAACTTCATACTAAAAATTAAATTAAAAATAAATACGTAAAAGAAACAACATTAAGGTTTCAAATCTTCACATGACATGTTTCGTAGCACTGCTACTTCGTCAGATGTCGAAATGGAATTCCATTTGTTCTGTGTATTGCTTCACTTCCATAACATTCTGTAGTTTCTATTAGAAATAGAAATAAAACTAGTTATTAAAAAAAAACAGAGGCATTTTTTTATTTGCTCTTTTATTTTTGCGATTCGAACAAATTACAGATATTTCATTCAAAAAGCTTTATTGCTTTTAGTCGTGCATTTGGCTTAGTGCCGTCATTTGCATGAAAGTACGACTAATTTATGTGATATATTGCTTTAACTTCGGAGCGCGGCCTTTTGATATAAATTCTGTGAATGTCTAAAGTTTCCCAAAGACTTTTATGTTGACTTTATTGGTTGAAATTCTATTTTTTCTCCTCTCCCACTCAGTGGCGTGGCCAAAATTTTAGTTCGGAGGGGGAGGCAAAGGGGTAGGGAAAGCAACATACCAGCGCCACAGGCAAATCGCCAATGGCGAAAAAATTTTTCGGTGCCACGCCCAAAAAACCCTTTTTTTGGAAGATGATTTGTTATTTTATTGGCGCGTTATTAATAGCGTTGCCGTCAAAGATTTTTTTAAATTTTATGTTGCCCAATTATATTTTATATCTTCTTCTTTTTTGGATTTGGGGGGGGGGGGGAGGCCCTGGCTACACCACTGCTCCCACTATATGTTTGTAATTATTCGTTTGTTTTTATTTAATAAATATAAGAATAAAAGTAAACACGAACATAATTTATTATAGAACAATGCATGACAAAACTCAACGTTTCGCCATAAATGGAATAAATAGCTAATACTGGTCCTTCAAAAATCTCCCAGTTTAGTAATGGGCCATAGCAAGCTCATGCAGTATTACTAAACCACAGAGAATATGGTATTAGTATATTACATAACAAATGATGAAAGTTATACTTCTCAAACGAGGAGATATTTAGCACGAGGCGTCAGCCGAGTGGGGAAATTCTCCGAGTTTTAGAGTAATCAATTTTACACGAGTAATGTACACTATTTTTCCTACGACCACAAAGAATTATTAAAAAAGCCTTTGATTTGTGAAAAAAATATTTTAACACTACTTCTGAAAAAAAATATCAACACTATTTATTATATTGAAATTAGCATACTTAGGATTATGTTCCACTTAATATCTGGATTCATAGTTTGTCAATAGGCTTTTCCTTTATTTGTAGTTTAACTTTTTAATATTTTATATATTATTATCAAAGGGAAAACTAATCCTGCATTGACTTCTAGATTAACCAGAATGAAACATTTTAAATTTAATCAAGGAAAGATGCATTAAACATAAATTTAAAAATTCCACCCAACACCGAAGATTTCAATTTAAAATAATTCTATATACATGACACTTTCTTCAGCGCGATTTGTTTTTTCTGGTAATAAATTTTCCAGTATATTATTAACATTTTTTATAATTTCAGATGGCGTATTTTCACACTATAATTCTGAATCACTCGACAAATACATGATAAATAAGTTAAACACTTTGCAATTACTGCTTTCTAAAATTTGTTATTTTTAGTAAATAGGGGTGGTCTGTCAAATTGGCATCATACATTTAAATTAAATAGTGTGCCTTGTTTTTCAACCTTAGTGTTGTAATATTTTTTTTTAACACGCCGGGCTTTCGAGCCAAGTTAACCGAGGTTTTTTTCTCATTTTCATGGGTGGTCGTAGGAAAATTCTGAGAGTAGTTTTCTTGCGCTTTCACTATAAAAATATCTCTATATAGGTATGCGTCTTCTACTTTTTTTATCCTAAACTTAGAATAACATACCTAAGACACTTTATTTTGCAGATTACTTTTATGTAAAGAGGATATTGATGCTTGTTTTAAAGGTCAATAAAAATGAACTGAAGACGGGTTTTTAAACTAATATTATATAAGATCGCTTTCATGATCTTCAAAGATTTCTTTTCATAATATTCGCACGAGAAACAAATTCAAATAGAAAGACAAAAACAAGTATTTAGTTTGCCATTAATACCGAATTACGCAATATCCTTTATTCAAATTAGTTAATCTTGATATTTCAAAGGATAAGTGTCGGGCAATTTGAATATTTTCCAGGGCCCGCTGGATTGCTTTAATGGAATTTTGAGATTGATACGACTGCGATCGGATTAAATTTAAGTTGTTTTGCAAAGATAATTACCTACAGTAACAATAATTAAGTATTTTGAGACTATAAAATTGTTATTAAAGAAATTATACAATAAAAACCGGCAAAATATATTCTCCTGCTCGATATACTTATAAAATGACCTACAAAGTTTAATATAAATTATTAGATATAGGATAGGGAATTTTTTTTATTCCGAACCTATATTATAATAAAAAATAATAATATTATGCATTTAGCATTTATTTCTAAAAGAGATTTAACAATGTATAGATTTCGTCAAATCACAAAAAGATATAAATTAAAAATAAAGACCAAAACAAAATCAGGTACTACTTCTCGAAAAAAATTCATCCAAACGACTATAAAAAATTTTTTTTTTTAAACTTTAAATTAATTAAATAATATAGGTTCCAAAATGTTTGGAGAGTCCCTGGTGATGCTTAGATTACAGTGCGGAGCACAAAAGTTCGATTTATTGTCGATTTTAAGTCGATTATTTGTAGTAAACATCTTTCAATAAGAAATGTGGGTCGTAAAACTGTATGTTGTATGAATACAATTGGCCCATACAAGACCGATTTATAAAACATGTTTCAGTTTAAGACATACTTTAAATGTTTCAAAAAAAAACTTTTAAAAATGATGGAGGCCAAGATATATTTTATTTAGATACTTAAACAGTTTTTCATGTAATAGATTTTTACGTAAACTTGTTGGATGAAATGTATATAATATGTAAATATTTTTGAAACTGAATTTAGGATTGGTATAGTCTATTTTAGAAAAGTGTAGAGTAATAAAATGGGAAATTCCGTCCAGTTCGGCTCAATTTCGGTGTCGGCCATAGGCATTTGTGCATTAATATGATAACTAACCAAAGAAAAAAACGAAGATAATTTGATAAAGAAGGAACTATTAGCTATAGTAATCTTACACAAACATCGTTTTATGAAATATGCCGTGGAAGATATAGCTGAAAAACATAGTCTTACTGTGCTGCGCACACCGCCATATCATTGCGAACTAAATCCTATAGAACTTTTATAGGCGCAAGTGAAAGAATTTGTAGCAAGACAAAACACTACATTTAAAATGAAAGACGTTAAGCTACTGTTTGATCAAGCCATTAAGGAAGTGACACCAGAGAACTGGCGAACAGCAGTCAATCATATCACTAAAGACAAGGAGAAAATGTGGGATCTTGACCGCCTCATCGAACGGACCATCGACCCGTTAATTATAACGTCAAAAGGAGTTGACGAAGAATATTATGATTTTTTATAATTTAATTTCTGTTTAACGAATTTTTTGTATTTTGTATTATTTTTATAATGTTGAATAAAAAATAGGTGTACATAATGGATGCCTTTGTCACACCATTTTCAGTGTTTGAAATAGATAAGAATAGGCAAAACCCATAAATTCACCCAAACCCGGGTGGTACTATATGCACTTGATGAAAAGAAATAATCTTACAATAAAATCAATGCCACTTTCATAGTATCTTAGATATTCGTTGGGTCACTCTGTAGTCCCTTGGCATACCTAATAAGCTTTTATTTCTCTACACCTTTCTGAAATATACTATATTTGTTCCGAAATTATATTTTATTTAGCACAATTGGAAAAATTAATTAAAAAATTTAATTTTTTTAAATGTAACACATAAGTGTGTTTATTGACTTAGATGCGTCCTAGAATGTCCCTGTGTGTGTGAACCTTATTACCTCATGTGCTGTACGGACGGAACGTCATCACACTCCTAATTTTGATATTATATCAAACATTAGTTCAAGCTTAAAAACTTTTGATGCTTTTTTCTCAATTCTTGTTTTTTCCAACGCCTCACCTGATTTCTTTTTTAAGCTAGCCACGGTATAAACACACAATGTATGTTTTCGTAGCTCTATCTACTCTGACGCAATAATAAGCTAATGTAATCAGCTTAAGGTTGCAAGAAACTTCGTAAATAACTTTTTTTCAATGTATCAAGGTTTTTACTCTCACATCTTTTTTGTTTGTCGTCGATGGCAAAACAATTTTTAAGGGGAGGATTTAGCAAAAGCCTATTTTCATTTATAAGTAAATATTTGAATTTTCGAAGGGTTTGTAAGAAAATATTTGCGAGTATACTTGACTCAGATAGTGCCTTATTTATTTATGGACCCCTTTGAGGGAAAATTTAAAATGATACAATAAAGAATTCAATTAGTACAACGTAAACTTCAATTAAAAATTATGTTCTTGAGATAAGAGAGACCCTGAATATTATTATTTATTGTTATTATTATCATTATTTAGCAATAGTAAGAGGTAAAATCGATGAGACTATTGCATCTATTCTATGAGTTGTTGGTTTTCCGATGGCTGGAAGATTTCTAGGTTACAAGAATAATGACCAGTGATTAATTTAAAGGTCTTAATTAGGTCTGCTCGAAGTCTTTTTCGGTGGAGGGTTGGAAAGTTTAGTCTTTGCAGTCTCTCTTGATAAGGTAGATTTTTTAGGTCCGTGGATAGCTTGGTGGCTCTACGTTGAACTCTTTCCAATGATTCAATATGGGTTTTAAATTCTCTAAGCATACTCAAGTCTTGGCCTTATGTATAATTTATACAGTTTTAGAACCGTTTCAGGAGTAAGGTTCTTAAAGGATTTAGACACCAGGTGTTGGTTTTCTTAATTATGCTATTTCTATGTGTTTTCCATTTGAAGTCTTGGTGAATTCCTAGGTCTTTATGTTCCTTCCCTTTGGATATCTGAGTGGGTTCCAGGGTATATGGAAGTTTGGGGTTGTTTTTTTCCTAAGTGAAGCACGGAGCACTTTGACTCATTCAGAGGCATCTGCCAGGTAACTGTCCAAGTTTTTATAGTTTGTATATCTTGCTGTAGGTTTTCAGGTTGTTGGATTGCAGTAGATGTTAGTGTCATCAGCTAAAGAGAATTTTTTAGTTTTTACATTTTTTGGCAAATCGCTAATGTAGACTAAAAAAAGCACTGAATACCTCGCGCAGTCTTGATGTTGACAGGCCTTTCCTGACATGGAAGTGTATATCTTTGAAGAAGTCCTCTATTAACCTCAGCAAATGTCCTCTCACACCATAGTGATTAAGTTTGTATACGAGTTTAGTAAGGGGTACCTTGTTGAAAGCTTTTTCAAAACATAAATAGAAAACATAAATATTGCTTGAGTTTTATTTAATTAAGATTCTGCAATTTTATGATTCCTTGGACTAGTAAATTAAACAAGGATATTTTAAATTTGCTGGAAAAATTTATTCAGAAATTCTTAACGTTCCGAGGGCTCGTCAACCTACACAACTTTGCATAAAGTGCAGCTTGCCGAGCGTTACAAATTTGCTTAAAAAACTTCTGTTGAATTCTCGGTAGTTCTCAGCATAAAAAAGAGGTCAGTATATGTCAGCTTTTAAGATTTAAAAAAGCAACGAAATGTTTTTTCAGTATTCAAATGACAGATTAAAATACAGGGTATTTCACTTAAACTTTACGACACTCACATCTTGAAAACGAATAATCATTAATTTCTGTAATAGTACCTATATTACATAACAAGTGATGAAAGTGACACTTTTCAAACGAGGAGATATTTAGCACGAGGCATCAGCCGAGTGTAAAAATTCTCCGAGTTTTAGAATATTCACTTTCACACGAGTAATGTACACTATTTTTCCTACAACCACAAAGAATTATTAAAAAAGCCTTTGATTTGCGAAAAAAATATTTCAACACTAGTGTTAAAAAAAATAACAACACTTGTGCTGAAATTAGCATACCTAGGATTATGTTCCACTTAATATCTGGTTTCATAGTTTGTCAATAGGCTTTTCCTTTATTTGTAGTTTAACTTTTTCATTTTTTTATATTTTACATATCATAGGAAGAAGTAATCCTTGATTGACATCTAGATTAACCAGAATGAAAAATTTTAAATTTAATCAAGGAAAGATGCATTAAACATAAATTTAAAAAATTCACCCAACAAGGAAGATTTTAATTCAAAATAATTCTGTTAATAATTTAATGTTTTTATAAAAAAAAAGTCAAATGGTCTTGATGGGATTTGAACCTGTGACCTTGCGATTTGTAGGATAGAGCTCTATTCTCTACGCAGTCTTCGCTATGGCTACCGATAAGATTTGTTGTTTAATACATGACACTCTCTTCAGCGCGATTTGTTTTTTCTGGTAATAGATTTTCCAGTAGGTATATTATTAACATTTATTATAATTTCAGATGGCGTATTTTCACACTCTAATTCTGAATCAATCGACAAATATATGATAAATAAGTCAACACTGGTGTTGAAATATTTTTTTTGAACACGCGTGTGATATACGACGCTCTCTAGCCAAATTAACTATGCTTTTTTTCTCATTTTTATAGGTGGTCGTAGGAAAATAGGTTTTAGTAGATGCCATTGCTTGTGCGTTGCGTCGCGACGCCATAAATATGCCTATTAATATCAGGTATCTTGCGAGTATTATCTTATTTTTTGATAACTCCACTACTTTTGACGATACAGTCGGTCAATTATCCTGATTAATTAATTTTTTATGGTCTATTTAGAAAAATATCCAAAAATAAATAAAATCGTGTACTAGTCTATTAAAACTTACTTTTAAAACTTCAATCATACGTTTTGTTTGTAAAAGATCATCAGAACAACGTTATCAAATGCTTTACTAAATTATTTCCTTAAAAATAACTAATAGTTTATACAAATTGTTAGCCTACCTTCAACTCTCATACAAGCGTCGAAGGTTCTCAACAAATTTCCGGCTCTAGCTCTTAAGAGTTGTTCTTGAAATAGCAGCCCTAACTGCGTAAATTTCGTTTCAAGATCTGCCATTTCTATGGGTTTTTGTAGACACCATCTTTTAAATGTCCTCAAAGGAAATAATCTAAGGCAGTCAAGTCCGGTGATCTTGCCGGTCAATGCTTCTTAAATCTAGTTTTCGTCATCAGTATCCAATATAAATTGTGACCTGGTGATGATCTATCACGGACGAAACGTCTAATTGAAGTTTGGAAAGTAAATTAGGACAGTTTTATTTATTTTTCGATATTTCCCTAAATTAGACCAAAAAATATAAAATAAATATTCTATTTCATCCATTGTATCTCCAAAACGAGTGGATATATCAAATTTGAGCAACGAACAAAAATCTCTTAGAATGTTAAGTTTTTCCGAAATATAATATTTTTAAAGTTGCTGCCATCGATTGAAATTTTTATCGCGTCGCGACGCCTAGGCAATCACCGGCGTCGCTATAATTGTTACTCGAATTTATAGAGACCTGCATCTACTAAAACCCTTTTACTGACATAAGAATTGCAAGTTTTAAGATTCTTTTTTAAAATTCGCAGAAAGAACATTTTAGTTTTATCGAGGGGAAACGACAATTCACTTAGAAATTTTTGCCATAAAATGCCTACATAAACTTTGTATAAAATGCAGCACACAAAGCGTTAAAAATAAGCTTTAAAACATATGTCAAAGTCGCAGCTGTTCACAGTATAAAAAATAGCTTAGCGTAAATATATGGATTTATCCAAATTGCCCCAAAAAATCTTTTTTCAAAGAAAGCGACTGAATATAAAATTTTTACTGTGCAAATAAAAAAAAAAAGAAAATATAACTATTTTCACAAAACCTCACCTTTTGTTTGACTCCTTTTAAAGATTCATGGTTCACATTATAAGGGGTTTAAAGGAGTCTATTAAGTTACAAATAAACACATATTTTTTGGTTTCGAATATTTTTTTAAGGAGAAAAGTTTTCTTAATTTCATATCGGATCTATATATATACAGGGTGGCCCATTTGTCTGACAAAGTAATATACCGTCTCTACTATTAAAGATATCAAAAAAATGTTTTTATAAAAGTTGTAAGGTACAAAAAAATATATGTTCTAAAATTATTTTTAAACATACAGGATGGTCCAAAAAAGTAGGACAATAAAAATATACATTTTTTTAAATGGAACACCCTATATATTTTAGCATTTTTTGTTTCCTAACAAAATTGTCCATATGACGCCATATTTAGTTTTTTAATTTTTTGCAACGTTGCCAAACAAAATGCAAAATTCTTAAAATTTTGGAAAAAACATGATAGTAAAAAATTACCTGTATATCTCAATAAGAGTATCGAAAATCGAAAATTTCTTGTAAGCTCTTAAGTTTAGGGATAGATAAACTGTCTTAAACCTTTAAGTACCGAAAATTTTGTACAGGGTGTTTCCTGTTGACATTAAAATATACAAAATTTTAAAATACAATAACTCTGTTTTTTCAAATAAAACACCCTATATTTATTAGGCTCGTCTGATAGATATTGTAAGTATATTTTATTATTGTTAAGTCATACCTATACCTAAATTTACTAGTTTTGGCAATATTTCGATTTTTATTTAAATTTTGGTGAAAAAAAAACTATAATTTTTATTTTTCTAGTAAGCCATGACTAGCAAAGTCAAAACAAATGTAATTGAATATAATGCCATATTTATAATTATTATATTTATATTTATAATGTTTGTAAACTTATTTTCAATATCAAGTTGCGTAATAAAAACAAAATTTTATTAAATTAAATAAAAACGTAACTAGTTTGCTGGTCATGGCTTACTAGAAAAATAAAAATTATAGTTTTTTTCACCAAAATTTAAATAAAAATCGAAATATTGCCAAAACTAGTAAATTTAGGTATAGGTATGACTCAACAATAATAAAAGATACTTACAATATCTATCAGACGAGCCTAATAAATATAGGGTGTTTCATTTGAAAAAACAGAGTTATTGTATTTTAAAATTTTGTATATTTGGATGTCAACAGAAAACACCCTGTACAAAATTTTCGGTACTTAAAGGTTTAAGACAGTTTATCTATCCCTAAACTTAAAAGCATACAAGAAATTTTCGATTTTCGATACTCTTATTGAGAAATACAGGTAATTTTTTACTATCATGTTTTTTCCAAAATTTTAAGAATTTTGCATTTTGCTTGGCAACATTGCAAAAAATTAAAAAACTAAATATGGCGTCATATGGACAATTTTGTAAGGAAACAAAAAATGCTAAAATATATAGGGTGTTCCATTTAAAAAAATGTATATTTTTATTGTCCTACTTTTTTGGACCATCCTGTATGTTTAAAAATAATTTCAGAACATATATTTTTTTGTACCTCACAACTTTTTTAAAAACTTTTTTTTGATATCTTTAATAGTAGAGACGGTATATTACTTTGTCAGACAAATGGGCCACCCTGTATACCGGGTGTTGCATCGTCGAGCGGGACATTGGAAATCCCATGTAATTTTAAATGGGGTCAATTTTTGGCTTCCCTAATTATTTTAGAGAAAAATTCTATTTAGGTTTATTAAAGAACACTAAAACCCACATTCAAAAGAATACCTTTAGATATTTTTGATGAGCCCGTTTACGGGTTATCGCCGATTTCTTTTTAACTATTTCTCCTTTTTATGGCCCCGTATTTGCGGGCACCAGTCAAGGTAAAAATGACTGTCAAATAAAGTTGTCATTTTGAAATGTGTGCTTTATTGTTATAAAAACTTGTACATCGAAAATATTAGCCATGAATTTCACTTCTGAAGAATAAATATTGATGATTAAATGGTATTATCAAAATTATCGATATTGGAGCAAAGAAAACCAACACAGGTTTGTCGAAACAAGGACGCAATATCCACAAAAAGTTAATGTTTGGGCTGGGATTTTCGGAGAAAATATTATCGGGCCATTATTTCTTACACGAAATTGAAATGCAGAATATTTTTTGGAACTACTTGAAGATCATATTTTACCTACTTTACATGATGCCGCCAGGGAAAATCAGGAAGTTTGGTACCAAATGGATGGGTGCCCGGCACATAGTACCCTGGCTGTCCGGGAATATTTAAACCCTGCTTTTAATGGAAATGTTATTGGCCAGCCAGGTCTCCTGATTTATCGCCAAATGATTTATTTTTCTGGGGCCATTTAAAAAACAGGATATACAAAGATAAAAAATACCCAAATCTAGACGAGTTAAAAAATGCTATTTCTGCCGAATGCAATAGAATTTCAGTTTACCAACTAGCGAATGTAAGAAGAGAATTTTATTATCGCCTCGGTTATTGTCTAGCAGTCAATGGAGGAATATTTGAACATCTTCTTAAATCCTAAAGTTCTAACAATTTAATAGTACCTACCTATAAATTAGTAAAATATTGAAACATGTAAAATGTCATAATTAACATTGTAATTGGATACTTTATTTTAGTTTTATTCAGATTAATTTGTACTCATAAATACACCTTTAATATTTTCGATGTACGAGTTTTTATAACAATAAAGCACGCATTTCAAAATGACAACTTTATTTGACAGTCATCTTTTACCTTGACTGGTGTCCGCAAATACGGGGCCATAAAAAGGAGAAATAGTTAAAAAGTAATCGGCGATAACCCGTAAACGGGCTCATCAAAAATATCTAAAGTTATTCTTTTGAATGTGGGTTTTAGTGCTCTTTAATAAACCTAAATAGAATTTTTCTCTAAAATAATTAGGGAAGCCAATAATTGGCCCCATTTAAAATTACATGGGATTTCCTATGTCCCGCTCGACGATGCAACACCCGGTATAATGACTTATTACATTAAAAGACACTGACGCACTGTTTGTTTTAAAATGTTTTAAGTTTACCGTGACGAAATAATTTTATAGGATAATAATATGAATAAGATATACTTGTTTATTAAGAAATCAAGCCATTAAGGAAATTACACCAGAGAATTGGCGAAAAGCAGTCCATCGTGTCATTAAAGAAGAGGAGAAAATGTGGAATCTTGACCACTTGATCAATCGGACCGTCGACCCGTTAATGATAACGTCAAGAGGAGTTCCTCAGAATATTATGATCTTTTATAATTTAATTTCTGTTTCTAGTTTGTATTTTTTTTATAATGTTTAATTAAAAATAAGTGTACCCAATACTATGTACACATAATGCACGCCTTTGTCACACCATTTTCAGTGCTTGTGAATGAATAACAATAGGCAAAACCCATAACTTGACACAAACCCGGGTGGTACTACCTGCTCTTGATGAAAATAAATAATTTTGCAATGAAATCAATGCCAAATTATGAAAGTGGCTTAAATATTCGTTGAGTCACTCTGTAGTCCCTTTGCATACCTAATGAGCTTTTATTACTCTACACCTTTCTGAAATGGACTATAATGAATTATAAGTTATGACGCACGGGTAGTGTCACTGAGAATACTGTACTTGTGAATATTTAGTATTACTTAATGAATAATTATTCACTAAAAATATTTAGTATTACTTAATGAATATAATTATTCACTAGGAATATTTAGTAGGTTTTACTTAATGAATAATTATTTACTAGACTGTTAGGATGACAATTAAATAAAAAGTTTTATTATAATGATACAAATAAGATGGGTTGCTATTAAAAAAAAGAATCGAGATCAAGTTGATTTCAAAATTATAAAGTACTAAGTTGGAATTTTAATATTTCCATGGCCTACTCTTTCCAAGAAAATATTGAGGGGGGAGGAGGAGCATTTTCTTGTGTTACTTAGTATATATTTTAGGGAAAGAGCCACATAATTATGTTACTTAGTAGAATGAGTTGTTAGGTTTGAATACTATATTTTGAAGGTTTTTGGTTAAGCTATTTTTTGAAATTTTTTCTGATGATTTTCTAAAATCGGTTGAAGTTTTAAATAAACCCTGATCTACCTTTGAGAAAGCTTATAGGACTCTCCTTGCTGCTGTACATTTTATTTTAAATAACCATTTAAAAAATATCAATTATTACCATGAAAAACAAGAAAGTTAGATGACATTGCAAATAATAGAAATAAAAAGCATCCAATAAAAAAAACCTTATAACATCCCCAAAAAATAACCTCCATGGACAAGCAAAACAAATGCAACACGTCTCGGAAATGTCGATCACTTAACCGTCACTTGTCACAACACATTTGCCGGCAAAACAAATGCTAGAACGCGCGATAGTCGGGAGTTGAAGCTGCAACCGCCGCCGCACGAAAACAACGGAAAACGAAATTCGGAGTTCGCCGTGGAAAAGCCTGAAGGCTCCGAGTTAGTTCGTGAAGTTCCGGAAATGTATGTTAAAAAGATTTATTGCCCTTTGGGAAGTGCATATTTTGCACGGAACTAGTTTATTTTGAATACGGATGACGTTTCAATAAATAGAACATTAAAGCATTGGATGCCCATCCTACACACCAGCGAGTTGTTGATTGGCGAATCAGGCTAGACACAATACATATCGAAACCGTGCGCGTATACAGCTTCAAAATTTTTACTAACAAAACCATGTTACACATTTCATCTCAAGTCATTTAAATAATAAATATTTTTTTCCTTTCTTGTCCTCGACAAGATAATTGGACGTTTTACTCGTTTCTTGAGTTATGGGAGGAGGGGGAAACTACCCTCAACAAAAATTTTTGAACGATTTCTTACTTATGCAAGAGAATGTTGTTCCAGAGCATAGACGATTATTTTTGAACTGTTGTACGACGGGATGCAATTGAATGGCCAGCTAGATCTCCAGATATGACTTCTATTGATTTTTCATGTGGGGGGTCATATTAAAAATTTAGTATACAAAAGTAGGCCACAAATCATCGATGATTTGCAGGAAAGAAAAATGCATGATAGCTACAGCCTGTCAAATTTCCAAAAATGTTATTTTTCAAATGTTAGAACCGTTCTCTGCAAGTGGCGATTGACGGGTTTCTCTCAGACACCTTCACCATCAATGCCGGTGTTCCTTAAGGGTCCATATTGTCGCCTACCCTCTTTTTACTGTATATTAACGACCTTCTAGTGAAAACCCAAAATCCAATTTATAGCTTTGCTGATGACAGCACACTTGTCTCATCTTTTACCTTGACTTCCCAAACATCCGCTGCCGACGCACAGCAGGCAGCATGAAGTATTGCGCCTCAACAATGACCTGGAAGAAATCTTGGCTTGGGGTGACAGTAACCAAGTCGAATTTAATGTTAAGAAAACCCAGGCAGCAGTCTTCTCCAAAAAGGTTAACATTACAGAACCGGATATAGTCATGGCAGGACACGCAATTCCCCTGGCACCGTCTATTAATTTGCTGGGGGTCAATCTGGGAGGTAATATGTTTTGGCATGATCACGTTGCCGCAATTGCCAAGGCAGCTGCACAGAAACTTGGTGTACTTTTCCGCACCAAAAGGTTGTACACACCTCATCAACTTTTGACACTCTACAAAGCCCAGATTCGACCATCATTAGAATATTACTCTCATGTCTGGAGCTCTGCACCCAAGCACACCCTTCAGCTACTGGATTCCATTCAAAGGAGAGCCGTTAGTCTGATCGGTGACCCCGAGCTGACCAAGACCCTCGATAGCCTGGAGCATCGAAGACAGGTTGGTGATTTGGCTCTCTTTACAGATATTACCATGGCAGGTGTTCGACTGACATTGCCCACTTGATTCCGCCTAGAGCAATGCAAAACAGAAATACACGGCGAACCACTGCCGCTCATCCATATGTTGTTCAGCTTAGTACTCCTCGAACTTCAATGTTCCAGAATTCTTTTATCTGGAGAACGTCATCTTTGTGGAATGATCTTCCTGAGGTCGTATTTCCCAATAAATACAATCTTCAACGTTTCAAGACCAACGTTAATCGCTTTCTTCGCACACGCACCGCTCCCAGACCGCCTTAAAGGATTTTTCCTACAGTGCAGGTGTTTTATCATAAAAAAAAAACCTATCACAAAAACTGTTGTTTAGATGTTTGACCTGTTTTTTATTTCCGAGGGCCCATCCGTGCGCTGGAGGCACTTTGTTTTAGAAAATTGTGCTCACCATCTTTGGTTGCTACACCCACTCCGTGATCCCAGTTCCTTACACTAGTTTGTGTAGGTCAACTGGGGAGAGGGTAAGGATGTCTTCTGGTTCCAGTTTTGGTTGGTATCCATTGTACAGTTGCATTCTGTGCAGATGGTTCTTGACAGCCATGTATCCTGTCAGAATTCCTGTAATGGTTCTTAGCTGGTTCCTGTTCATTTGAAGCAACTGTTTCATAAGTCTTGGGTCTTGATTCCTAAGCTTTTGCTGTCTGTTGCTAAAGTGAATTATGTGTTCACTCCTGATCCATCGCTTTATAGCATCTCGTGCTGTGGTGCACCTTGGTACTCCGAGTGCCAGTTCTGGACCAATGAATGAATTTTCTGCTTGCAAGTTTATCGGCTTTTTCATTCCTGTATTACCTTCGTATCCTAGAACCCACTGCAGTATTACTTTGGTTACATTTGCAAGGGCATCCAGTTCCTCTTGACATTCCCATACTACTCTTGAGGTTATCTTGTTGCATATTAGCGATTTAAGATCTGCTTGACTGTCAAAATGTTTGACCTGTTATTCAAAATACGTTTAGAATTTTTACCAAAACGCAATAAAAATTACGATATTCTAGGTTGACACCTACATCCGGTATAACAGGAAATGATAGGGAAACCCCAAAATTTTAGTTAAACAGGGCATATCTAAAAATATAAAATCCCGAAGTTTAAAGAAAATATTTTCAGTAGTTCTCCCAAAAGTTTTAATAAACGCCCATAGTGATTCTCGCTGTATTTTATTTATCGGAGAAAAAATCCTAGCTACGGACCTGGATCAACATGAACATTTTTTTTTCATAATATGGAGGCAAATTCTTACAGCTCAAGCGATCACCTGAAATCGGAATTATTCAATTAAAAAAATTATTTGACGACATATAAACGATCTGTGGTTTCGTCTCAGAATCAAAAAATCTCATGATCTGAACGATTTTGGCAAATCCCATTATAGAAAATCAATAAAATTTCATTTCGCAAATTTTTTCAGTAATAGCTAAAATTCAATTTCTTTTAAGGTTATCATTTAGAGACTGGCGCGTTTGATTATGGATTTTGGTAATAATACTTATTTTTTATACCTCCCGTCTTCTATAGCTCACTTATTAATTAGGTTAGTAACTTGATATTTTGCAGACTTTATCATAGGGCGCATTTCAGGAAAATATTTTTGTTTAAACAAGGTGTTCCAAAAAAATCTATTTTTTTTAGATTACATGCCATATATATTCTTACTTATTTGGATGCCTCTTATAGTTGCCTTCATACCCCTAAAATTTTAATGAAATCGGTTCAGTATTATAGGCGAAAAAAATAAAAACTAAGAAAAATCAGTTTTGCACCACTGGTTTTAAAAACTAATAAAAAATAAAAATAATGCCTGGTTAATAAAATTTTACGAAGGTTCTTAATAAATATGGTCAAACAGTCTTGTTAATCAAGTTTAATTAATACGAATTGTACAGGGCGTCCAAAGTTTAGTGTCAAACTTTGCAAACTTTAAATCAATTTGTTTTTCTTATTTCAAATTGGAACCTCTGTATTTTATTATGTCATTTGATGCAGAAATAAAAATGAAACATTTGTCCTAATTACAACCCTATCGAAATTTCTAACGCATCAAAACTTATTTGCAGAAAGCTCATTTTATCAACTATTCCAACAGTCATTATTATGAATAAATATCAAAGGTGGCTTTGAAAAAGAATTTATTGGTTTACTTAAGTGACAAAAAATAACTCTTTTCGCATGCTCCTAATAAAAAAAATTTTGGGGTAGAAACCGCCCCAAACTTTCTTTTTTCAAATGTAAAGGTACTATGCATCGTTGGAAAGGGCATACGATCCACTATTTACTCTTGCATTTCGGTAATCTAGAAAACCTGACAATTTTAGCAGCAATTGGGCAAGGGCCTGTCGACATATTAAGCACCGGTTCTCGCAGATCACCGAAGTTAAGCTGTGTCGGTGACCGCTTGGGAACACGGCGTGCTCTTGCCTCAGGGAAGAGTGTAAAATGAATCGACACCTAGCCATCCTATTAACGCCGGACAGGCCGGATGAGATCGGATATCTCCTAGGATGAAGGTGCCCTTTCACACTCCCCAGTCGGTAGACCACATTTGTGGTCGATGACCGGTTCAAGATGGCCTCAGTAGTCGGCGAACCGTAAAAAAAAAAGCAGCAATTGATAATAAAATTTATTATTTTTGACATTCTGGCGAATGAATTGTTAATATTTACCGAAGCTTCGCTTAGGGCAGAGTTTCTCGCGACTATGGAGTGCTTTTTAAATTGTTAAAGGTTCGATATCTCCGTTGAATTTTGACGGTCTTAAACTAAGTAGTAAAAATTATTTCCATTTAAAAAACTTACAAATCAATTTTTATTTTACTTCGAGTGTGACTATAGCATTGATTTTTAGTATTTCCATTAAACCAGTAATAATTTTCCAGAAGGAAAATTTTCAAGCGCCCTCTGCTTGTCGGAAGCTGCAATTTCCTCTTGGAAAACCCTGTAAAAGTATTGATTACCTAATGGAAAGGAAGACACAATTTAAAATCAGTACCTAACGGGGAATAAAAGGTTTTCTTTATTACTCTTTTTTGCTAAAAACGTAAATCTATTTTACCAACATATTTTGGCTTGAAATTTGGCGATGGCAGTGTAGTCGCCTTATATAATTGGTAATAGTGATATAGAATATAATTCAAACCGCGTTTACATTTTTTTATTATTTCCTGAGATATTTAATTTGAAATATAGAATCAAGAGATTAATCCTAAGTCATTCTCTTACCAGTCTTTTTCTAATGAGAATTTACTTCATTCCTAGTATCAATCCTTTCAATTTGCCCGCTACGATAAAAAAATTGGTTTATTTTATAAATGATGTAGGTAACGATTTTTAAAGGTATACACGATAAAGAAAAAAAATGTCGGAATAATTTAGGCTAGATCTTTTTGAAAATAAAATATTACAGAAATAAAAGATCAGATTTCTGATGATCACAACGCTTTGTTCACATCTCGAAAGGTTTTAAAACAAAATTACCCATACATCTAGCCATGAAAATGGCAAATATCGTATCTTGAAAACCTCCCTTCTCTGTTGTTTTTATTCAGCCAGATAAATGGGTCGTTTGGATTTAAATTTACATATCAGTGGATTTGGAAAGCCACATTTGTTTTTGTAAAGTGATGAACAAAATGTTGAAACACGTATCGAATTTAGCTTCTGACAAAAAATCGGTTTGATATGGAAAAATACGACTTTTGCTTATTGGCCTTAAGAGTGAAGTCTAGTGACGCATTCGCCATTTAACTTCTTGATCAATATTTCTTATCCTCTTCGCTTTATTTAAAAAGGGGCCAAATACCCGTCCTTGAGTAGCAATTACCTACAGTTTTGAACTAAAGAAAATTTGAGAATGTTCCACTTAATATCTGGTTTCATAGTTTGGCAATAGGCTTTTTCTTTATTTGTGGTTTAATTTTTTCATTTTTTCATATTGTATATTTCATAGGAAGAACTAATCCTGGATTGACTTCTAGATTAACCAGAATGAAAATTTTTAAATTTAATCAAGGAAAGATGCATTAAATATAAATTTAGAAAATCCACCCAACAAGGAAGATTTCAATTCAAAATAATTCTATAAATTATTTAATGTTTTTATAAAAAGAAAATAAATATTCTTGACGGGATTTGAACCTGTGACCTTGCGATCTGTAGGCTACAGCTCTATTCTCTACACTATCTCTACCGATATTAATTTGTTGTTTAATATATGACACTCTCTTCAGCGCAATTTGTTTTTTCTGGTAATATATGTTCCAGTATATTATTAACATTTTTTTTAATTTCAGATGGCGTTTTTTTACACTGTAACTCTGAATCACTCGACAAATACATGATAAATAAGTTAAACACTTTACAATTACTGCTTTCTAAAATTTGTTCTTAATAATAAATAGGGGTTGTCTGTCAAATTGGCACCATATGTTCAAATTAAATAGGGTGCCTTGTTATTTCAACACTAGTGTTGAAATATTTTTTTTCAACATGCGTGTGATATACGGCGCTTTCTAGCCAAATTAACCGTGATTATTTTTGTCATTTTCATAGGTGGTCGTAGGAAAACAGATTTTGTTGTCCTTAAAATGTAACTTTTTAGTGCGCAATGAATAAGAAGTGCTTATCCAAGTATAGGGATCAGTACCCTGTATAAATTTAATGCTTTACATTCGTAATAAAAAAATACCTTTTTACACGCGAGTTGTCTGAATTATTAATTACTCGTGAACGAGAGCAATGCTAGAGTAGAAAAGGTCGTAAAGGGTTAAAAAGGGTAATTTAAAAAAATGACAAAGGACCCTAATTAAATAGGTACCTACTTAAAAGGGTTAGGTTTATTGTTCAATTTATTATCCAAAATCTTACAGAGCTTTAGACAATGCTGACAACAAGAAAAACTCGAATTAATTGATATAAAAAAAGGTGTCTTTATTTTAAATCTGATTTAACTGTTAAAAAGAACGCTGATAGATGACACTTTCTAAAAAATTAACAGATGATTCCCGAAGCAGTGGCGGATCCAGGATTTTACTGAGTGGGGATCGACTAAAAAAAAAGTGACTTCTAAAAAAAACGTATCCCGGCTCTAAAAATCTTCTTACTTTCGATAATGACTTTTAAAAAAAATTCTGACCCTTTGCACAAGCCCTACAATTTTTCAGGCTCACAGTAAAAAAACACCTATTTGGTAGGGCTTGGGCAAGGGCCTGTCGACATATTAAGCACCGGTTCCCGTAGATCACCGAAGTGAAGCGGTGTCGAGCGCGGTTAGTACTTGGGCGGGTGACCGCTTGGGAACACGGCGTGCTCTTGCCTCAGGGAAGAGTGTAAAATGAATCGACACCTAGCCATCCTATTCACGCCGGACAGGCCGGATGAGATCGGATATCTCGTAGGATGAAGGTGCCGTTTCACACTCCCCAGTCGGTAGATCACATTTGTGGTCGATGACCGGTTCAAGATGGCCTACGTAGTCGGCGACCCGTAAAAAAAAAAAAAATAAAAGTAGGGCTTGGGGGGGGGGACTACCTCCTCCCCTCCTCTCTAGATCCGCGCCTGTCCAGAAGACTATAGTGCGCATACCTATTTCCATATAATAAGCTGTAAGTATAATTTGGGAATGAAACTAGCTTAAAGCAGAGGAAGCAGAAATAGACTTACTAATCCAGATCTTTTGTTTTTAGCCTCGGATTTCAATAAAAACAACAAAGCGACAAACTCAACAAAGATTAGGGACAGCCAGTTTTAATTATGCGATAAGAGTCTTGTTAAAGTTAATTATTTCCCATAGGTTTGTCAATAAGTTGTGTGTTGTTCTCTTTAATGACTTTGTTGTTATCGCCCAGAAAATCTAATTTGTTAATAAAAGGGCCTTTTGTTACGTATCAAATGTATTACACGAAAAATTCCTTTTTTTACTCCCACATGGAAATTTGTTCTTTCCTTTACATAGAAAGGTAATGAAACTGACCAATCACAGTAGTCAATTACAGAGAAGCCAGTGTTGTTTTTAAAAGTACTGACCAATCACAGTACATTATTTTTACTGAGGCTCCGCCTTCTTTTTCTAGACACTAAATTATATAATTTAAATGCATATGGTACAATTTGTTATTAATTTGTTAAATATAATAAAATCTAGACGCATTTATAATAGATTTATCGATAATGCAACCTGCTGAATGTGCATAGAAAATTAGTTTCATGTAGCATTATTCATCAGTTGGTTTTCCCATAATTAGTTTAATGTTTCGATAGTCGAGAGGTAGAGCGTTTGACTATGGAACCAATAATCGTGAGTTCGAGTCCGGCAACCTGAAAACTTTTTTTACATTTTTTAGCATAAGGTTTGTAAGTTTGGTCGTAGAAAAAATATACTGTTCAACTCGAGTGGATTGTCCATATTTCCCTCGGAAGTTTGAGCACTCCGCCTACGGCGTCGTGCTCAATTTACTTCCTCGTGCGATATGGACATCATATCCACTCTTGTTGTACAAACTACTATTATTGAGTAGGTGTATTTTGCCACACTTACTTTATTAAATTAGACCAAAAACACTTCGTTCCCTTCCTAACCCTAAAATGTTCAAATTTCGATACAAACGGGAAATATACCGGGTGGTGCATCGTGATTGGAAACCCCATGTGTTGACTTTAGAGCGGAGTTGTGAGGATACTTTTTAGGATCTTTGTGTGGTAAGTGCATATGCAGAGTTTGAACAATTTTGCACAACCCGATCTTAACTTATTTGAATAGGATTGCGGTTAGTTTTTCATTGGAATTTAACAGGTGATGCTGTGGATACCAGCATTGATTGTGACCTGTGAATTGTTATTGTCAAATGTAATTTGCAAACGGTGGGCTTTTTAAAAATCTTTAACAGATACATTTTATAATGGATTTAACTAATATTTTCAAATAAAACGAACATTATTTTTAATAGAAAACGAATTATTTTACTTATAACAAAACCTATTGGATCGTATTAATATCATCAAAAATTAAAAATACAAGAAATATTTATTTTTCAGTAGTATCCAGGTAATTCCTTTTAAGAAGTTAACCACTATGCTTACCCTGGTAAGCAGATGCGTGATGTTTTTTTCTTAAATTAACATAAACACTGATGTTAATATACAAGGTGATTCCTAAATTGATACTTCTTTTTTAGCTGTGTATAGAAGGCATTAAAATAAACAACATTTTTAAATACCTTTTTCAAAAAACTCAAAAATAAGGTACTTGCATTCATTTATTACACTATGCATTAAATATGGTTCTGCCTAACCTGCCCGTTGAATAACATTAAGAAAACTTCTGGGTGTAGGTTGAGTCCGCAAGGGGAAAGCGTTCTGCGTATAATCTCGAAGCAGCTGCCGCACTTTGACGACACTCGCCGTAAATTGGCACCATATTAACTAGTTCATTGTTTTCAAAATTTACCATTTTCACGTGTCACCAATTTAAAATTAACTTGCTTTAGAAAAACACACCGCAGAGTATTGCCAAATAACTCACCACCGACCCGTAAATTGCATTACTAATAAGAGATAAGACAAACAACATAAGGTATAGCAGGCTACGTTTTGTTAACCCAGGCCCGCACTTAGATTTTTTACTTCTGCAACTCGCCTATTTTTAAGTTTTTTGAAAAAAATTATTTGAAAATGTTGTTAATTTTATTGCCTTCTATACACAGCTAAAAAAAAAGCACCTATCAACTTAATCACCCTGTATAATAGCTAAGTAACAGAAAGTTATGTTTCACCACTTATCACTCTTTTCAGAGCACAAGTCATATAAAGAGGCCGCAAAAAGGTTATCCTAACCTAATTTCACAAAGGATGTTTTGATATATTTTACAAAATAAACATCGATTTTGTTATGTTCGAGATGCACAATATATTACGCAAGAATAATTTCATTAACGAAAATGCGAATGAACAATATTTATCTTGTTTTGGAAATTTCAATGTCATTTTGCACAACAAGAGGCCGCATTTCGTTCAAGAACCGATAGGACGGCAATTAACATTTGTTTTTCGCTTATCCCAAGAATCGCGTAATTCAAGAGCAGAGACCGCGGAGGAACCTACGTCATTTAAGTTCCTATCTGTGTCATACGATGAAACGCATTATTATCAAACACGCACTATACAGGGTCTCCCAAAAGTCCCGCATAAAATTAATATCAATTAAAGGAAAAAGATCTAGGAAAAACGCTCGGCCCGTAAATTTTTTTTTTAATCGTGCATTTTTTGACAAAAAAATATTATACAGGGTGTGTCATAAAACTGTCGTCACGTCTTTGACAATTTTTTTTAATGGAACACCCTTATGTTCTAAATGTCATATGTCTAAATTCAATAGTTTTTGAAATATTGACGTTGAAAATATGGCATTTTTTGACTTTGACAGGCTGTAACATTGGAACAATTCATCTTAGAGAAAAATGGTTTTCACCTCCCTATCTAAGTTTTTTATTCTCTATCCAAAGAAACCAACCTCCGATCTTACATGTCATTGTTAAACCGTTAAACCCGGTTTTTTGGTTTAATATAGTAAATCGGAGGTTGGTTTCTTTGGATCGAGAATAAAAAACTAAGGTAGGGACGTGAAAACCATGTTTCTCTAAGATGAACCGTTCCAATGTTACAACCTGTCAAAGTCAAAAAATTCCATATTTTAAACGTCAATATCTCAAAAACTATTAAATTTAGACACATGACATTTACAACACAAGCGTAGAACTTTGTGAGGAATCAGAAAATAATATAATATATAGGGTGTTCCATTAAAAAAAAATTGTCAAAGACGTGACGACAGTTCTTTGAGACACCCTGTATAATATTTTTTTATGTCAAAAAATGCACAATTAAAAATAAAAATTTAGGGGTCCGAGCGTTTTTCCTAGATCTTTTTTCTTTAATTGATATTAAATTTATGCGAGACTTTTGGGAGACCCAGTAATGTACCGTAGGTCCAATAAAAATTTACTAGTGAGCACTGACCATATGCTACACTCGTTATCGATATGAAAGCTGCAGCTTGCCATTCTTGTATTGTCCGTGTTTTCATTTACATCTGAATTATTGTGGAATTTTCGTATATTTTTGATTAAAGTAACTATTCGTTATATTTTTTAGTCTTAAAACTTTCAGTCATTGTTTTCCTCTGACAAGATCGACTATTCTCTTGGAGAGGATATAAATCTTTTGTTTGGAACACTGACACTGGTATTTTGATCAGCATTTTGCAACCACACGCCTTCTTGGTTTAATTAAGTCGACTCTCAGGATAATTTAATTAGTTATAGTCTATTTCAGAAAGGTCTAGAGTAATAAAATGGGAAATTCCGTCCAGTATGGCTCCATCCCGGTGTCGGCCATAGGCGTAGGTAAATTTTGTGCATTAAATTATTTATGATAACCAACCAAAAAAAAAAGCAGATAATTTGATAAAGAAGAAACTATTAGCTATAGCAAATTTACACAAACATCGTTTTATGATATATGCCGTGGAAGATATAGCTGAAAAACATAGTGTAATTATGCTGCGAACACCGCCATGTCATTGCTAACTAAATCCTATAGAGCTTATATGGGCGCAGGTGAAAGGATTTGTAACAAGACACAACACGACATTCAAAATGAAAGACGTTAAGCTACTGTTTGATCAAGCCATTAAGGAAGTGACACCAGAGAACTGGCGAAAAGCAGTCCATCATGTTATTAAAGAAGATTAGAAAATGTGGGATCTTGACCACCTGATTGATTGGACCGTCGAACCGTTAATTATAACGTCAAGAGAAGATAACAGTTTATATATGACAAAAAATATTATGATTTTTTATAATTTAATTTGTGTATATTATATTTTGTATTTTTTTATAATGTTTAATTAAAAAATAAGTGTACCTAATACTATGTATACAATGCACGCCTTTGTCACACCATTTTCAGTGTTTGTGATTGATTTGACCAAAACCCGGGTGGTACTACCTACACCTAATGAAAATGAAGAATTTTGCAATTAAATCACTGCCAAATTATGAAAATGGCTTAAATATTTGTTCGGTCACTATGTAGTCCCTTTGCATACCTAATAAACTTTTATTACTCTACACCTTTCTGAAATAGACTGTTTGTAAATAATCCATCGAGGAATACTATCAGACCTTCATTTTTTCTCGGGTTATTAAAATGATGACGTCATTGCGTGAAGTTACAGTACGTGGTCTCTATACCCGTACCTCATGTCCTACTAACCATTTCCCAATGATGTTGAGGGAAATACAAATCTTAAAATATAAAGTAAATGAAGGTTTGTATACCAGTATTGCTGGGAATACCATCAGATGTCGTAGCACTTTAAGGAAAGTGGTTTCTACGTATGTATATTGTAAAATCCTCCATAATTTATTCCAATATACGTTAAATATAGCAAATTATGTTATTAACCCTAATTATTTACTATGTTTGTTACCGTAATTTTGGCTCGTGTTTAAAAATATGGATATAAATATAGCATAAATTAATTTATTAACTGACAGGTGACAATTTTAACACATTACACAATACCTTGAATAAATTTGTACTTATTTTGGTAGGAATATTTTAAATTTCTATCTAGTATAAGCAATTAGTATAAGCAAAAATAACGCCAAAATATTATACCAGTTGTCCCAACAGTTAGCCAGATTGAAATGAATAACTATAACATGAATAAGTACATATTTCAGTTATAGCGAAATTTTTAAAATATAATTGAATAATAATTGATAATTATACAAATACAATATTAAAAATTGATCGTGTTTGGCACGATGGGCTTCTAAGTAAATTGCGATCCTACGGTATGCCTAATGGATTCTGTTTATGGTTAACCAGCTTCCTTAAGAACCGTTCTCTGCAAGTGGCGATTGACGGGTTTCTTTCAGACACCTTCACCATCAATGCCGGTGTTCCTCAAGGGTCCATATTGTCGCCTACCCTCTTTTTACTGTTTATTAACGACCTTCTAGTGAAAACCCAAAATCCAATTTATAGCTTTGCTGATGACAGCACACTTGTCTCATCTTTTACCTTGACTCCCCAAACATCCGCTGCCGACGCACATCTTCGCAGGCAGCATGAAGTATTGCGCCTCAACAAAGACCTGGACGAAATTTTGGCTTGGGGTGACAGTAACCAAGTCGAATTTAATGCTAAGAAAACCCAGGCAGCAGTCTTCTCCAAAAAGGTTAACATTGCAGAACCGGATATAGTCATGGCAGGACACGCAATTCCCCTGGCACCGTCTATTAATTTGCTGGGGGTCAATCTGGGAGGTAATATGTCTTGGCATGATCACGTTGCCGCAATTGCCAAGGCAGCTGTACAGAAACTTGGTGTACTTTTCCGCACCAAAAGGTTGTACACACCTCATCAACTTTTGACACTCTACAAAGCCCAGATTCGACCATCATTAGAATATTGCTCTCATGTCTGGAGCTCTGCACCCAAGCACACCCTTCGGCTACTGGATTCCATTCAAAGGAGAGCCATTCGTCTGATCGGCGACCCCGAGCTGACCAAGACCCTCGATAGCCTGGAGCATCGAAGACAGGTTGGTGATTTGGCTCTCTTTTACAGATATTTCCATGGCAGGTGTTCGACTGACATTGCCCACTTGATTCCACCTAGAGCAATTCAAAACAGAAATACACGGCAAACCACTGCCGCTAATCCATATGTTGTTCAGCTTAGTACTCCTCGAACTTCATTGTTCAAGAATTCTTTCATCTGGAGAACGTCATCTTTGTGGAATGATTTTCCTGAGGTCGTGTTTCCCAATGAATACAATCTTCAACGTTTCAAGACCAACGTTAATCGCTTTTTTCGCACTCGCACCGCTCCCAGAGCGCCTTAAAGGATTTTTCCTACAGTGCAGGTGTTTTACCATAAAAAAAAAAAAAAAATAAACATTTTATTGTAAAAACATGCAATTCAATAGCGTAGCCAGAAAATACGTTCGGGGAGGGGGGAGGGGGCTCCGTGGGCGTAAGTAGGACATTATTTTTTCTGGAGAAAGGGACAGTCGGGACTATATGTATTTCATGGTATTGTGCCTAGGGAAGAAGGGAAATAAGCGCCGCAAGCGAAAAATTTTCGGGGCCACGCCGAAAGTAACTACTAACAAATTTCATCAAAATTATTAAAATTTGTTTTTGTAAATATTTTTTTTTACTTTTTTTGATTTTCCTAGCTGGCTCTTTATTAAAAAAAAAAACAATATGAATATTAGTGTCAATCCAAAATTTTAACATAAGACGTATGTATGACTCTAGCACGCGATTTTCGAGCTCGATTTTTCATAATTAAAAATAAGTAAATATCGCTCTCCACGCCAAAATTGATGATTTTTTAGAAATATGTATTTTTGGAGCAGTTTTTGGTGCAAATTCTTAGGTTTTGAAATACTCTTTCTTAAGTGCCGTTTTGTATATTCATAATAAAGCATTCTCGTTTCTTCCCGTACTATTTTTTTTAATTATAAATCATCACACTTCTTCAATAAAAAATGTTTCAATTAAAATGTTTACTATAATTTTTTTCTTTAAAAATAAATACCTAATTATTTTTTGTTTTTGTTGGAAAAATAATTTATTGCATTGGGTTATATTTTTGTTGATTTAAAATAGCTCTAAAAAAGGGAAAACGGAACAGACAGGGGCAGGACAGGACTCTACCCGTATGACGAAATTATTTAAATACATTTATTTTATTAAACTTATCAAATAACTTGCAGACATTTTTGACACTTATTTTCTTCTTTTTCAACATTTTTTTTACCAGGGCTCAATATTTTTTTACCAGGGCTTCGCCCTGGCCAGCCCCCCCCCCCCCCCCCCTAGCTACGACCCTGTAGGTATGCAAAGGGACTACAGAGTGACCCAACGAATATTTAAGTCACTTTTATGATTTGGCATTGATTTCATTGCAAAATTCTTTATTTTTATCAAGTGCAGGTAGTACCACCCGGGTTTGGGTCAATTTATCACAATTCTAAAATTAAATTATTACCTCTCCCCCTCTGCATGGTTGGAATAAATTTCTTTTTGTAAATGTTCTTTTTCCGTTTTTTTTTGATATTCCTAGCTAGCTCTATATTTAAAAAAAAACATTTTTTATATTTGCAGCCCCCCCCCCCCCCCCCTTTATTACGCCACTGATGCGATTGCTGTAAATTTTGTTTTAGCGTAAGTAAAAATGTGTTGTTTATTGTTGTATATTGTGAAATGCGAGAAAAGTTTAGATTGAATTTATAACGGGTTGTTTATTTTATTTTAGTTATGGTGATGTAGTATGGATTTTTGAGGTAGGTTTAATTACTATTTCTTAACTTCTAATGTGACATGGTAACATCACCATAACTCACGGGTCATTGACCTTTATAACTTGACATTTCACAAGAAAAAATTTGCTTATTGGTCGTTCTTTGACACTCTTTCTTTCGAACTTCTTCAGTAGCGACGCCGTTGGGCCATAATACAAAAAAAGGTTTTTGTTTATTACAGCAATGTTACATTTCAAAATATTGTGGTAAAACGTGTTTTTATATCGGGATTTACTTATAAATATAATTTTTCAATTTCATAACACCCTGTATACTTATAATATGTAATGTATGAAAAATTATAATTTCTTGTTGCAAGCTTAATTTATTTTGTATGTTTGTTTGTAATGCCTGCTTTCAATATGATTTGCATGATGTTTGATTATATCTAAAAATAAACTAAAAAAAAAATACACAAATAAAAAAGCACGCGATTTTTGGTAAACAAATTGTTAAATAGTTTCTAATTATAATCATGTTTATTTATTTAAAATTTCTAGTAATGCAAAAACTTTATAGGAAAAACATCTACTATTATTGAGGTACACAATATATGTACAGGTTGTCCCAAATTCCAGGGTGAAGGATACAAAGAAGTTTAAATTGTAGCAGAGCTAAAAATATGGTGTTTAATCAAATGTTTTTTTTTTAAAGGGGGAAATTCGTAATAGTTCTTGAGATATCTAGAACAGGCAACATTTAAAAAATCTGTCTTAATTTTTTCTTTCCTTTATTAAAGAAAATTATGAAATAATTTGCACTTTTTTATTACCACTTTTTCTTTTATACTAAATGGCATAATCTTATATTTAATTTAATGTCTATTATTATCTATTTCTAAAAAAAAATTAATTTTAAATGCAATTTTTTGAAAATCTTGAGTTTATTTTTAACATAATATACAGGGTGATTCCTAAGTTGATACTTCTATCTTAGCTGTGTATAGAAGGCATTAAAATAAATAACATTTTCAAATACCTTTTTTTCAAAAAACTCAAAAAAAAGGTATTTACATTCATTTATTACACTATGGATCAAATACGGTTCTGCCTAACTTGTCCGTTAAATAACACTAAGAAAACTTCTGGGTGTAGGATGAGCCTGCAAGGGAAAGCGTTCTGAGTATAATCTCGAAGCAGCAGCCGCACTTTGACGACACTCGCCGTAAATTAGCACCATGTCTACTCTAGTTCATTGTTTTCAAATTTTACCATTTTCACGTGTCACTAATTTAAAATTAACTTGCTTCAGAAAAACACACCGTAGCGGATTGACAAAAATAACTGACCACCGACCGATGAAATTGCATGACTAATAAGATAAAACAACATAAAGTATAGCAGGCTACGTTTTAATGACCAGGCCCACACTTAGATTTTTTACTTCTGTAGGTATCTCACCTATTTTTAAGTTTAAAAAAAATTTTTGTTTATTTTAATGCCTTCTATACACAGCTACAAAAGAAGTATCAACTTAAGAATCACCCTGTATTTTTGTTTTATATCGATAAGAAGCATAGTTATCTAGTAAAATTAATTTTAAATATAACATATTTTTTAAAATAAAGGATAATTCATATGGATGAGTTCAGGTAATTCCAAAAGTTAGCCTATCAATGTGGCAATATGTGAATGGTCTCAAAATAATAAAAAAAAGTTCCCCTTAACAATGTTTAAAGGATAATAAGTTGCAAAATATTATTTTTTTTTGTAACAAAACTTTCGGAATCACCTGAACTCATATGGATTATCCTTCCAAAATACGTTATTTTTAAAATTAATTTTACTCAAAAACGGTGCTTCCTATCGAAATAAAAAAATAGTATCTTATTCAAAAAAAAGCTAAAATACCCGCCCTGGCTGATACCTGAAACCGGATTCTCGTTTCGCTGAAAATAATAATGTTTACCGCTAAATATGAAAAAGGTTTTTACAAAATTGGTTTTGTGGATTTCGGTTGTTGGTTGTCAAAATGTCACTATTGAATTAAATACCCCCCGTTTAGTTTATATTTGATCTGTAAAAACTTGTTCTTATCTCTTATTGTTTTTGAGATATCAATAGGTACCCTTGATTTTAGGACACCCTCTGCAAGTCGAAATATGTATTTTATAATAAATCACTGCAACCTTGATATGCTCATGAATCTTTGAACTTTGTTATTAAAATGGCCACTTAATAAATTTTGCAGAATTTTTAATTAATTTTCTTAGAATATTTTGCGTTTATATAGAGCTTCCGCAATATACCTAATAGTATATACTTACATCAAGGTTTATTTTATAAAAACATTTCAATCAAATAATAATTTAAAAAATTTTACTAGTATCAAAGATCAAAAAATAAAATGAATCATATAATAATCATAGACATATTTCATTGAGAGTTGAATTTTCATATTAGAGAAATAAAATATGCATATTTTTGCGACTTTTTAATAATCATCATCTTATAAATATTCGTATTAAATAAAAGAAAGGGCGCCGGCCATATCTGAGGAACCTTTTGTCATTTTGAAATAAAAAAAAATCATTACAAAATTGGCAAAGAAAAATCGCTGAAAATTATATTTAAGTTCCTGTTTTTATTACTAAAGGGGGTTCAACCTATGACTAAGAAGATTATAGGATTTTTATCGATAGTACGCCAAATAAAGGAATAAAAAATTAGCTATGGCTGTGTACTCGTTGAGGGAATGGAAGAAAAATTCTTTGTATTACGTGTAAATACATTTTTTTCATTAATTTTGTAGCAGAGCGCTTTCGGCTTTCGGTTTCGTCATCATCAATGCTTAATTACACAGCGACATCCAGTGGCGTATTTAGGGGGGGGGGGGGGTGCACACCCCCCCCCCCTTCTCTGAGTCTAGGAGCTCGGGTCTAAAAGTCTAATTGCAACCTAATGTTTCGGCTTACGCTTGCACTAATTTAAATTTTTAAATAATGTATTCTTGGCTTAGATTACAAGGGTCTTGTAAGAAACGTTTGGTTTTTAAACTTATCCTTCTAAAAGTCCTGTTTTACAAAGAGATTAAGGTTTCGGACGCATATCGTTTTAGTTATTGATATTTGATGCAATTTTAAAGGAAAACAAATAAAAATAATAATATTTTTCTATTATTTCTATACTTGTCTGTTCCGTTTTGCCTTTTTTAGAGCTATTTTAAATCAACAAAATTATAAACTAATGCAATAAAATATTTTTACAACAAAAACAAAAAACAATTAGGTATTCATTTTTAAAGAGAAAAATTAAATTACAAATTTTAATTGAAACAGTGTGATAATTTATAATAAAAAAAATAGTTTGGGAAGAAACGATAATGCCTTATTATGAATATACAAAACGGCACTTAAGAATAAGTATTTCACAACCTAAGCATTTGCACCAAAAACTGCTCTTAGATCTACGCTCCTAAAATACACGATTTCTGAAAAAATCATTAATTTTGGCGTATTGAGCGATATTTACTATATTTTTAATAATGAAAAACCGAGCCCGAAAAACGCTGATTAGAGTCATACATACGTCTTATGTTAAAATTTTGGATTGGCACCAATATTCATATTTTTCACAAATATAAAAAATGTTATTTAGTAGAGAGGCAGCTAGAAATATCAAAAAAAAACATTTACAAAAACAAATTTGCGAAGGAGGAGAGGTAATAATTTAATTTTCGAAATTTGATAGCAGTTAGGTGAATTTTAAACGAACTTTGGGCGTGGCCCCGAAAATTTTAAAACAAAAAGAAGACACTACAAGACAAATTATTAACATTTTGGACACAACAAGTTGTCACTTGATCGTTGTCTTTACCATGTTTAGGATGTAGTAAGAAGTAATCCAAACAAAAAATTGTGAAGAAAACGCCAAAAATGTTCTTGAATAAATTAAAATTTAGCCAAAGATTATAAATCACACTCGCACAATAATTTATTAGTCTTTTGACAATTAAATATAATTTGAAAATAAATGAGAAAAAATATTTTTAACTCGATTGGGTTTTCCGTTCGTGACCACCCGAAAAAAGGCATGTTAATATCGGAATTCCCATTTCGCAGCGAGAAAGAATGCCGTTCTGTTCTGGTCCGTCCTATAACGTACACCGGGTTCTCCCTGACAAGATATTACACCATCAGACCTGTCCTTTTTTTTCTTTCAGGGGGTAACTCCAATAATTCAAATAAACAAAACCAAATGAAACTGGTTTACTTCTTGTACCATCGGGACGGTAGTAAGAATGGTAATGTACCCGGCTAATGTTGATATGTTTTAGTCATTCATAAATCAAGTAGCTTGTGTTTCTTTTCCGGGGGAATGCGAATCATTCCGGTATCTTTAATTATTTGCGTGTGTTTCTTTATTTGTGTTTATCTTTTAGTATCGCGAGAAAACTGTTGATAGGTACTTGCCTTCTTTGTGATAGTTCAATATCTTTAAATTTTCATTCGGCTTAAAAAGTTATGATGAAGAAAAAAGGTAGGTTTTTGTTTACTTTTTATTTATATTCTATGTAGACGCGTGTGTCAAAACGACTATAGATTTAGATTTTATGAATTAATTATTAAAAACTTTAAAATTTTGTGTTATTTGTGGGCAGTGCCAAAATATAGATATTAATTACCTATTTATTTGTTTGGAAAATTTTGGATTTTGGAGGTTAAGCGGTGTCTTTTCAAAACTACGTTATTTTTCAATTATTCGTTTTCAAATTTTGATGTACATTTGGACGTTTAGACATAGACGATGGCAGCAAAAGGGCAGTTATCCCCCTTCAACAAGGACCCTACCATTTTTTTTAAATAGATTTTATGGAAATTCGAGGGCATTAAATTATTTCAAAGTTTAACAGAACATTACGAACATGTTAAAAAGTATGCTCTTATCTTCTGAAAAAAAGGTGTAAACAAATAATATGGGAAATTCCGTCCAGTTCGGCTCAATTTCGGTGTCGGCCATAGGCGCAGTTAAATTTTGTGCATTAAATTATTTATTATAACTAACCAAAGAAAAAAAAATAATTTGATAAAGAAGGAACTATAAGCTATACCAAAATTACACAAACATGGTTTTATTAAATATGCCGTAGAAGATATAGCTGAAAAAGATAGTGTAACTGCGCTGCGCACACCACCATATTATTGCGAACTAAATCCTATAGAGCTTATATGGGCGCAAGTGCAAGGATATGTAGCAAGACACAAAACGAGATTCAACATGAAAGGCGTTAAGCTACTGTTTGATCAAGCCATTAAGGAAGTGACACCAGAGAACTGGCGAACAGCAGTCCATCATGTCATTAAAGAAGAGAAGAAAATGTGGGATCTTGACCACCTGATCAGTCGGACTGTCGACCCGTTAACTATAACGTCAAGAGAAGATGACAGTTCCTCAGATGACAAAGAATATTATAATTTTTTATAATTTAATTTCGGTAAAATGTATTTTTTTATAATGTTTAATAAGAAATAAGTGTAATTTATTCTATGTACATAAGGCACGCCTTTGTCACACCATTTTCAGTGTTTGTTAATGTATAACAATAAGCAAAACCCATAAATTAACCCAAACCCGGGTGGTACAACCTGGACTTGATGAAAATAAAGAATTTTGCAATGAAAGCAATGCTTAATTATGAAATCGGCAATATTCATTGGATCATTTTGTAGTCCCTTTGCATAACTAATGAGCATTTATTACTATACACCTTTCCGAAATAGACTATAAGGTGTTCTATTAAAAAAAAATTTCGAGTAGTTTATATGCTGCGGAATACTGCGTTGAGAGCAAGCCACCCTGTATATAAATGTAAATATATTTACTTGCGTGAATTGTAGACATTTTTTTTAGTCTTTAGTTTTGTCAAATCAATTATTTTTCAAACGTTTAAGCAGTAGATCTTTTGGAATATCTATTTAAATCGTTGATGCCATTTTGAGAAGGCTGTCCTTCAAAACGTGTTCTGACAACTTTTTTTTTTGGTTTCGATATTTAATTGGATCATCTATTACGTTTTATATAAAAGCGATTAATAAAAAAATATGAATTAAATAAAAAACAGCGTCGCCGTATCAGAAAAAGGGCAGCAATTTTTATGAGATTTTTTCTACAAGGAACACTTAATTTATCTTTAGGATGGTTCGAAAACTAAAAAAAAAATGTTTAAACTTTCTTTAAGTTTGAAAAAGTATGTACCTAAAAAATAAACTTTTGTACTTGCCTTGGTTGAATTTTGCTATGTAAATATTTGTCCACCGCGATTTTTCCTGTTTTATTTTGCGTGGGGGTTTAACCTCAATCGACCTTAAAACTTCTGTTATATACAACAGATATAGAAAAATAACTAGTAAATCTTCCTTAAATAGAGTAAAATGAAGTTAAGTGCCATAAAACCAGATAAAACAGGCAAAATTATAACATTTTTAGAAAAAACCTAATTCCAACTAATGGTTTTAAGGTTTGTTTCGTTTTGTTTTGCACAGAAAAAAGGGTTTATTCGGGTTTAAAACAAGCAGGCAAATGCCATGGGTTAGCAAAATAAATTGTATATTTTTTTTTTAATAAATCTAGCTTTGTCTGTTAGAAAGATAAATATATTCAAAGTAATTTTGTGTAAATCTAATAATAATTTAGTCCATGGATTTGCCAACCAAATATATTTTTCTACAATAATTTTTTATTACCATTCTCAAAAGTTCACGGAAACGGATAATTTATAATGCCTGTTAAATAATTTTTAAAAAATTGTTAGTATGAATTTCGGAAATTGAGTCGTAGAAAAAATTTACTGTACAACTCGAGTGGATTGTCCATTTCCATATTGCGCTCGGAAGTTTGAGTTGTGCGGTATGTACCTTATATCCACTCTTGTTGTACAAACTACTATTATGCATATAAGGACGTTTTTAATGGTTGTGGTGGTGGGTTAATTTTATTATATTTTTAGAGCCATTGATGGAAACCTGAGTTAATGATGTTATTTAAAATGAGTATAATAACAATGGCAAATAAAACAATTTAAGAAACTTATTACGTTTATAAGTAACTGTAAAGAAGATTGGTTGTTTTCACACCTTTCAATTTTAGGCTATTATAAGAATAATTTCTGTTTTTTGGGCTATTCATAAATAATAAAAATGACAGTTAAACAATAAAATTTCCAAACAAGGCGTTACTTGTTAAAAATATCTTACCAAAATTTAAATTATTTACCAAGAAATTTGTCAGGGGATATTTTATCATGTATTTTTTTAAATCTGGGAATCTTTATTTATTTGAAAAACCTACAATTACGACACTGAACAACAAGTGCGGATTTTAAAACCGAATAAAGCGATTATTGCGTGACAGAGAGTTTTTGATTTGCATTATCTTTATTTGTTTTTTAAATCACAACGTTTCAACTGGTAAGCATCCTCAATCGTCTTCAGGTGAATACTAAATAATTACACCGTAAAAATTTTAAAATTTCATAATATTTACGCTTAATAATCAGATTTTTTTTGTAAGAGAGTCAGCGAAACTAATTCTTATTACAATATATTTGCATTTTTCCATTTAACTTCTTTTAGGGAGAGAAGGAATTTCCAACGCTAGATTTTGTTGAAGTCATTTTCAAGACCCTGTTTTTTTACGTGATTTTAATGACGAGGTTTGAATTTAAAAAATCTAGCGACAAGAAATTTTATTAAAAAAACAGAAAAACAAAATTAAGTCCAGTATGATTGTACTTTTTGGAAAATTCCAACAACCTTGTCTTTGCTATTGAACTTGATGCTTTGAGATACTTTTTGATTTAAATTAAAAATTTAAATATTAACGATTATTAATTTAATTAATAATTAGCAAATATTATCTTTTGCATAATAATTAAAATTTCTACAATACCAGTTTTAAACTGCTAAATTTTTGCTTTTAAAAAATTCGCGATCCATTTAATGACTTTTTTTTTAATTCGTCTGACATAATTTATTAAATAAGCAACTTAATGGGAGCAGCGATATAATAACGTCGTATATACAGGGTGATTCATAAGTTGATAATTTTTTTAGCTGTGTATAGAAGGCATTAAACTAAAGAACATTTTGAAATACCTTTTTTTCAAAAAACTTAAAAATAGGCGAGATACAGAAATAAAACATCTAAGTGCGGGCCTGGTCATCAAAACGTAGCCTGCTATACTTTATGTTGTTTGTCTTATTAGTCATGCAATTTACGGGTCGGTGGTGAGTTATTTGGCAATACGCTGCGGTGTGTTTTGCTGAAGCAAGTTTATTTTAAATTGGTGATACGTGAAAATGTTAAAATTTGAAAACAATAGTAGATATGGTGTTAATTTACGGTAAGTGTGGTCAAAGGGCGGCTACTGCTTCGAGATTATACGCAGAACGCTTTCCCTTGCGGGCTAATCCTACACCCAGAAGTTATCTTAATGTTATTCAACGGGCAAGTTAGGCAGGACCGTATTTGATCCATAGTGTAATAAATGAATGTAAGTATTTTATTTTTGAATTTTTCGCAAAAAGGTGTTTTTTTTAATGCCTTCTATGCACAGCTAAAAAAGATTTATTAACTTAGGAATCACCCTGTATATCGTTTCCACATCTTGACCGCATAGACTGCAGCTTACGTCTTCGTTGTACAATGCATTTGCTTCTTAACCAGTCATGTGCCCTATGATGATTCTCAGCTGATTCCTTTTGATCGAAAGTAGCTGTCTCATTACTTGCGGATCTGGATCCGTAATAAAAGATTCATTATGGTTTAATCCCTAAGGTTATTCCAGTAGATTGTTTGTACACGTTAGGACTCCAAGTGGTGGTTCTGGACCTATAATGTTGTTTCCGAACCCTTTTATTCAAATCGTCGGTTTTCATTTCCTGTAATACTGTCGTATCCTGTTACCCACTGTAGTGTTACTTTGTTATCTTTTGCCAGGGTCACTAATTCCTCTTAATATTTTCATACCTGTCTTGATGACATCTTGTTGTGGACTACTTGACTGTCATAGTATAAATATGGATCCGCTCATTGAAGTAAGTTTGTTTTCTACGCACATTGTAGGATGGGGTAAATTTCCCCTTGGAACACTGTGGAAGACTTACCCAGAGATAAAGAGACTTATTCTCAGGTCTCACTCCTTGTATCCCTGCTCCGGTAATTCTCTTTGGTTTTTGATCCGTCTGTATACCAGATTATTGCTCCAGGAGTGATTTGTGTGAGTGAATTACGATCTTGGTATATCATAGCGAAACCTAGGATATGTGATATGTGATATGTGATCTGATGCAGAACATTTTTTTTAAGGAATAGTAGTTTGTGCAACAAAAGTGAATATATGTCACGAATAAATAAATTGACCACGACTCCGTAGGTGGAGTGCTTAAACTTCCGAGTGTGGTATGGACAATCCACTCGAGTTGGACAGTATATTTTTTCTACGACCAAACTTATGAGCCTTATGTTAAAAAAAATGTTTAGGCTGCCGGGCTTGAACTCACGCCTATTAGATTCAAAGCTAGATGTTATGTCGCTTCGCCAAATCCTCCTATTAGAAATTAGGGTAAAACTAACTTACATAATAATAATGCAGTTTGCATTATTGATAAATCTATTATAGAATGGTATATATTTTGTTATATTAAACAAATTAATAACATATTGTACCATATAGTATGTACCTACTTAGAAATTATATAATTTACTCTCTTAAAAAAGAAGGCGGAGCCTCAGTAAATACAAAAAACTGTCGTCAGTACTTTATAAGAATGCCAGAGAAATCTAATTTTTAAAACAACGTTGTCAACTACCTAATGGAAAATTTCCGGATTCGTGAGAACAAAGCACAGAGGAATGACAGGCCGGCACTGTCTTCAAAGGGAAAAGAGAAATTATTACTAGTGTTATATCTGTCGGAAATTCTTTAGGAACACTTGTGCTTGCGACCTGCTAAAAAATTACTTTTTTCTACTCCCACATGGAAATTTGCTGTTTTCTTTACATTGAAGTGGCGAGAAAAGTAGGCTATTCCGGTTAACTGTGCGGAAATATTTCATTTCCATCCTAGATAGGTAATGAAACTGACCAATCACAGTGGTCAATTACAAGGAAACCAAATTTACATGTTACAATAGGATGTACAGTGTTGCTACCTTTAAAAATAAAATTTTCCATTTTTATAGAAAACTTTCACGAATGCAAATAATACTGAAAAAGTCTTTTATTAGCAGATTACAACCACAAGTGATTCTAAAGAATTTTCTACAAATATAACACTGCGTAAAAATTTCCCTTTTCTCTTTGGAGACAGCGCCGACCTATCATTCCTCTGTGCTTTGTTCTCACGAACCCGGAAATTTTCCATTAGTTGACAACACTGTTATGAAAATTACATTTCTTTATTTTCTTTGTTGTGTATTTAAAAGCACTGACCAATCACAGTATATTATATTTACTGAGGCTCCGCCTTTTTTTTCAAGACACTAAATTATATAATTTAAATGCATATGACACAATTTGTTATTAATTTGTTCAATATAATAAAATCTAGACGCATTTATAATAGATTTATTAATAATGCAAACGGCTGCATGAGCATAAAAAATTAATTTCATGTAGCATCATTTATCAGTTAGCTTTCCCACAATTAGCTTAAGGTCTCCATAGTCGAGAGAGTTAGGGCGTTGTACTATGGATCCAATAGTCGTGAGTTCGAGCCCGGCAACCGGAAAACTTTTTTTTACATTTTTTAGCATAAGGTTTGTAAGTTTGGTCGTAGAAAAATATACTGTTCAACTCGAGTGGATTGTCCATATTGCCCTCCGAAGTTTGAGCATTCCGCCTACGGCGTCGTGCTCAATTAACTTCCTCGTGCGATATGGACATCATATCCACTCTTGTTGTACAAACTACTATTTCAGAATTGTGTGCATTCGTGAAATTTATTTAAAAATGGGGAAGTTTATGTTTAAAGGTCGCAACACTGTGCAGCACTGACAGTACAAATATGAAATATTGCCGTACAGTTAACTGGAATAACCTACTTTTCTCGTTATTTAAGTGTAAAGAAAAAAGCTCGTCACCAATCGTCTTTTAACTTAAATCTAAAATTTTCAATAAAGTGTCAGATTATTCAATAACATTCCACCAACAAATCATGTTTTAAGTTGACTGCGCAATAATACTTAGAATATATTATTAAAAAATAATATTAAATTAATAAATAATAAACGATAAAAACTATTAAAAGTTATAAAATAAAATTTTGTTAATAATGAATAATAAAAAATAACATATTATGTGACAATATTGAAATAATTACAATGTATAGAATTATTAGAAATTTACATAAATTGCAAATTAAAAAAAAAATGGAAATCATTAAAAGATATTAACAACCCATTTAAAAGCTGTAAATTTTAAATACATTTTACAGAAAAAGTATATTTTTGAAGATTGTTATCACTACAATTTTGGTTTCAAACATAGCCAAAGTGAAATGTACAAATAACTATCACTTCAGCATTTCCCAATATAATTTTTTTAGCACTAGCGAATCCGCTCATATAAGTCAGTCCACCAATGAAATTTTTTCAAAATATAGCGATTCAAACAAAATAGGCGTGACTTTCCCGCACTTTATGTTAACGTTTTCTGCACGCAATCGGCCAGACGTCATTCTCGTCTTTAGTAGATCCTGACCTCGACATTTAAAAACATAATTATTTCATTTTTCATGAAGCAAAAACAAAAATTATTATTAATTGATTTCTCGGTATATTAAATTAACGGTTTTTTTGACGTCTGTAAGTAAAGGTTCATTGACTGTGGAAAAGTGTTTTTATATATCATATTTTTAAACTCAATTAATATAAAAAATATATACTTAATTTATGTAGTTTTTTTTTTATGATAAAACACCTGCACTGTAGGAAAAATCCTTTAAGGCGCTCTGGGAGCGATGCGAGTGCGAAAAAAGCGATTAACGTTGGTCTTGAAACGTTAAAGATTGTATTCATTGGGAAATACGACCTCAGGAAGATCATTCCACAAATATGACGTTCTCCAGATGAAAGAATTCTTGAACAATGAAGTTCGAGGAGTACTAAGCTGAACAACATATGGATGAGCGGCAGTGGTTCGCCGTGTATTTCTGTTTTGCATTGCTCTAGGTGGAATCAAGTGGGCAATGTCAGTCAAACACCTGCCATGGAAATATCTGTAAAAGAGAGCCAAATCACCAACCTGTCTTCGATGCTCCAGGCTATCGAGGGTCTTGGTCAGCTGGGGGTCGCTAAGGGTCCTTTGAATGGAATCCAGTAGCCGAAGGGTGTGCTTGGGTGCAGAGCTCCAGACATGAGAGCAATATTCTAATGATGGTCGAATCTGGGCTTTGTAGAGTGTCAAAAGTTGATGAGGTGTGTACAACCTTTTGGTGCGGAAAAGTACACCAAGTTTCTGTGCAGCTGCCTTGGCAATTGCGGCAACGATCATATTACCTCCCAGATTGACCCCCAGCAAATTAATAGACGGTGCCAGAGGAATTGCGTGTCCTGCCATGACTATATCCGGTTCTGCAATGTTAACCTTTTTGGAGAAGACTGCTGCCTGGGTTTTCTTAGCATTAAATTCGACTTGGTTACTGTCACCCCAAGCCAAAATTTCTTCCAAGTCATTGTTGAGGCGCAATACTTCATGCTGCCTGCGAAGATGTGCGTCGGCAGCGGATGTTTGGGGAGTCAAGGTAAAAGATGAGACAAGTGTGCTGTCATCAGCAAAGCTATAAATTGGATTTTGGGTTTTTACTAGAAGGTCGTTAATATACAGTAAAAAGAGGGTAGGCGACAATATGGACCCTTGAGGAACACCGGCATTGATGATGAAGGTGTCTGAGAGAAACCCGTCAATCGCCACTTGCAAAGAACGGTTCTTAAGGAAGCTGGTTAACCATAAACAAAATCCATTAGGCATACCGTAGGATCGCAATTTACTTAGAAGCCCATCGTGCCAAACACGATCAAAAGCCCTAGAGATGTCCAGTGTAACAGCCCGGGATTCTCCATGATGTTCGATGGTGTTGCTCCAAAGATGGGTGACATATGCCAGAAGGTCACCTGTTTATCTGGACTTACGAAAACCGTATTAATGGTCGCTGATAATGTTAAGCCCTTCCAGATACTTTAGGAGTTGTTGGTTAATGGCTTTCTCCATTACTTTGAAATTACTGAAAGCAATGCGACGGGTCGGTAGTTGCTTGGCAGGGTCTTTTTACCTTTCTTTGGAGTATTGTTAGTATTTCGATAAATGAGTAAGGCGAAAATCAATACACTCTCTGATATATTTGTCCAAATCATGCATTAAATTATTTATAATGACTAACCAAAGAAAAAAGACGATAATTTGATAAAGAAGGAAGTATTAGCTATAGCAAATTTACACAATTATCGTTTTACGAAATATGCCTATAGAACTTTTAAGGGCGCAAGTGAGAGGATTTCTAGCAAGACACAATACGACGTTCAAAATGAAAGACGTTAAACTACTGTTTGATTAAGCCATTAAGGAAGTGACACCAGAGAACTGGCAAAAAGCACTCCATCATGTCATTAAGGAGAAAATGTGGGATCTTGACCATCTGATCGATCGGACTGTCGACTCGTTAATTATAACATCAAGAGGAGATGACAGTTTCTCAGAGGACGAAAAATATTATGATTTTTGTAATTTAATTTCTGTATAATGTATTTTGTATTTTTTTTATAATGTGTGTAAAAAATAAATGTACATAATGCACGCCTTTGTTACACCATTTTCAGTGTATGTGAATGGATAAGAATAGGCAAAACCCATAAATTGACCCAAACCCGGGTGGTATTTCTGTACTTGATGAAAATAAAGAATTTTGCAATGGAATCAATGGCAAATTATAAAAGTGGCTTAAATATTCGTTGAGTCACTCTGGAGTCCCTTTGCATACCTAATGAGCTTTTATTACTCTACACCTTTTTGAAATAGACTATAGTTAGAAAAAAATACATAGTATATTTTTTTTGCGTTTCCCAGTTTTGGGGATTATGCCCCCTATGACACTCCCCCTAATCCGCTCTGGGTATAATAATTTATATTCAATTGCCTTTATTATGAAATTGGTTTCAGAAGTTCCTATACATCTCCTAGTAGAGTAGAGTTATACAAAACTTTATATATTTTAATAATTTTTAATAAAAATGCTGGAATGCGATGCGGTTATTCTGGTCATTAACTTCATGTAAAGCAAAATTAAATCGGTTTTTAGTTATTACAATAAATTGGAGTTTTTAATTAGCATTTTTCCTTAATCTGCTATTAACATATTGATTTGTGTTCAATATAATTCACAAAACTTGTTGCCATTAAAAACAAACTTGTTGGGAATTTAATATAGGTATAAAAAATTACTAATTTTACGCCGCACTACATAGACGTAGTAGTATTTTAAAATGTACCAGTAAAATAAATATATATAAAATTCACCATCTTTGAATAACTTATAGAAAACCTAAATTACATTAGAAAAAAAAGTTATCAGAATTTTATTTCAGCAATCTTAAATAGAGATAATCAAGATCATGTTTAATTTGCCGATGGAATCTGTACCCGTTTATCTTGAGCAAGGTGGTTTTCATGTTTTATTTATACAACAAGGTTGTTGCCAATTACTTGGTGTTATTACCCACAACCTCTAGTCGCTAAATTATTACTCGAAAATGCCTTTCGAGTCATATTAATTAGGTTGGATTCAGCAGGAAATACCTGCATGCCTACATGTTAATATAACGGTTATTCCAAGTAAATAAAATATTTGTATGTCCTCTGTTTTCCCTCTCCTCTCCATTTCTATTGAAAAGTTATTTTCAATCGACATTTCTCCGAAACTACACAAATAGTTTGGTTGAAACTTGCTTTATATTCAGCGGTAAATATCATTCTTTCTAACGAACCGAAATTCACCTTTTAGTAGCATTTGAAAGTTCTAATTGTTTTTATTGGTTGGAAAAACTGACTAATAGGAAGATGTTTACTAGAATAAAAAAATACCGTGTTTTTGAATTTCAACATTTAAAGAAAGCCGAATAGATAGGCGCACTATGGTTCATTCGCTACGTAAGAACCGACTTGACTTCGGAGCGCGCCGTCTTTTATTGCAAAAAATAATACAATATCTTGTGTCTGAAATCGATCGAAAATGGAGACAAACATTGGTTCGTCTCCAAAAATGGTTGCTACATTTTTGCACTGATCCGTCGTTCTTTAAATATTGAAATTCAAAGAGCGTGTTAAGAAACTAGCTTCTATTAATTTGTAAAATGATTGTGGATTTGATGTGTATTATTTTGGTTTCAAAAAAAAATTCATATACTGCCCTTTTACTGGTCTTCAGTATACAGAGTGTTTCAGGGTGGATGGAACGTTAGCCGTTTATGGAAAATGGGTAATAAGTTTTCTTCAAATATTTGGTTGCTAAGATAAACAACCATGGTCCATCGTTTTAAAATATTTTCAGCGATTTGGCATTGCCGCTTCTGCCCGCAATAGGTGGCAACATCGTATTTTAAATGGAACACCCTATTCCCTATATAAATATTATAATATTTTCTAATTCCGTATACAATTCCACATATATTTTGATTAAATGTCATATATCTAAATTCAATTGTTTTTGAGATATTGACGTTTAAAATATGCCATTTTCAGACTTTGACAGGTTGTAGTATTGGAACGGCGCATCTAAGAGGAAAATGGTTTTCACTTCCCTATCTCAGTTTTTTATTCTCTATTTAAAAATTACAACTTCCGGTTTAATATGTTACACCGTAAAAACATTTTTTAATTTAATATGTTAAATCGGAAGTGGGTATTTTTGGATAGAGATTAAAAAACTAATATAAGGGAGGTGCAAACTATTTTTCTCTTAGATGTGCCGTTTTAATGCTACAACCTGCCAAAGACTGAAAATGGTATATTTTAAAGGTCAATATCTATAAAACAATTGAATTTAGACATATGACATTTTATAAAAAATATAGGTAAGTACGTCTACAGGGAATTAGAAAATAACAATGTTGCCACCTGTGTCGGGCAAAAGCGGCAACGCCGCATTGGCAAAAATATTTTAAAACGATAGACCATCGTTGTTTATCTGAGTAACCAAATTTTTGAAGAAAACGTATCACCCGGTTTTTATAAACTAACGTTCCATCCACCGTGAAATACCCTGTATACAGAAAAATTATACAGGGGGTCCCGAAATTAGGTAAGAATATTTTAAGGGGATAAAGTACATCCAAAAATAGGACTAAAATTCTCTATTAATATATACCTTCAAAAACGCTTCGTTATGGGACTAGAGCCCCCCGAATGGAAGCTATGATATGATATATGGTTTTTTCAAAATATCTCAGAAACTGATTGAAGTATCAAAACAAAATTTGATACATGTTTTACCCATGACAAGACGCAATAAACGGTTTATTTAGCTTAGGTGTATTTCTTCCAGTGGCGTCCCACTGGATAGGTAGTGAAGACAATATTGCCCTAACTTTTTTATTTGTAGGATTTTTTAACGCCAAGTACAATTTTTAAAAGCACTAAAGTCTTCTATTGAAAAAAGATACTCCTGCTTCATTTTGGTAGGATTTACCATTTTTCAGTAAAATCGATTTAAAAATTTTCGGTTTTCACAAACCGTTGAAAAGGCTAAGGTGTTTTTTGCATATCTCAGCAAACACTTGATATTAAAACATGAAATTTATTATAAGTTCTACTAGCGACAAGGCATATTTATTAAAGGATGTAACATTAAATTATTTTTCCAGTGGTGTAGCACGGATTGGAGCCTAAAGTAAATATTACTATTTTTTTTTATTTGAGGGGCTTTCCTTTTATACCATTTTCAAATTCTCCATGCCTCACAAAACATAACACGCAGGTCTAGATTTTGCATCCAAAAAAATGGAAATCATTTCAAACATTTGCTTAAGAACTAGTTTCCCGTGTGGTTTTACAATTAAATTTGATTTGCAATTTGTTATTCTTTTTGTTTTATTTTAAGTCTCTTATACAAATAAATATTTAAAAAACAAGGTTTAAAAATCTGTTGAAAACCTTATATTCTGTCAAATTATAATAGTGAAAGGTTTTATTAACAAAAAATTTAAAAATTTAAAAAAATTACATTAAAAGTATGAAAGCCCCTCAAATTAAAAAAAAATTGTAATATTTACTTTAGGCTCCACCCCGTGCGATGGCACTGGAAAAATATTTTAATGTTACATCCTTTAATAAATATGCCTTGTCGCTAGTAAAACTTCTAATAAATTTCATGTTTTCATATCAAGTGTTTGCTGAGATATGCAAAAACACCTTAGCCTTTTCAAAGGCTTGTAAAAAACCGAAAATTTTTAAATCGATTTTACTGAAAAATGGTGAATCCTACCGAAATGAAGCAGGAGTACCTTTTTTCAATAGAAGACTTTAGTGCTTTTAAAAATTGCACCTGGCGTTAAAAAATCCTACAAATAAAAAAGTTAGGGCAATATTCTTCTCACTACCTACCCAGTGGGACGCCACTGGAAGAAATACACCTAAGCTAAACAAACCGTTTATTGCGTCTTGTCATGGGTAAAACATGTATCAAATTTTGTTTTGATACTTCAATCAGTTTCTGAGATGATTTGAAAAAACCGCTTATCATAGCTTCCATTCGGGGGGCTCTAACCCCATAACGAAGCGTTTTTGAAGGTATATTAATAGAGGTTTTAGTCCTATTTTTGGATGTTCTTTATCCCCTTAAAATATTGTCACTTAATTTCGGGACACCCTGTATAGATAAGATAAATGAAAAATAAATATTATTCAGTTTATACTAAAATTTCACCTCAAAAACACTTATTTACAAAAAAAATAAAGTGATTCTTTATATTCTGACACGTAATATTATTTCACAGACGCCCTCCATTATTTTTATCCATATTCAATCTGTTCATCCTTCAATTTGAAATTCATACCTCGGGGTAAGTTCTTCCTATCCCTTATCCGGATTGAGTTTAGGCGCCTTGAAGAATTTTGTGACTTCGGGTCAAAGATAACAGAATTTGCATTTGTTTTAATGGCTATCATTGCGAGGTAAATATTATAATTCTGACTTTCATCCAATAATTGTTTTCGGATCACTGAGAAAATAGATCGGTTAAGGATGGTGCGATTAAGGATGGAAGCAAAAGGTTTATTGACAATGACAATAAACAATATAATCCTTTGTTGATGTTGGTTTTCCATTTTCTATCCTAATATAACTTTGGAATCATTTTTTTAAAACAGGTTTTAAATAAAATAGCCCTAAAGGGATTTTTTCCCGACAGCCCGTTCATACGCCGGATGTACTTAGGCCAGGTTGGGCCCATTGCGCTCACCCCATTTGATTCTTTACGCCCACTTGGTGATCCCTTGCACTAGTTTGTACAGATCAACTAAGGAGAGGGTCAGGATGTCCTCTGGTTTCAGTTTTGGTTGCTTGAGTATTCGTTGCCTTTTCCGTTTTAGTGACTGGCATTGGCAAACTATCTGCTGCACTGTTTCCCTAGCTTATCCGCACAATCTGCAGCTAAGGTTTCCAGCCATGTGTCCTATCAGAATTCCTGTAATGGTTCTCAGCTGGTTCCCTAAAGGGAAACATTTTTCTCGAAAAAGTTGATATCATATTTTAGATTGGTAGATTGAAGTGAACGATTTCAACTTTTTAATGGCGTGCCACTTACCCTGTTTTACCAAAGATATAGACATCTTAGGAAACAAAAATATTACTCTAGCGGGCATTTTTAAAACAAATGATAATGTGTGATATGTAATTGAAGAGAGAACTTTCCACGAAATTTAGGCATTGAGTAAAAATAACGGGTGAAAATTTAAAAGTTGATTTTCTTTTTGGTTAAACCGAAATTTATTTTGAAGGTATGAATTGGTCGAAAACAAATTACATATTTATTACCTCCTAAAATGTTTAAATCCTTGCTACTAGAATCATGGAAAAAATTAGAAGATTGGGTGACACTCACCCGGGATAGCATTTTGAAAAGGAAAGGAAAATATTAAAATCCGTTATACAGGGTGGCGCATCGAAAACGAAACAGATACATTTAGTAGCAGCTCAGTTCTTTTTTGGAAAAACGCTCAGACCCGTCTATTTTGTTTTTGAGCGGGACACAAAATTGGCAAAAAATCACGTTAACACGTGCAGCCCCCTGGGCGGGGGTGGCACCACCCCTAAAGTCCTAAATGGAAAGGGGGGTCGAGTGATACCTTATTTTAAAATAAGGTATCAGTGTAAGTAAGTACCACAAAAACTTTTTAAGCATCGCTTTCTAAACTCTTTTTGACTAGGTTAAGCCCTGATGATGGCCTTAAGTAAATAAGGCCGAAAGCGCTTGGCGTCATTAAATAAACAGTAAGAGCGTTTTCACACGGCACCATATATCGCGCGCGACAAATGGTCGCAATATTGCTTTTACACCAAATTATGTGTTTTCTAATGAGCCATTTTCACACACAAGCGATATTAGAGAACACATAATTTGGTGTAAAGCAATATTGCGACCATTTATCGCGCGCGATATATGGTGCCGTGTGAAAACGCTCTTACACTGAAATACAACGTTTTTCCTTTCTTCAGAATACAGTGTACAACCAACTCCACACATTTACTTTAAACAAAAAAGGCCTACATTGAAAAAATAAGGACATAACCGTCCTGAGTGTAAGAGCGTTTTCACACGGCACCATATATCGCGCGCGATAAATGGTCGCAATATTGCTTTACACCAAATTATGTGTTCTCTAATATCGCTTGTGTGTGAAAATGGCTCATTAGAAAACACATAATTTGGTGTAAAGCAATATTGCGACCATTTGTCGCGCGCGATATATGGTGCCGTGTGAAAACGCTCTTAAGGTCTTTAAAACAATCATGTCTCGGGTTATTATTGGATATAAAATCTACTGTCCTTCGAACATGAATTTCGTTATTAATATTAAAGTAATTTTTTAGGGTTTGTTTAATATTTATCAGGGGTAACGTAAAGAAATGTCCCTGTCTATCTTACCTTTTTTCAATTCATATTCTATTCTATTGGAATTTCAATTTCGTGGGATAATAAAAGTCTGGTCCAGCGAGGAGAGACAATTCGTTTTTATGGTCCACAATATTGGTATTTTTCCTTCGAAACTGGAAAAGGCTATGATAAAATATTTTTATTAGTGTTGTATATAAAAACCGGAAAAAATTAGGTCCGTAACTATATGAAAGTAAAAAAGACTTTTTATTTTTAAATTTTCAAAACCTATTTATAGCGACGACAAGATGGAATTCTAAATGCTTGTTTTAAAAGCAAAAATTGAAAGATAAACCGCAAAATATTGCACTGAAACAATTTAAATATTGCTAAAAGCTTAATGACTACAGTATATTTAAACAGACATTGCCACACACCCACTTCCTCCAGAACCGTTTTTAACAAGAAATGAAGCTTGGTTAGATGCCACAACGTATTATGATATGTATTTTTACACCATACATAACCGGGTGGGGATTTTAAATAGAACGCTGCTTATAGCGCCTTTGGGAATAAGATTTCTCTAAAATACAAAAAACAGGGGGCACAGCAGTATTTTACTATATGCGATGTATGAGCTGGTAGAACAAACAACAAAACTAACCTCGACGTTAAGAGGAGAAGCATCGCTGCATTCCTAGATCTGGCTAAGGCGTTTGACACGGTGCCTCATGATAAGCTACTAAATATCCTTAAGTTCTATGGAATAGAACGATGACATCTCTAGATTCTACTTATCAAATAGGAAGTAATTTTTCAGGATTGGAGAGTCATTAAGCAATACCTTTCTTTTGAATATAAATATATAATGAGGCTTTTGCTAGAGTTATTATTTTTGTTTTTCAATAAACAAAAAATGTTTCATTTTATTATATCTAATCAAGTAGTAGAGTTTAGTGTCCTTAGCAGTCAAATAGAAAGAAAGTAGTGCAAATATCTTTTGCATTAAAGCACACAGGGACGCCGAAGGTAATGAGTTCCCAGGGGTACAGGTAGACAATGACAGACTGTTTCATCCTTGCTAGCACTCATCGGAAAGCCATAACCTGTAAGCAATTCTCAATACAGCGAAAATATGTTTTCAGGATATTTTTACGAATTAATAATATGCTGAAAACCTAGTATCGCCATCTGTTTGAATCAACTCAATGCAAAAGAGAGCCATCAGACGTGAAAACATAGAACTAACAATAAACTAAGTACGGCAGGCCAACACATCCAGTATAGGAAACGTTTGGCGCATTTCTTTTTTTTTTATGATAAAACACCTGCACTGTAGAAAAAATCCTTTAAGGCGCTCTGGGAGCGGTGCGAGTGCGAAAAAAGCGATTAACGTTGGTCTTGAAACGTTGAAGATTGTATTCATTGGGAAACACGACCTCAGGAAAATCATTCCACAAAGATGACGTTCTCCAGATGAAAGAATTCTTGAACAATGAAGTTCGAGGAGTACTAAGCTGAACAACATATGGATGAGCGGCAGCGGTTCGCCGTGTATCTCTGTTTTGCATTGCTCTAGGTGGAATCAAGTGGGCAATGTCAGTCGAACACCTGCCATGGAAATATCTGTAAAAGAGAGCCAAATCACCAACCTGTCTTCGATGTTCCAGGCTATCGAGGGTCTTGGTCAGCTCGGGGTCGCCGATCAGACGAACGGCTCTTCTTTGAATGGAATCCAGTAGCCGAAGGGTGTGCTTGGGTGCAGAGCTCCAGACATGAGAGCAATATTCTAATGATGGTCGAATCTGGGCTTTGTAGAGTGTCAAAAGTTGATGAGGTGTGTACAACCTTTTGGTGCGGAAAAGTACACCAAGTTTCTGTGCAGCTGTCTTGGCAATTGCGGCAACGTGATCATGCCAAGACATGTTACCTCCCAGATTGACCCCCAGCAAATTAATAGACGGTGCCAGGGGAATTGCGTGTCCTGCCATGACTATATCCGGTTCTGCAATGTTACCTTTTTGGAGAAGACTGCTGCCTGGGTTTTCTTAGCATTAAATTCGACTTGGTTACTGTCACCCCAAGCCAAAATTTCTTCCAGGTCATTGTTGAGGCGCAATACTTCATGCTGCCTGCGAAGATGTGCGTCGGCAGCGGATGTTTGGGGAGTCAAGGTAAAAGATGAGACAAGTGTGCTGTCATCAGCAAAGCTATAAATTGGATTTTGGGTTTTCACTAGAAGGTCGTTAATATACAGTAAAAAGAGGGTAGGCGACAATATGGACCCTTGAGGAACACCGGCATTGATGGTGAAGGTGTCTGAGAGAAACCCGTCAATCACCACTTGCAGAGAACGGTTCTTAAGGAAGCTGGTTAACCATAAACAAAATCCATTAGGCATACCGTAGGATCGCAATTTACTTAGAAGCCCATCGTGCCAAATACGATCAAAAGCCCTAGAGATGTCCAGTGCAACAGCCCGGGATTCTCCATGATGTTCGATGGTGTTGCTCCAAAGATGGGTGACATATGCCAGAAGGTCACCTGTTGATCTGGACTTACGAAAACCGTATTGATGGTCGCTGATAATGTACACTACACTTTTTCTACGGGTTTGTAGATTCAAATATAGATCGCGATGCAGTAGCCCACTGGGGTGCCGCACTAATCCGTAATACAATGCCGTGTAAAAAATAAAGTAGTAGAGTTTAGTGTCCGTATAAGTTAAATAGAAAGTTTTATCGGCAGGCGGACAAAGTAGTGCATCTATCTTTTGCATTAAAGTACATAGGGACGTTAAAGGCAATGGGTTCCCTGGGGCACAGGTAGACAATGGCAGGCTGTATTGGGAATTGTTTACAGGTTATGGCTTTCTGATGAGTCTTAACAAGGACGAAACAGCCTGTCATTGTCTACCTGTGCCCCACGGAACCCATTACCTTTGGCGTCCCTGTGTACTTTAATGCAAAAGATAGATGCACTATACTACTTTGTCCACCTGCCGCTAAAACTTTCTTTCTAACTGTCCTATACAGGGTGTTTTTAATTGAGTTCCGATACTTAAGGTTGTGAATCCTTGGGTGATTTTAAGAAGAAAAGTTAGTATTAACATATGCCCTAAACCTGTGCATTTTTGAGCGACAGGGTCTTAACATTTTTTAAAAAATATGACTTTTTTATCATAACTATTATATAACTCTTAGATATTTTTATGAAATTTTGTACACACCTCTTAATTATTAAGGATAATGTTTTGACTTAAAAGATTTTTTTACATTTTTACCAGTGACGTCCGTACGGGGTTTGAACTGAATATTTTTAAAGACAAAAATGGTACGCCATTGATTTTTCTAAAAACCAAACTTATATTTAAAATCCTCATTTATTTTGGAGAAAATTTGGTCCAAAGACTTACTTTCGTATAATGCGCCCTTTTTGCATAAAGAAATAAAAACAAAAAAACATTTTTTTTTTCGGTTCATTGAGACTGCTTTCGATATTTTGCTGAAAAAAAAAATGAAGAGCTTTAGGACATATATTATGTTAATATTAACTTTTCTTCTTAAAATCACCCAAGGATTCACAACCTTAAGTATCGGCACTCAATTAAAAAACACCCTGTATATTTATTTTACAAAAGAAATATTTAAAATATCGAAATGTTAATTGATATTTTCAACTTGCTCCTTTCATTTACATAATATATACATCTTTCCTCAAAAACGATTATAAGTCTATTAAATTTGTATGCAGTTATATTTGTTTATATCAATGACCTACACGCGGAAGAAGAGCAGTCAGGGCTATTAATGTTTATGGAAGTAGAAATTACATAAAATAAACCGATAAAAAAATTCATCAAAGTCTTGTTGACCTACAAGGGTATGACCTTCATTCGTCTTTAATGTCATTTTTTGGCTCATGTAGCATACCTTACCATTAGCCGTATATGCCTGCGTCTAATAAATATATTCGAAAAATTCAATTTTGTTCCCTAGATATTGGTATTTTTCCCAGGGAACGTGTGACGGGCCGGGGCACAATATTTCTAAGTAGGAAGGATGGAAGGTTTATTACGTTTAGATATTTTTGCGGCGAATTTAAAATTTTAATATAACTAAAGATAGATATATATAAGACCATCTATAGTGTGATCAGGAGCGAACACAAAATCCACTGAAACAACGGACAGGGATTACGCCACAGGAAAAGCTTCATTGGGGATCCAGACCCAAGACTTACGAAACAGTTGCTTCAAATGAACAGAAACCAGCTGAGAACCATTAGAGGAATTCTGACAGGCCACATGGCTGTCAAGAACTAAACTGCTGGACAATTCAAGCGGATCGAGCTAATTGTTAGGTGAACTTTGGAGTAAAATGTTTTACGAACGAATAAAGCTATCGATGCGCGGTTTGCAAAATTTAAAAGAGAATTTAATTCTTAATATGCACATTTTTTCCGACTTTTTTTTACTTCTAACCTTTAACTGTCTACAGGGTTCAAAGAGAAGTATGTTTTTTTTACCAAAGTTTCTAAGTACCGGATTTCCACAAAAATAATTTTAAATTATTTTGGATGGCATTTTCTTTATCTCCTATTTATAGAGAACAAAGTAAATTCTCAAATTTTTGATATCCCTCTTTGTTCATGAAATGTCGATTTTTTTCTCAACCCCTGTAAATTTCAGGTATTTTTGTCATTAGGCCTTACAATGATTTGTAAGAACGGGTTTTGGTAAGTGATTATAACTTCTTAGGACCACCTCTTTTGCAACGAGTACATTTTAATTTCTTGCGTTTCGTCGTGAGCAGTTATCCTGGCACGAAACACACGATGTGTGGAAATGGAGGCATATAAAATGAAAAAAATAAAAATAAAACCGATTATGGGTATGCCACTGGTCACGACGATACGCAAGAAATTAAAATGTACTCGTTGTAAAAGAAGTGGTCCCAAAAAGTTATAATCACTTACCAAAACCCGTTCTTCCAAAACATTGTAAGGCCTAATGACAAAAATACCTGAAATTTACAGGGGTTGAGAAAAAAATTGAAATTTCATGAACAAAGAGGGATATCAAAAATTTGAGAATTTACTTTGTTCTCTATAAATAGGAGATAAGGAAAATGCCAGCCAAAATAATTTAAAATTATTTTTGTGGAAATCCGGTACTTAGAAACTTTGGTAAAAAAAAAACATACTTCTCTTTGAACCCTGTAGACAGTTAAAGGTTAGAAGTAAAAAAAAATCGGAAAAAATGTACATATTAAGAATTAAATTCTCTTTTAAATTTTGCAAACCGCGCATCGATAGCTTTATTCGTTCGTAAAATATTTTACTCCAAAGTTCACCTAACAATTAGCTCGGTCCGCTTGAATTGTCCAGCAGGTTATCTTCACAGAGCATAATGAGCCAAACCTGGCCTAAGTGCATCTAAACGGGCCCTCGGAAAAAAAGACAAAAATAGCATTTAAAAGTACGTTACAAATATCATATCAACCAGTAGAATTTTTTGGCTAGCCAGAGACCCACGAGAGGAAAACGCTCCCCCCTCCCCCTTTGCTCTACCTCTTCCGGCGCCCATGACAGTGACGCCATGAGAATTGTATAAAATAATATGCTGTTTATTCTTATTGCATAGCATTCCTCTTGAAAATAAAATAGCAAAATATATGCAATTACGTCGCTTAACGTCAGCTAATTTTAAGTCTTTATTCGCTAGTTTCCCGCTTCGGGTGAAACTGCAGCAATAATTTAAATACGTAAATAGGCAAAGGCAAAGGGTAAATGAATATTTTATAGAGTAAAATGTTGCATGTCTGATAAGGCAATACTCCCATACGTATATAAATGGGATAAAAGGTGCGTTTGCATGGACTAGCAAACCTGTTACTATCAAGTAATTCTATTTTCATCAGTCTAAAGTAATTGCAAGTAACCACCGATGAAATTGAGAAAAAAGCACGGTTAATTTGGCTAGAAAGCGCTGTATATCACACGCGTGTTGAAAAAAAATGTCAACACTAGTGTTGAAATACAAGGCAAACAATTTAATTTAAATATATGGTGCCAATTTAACAGACAACCCCTATTTATTAAAAATAACAAATTTTAGAAAGCAGTAATTGTAAAGTGTTTAACTTATTTATCATGTATTTGTCGAGTCCTTCAGATTTAGAGAGAAAATCTATTGCCAGAAAAAACAAATCGCGCTGAAGAGAGTGTCATCTATTAAACAACAAATCCTTTTTGGTACCGATAGTGTAGAGAATAGAGCTCTAGCCTACAGATCGCAAGGTCACAGGTTCAAATCTCATCGGGAGTATTTGACCTTTTTTTATAAAAACATTAAATAATTTATAGAATTACTTTGCATTGAAATCTTCCTTGTTTTGTTGATTTTTTAAATTTATGTTTAATGAATCTTTCCTTGATTAAATTTAAAATTTTTCATTCAGGTTAATCTAGAAGTCAATCCAGGATTAGTTCTTTCTATGATATATAAAATATGAAAAAATGAAAAAGGTATAGGTACTACAAATAAAGGAAAAGCCTATTGACAAACTATGAAATCAGATATTAAGTGGAACATAATTCTAATATGCTAATTTCAACACTAGTGTTGATATTTTTTTTCAACACTAGTGTTGATTTTTTTTCACTAATAAAAGACCTTTTAATATTTCTTTGTGGTCGTAGGAAAAAAAGTTTACAGTACTCGTGTGAAAGTAATTATTCTAAAACTCGGAAAATTTCCGCACTTGGCTGACGCCTCGTGCCTAATATCTCCTTGTTTAAAAAATATCACTTTCATCACTTATTATGTAATATACTATTAAAAACATTCATTCAAATGTTATTCAAGCAGTACAGTGGTTTTAAGTAGAGGTGGGAAATACTGTTACCGATACGGAACGTTCCATTTTATACCGCGACAGGAAAATACCGCGACTAAATAACGGTTACTCAGGAGAAAGAACTAGGGAGCAGTGTTGTCACAAAATGTTTACTAAAATAGTAACAGCATTTCTAATCCACTGTGACTTCTAAAAAAAAAAAGGTTCGCACCCCTCAAGATATCGTAACAGATTGCTTAAAAATGTAACAGATCGGCAACACTATCCTTTCATTACCAATGTGACAAAATACCGTCGAGGAAAAAATACCGTCAAGGAAAAAATACCGCTAAGGAAAAAATACCATCAACCTCGAGACTGTTATTAACACCGTTTACTGCGGCGTTTGCTGTTACGCACTCGGATTCGCCATTTACGTACGTTGTTAGTTCGTCCTTATGAGGAGTGGTGACTTTTTTTTTTTAGAAGTCACTTTGGAGAAGAAAAAAATGTTTCCTAAATGCTGTTACTGCGGCCGGCCGCCTCTCGATTCACATCACTGCATGTAGCGGAAGGACTATATCTTAATAGTTCCAGATAGTAACCGTTTCAGTGTATGAGATAAAGCGCGACATGACGGTATTAAAAAATACCGTTCCAAAGTAGCAGTTACACAGATACCGACCCACCACTAGTTCTTGGTCAGAAATTCAGTAATTCTCTTCGGTCCGCGGGTGACGGTTCCCGAATGTTTCCAATATTAATTTCTAACGTGATCGGTCTACCAGAAATTTAAAAAAATAATCTTTTTTTAAAATCAATATCGACACGAGCCCTGCAATTTTACGATTGCTAAATTCAAATTTTGTGGCTGTTCACTCTGAACTGAGAAATGCTTGTCGGTGGGCAAACTTCAACCCGATTTAATAATATGATGCCCTCCAGGGCTGTATTAGGAATTAAGGTAAAATAAGGGATTTATCATAAAATAATTGGTTTTACATAGTGTAAACAAAGTAGTGCAAAAAACGACTCTTTTATAGCCTATTTTAGAAAAGTGTAGAGTAATAAAAGCTCATTTGGTATGCAAAGGGACCACAGAATGACCAACGATTATTTAAGCCACTTTCATAATTTGGTATTGATTTCATTGCAAAATTCTTTATTTTCATCAAGTGCAGGTAGTACCACCCGGGTTTGAGTCAATTTATAGGTTTTGCCTATTGTTATTCATCCACAAACACTGAAAATAGTGTGACAAATCCGTGCATTATATACATAGTATTAGGTACACCTACTTTTTATTGCATTATAAAAAAAATACAAAATATATTATACAAAAATTAAATTATAAAAAATCAGAATATTCTTCATCATCTGAGGAACTGTCATCTCCTCTTGACGGTATAATTAACGGGTCGACGTTCCGATCGATCAGGTGGTCAAGATTACACATTTCTCCTCTTCTTTAAAGACATGATTGACTGCTTTTCGCCAGTTCTCTGGTGTCACTTCCTTAATGGCTTGAACAAACAGTAGCTTAACGTCTTTTATTTTGAATGTCGTGTTGTGTCTTGCTACAAATCCTTTCACTTGCGCCCATATAAGTTCTATAGGATTTAGTTCGCAAAGATATGAATACTTTAATTTTTTTAAATTTGTTAAAAGAATCGTTTACTTTAAATTTTTTTAAATTTGAATTTGCATCCTGCCCTTTCTAGATTAATACGCTCTATTAATATTGCGTAAAATATAAAAACTAATTGTATATATTATATTTTGTAGTAGATCGTAATTTTTTACATAAAAATTCTAACAAATGTGAAAACTTCAAAAGCTGATATTTATAATATTCAGATTTCCATATTGGCACCTGGCGCACGTTATCATTTTATAAGAAACTTCTAGAAAGTTACGATATTTTTTACTTTAGAAAAATTTATAATTTATTAGTTAGAAAACCAGTAATATTAAAGTACTCTTACATACATTTTTTATTTAAACTTAATTTTTATCATTGAAAGAATCGAAAATGTCTTAACAATTTTTTTGTATATCTCGCAGTGGAGCTTACTTACATTTGGAGAAAATAACTTTTACAGATTGATTGAAGTTGTTGCTTCTAAATATATAATTATTTAGAAGGTAAGAAATAAGGACACAAAGTCTTCCTCCACTGTAATATTATAGAAATATTAAGCAACTTCTCTACATGTTTCGAATGCAGAAGCATTCATCTTCAGGAGAATAAATAAAAGAAGAAAAACCAGTAGATATCACCCTAACCGAGCAATACAATTGCAGGTTTAATGTAATAATGAGTGGAACGGTGAGAAAACAGGTAAAAACGTTGCATTGTGAGAAAAATTATGTGGGTTAGAGGCTTAAGACACTGTGAAAAATTATTTTAAAGGTAGAATGAAAAGATTGACATCTTTGTGTGAAAAAACTGTCGAAAGATGAAACTGACGAAAAGTTATTTTTTAGAAAAGAACGCGGTAGCGGTCGAGCTAATAAAAATTTTCTCTATAAAGAATTTTTTGAAAAATGAACAAAACCTTTAAAATTCACTTTTTCTATTACTTTTATTCGTAAACCAAGATAAGGTTTACATCCAGCTAGGATTAAGTTTTTTTTATATAAAGAAAAACATCTTTTAATCTTCCTCACACATGATTATTCTCATCTACATCAGTTTCATCTTTCGACAGTTTTTTCACACAAAGATGTCAATCTTTTCATTCTACCTTTAAAATAATTTTTCACAGTGCCTTAAGCCTCAAACCCACATAATTTTTCTCACAATGCAACTTGTTTACCTGTTTTCTCACCGTTCCACTCATTATTACATCGAACCTGCAATTGAATGAGTGATTGGAAAAAGGATAAAATTCCAGTGAACCTTACTTTTGGGAAATGAAAAAAAATGTTTTTGCGGCGAAACGCTAATTTGACAATTATCATTACTATTGGTCAATTGTACACCATTTGGTAACTAGCTATTGGTATTTGAAAGTTCAAAAATTTTATCTTTTTTCCACTCAAAGAGCAAAAAAAAGTTTAAAGCAATGAAAAAGTGAAAAATGCATTACCAAAGAACAAATTTAATATTTATTGAGGAAAACAACATTGTAAAAACTAATGACTACATGGTTTTCAGTATTTGTTGCAGGATTTGTCAGTATTTCATCATAGAAGATCCTGTAGTCATCGGGTATGTAATGCACTATAATATTCCGGAATATTATCCTTTTTCCACTCACCAGGATAATTTGGACGTGAAGCGGGCAGGCGATTTTATCGTTTTTGCGCTCAGCGAAAAGATATGAGTTATTACAACAAAACCTCACTTTAATTCGCCATATTTTTGGAATTTTATCCTTTTTCCAATCACCCATTCAATTGTATTTTCAGTTAGGGTGATATCTACTGGTTTTTCTTCTTTTATTTATTCTCCTGAAGATAAATGCTTCTGCATTCGAAACATGTAGAGAAGTTGCTTAATATTTCTATAATATAACAGTGAAGAAACACTTTGTGTTCTTATTTCTAACCTTCTAAATTTCCACTCCACTTTAAGTATGGACTATTTCTTCAAATATAATTATTTAATATTTTTATATAAATCCGTAATAAACTAAATATTTCATAATTTTAAGAATGGTTTAATTCCATTTTTTTTTCTTATTTTTGTCCTCAATTTGCTGCTTTTAACAAATTAATTTTTTCATATTTTTTGATTTACTTTTCTTATGTTCCCTATGACTGAAAAAAATTGTCTGACATTATTATAATTTATTGTTTTGAAGGTTTATGGTGAGTTGTTATGTATGTATGCTAATTCCAACGATTATACTTTGTTTTTTAGTTCGGAGTTTTAATACAAACGAGCTAACTTTTTTGTCTGCTCTTTTAAAACAAAACTAAGTTTTTCAAGTGATTTTTTTTTTAATTAAAAAAGTGGATATGTTATTAACACAAAATAAGAATTTATTATGGTTCTAAAACTTTTTGCACTCAACTAATTAGCTTAATATGCAAAGAATGGATTGTGAAAAGCAAAAAATCATTAATCTATAGCCCGGCTAAAAGACGTAGATGAAATTCCACTAGGAAAGAACAAATCAAAGCAATCAATTTATTTTTATTCGATTTAATTATACAGGGTGTCCCATAACTTATGGGCCGTAGAGTAACTGGAGATACTAGACATCAAACTAAGCCGATTAAGTCATATAAGTTTTTTCGGAGTGTTACTCGTTCTAGAGATACAGGGTGTTGAAAATAAAAGTTTATTCTCGAAAATAAGCCATAATTTTAAAACGGTTTAATGAATCGAATTGAAAGTTGGCAATATTATGTTTTTATAAGCAAGAAATTAGAATTTGTAGACATTTTTAAGTTTCAAACTAGAGGGCGCTAGTTGCATACACTGGGCTTCATAAATCTACGATTTTTTTCTTACCTGTGATATTAGGTGTTTTTCAATTATAGTTTCTTAATGAGGGGCATTTTCTGAGTCAAAAAGGTGTACTTGATTGATCTTAATATATTTAACGATTTTTGAGATATTTCCCTTTAAACATCCCAAAACATAAAAAAACATAGTACATAATTAAATTAATATTTTAATTATCGAAAAAAACTTATATGACATAATCGGCTTAGTTTGATGTCTGGTATCGCTAGTTACTCTACGGCCCATAAGTTATGGGACATCCTGTATATTTGTTTTGATAACTCAAGTAAAAAAACAGCTTTTTCGACCTTCAAAAGTAGGCCCAAAGAAAAGTTAAAAAATAGAGCTAGAAATGGCTTATCTCTACATTTACAGAGGGCTTAACCAATAAACAATAAATTAATTTTTCATTAAAACCATTGAAGTAAAAGTAAATTCGTTAAAATGTAGCGTCAGTACAGGTAACTGAAGAAGTTGACAGTGTGAAGTAGAAAAAATACTTTTTATACTCCTACATGAATATTTGATGTGTCCTTGCACTTAACTGACGAGAAAAGTAGGCTATTCCAGTTAACTGTACGGCAAAATTTCATATTCATTACTGTCAGTACTGCACAGTGTCGCAACTTTTAAAAATTTACCATTTAAAAGAACATGCCACCATTGTACACAGTATAAAAAATGTATTTTTCCGCATATTACAACCACAAAAGATCCTATAGACTATTCTTTAATTTTCGTTTTGGAGACAGCGCCAATCTATCATCTCTATACTTTGGATTATTTCCCATTAGATGAAAACAGTTATAAAAATTAGATTCCTCTGTGGTGTCCTTATAAAGTACTGACCAATCAAAGTCTATTGTACTTACTGAAGCTCCGCCTTCTTTTTCAAGACACATAAATTATATATTTTATATTAATGTCTAAATAACTTAGTGAATGTACATAGAAAATTAATTTCATGTAGTATTGTTATTAACTTGGTTTTATCATCATTTGTAATATGATTATTTGGCCGAAACGACAAAATGGCGAACTGTATATCCAATGGTCATGAATTCAAGCCCGGCAGCCTGCAAAACTTTATAAACAATTTTTAACATAAGGTTCGTAGGTTACTATAAACCTTATGTTAAAAAAACTACTATTATGCTATAATAATAATAATTATTAAAAACCTTTGCATTGTAGAAATAATTGCTTATTATCAAGGTCAAGTTTAACTAATTTTTCTTCATTGAACATTTATTTTGACAGCCAATCAATTGATTCTAAAAGTAAATTACAGTGTAAATATTTTCGCTAGTTAACTTTGGTAAATATTATCAGCTTTTTTATAAAAAGAAGCAAATACAAATTTCAATTTTAACCTCCCAACAACTTTGTTTATGTTGACTCACCTCCTTTACTTCCGAAACAGAATTGGCGTTAAGAGGTGTGAAAAACTTTATCGATAAGAATGGGTGAAAAGGGAAAATAAGTATTTTGATGAGTGTTAGTGTATCCAAAAAATAGCTTATCGTCTATTTTAGAAAGGTATAGAGTAATAAAAGCCCTTCATATCGTCGCCTTGCATACGAAAGGAAGTATCTCAAAAAATCGATTTTTTTACATAAGCCCTTATATTATGTCTTTAGGCGATATTTTATTGCTGTCAAACGGGCGTTTATCTTTATTCCCTGTTGAGTTATTTAGAAAAGTAGTTTGGGCGCAACTTAATACAGCTTAATATAGAACCAGAAAAAAGGCGAATCTCAATTACGCCCTTTTGTTTGCCATATTGAATTAATTGTTGTTGAGTTACGCCGACTTTTAAGTATCCGTGCAGACGATAACAAAAACATAGTGAACTGGACAGAAATCTCGGAGTTTAAAGTTGAAAAGAAGAAGGCTAATAAAATTCTCTACAAGTTATCCCATTATTATGAAACGTACAGAAGCATTACCCTAAAAAGAAACCAGGAAAGTATTTTCAATTTGTTGGAAAGCTCAATAAGAAAAGACCTTAAATAGACAACTTGGTTTCACTGTGCTCTGGAAAAGACCCTGTGGTAAAATCTCTTGATCACGTTGCCTTCTACAGATCGCTTCACCACGAGTAAAATGCTGATTGTTGATTGTATAAACATTGTGCTTAAGTTTAGTTTCCTTATTAACGTTTTTTCAAAGTTTATGTTAATTTTTTTGTACCAAAAATATATTTTTGCATTTAAATAACGGGGCGTATCTTTTTTAGCAATCTATAAATCCAAACATTAACAGCACACAAAAGGGCGTACCTCATTTGTTTAAACCTTTTTTTTTCTTTTTTTTTGCAATTTCAAAGATATTTATTTAAAACATATTTAGTGTGAATGTATATAGTAAATATGTATTCTTTTTGTGACTAAAAACCCCAAACTACAGCCATAAAAACCTTATAGTATTCTTGTGACAGAAGTTTTAATTGTTTCAAAAATTTAAAATCGCTCTCCTAAAAAACTATCAATTTTGAGATACGTCCTTTCGTATGCAAGGCGACGATATATGCAAAGGGACGACAGAGTGACCCAACGAATATTTAAGCCACTTTCATAATTTGGTATTGATTTCATTGCAAAATTCTTTCCTTTTATTAAGTGCAGGTAGTTCCACCCGAGTTTGGGTCAATTTATGGGTTTTGCCTAATGTTATCCACTCACAAACACTGAAATTGGGGTGACAAAGGCGTGCATTATGTACATAGTCTTAGGCGCACTTATTTTTTTTATTAAACATTATGAACAAACACAAAATATAATAAATACATTACACAGAAATTAAATGATAAAAAATCCTAATGTTCTTCGTCATCTGAGGAACTGTTATCTCCTCTTAACGTTATAACTAACGGTTCGACGGTCCGATCGATCAGGTGGTCAAGATCCCACATTTTCTCCTCTTCTTTAATGACATGATGGACTACTTTTCGCCAGTTCTCTCGTGTCACTTCCTTAATGGCTTGTTCAAACAGTAGCTCAACGTCTTTCATTTGGAATGTCTTGTTGTGTCTTGCTACAAATCCTTTTACTTGCGCCCATATAAGTTCTATAGGATTTAGTTCGCAATGATATGGCGGTGTGCGCAGCACAGTTACACTATGTTTTTCAGGTATATCTAGCACGGCATGTTTTATGAAACGATGTTTGTGTAAGTTTACTATAGCCAATAATTCCTTCTTTATTAAATTATCTTCTTTTTTTTCTTTGGTTAGTTATCATAAATAATTTAATTCACAAAATTTACGTACGCCTATGGCCGACACCGAAATTGAGCCGAACTGGACGGAATTTTCCATTTTATTACTTTACACCTTTCTGAAATTGACTATACCTAATTTATAAGAAACTGGCAGTAATAAATTACATTTGAAATATACATTTGAGTTATTTTATTTTCTTGTACAAATGTTCGTTTTATTTATTAAGGCGCTCAAAGTAGGACATAATGAAGACACTTTTTCTCTTTTCTTTTTGCTGACGTGGACTATTATTTTATTCATTTTCCTAATTAACTCTGAATCTGTTAAGTTCCTTCCTTTGTCCGTCTCTTATAATGGGATTTTGTTATGACTTGCCGTCCTGAAATAATTGAGAGTAGCCGGTGTAAATTTCCTCTCTGGAATTAGTTTTGGTTTTTCGTGTTTGTCATTAATGTTAAATGTTTTGCGAGACACGACCTTTTGACGAAATGTAAAAAGGGTAAATCAGAGTAGAGCAAAATCTTTTAGTAGAATCATCAAAATATGTTTTAAAGACGTTCGACAAAGCTGTAAAAATTTGAATTTTGGAAGTTTTAAATGCAAAGATGTATTACAAATAAGGTCTATTTCAGAAAGGTGTACAGTAATAAAATGGGAAATTCCGTCCAGTTTGGCTTAATTTCGGTGTCGGCCATTGGCGTAGGTAAATTTTGTGCATTAAATTATTTATGAATGAACTAAAGAAGATAATTTGATAATGAACTATTAACTGATAGTAATTTTACACAAGCATCGTTTTATGAAATATTCCGTGGAAGGTATTGCTGAAAAACATAGTGTAACTGTGCTGCGCACATCGCCATATTGAACTAAATCCATTAGAACTTAAATGGGCGCAAGTGAAAGGATTTGTAACCAGACACAACACGACATGCAAAATGAAAGACGTTAAGCTACTGTTAGATAAAGCCATTAAGGAAGTGACACCAAAAAACTGGCGAAAAGCAGTCAATCATGTCATTAAAGAAGAGGAGAACGTGTGGGATCTTGACCACCTGATCGATCGGGCCGTCGACCCGTTAATTATAACATCAAGAGGAGATGACAGTTCCTCAGATGACGAAGAATATTAAGATTTTTTATAATTTAATTTCTGTAAAATTTATTTTTTGTATTTTTTATTTTGTTTAATATAAAATTTGCTTTTACTCTTAATATTAAACACATAAAACTAAGTACTAGTAATTTCACTTGAAAGTTCAAGGCAAAATACTACGCAAGTAATTTTACACGGAATTTACAATGGTTACATGATCTTTCAACCAAATAACTGTTTTTAAATTGATAATGTGATGTTCTTAATGAATAGTAGGTATTGAACTTTTTTTGAATTTGAATGAACATAGGTACCGTTATCAGCAGTTTTTATTGAATTGTGATCAATCATAGATCTGTGTAAAAATGAACAGTAAGTCTGTTTTTATTACCTTTAAGGCAACGGTGCAGATTTCTTTCTCTAATTCATTGTTTTTTCAAATATAAATTTCATTTGGTGCACTTATACATTTATATCGGATATAATACTTTTTTCCGAAAATCGATCGGAAATATTGACATTTTTGATAACATTTCTGAAATAAAAAGTCAATATTTCCTTACACTTAGTCGTTGCTAGGCAACGGAAAGTAACTGTTAGGAAATATTTATTATTGTACTGTAAGGAAATATTGTTTCTGTACGGTTACTAAAATGTGTTAAGATTGACAATTCAATATTACTGTGTTTCCATAGTTACAACACAAATATTTAACGGCATCCTTTATTTGTAAACAAAGTTAATAATATGTATTTCAAAATCTTAACAAGTTGATTGTAATAAGTTATGTCCTTTTAATAGTTTTCCATTTACGGAAAAATAGTATGTATACCTCGTAGAAAAAGCCACATTCCCGGACTCCGTATTGTCAGTCTCGACTTGCGCCTCGACATACAATCTTTACGGTCGTCCGGGAATGTTCAGCTTTTCCTACTAGGTATACAATGTACTATTTTTTTTATACTAATACTTGTACTATTACTTTTGAGACTGTAAGTATAAAATAATAACGCATCAGGTTTAAAGGATAGCTATTTGATTACTTTTGGTATCTTGTAAGCGTATTTATAATAAACTTTTTTTTCGATACAAAGTTTCTTGTTCCTTTTATGTCATTTGTTATAACTGAGTTGTTAATTTTATTTTAAATACGGACGAAGTTTTTAACTTTATATCTCAGAGTGCGTGTTAACCTAACTACTGTTATGTATCACTTAACTCTATTTACTTACGTTTTGGCAAAAATTGTTACATCATCAGAAAAATTAGGTACAAAATTAAAACATTCCATCGTGAATAAATAAATTAAATAAAGTAAAATTATTTCTAGTCCCACATTATAATATATTTTTTCTACTCCCACGTGAAAATTTGCGGTTTTCCAGATAAAACAGACGAAATTATAAGCTTTCCAGAAAAATATAATTCTATTTTTTATTAAACGTTTTAAGGTTATGTTATTTTTACAGTATTGCCACTTCTTTTTCCACGTTAACAGTGTTGCTAGTTTGTAACTTTACCACAGCTAAAATTAATAGTTGATATTAATGCGCACAGTTATTTTGTTGTACTCGAAGTTATAATTCTTACGCAATCAGAGAAAAACCCGAATAAAGCCTTTTTTAGCAAGATGTTGCACGGAGCGACATCTATGTCGTTATTAGACACTTTCTCTAGTAAGGTTGGAAATCTACATTATAAGTGACACATTTATTTAAATAGTTTTTCTAATCAGATTAAGTTTTATATATATAATTTAAGACACGGGACATCATATACACTTTTGTTATACAAGCTACTATACCATGATAATGAAAGCTAGGCCGGAAAGCCCCTTAACATTTTATCAGCTTAAATACTGTAATAATTTACTTACCAAATAGAAAATAATATTGTAAAAAATGATTTACTATAGACGATGAAAAAACCTAATATTTAAGATATTTCTGATGATTTGTTGGGTTTCTGAAATAATATTCTTGTTTCAGGTAATTTGTGCAAGTTGCCTATTGGAATATTCCTTTTTGGATTGGGAATTTCCTCTCTTATTTATACACCAATGGAATTTCTATATGATTTAAGACTGCGAATGATACCAGGTATGTAATGTACTCTTTTAATTATTTTACAACACTACTTTTTTATACTGAAGTTTTACCCATAGGCCCTAGGAGATAAAAACACATCCCTACTTCTACTACCCTGCACAAAACGTTGGAATTTTGTTTACATCTTTAGTTTAGTAGCCACACTTACATTAAAAAAGGATTTTGCAAAAATCACCCTCTAAGGGAATAGAAGAAATCCCTAAAAATTAAATTAATTTTAATAATAAAAACGAAGTAGTAAGTTATATATTTTACATTAGACTATCTTCTTCGTGATAAATTTTATTCTTAACTACCAGTACCACTGATTTGTCACCAGTCACCTTCCAGCCTTTAAGACCCATCCTTCCTTTAAGACATAATTTTGCAAAACTCATCCATTAGGGGGTAAAATTTACCCCTATGGAGTTTTCTGCAAAAAGTCTAAAACACATTGATTTTATTTTATTTTTATATAGGAATACCTTAAGCCGTAATAATACAAATAATACACCACCAGATCTTCTAAACTTTCCTTTAACAACATTTTTGCATTTTTAAAGGTTAAGAAAAGGTACTTTTATTATTGAATGGTGTGTGAAAAGCGTAGTAGATATCGGCCTTCCTTATTGATAGCAATAAACCTATTGATATGATAATTATACTAATTTGTGGAAATTGCAGATTTGTGCAAATACTTTGAAGTTGTTTATATTTTATAGGAATTAATATGGTAAATGATGTAATAAAACCGATTCTATGATTTTAAATGTTAATTAAATAGCAATAAATTGATTTTCGGAATTTGCATGAAAAATAGAACTATTATCAATTAATTATTATGTACTGTTACCAGAAAATCCATCTCGCTTTATTATGGCCTTAAATAGTGTGCTATGCAAGAGCTCGTGTCGTATTTCCAAGAGCACATTGAAATGTTTCCAAAATGAAAACAAAAATTAATCATAAACATAATGGCTATGTTAAATTCCGCAAATGCTGTTGTTGTTATCACTTCTTGCCATTCTTTCGAACTAGGCTTTGTCTTCGTACGCTGCCAGGGCCTTTCCCGAAGGGACCTACAGCTTAACGTGGGTTCCGAACCACGATCCTTAGTCATGAGACACCTCCCAGGGGCTATCAACCCTTAATTTCTTGCCATTGCATGACCTACCGATTGGGGAGTGTGTATCTTCTTCCGCACCCCACGAGATGTCCGATCTCATCCGGCCTGGTTACCGGCGTGAATGGGGTAAGTTGGGAGATGATACATTTCGCTGGTCGAGTGTTATAATGTTCTATCAGTATATTTTACACTTTGCCATAAAAACGATTTTTAAAAATTGATCAACGTATTTTGTCTAAACACAATGAGTCTGTAAGTGATTAATTTTTATATGAATTACTACCTAATAAAGACATTTTTACGTAATTTGTAATTTTTTATTTCTTAACATAAAAAATAATGAGTATTATACAAAATCTAAAAGTGCTAATGGAACAAAATGGCTCCCAAGACAATTTTTTTTGAATTAAAATTGAACAATATTGTTCTAAATGCCGAGAATGCTGGAAAATATTCCCATTATTTCGATGGCCCACGTGATGTCGATAGCCCATGTGATGTCGATGGTATAATTTGAGTATCAAAATTTTCGTTTGTGGGTACATTTTTCTTTTCTTTAGATAATGCGGATGCAAAAATCTTAGCATCTTTGTATTGCTTAAAAAAGGTAGATGTTAGCTGGGAGTCTACTGCCGGCATAAACTTAAAAACATCTTTAAATGGGCAATTGTATCGAAAGGTAACAATGATTCTTTGGGAGAACTGCACACCTTTACAGATGGAAGAGTTGCTAAGGTAGAAGTTCTAGAATGTCCGCTCTTTTCTCGTAGTGTAGTGTTTCATTGGCGGCTGGGCTAGACTCTTAGACGCTCTAAGAGCGTTTTCACACGGCACCATATATCGCGCGCGATAAATGGTCGCAATATTGCTTTTACACCAAATAATGTGTTTTCTAATGAGCCATTTTCACACACAAGCGATATTAGAGAACACATAATTTGGTGTAAAGCAATATTGCGACCATTTATCGCGCGCGATATATGGTGCCGTGTGAAAACGCTCTTAAGGTATGGTTTCGATGGTGCAATCGGCTTCGGCTTGCAATGGCACCGGTCAGGCGCAGCTATCCGTCATCGTCATGGGCGTCCATAGATATAGAAGTTTCATTAGGTACTAAAAGTTATTTTTTTCTAGGTACTCCACCTTTTGAGTATTGGAGAAATCCGCCAGAAAACATTTTATTAAAGGCATATCTTTTTAACATAACAAATTCAGAACAATTTTTAAATGGTTCCGATACTGAGTTACATTTACAGGAAATAGGACCTTTTGTATTCAGGTAAAAATGCATTTTAAATTGCCAACTGACAAAATATCTATAGTATATTTCATAAAGGTGGAGAGTAATAGAATGGGAATTTCCGTCCAGTTCGGCCCAATTTCGGTGTCGTCCATAGATACAGGTAAATTTTGTACATTACATTATTTATGATCAGATAACTAACCAAAGAAAAAAAGAAGTTAATTTGATAAAGATGGAACTATTAGCTATAGCAAATTTGCACAAACATCGTTTTATGAAATATGCCGTGGAAGATATAGCTGAAAAATATAGTGTAACTTATCTGCGCACACCGCCATATCCTTGCGAACTAAATCCTTTAGGACTTATATGGGCGCAAGTGAAAGGATTTGTAGCAAGATACAACACGACATTCAAAATGAATTACGTTAAGCTAGTGTTTGATCAAGCCATTAAGGAAGTGACACCAGAAAACTGGCGAAAAGCAGTCCATCATTTCATTAAAGGAGAGGAGAAAATGTGGGATCTTGACCACCTCATCGATCGGACCGTCGACCTGATAATTATAACATAATTATAATAAAAAATAAGTGTACCTAATATTATATACATAATGTACGCCTTTGTCACATCATTTTCAGTGTTTGTGAATGGATAACAATAGGCAAAACCCATAAATTGACTCAAACCCGGGTAGTACTACCTGCACTTGATGAAAAGAAAGAATTTTGCAATGAAATCAATGCCAAATTATGAAAGTGGCTTAAATATTCGTTGGGTCACTCTGTAGTCCCTTTGCATGAGCTTTTATTACTCTACACCTTTCTGAAATAGACTATAACTGTGATTTAAGTCGAACAGCTGTCGGCGCCAACGCGAATGTCAGAGAAATTTATATAAACTGCTTTATTCTAATTCCATTTTTTAAACTTTTAAGGCAATGCCAGCGCGAGCGCCGACGCAAATCCAGCTTAACTCTAAAATTATTTTTTTTTAGAGAAAAACTAATTCATTCAAATATAGTATTTAATGAGAATAGTACCCTATCATATACCGTAACAAGAAGGCCAGTGTATCTACCAGAAAGGAACACCTTTGATATTAATGCTACTTTTTTTGCACCTAACTTGGCAAAATTGGTGAGTTTTTTTTTATACCAATGAGAAAAAGTGACTTATACATACATATTGGCAAACTCGAATCTGGGGTGCGAAATCTCTAATGCAACCAAGGGAGAAGGCACATATGGGCAAAACCTTCAGTTAAAAAGCGACACCTAACCACTCCTACGTTTCCACTAAAAGGGGTGATATGTGTGTGGTGTGGCCGAGTCGACGTATCGATTGCTCATTTGCTCCCGTGGCTGTTTCGACCGCGTGTTCTAAAGAATGAAAGGTGCGAGGTAGGGGTATAGCATGTTCCCTGTTTAACTTGTTAAACGCTACTAATTATCTTCGTCTGATGCGTTTATATCGGCCCCTAGATTCAAGTTTGCCAATAGTGTATATTATGTTTACTAAGATTCGGTTGTACAATAAGAGCTTAAGTAACAGTTTTGTAAAGCTCGACCTGAAGTTGAACTCGGTTCTACTGAGCTTTTATTCTTCAGGTAAGTTGTCAATTTTCTGACTTCAAAATTTGTGGTAATAATATTTAAAGTTATGAATGCGATTGATGAGGTTGAACACTTTCTGGATTTAACCGAACAATCTGATGGTGAAGATTTATTGGATGTATTAGAAGCTTTAGAAAACGATCGAAGACGGCCACAAAACTACAAACCGAGACTTGATCATATTCAATTTTTCTAACTAAATTTAGTCTCAATATTTTTCCAACAATTCGATTTTTTCTTTATCAATAATATTATCTATTTTTTATTTTCCAAAATACCTTTAAACTCCTTAACAAAAGCTAAAAGTAGACATTCTTCTTTGAAAGTAAAATTTGCAGATAGTTTTGTGTTCGAATATATGGAAAAAGTAGCTGCAAATTGTAAATACCCCACACTTTGACAACAAATAAAGTTTGATGTTTTTTGACAGCGTAACCATTGCCAGTATGGTAATTTAATTATTGATCCCACCTGTGCAGACTTGTAGGAAAAGATTATACAACAGAATTACCTTTTTGAACCAAGTTCAACTTTAGGTCGAGCTTTACAAAACTCGTACTTAAGCTCTTATTGTACAACCGAATCTGAAAGTCTGTTAAGATATCTAATATAAACTACTCTGTAAACAGGTGTCACCCTGTGTTTATAAAAATGACAGCGCAGCACGGTGCGACCAATCACATGTAAAAGGGAACAACAAACTGTTCAATTGGTCAATACCTATTACAATACGCTTGCATCTCGTCAAGTCTTAGTCCTACTGATGATGATCCATGATATGACGAAATGAATGTATGGATGGATTTTTCAAAAAAATAACAATATTAAAAATAATTTTTGTTTTTAGACAATGGCATCATATTTCCAAGATTCCCCGTTTTTTATAAAAGCAAGCCTCAATATGCTATTTAATAGATATAAAAGCTCGGCTATAGTGGAGACAACCGTTTATAACTATTTATTGAACATGACAGATCCAGTAATGGATGCAGCCAAAGTGATAGGAGGAGGAAAACTAGTTCCTACTACTAATGTAGCTACTCTGGCACAGGTAATTATTATTAATTTTTATTTCGATCCTATCATATACAGGGTGCTACAAATTTGTGTGCGTACAAGGGGATCTCGAAAACGGTAAGAGATACGAAGATGGTTAAATTGTGGCAAAGTTGTGTATTTTGGGGCTAAATAATTTGGTGAAAAAAATTTCTAAGCATTCCTAATGATCTCGGAGATATCCGAAAAAAAATGAAACTTCCATTTCTTGTTTTTAATTTTTTTCGCTTTCATTTTTAACTTAAAATAAAAAACACTTTTTTATAGCCGATTTTATGTTCTACAACTTGGCGGAATTAGTTTTCAAATTAAATTAGCTTTTCCTTGCAAGTTTATCGGCTTTTTCATTTCTTGTAATTCCTTCGTGTCTTGGTACCCACTGCAGTATTACTTTGTTTACTTTTACCAGGGCGACCAGTTCCTATTGACATTCCCATCATACCAGTCTTGAAGTTACCTTGGTCATGATGTCAGTGCTTAATATGACAAATTCGAGTATGGTGAAAGAACGCATTGATTATTTAAGGGAAGAGACAAGGTTACAACAGCAATATATATGAACACCATAGCAGTAAGACTCCAAAGACACATAAACGAAATAGTCAAATGGATGACCAAATAGAAAATCACCCTAAACCCACAAAAAACACAGGCCATTATATTCACCAAATCTAGGAAACCGCTACCCAGGCAAATCATATTAAATAACACCCAACTGACATGGTCCAAAAAAGCCAAATATCTGGGTTTATACTTCGACTCCAAGATTATCTGGAAGGAATACCTGGCCCAAACATTAACCAAAGCAAACAGGCTCCTATACCAGTACTATCCACTAATACATAGAAATAGCAAGCTAAACACCCGCAACAAAGTTACCATCTACAAACTATGCATAAGATCAGCACTACTGTATGTCGCCCCATCATGGTCAACACTCTGCATGACGGGGAAAAGCAAAATACAAACATATCAAAACAAATTGCTACGAATAATAACTAACGCACCATGGTTCGTACGTAATAGCACATTACACAGATACCTTAAAAAGAAAACGATCCAAGACTACATCACGAACACCAGCAACAATTACTTCAACACAGCAGAACAAAGCCAGAACCCGTTAATCCGCCATTCCCACCAACCACAACACCAGGCAGGTCCATACAGGTTACCACGACAATGAGGGACCCAGGTTCAAACCCCTCACACAACACGAACATAATGTACTAATTTTAATCTAATGTTTTGTCAATAATTAAGAGGAGTTATAAATAGGCCTAGCCTCGCTTAAAATTTTAATCAATGAAGATCCTAGTCCAAGGCAAGGTACAGAATAATTGCTTCAGATGTTTTATTGGTTTTGTTAAAAATTGTAACTTTTTTTCTATCGATTTTAAAAGGAAAATTGATCATAGGTTCATAGAACCACAATGATTGGGTGAAGGATGGGGGGGGGGGGGGGTGTAACGACAATATTGGATGGAAACAAACAAAAGCTACTATAAAAATAGCGCCGCTCGCTGGTGAATACAGGGATGACTAACAGAATTGGGTTTTAACCTTAATATATTTTAGCTGTACCGAAATAATCAACACAACGTGACCGTATTTATAGGACCAAAATACGGACACAACGACTATTTCAACATTAACAATTTTGACGGCGAAGAGTGGATACCTGGTAATAAAAAATGTCTAACGAGATTTATTAATACTTCAGAAACTACACTTTTCCCACAATTTATGCCAAAAGACAAAGTCATATGGGGCTGGAAACATGCACTGTGTAAATTTGTTGAAGCACGGTTTACAAGTAAGTATACAGGATGTTTCACGGTGAAGGGAACGCCAGATGGCGCAATTGAAAATTAAATACGGAAATTCTAAATTTCTCCGAAAATTCCTATTGTACCATAAAACAATTTTTTTTTGTTAGGAACTATCGTGTACCAGTGGATACGACAATTAAAAGTATTTACCATTCTCTTCCAAACAAGCTTAAGTTTACTAAAATCGGATAAGTCGTTTAGAAGTTACAGAAAATTTAATGATTACACTTTCCATAGTTTCCCTCACTCTTATCAAGGTCGGTACCCCAATGAGCCTTACACCAAAATGATGCAGAATTATCTAAGCTTTCTAATAATGATATCCAAGGTAGATATACCTTAATGTAGGAATTTTCGGTGAAATTTAGAATTTCAATATTTAATTTTCAACTGTGCCCCTTGCGGCAAAATGCGGAATTTAAAAATTATTAGCAGGATTTTTTCTTAGCCACTTTAATTAAGATTTTTTTCCCTGAGTTTCTATGCTCAGTAGTCTCCGAGATACGACCGGTGTCCATCCACAATGGGACACATGGATATGTGTATTATAAATTTTCATTTCTTATTATAGATGAAACAAGCTTATACGGTATGACCGGGTATAGATTCGATATTCCATTTACTTTATTTGACAGGACTGAGCCTTCATATATGGACTGTTTTGGAAGCAATCCAATATTACCAAATGGGGTTTCAGACCTTTCTCCATGTTATAATGGTAAGTAAGGGTAGTTTTTTAGGTATAGTTATAGTCACACATCTCCATCTCTCTCTCTCTCTCTCACACACACACCACAGCGTTATGAGCTTTGAAACGACATAAATATTATTCATACAAACATGAAAAGCACCAAGAGCTAAGAGATAGGGACGAAATACGACGACAGGAGTTATGTTTTGGTATGATTGAAAGAGCAAACATGAATAGCGAATTTTAAAAAAACATTTGTTTCACTGACGAATGCACATTTATCTTAAACAATTAACACAATGTTCAAAATTATCGATATTGGAGCAAAGAAAACCAACACAGGTTTGTCGAAACAAGGACGCAATATACACAAAAAGTTAATGTTTGGGCTGGGATTTTCGGAGAAAATATTATCGGGCCATTATTTCTTACACGATATTTAAATGCAGAATATTTTTTGGAACTACTTGAAGGTCATATTTTACCTACTTTACATGATGCGGCCAGGGAAAATCAGGAAGTTTGGTACCAAATGGATGGCTGCCCGGCACATAGTACCCTTGCTGTCCGGGAATATCTAAACCGTGCTTTTAATGGAAATGTTATTGGCTTAAATCATACAGTAAATTGGCCAGCCAGGTCTCCTGATTTATCGCCAAATGATTTCTTTCTCTGGGGCCATTTAAAAAACAGGATATTCAAAGATAAAAAATACCCAAATCTAGACGAGTTAAAAAATGCTATTTCTGCCGAATGCAATAGAATTTCAGTTTACCAACTAGCGAATGTAAGAAGAGAATTTTATGATCTTGTTGTCTAGCAGTCAATGAAGGAATATTTGAACATCTTCTTAAATCCTAAAGTTCTAACAATTTAATAGTACCTACCCATTCATTAGTAAAATATTGAAACATGTAAAATGTTATAATTAACGTTGTAATTGGATACTTTATTTTAGTTTTATTCAGATTAATTTGTACTCTCTAATACACTTTTAATATTTTTGATGTACAAGTTTTTATAACAATAAAGCACACATTTCAAAATGACAACTTTATTTGACAGTCATCTTTTACCTTGACTGGTGCCCGCAAATACGGGGCCATAAAAAGGAGAAATAGTTAAAAAGAAATCGGCGATAACCCGTAAGCGGGCTCATCAAAAATATTTAAAGTTATTCTTTTGAATGTGGGTTTTAGTGCTCTTTAATAAACCTAAATAGAATTTTTCTCTAAAATAATTAGGGAAGCCAATAATTGACCTCATTTAAAATTACATGGGATTTCCTATGTCCCGCTCGACGATGCAACACCCGGTAGATTGCTCAATAGGCCATCGACCGAGGTCCATCAGCCTAAAAAAAAATAGAGGAAAAATAAATAATTGATAGATGAAAAAAAAATAATTAACATATCATGTCAATTCAAAGACATTGACTTGAGTAAGAAATCCATTCTTAATTCTTTGACAATTAACATGTATAATAACAATTATAGGTGTATGCAGATAGTTAAATCTGTTTTTTGTCCAGCAATCAAGGCAGATATCTTTCACAATTTAAGCCTATATTCAAATCCTCTAAATAATGTAATAAATTACAATATTTCTAGGTTTTCCATTTGTCGTCAGCTTTCCTCATTTCGTCGGTGCCGACCCGATTGTCACAAAACGTCTGAAAGGGTTAAATCCAAATAAAGAGAAACATGGTTCATTTTTATTAATGGAAAAGGTAAGCTATAAGCTAGGTATCTATAAAATAATCTTACTTTTTTTTATTTAAAAATCTTCGTTTTAAAATCTGCTGGAAGACTATGTTACTGTGATCCTAATTGTCGCTTGTAAACTTTTCGGTAACCATAATCAAAATATGCCAAGTTATGATAACAAACATTATTGTAAAAAATATACAGGGTGATTCATAAGTTGATACTTCTGTTTAGGCTGTGTATAGAAGGCATTAAAATAAACAACATTTTCAAATACCTTTTTTCCATAAATTTAAAATTAGGCGAGATATAGAAGTAAAAAATTTAAGTGAGGGCCTGGTCATCAAAACGTAGCCTGCTATACTTTATGTTGTTTGTCTTACCTCCTATTATTCATGCAATTTACGGGTCGGTGGTGAGTTATTTGGCAATACGCTGCGGTGTGTTTTTTTAAAGAAAGTTAATTTTAAATTGGTGACACGTGAAAATGGTAAAATTTGAAAACAACGAACTAGTAGATACGGTGCTAATTTGCGGTGAGTAACGTAAAAGTGCGGTTGCTGCTTCGAGATTATACGCAGAACGCTTTCCCTAGCGGGCTCATCCTACACTCAGAAGTTTTCTTAATGTTATTAATTCAACGGGCAAGTTAGGCAGGACCGTATTTGATCCATAGGATAATAAATGAATGTAAGTACCTTATTTTAGAGTTAAAAAAAAAGGTATTTGAAAATGTTGTTTATTTTAATGCCTTCTATACTTAGCTAAAAAAGAAGTATTAACTTAGGAGTCAACCTGTATAGTGGCCAACAGAATTCTCGCCCATGTTAAAAAAAATGATTATGGATTTTTCATAAAGGTTTATTCTTGATAAAAGTTTCTGCGTCCTCTTAAACTAAAAAAGCAATAATTAAAATTGAAAAAACTGTAGTGCATACGAGGGAGATTCAGGTTTTTAAAATTTGCTCAAGAGTACATGCATAGGTAGTACTTTTATTTTTCGTTTTAGATATAATTTTTGTTCGTCAAACTTATTTATTAAGAGTCATGTCCCCTTTTAGTCAAAAATATACTTTTAATTTCTTGTCTTACTTGCTTTCTTGTAGACATTTCTATTACTATAGTTTAACATTATTTTATTTCTAGAATTCAGGAGTACCTATGACTGGTCGAGCAATATTTCAAGTTAATTTACGTACCCAGAACTTAAGAAGCTTTAACGACCAAATACGTAGATTTAGTAACATGTTTATACCGATGTCCTATGTCTCATATGTAAGTATTATTGGGGTCAATTTTTTCCAAATAAACTTAATTACGAATTTATTTTACTGTCTTCCATACACATCGTGTATATTTTTTTCCACTACTAACGCCTACAAAACGGGCATTGTTGATCGATTATTAACCTTAGAAATAGGTTTTTCGATCGGAAATATTGACACTTTTGAAAGAAAAAGGAAATATTATTTCTGACCGGCTGCTTGTAAACTAAAATGTGTTAAGCTTGACAATTCTATATTACTATGTTTCTATAGTTAAAACACAAATTTTTGTGAACAAAGTTAATAATATTTATTTTAAAGCCGTTAACTTGATTTTTTTATTCTACAACAAGATGGTTTCTTGTAGGCAAAGATAATTGACAATACAGATCAGATTATCAGATATGTTCGATGTTGTGAATCGATACTATAAATTACAAATTAAGCTATAAGAATAGTGCTCGGGTCGTAACAAAGCTTTTAATCAGTAATGTTGCAACAAATTAATTAAAAACGGATTAATCACTTCATCAGTCAACAAAATTTAGCATTAACAAAGTCATCTAACCAGATAAAAGCAAATTATCTAGCCAATTCCAAAGCATAGGTAACTTGATTGAAAAGACTTACAATAGCGATCTTTTAAATTTACAGGGTGATTCCTAAGTTAATGCTTCTTTTTTAGCTGGGTATAGAAGGCATTAAAATAAACAAAACTTTCAAATAACTTTTTCAAAAAACTCAAAAATAAGGTACTTACATTCATTTATTACACTATGGATCAAATACGGTCCTGCCTAACTTGCCCGTTGAATAACATTAAGAAAACGTCTGGGTGTAGGATGAACCCTCAAGGGAAAGCGTTCAGCGTGTAATTTGGTAGCAGCAGCCTCACTTTGATGACACTTACCGTAAATTAGCACCATATCTACTAGTACATTGTTTTCAAATTTTACGATTTTCACGTGTCACCAATTTAAAATTAACTTGCTTCAGAAAAACACACTGCAGCGGATTGCTCAACACCACCCGTATATTGAAAGACTAATAAGAGATAAGAAAAACAAACTATAGCGGGCTATGTTTTGACGACCAGGCCTTCACTTAGATTTTTTACTTCTGTATCTCGCCTATTTTTAGGTTTTTTGAAAATGTTGTTTATTTTAATGCCTTCTATACACAGCTAACAAAAAAGTAACTTTGAGATCACCCTGTATACATAAACACCATGTAGGAAGGAGCGTCATCAGTGTCGAAGTTGGACACTGCTTTTTACGACTGAACTATTTGATACAGTTGCGTGCTCGTTTTCTTTCTATCGTCAGATTCTGTAGCCTCACCGATGAACCGTAAGAAGGCGAAACGAGTCAGGGGATAAATTTGAAGAAATAAAAGGCAAATCTTTTTCTTCTTTATACCTAAACCTTTTTTATAATTATTCATACTGTGAAAATAAGTATCTTGTAAATGTGTTAGTAGTGGAAAGAAAATATCCCTGATTTATAATATATTATTTTTTTATTTTTAGGAGGTCGAGGGTCTACCATGGTATATCGTTGCTCTGATGTACTTCCTAGCAATAATAATTCCAAATACCCAGCTAATTATGTCAATCAGTTTTTTCGTGGGCGGAGGAACCCTCTTTTACTATTTATATCTAGATTTCAGGAAAAGAGTGGACAATAAACGGATATTAGCAAATATGGAAGGTGAAAAATTTTTAAAATAAATGTAAAAAAAAGAATAATTGTAGTTTTGTTTTTTAATATTTTTAGTTGCAGCGTCTATAAACGATAAAGTTTGTCTAATATAACAATAAGGCCAAATTTTATTAAGTCCTCTTAAACCTAAGTTTATACCTAGGTTCTTCTAAAATCGTTGAAATATCAGAAATGATCGATTTATAATATGGGATTAACATCAAAGTTTAATTTAAGAGTAATCAATCTCGTCATAACTTGTTATGTTATGTTACAATACATATATAAAGTTGTGACCAAGTAAATCATTTATAACTCGAACTTTGCTGTCAATCCCACATTATAAAATTACCATTTTTCACATTTCTTCGATTTAAACTGGAAGCCCCGGTTTAAATTATAGATGTTGTTTTTCCCAATTTTATAAAGTCGATTTAAACCGAGGTCTATTGTAAATCGAAGAAACGTCAAAAATGGTCATTTTATAATGTGGGATTGAGAGCAAAGTTCGAGTTAAAAGTGATTTACCTAGTAATAACTTAATATAATGTAACATAATACCAAGCTTGGAGATAATAACGTTTTTTCACCGGCAGTAGAGTTTTGGACTTGCATTGTCTTTATTTGTATTGCATCACATCGTTTCAACAGGTAAGTATCTTCGGTCATCTTCAGTAAAATATTAACCTGAAGACGACAGGAGATACTTACCAGTTGAAATGTTGTGATTCAAAATAAATATTGACAATGCAAGTCCAAAACTATACTGCCGTTCATAATATAACAAATTATGAACAGGTTGATTCAGTGGTAGCTCGTCAGGTGTAGTAGGTTAAGGAGCTCTTCACAAAAAAAAATAAAACCATGAGGAAAGTTTTTTAACAGTATTAAATATTAATACTACATACAGCTACCATTTAAGCCCTTAAAAAATTATTATGTTCGAATTAATAATAATAATTTAATCCGAGTGTAGCTATGTATAATAGGGCCATGGTTAACTCCGATGGACAATAATTATAAACACTCGTGCATTTTGGCGCGCCCCAGTAGACCGTGACCGTTAGCTTAAAGTAAGTGAAGATACAACACCCAACATGGCTTTGATATTCACCGTCGCTATGGTTTCGTGACGTTAGTCACGCAAATAGAATGTAACAATTTGCATTATGATGAAGGGCAATTTAAAAATAGATCAGTCGTATGCACCATTGTTTTAGCATTGGTTCGTTTAACCTTAAGTTATTTATTTTGAGGCTTTGCGAAACTTACGGTTATAGATATCGTTTATCGTTTTTTTACGTGATTTACTGTGTTATTAAAAAGTTTTGTTTTTATTTTTCAGTTAATTCAGTAGTGTATGTACGTACCTACTTAGTTGTGTTTTTTTAAAATGAATCCAATTAATGACATAGTTTGTAATTTGTTGGAAACTCCATTTAGTCGTTGGACAGATAAGATTAAGAGAAACGTTTTGTTACACGGGTTTTTAGTCAATGTTTGTTTAAGTACCCAAACTATACCTAGCTCTTCACCATTTTTTAAGACCGCGAGCCGCCACTGGGTTGATTACTCTTAAATTAAACTTTGCTGTCAATCCCACATTATAAATCGACCATTCTTCGGTTTAAAGCTTGATTTAAACTTAGGTTTAAGAATACTTTATAAAATTGGCTCTTAGATAAATATAATAAACATTATTTATAAATAAAACTCAAGCAGGTAAGCAAGGTAACATCTAATTAATAGCTGTAACCCATATATTTGGTCTCCTTTTCATTAATTTCTAAATTCCGGTTTTTTATTTTTATAGGTAATATAAGCAATTCGAAAATTATTTTGACGTAGCACAAATTTGGAAAGACTTACCTTTAAAAAATTATGCAATTCCAAACTCCATGAATGCCCAAGTAGGGAATTTTATAGTTAAATAAACACACAATCACTTGTATTTTTCTCACTTATTTGTTTTCTGATGTAATTCACTTCACCTGAAAAGAAAAATTATAGTTAAGTTTTGAAATATCTCAGCACAAAGTATATTACGTATTTAGTAGAAAAAATGTTACATTCCCGGACGATGATGTTAATTAAAGGACGAGGCGCAGCCGAGAGAATTTATCAGTTACAACAAATTTAATTTAATAACAAATAAAGACAAAGCAAGTGGAAAACTCTACTGGTCATTCGGGGATAACGAGCATAGAAAAAGCCGATAAACTGGCTAGAGCCGAATCATCTCAAAAACTCAGGGGCCCTGAACCCGCCCTTGGCATATTAAAACAGGCAATCAAAGCAACATCAGACAGGTGGGCGCAACAACAACACCTATTCCGATGGAACAGGATACCTAGTCAAACCCAAGCGAGGGCTACAATTGGGAAACCTGCCAAAAAGCTATCATGTTGCTTTTAACCCTCACCCAGCTAAAACAAGTGGTTGGCCTACTAACAGGTCACTGCCGCTTAAAAAAACAGCGACGTTGAATAGGAATCTACAATGGTCCCATTGAATGCAGAATTGCGGCGAAGAGGACGAAACCGCCTTACATATATATAACTGCGAAGCACTAACCCGAAGAAGATTCAACATCTTTGGAGGAATCAAATGTAGGGATAACCTCCCGCATGACAGATTTGGTAGGAATTTACTGGACCTTATAAAAGGAACAAATCTTTTCTAGCAAGATAGGGGAGCACAATAAGCCACTAGGCTGCAGTGCAGGAAGCTTGGGCCTAACGCCCGACTCCGCCTTAAACCAACCAAGTGCAAAACTCTTCAATGATTCAATCAGTTTTTTGTTTTAGTTTTGGAAAATGATTTCTTGGTAAGTCCCTGTGTTTTAAAATACATTCCTGTAAAAATAAGGTCGCGTTACTTAGGCTCTTATATTTAGGTCATATTTTAAACCCTATTCCTACAGCGACATCCATCAGCTTCTTGTAAAATTTATGAAAATCATATCAGCATGACTGCCTGTCTGCTTTTAACTAAAATTGACATAAAATAATATTGAGCCATCAAACATTTCTTTGCTTTCATGCCAGCGTACGCTTTAGAAACTCCAAATGATAAACTAAGTCGGGATAAGTGAGGCTCAAAGCGATATTAATGTATTGAAAAGATAAGTAAGCACTGTAATCGAATTATGTAAATTTACAGCGTTTGAGTACATCAGCTTAAAGTAATCAAATTAGTTTGTTCGGAATTTCGAGCAAAATTTACAAAATGTTATTATATTTAATTTAGTACCATAACTTTCATTATGCCTATTATATCCATATATAGGGTAAGACAGTCACAGTCATATCCACAAAATTCAAATTTATTTCATTAGAGGAGGGACATGTTTTGGGATCAACTGGCAGCATCAATAAAGACCAAAGGGTTGCTAACTTGCTAAGTAATACAGTTTGAAAAAAATCAACAAACATTTTCTTTTATTTACTTCAGAATAAAACAAGGTCGGAGAAGTGACCCAAACGACGATGTTCTTAGTCAACAGCCTTATACAGAAAATATGCTCGAGGGGGGGGGGGGGCTCAGTAGATAGATGTATGTATGACTCTAACCGGCGTTTTTCGGGCTCGATTTCTCATGATTAAAAATAAAGTACATATTGCTTACCACGCCAAAATTGATGATTTTTCAGAAATCATGTATTTTAGGAGCGTAGATCTAAGAGCAGTTTTTGGTGCTTAAGTTTTGAAATATTTCTTCTTAAGTGCCTTTTTTTTATTTCTAATAAAGCATTCTCGTTTCTTTTCGCACTATTTTTTTATTATAAATTATCACACTTCTTCTATAAAAAAATCTTTCAATTAAAATTTTTACTTTAATTTTTCTCTTTAAAAATAAATACCTAAATGTAAAGGGAAAACGGAACAGACAAGTATATAATAGAAAAATACTATAAAATATTATTCTTATTACTCGTTTTCCTTTAAAATTGCCTCATAAATCAATAATTAAAACGATATGCGACTGAAACCTTAATCTCTATATAAAACAGGACTTTTAGAAGGAAAAGTTTAAAAACTAAACTTTTCCTACAAAACCTTTGTGATCTAAGCCAAGAATATATTATTTAAAGAAGAGTCCAAGTGAGACGAAAAATAAGGTTGCAATTAGACTTTTAAACCCAAGCTCCTAGGCTCGAGGGGTAGCCCGGTACGCTATAATCTCAATAGATGGTTTTCTAGAATCATTGTTTCTTACCATCCTAGTAGGTGGTTTTAAAAGAGAGTGATGTATAAATAGGATTAAAACACATATCTGACATCATCCCACCTTTCTATCGCTTTCAAAATACGTCTCGTCGTAGTTGATGCAAAACATACCAACCCCCTCTACTCAAGTAGAACAAAATGGGCATTATTAAACGTTAAAAGGTAATTAATAATAGCCAATCAAACGTCTAGGATGAAACGACTTCATGAATATTATACTTTCGGGATCTTTCGAATATCGAATATGAAAAAAATTATAATTTATGTGAATAACGAGTACCTAGTTACGAAATAAAATTAAACTTCAGATCCATTAAATCCAATATTTTCTCTTCTGTAGAAAATCTAAACACATCTTGAAAACGATCTTTTCAAATAAATACCAAATTTAGTTATTCAAGTTCGGGCAATACAATACAATATAATGGCAAGAGGCTTTTCTATGAGAATATATTCAGTTTCAAAAAGCCCATAATGGTACATAATTCACCCATTTTATCCCGTTAGGTTTAAAGTACATAACGGTATGAATGCAGACTAAATTTCCTTGGTTTAAATAATATTTTACGCTTTTGTGGCTCGGCCTCGTTTTGTACTCACTTATACGTTAATATGACATTTGCCTATATTTCAGGAGTAGTACGTTACATAAAAGGTTTATTCTTCAAAGGGGTAATAAAATATGCTCTTGGAATAAATTTTAAAAGGCACTTTTAACCTAAAGTCGGGGTTAAATATTTTCAAAGGGGTTAATTTAAAGTTTAGAATTTGGTTTGTACGATACACAGTAAGGGTGATTCCTAAGTTGAAACTTCTTTTTTAGCTGTGTATAAAAGGCATTAAAATAGTAGTAGATTCTGTAACGAGGTTGGAATGAAAATTTGATCCGAGTGGAAGAACGTGAGCGTAGCGAGCGTGAGGAACCACGAGTATCGAATTTTCATTCTAACCGAGTAGCAGACTATATTTTCTCCACGACCAAAAATACTATTCGCAATATTTGTAATTTCAGGTGGAGTATTATCCAGTTCCATATCTGATTCATCCGATTTTTCACTCATATTTTGACTTGCACTAAAATTTGTCCGCTGACATTAACAGTTTCGAAATTCATGGCAACCTATGTCGTTTAGATCAATTACAGAATATTCATTCCGTATTATGGAATCAAAATACACGCAAAACGCATAAGAAGCAAGTGTTTCAGAATAAATATTCCAACTCAAGAGCGAGAATTTTTACATTCTCTTATTAAAAATGATTTTGGAATTATTGCATTCAGTAATGGTCGTGGAGAAACAATATTTTCAAATACTTTCTATCAAAAATAACGTACTTTCATTTATTTCACTATGGATGAAATACATGCCCGTTGAATAACATTAAGAAAACTTCTGGGTGTAGGATGAGCCCGTAAGGGAAAGCGTTCTGCGTAACATCTCGAAGCAACAGCCGCACTTTGTTGACACTCATCGTAAATTAGCACTATGTCTACTAGTTCATTGTTTTCAAGTTTTACCATTTTCACGTGTCGCCAATTTAAGATTAACTTGCTTCAGAAAAACACACCGCAGCGTATTGCGAACTAACTAACCACCGACCCGTAAATTGCATGACTAATAAGAGATAAGACAAACAACATAAAGTATAGCAGGCTACGTTTTGATGGCCAGGCCCGCACTTACTTCTGTATCTCGCCTAATTTTAAGTTAAAAAAAAAAGGTATTTGAAAATGTTGTTTATTTTAATTCCTTCTATGCACAGCTAAAATAGAAGTATCAACTTAGGAATCACACTGTATATACTTGAATATAATGATTGGTCCAGAAACATTGATCTATCCAATAATCGATAAGGGTTCCCCGTTTTCATCACATATATAAACTTGTTTGGGGAATTAGGTAAGCTAGACTGGTGGTTGCAACATGCCAACTTGATTGCCAATACTAGTAAGGAAAAATATTTAGTTTTCCTAACTAAAGAATTTAGTTTAAACCAAGTAATGGTTAAAATTCGTTTTAGGAAACTAAAGATTATTGTTAGGTATACTAAAGTCCATCTAGCAAGAAACAATTATTAGGTTGAGCGATGAACTTATTTTTTAGAGTTTATTTTTATCCTCCTAAAAATCTAACACTAAATATAGATTTAAACAAAACAGTGTGATATTCAGCCCCACGTTCACATCGTTCAATACATTGTATTTGCTAGCAGCGCCTGGAAATTTAATCCATCTAGACTTCTGTCAAACAATAATAAAATTTTCTGGTTACAGTGAAAAATCCGATAACTTTTATATTTTGTTTTGTAAAAAAGTTGTCGAATATTTTTTTAATTAACGCATATCATCGTTTCGAAATTGATTTATGTATTGTATCGAGTGCTGTAATTTTTAATGATAGGATGAAATTTCCACATTTTTTTAAAGGTATAACGACAGTTTTGTCCGTAAAAAAATATATATAAAGTTTCCAAACTACTTAATATAAACTTTTTATAAAGTTATAAACGACAAACATGTTTTTTCTAAGCTCCAGGGAAGAATACTTTTTGGAATAACTTCTCAAAATTAGATTCGACAGTTCTTTTGTTTATTCCGATAGAAAGAATTTCCGAGAAAGTTCTAAATAAAATTAATGAGACTATTTTATTCCTTATTTTAAACGGTGTAGTATTTAAATTTTACATAAATTTTTTTTTCACTTGATTTTCTATTAAATTAAATTTTCACTAATTGAATAAAGAACTCACAAAATTTTTAAAACGATGTTATGTCTCTAAATTCAAGTAATCCGATACTGATTTTTTTTATAAACCAAGAATTTTTTAGAAAAATGTAAGTCATATCATCTAGGATTGTAAACGGTAATAAATATAAATCATGTTCCGTAATATTGAAAAAATGATTAAAGATACTACGGCTAGATGTCACTGTTCAGAGATCTCTTTCTGATTCCGGCTAATAACGCTATATGTCGTCGATGTACGGATAAAAGAAAAATAGATCTTAATGTTCAGTGGTAGTGAGTGAGTTCTCTTTTCCCTTATAACACCCTCACCGGTCTGTGAATCACAGGAGATTCCAGACTATTACTACTTACATAAAATTGAATAAGTTATATGACCAAAGTTGATGAGAGAATTTCAGGTCCCCCCGTAGCGCAATTGGCAGCGCGCTTGTCATGTAATCGAGGGGTTCTGGGTTCGATTCCCAGCGGAGGCATAAAACGTTTTCAATTTTAATCGAGTCTGTACGCCGGCAAAAACATTTTTCAATTTAAAAATTATTTACAGACGCTAACATAACTACATTAACGATACTGTATTTTAGTTTTTTTTTGTACAAAATTGATTTTATTTGTTTAAGTCAATCAAAAATCGCCCAGCTTGAAAAAATAATCATATTCAAGAATTTAATTGAAATTTATTTACTTATCTAGCCTTAATAGAAATCTGAAATATCGCATATCGTGACTCTCCTTTTATGCCCATTTAGCATAAAGTTGTTATTCGTCGCAAACGGCTACGGATGGCAGATATATTAGCCAAGTTTGTTTCTGACATGCCTAAAATGCTTTAAGTCTTGGGGAGAAAGGCAATATATCGGACAAATCAATATTTATTTATTTTATTTGTCAGCGTATTTTGATATATTTTAAATAGAAAAAGATTTATTTATATTATTTCATAAAATGTTTCAAAGAAAAATAAATAAAAACGTGGTTGCTTCATGTGTGACTGAAATAAATATCTACCTAACTACACTCATCAGCAAAAAAAACCGGACAAGGAAAATTATTACCAACTTTGATATTAATTAACTTTTCTGATTTTAAAATATCTTTAATGAAATTTTCGAAAGATGGTAGCGGCATGTATTAGGATTATTACCCGCTTTTCGATTTAAGAAAAATGTTGACATTTGTGATATTATACCGAGGGCAACAAATTATACTTTTTTTGCCTTACGTTCTTAACACCCTGTGGAAAAAGTAGGCAGTGCGATGATGCTGCAGTGCATTTCATATGGAAGTCGCATGTTTTCTTAACATTTTGTTTTTTGATTCGTCCCAATAACTGTTCTTTTAAAGAGATATAATCTTTTAAAAAATCATTTTAATTTTTCCAATGTTAATGAAAAAAAAATTTTACGTGATAAATTGCCTATCAACTAGCGTTTTATTTCATTATCAGTGTTAAGCTTGAAGTATTGCTCAAACATGCTTTCGGAAGTTGTTGCCCGTGCTGTGGTACTAAACGACGATGGCCGAAACATACGATATATCGCTAACGTCTTGGATGAGGCTAAGAGTTCAAATAATCTTCGTTTGTATAATTTAAGCGCCCGGAAATGATTATTAATAATGTTAAGTGACAGCGTTATAGATTTTTTTTAGCATTTGATTGTTTTTCATCGCCGGCATAGCCAACTAAGAGTAACTGAACTTAAAATCTGCAGCAAAATCCTCATATAAAAATATTAAATTGGCAATATTTCGAAAACTAAGAATTTTTGGAATATACAACCTTTTACAAACTTACCCTTATTTTTTAAGCTAAATAAGAAATAATTATAAAATTTGGGTGTTTCGATTTGAAAATCTGGACTTTATGCAGTTTTTCATTTTCATTTTTAATCTTAATTTTTAAACACCCTGTATTAATAGTTATCAAAATATTATAAAAAATCTATTAAAGCAAGTCCTTTATAACAAGGAATCCCACTTAAATTAAATAAATAAGGCCTCTTTATAGAAAAAATTGATAATTATTCTAAGGCTTGCAAACGTCATTTTTGACATAAAAATTCAAATATGTCAAAAACGTTTAGACATAGGTATAGGACACGGTATACAAAATCTGCCTAGAATCTTGCGTAGAATGCAAAAATGTAATAATATATATTATTATATTATATATATATTATATTTAAAATAAGCAAATTGACACTTACTTCCGGTATAACCGGAAGTGCCACCATTATGAAAATATTTTAGCCCGGTCGCCCCCATCAGCATCAGCATACTGTCAAATTTTCCTATGTATAGTTTTCTATATATAGATCGATTCGGTTTCCAGTGGGACGCGTATGTTAAAGATTTTTAAAAATTCTGCCACTAGCAAATTATATTTGACAATGACAAATCATAGGTTGACCAGTCTTATCTCAATTAATACTTCTCCTCCTGCTCCTACTCCTTTTCCTCGTCATCCTCCCACCTTCTTCCACCTCCTCCTACCTCAACCTACCTCCTCCCACCTCATCCCTACCTCCCTTTCTCCTCCTTCTCCCCACCTAATCTCTACCTCCCTTTTTCCTCTTCCCCACCTTATCCATGCTATTATGACTATTTAGGATAGAAGCTGAAATTTCGATAACAAAAAATCTAGTGTGCTACAAGGATACCTAATTTAATAAATCGAGACGGCACGGTTTAAATTGCTGTGGGGAAACTGGAACAAGACACCGATTGAATTATGGTGTTTATTATAGCCCGGGTTGATTATTCCGGGTTATTGCGGCAGTGACCTTTATCCGATGCCGGTAAAAGAATTAACTTTGAACACATTTCTGGAATGCCGATGCTGTTCAAAAAAGCGAAGGTTCATTATTTTTCAATATTACCTTTATTATTTCCGCTGGAGTTGTGCTTTTTTTATTTTTTGGCAGTGACCTGCTTTAATGTGCACGGTTTTCATGTCGCAAGAGTTCGCAGGAAAAAATTATTTTCACAACATAGATATTCTTTTGTCCAAAAAGTTAAATCGAAAAAATATCAAAAATGGTCTTTTTATAATGTGGGATTGACCGCAAAGTTCAAGTTATAAGTGATTTATCTGGGCATAAGTTAATATAATGTATAATACCAAATTATGACCAGGTTGATTAATCTTAAATGGAACTTTGATGTCAATCTTACATTATAAACTGCTGGACAATTATTGCTTTCGAGCTAGAAAAATTTCGCCTAAATTTAACAGTTAATATTTTCTGAACCAGATAATATGATATCCACCTAGGTTTTTAATTGTTTATAGATTCTTTCATTGGGAAACAATTGTCGACGCTGGATTTTCTTTAACTGTCAGAAAATTTTATATACAGGGTGTTAAAGAAGACGATGATTTTTGCTTCAATTTTAATGGCGTGTAACTTTCACAATAATATTTTTAAATTTTATCACTCTACGTCAATTGAATCACTGGTTCATAGCAAAAAAAGTTATTTGTCAAATTTTTGATATCAGCTATATTTTAAGAAATACCGATTTTTTTGGAAAACCTTGCTTTATTTTAACTTATTGGTAGCTAGATCTCACTGTGCGTTGTATCGTGCAAACTTTGCGAGTGATTCTTATATCTTATGAATAGCTTGATTATGTTCAGTAACAATAGTTGTACCTAAATGTTATAATGTACAGTGGCGTACTTATAAACACCTATATGTCTATGGTTTATGAGTATAATGTTAGAAGTTTAGAAATTAATAAATACATTTTTTCCAAAAATTATTTTAAAAAAATTATCTTTGTTAAAATTTTGTAAACACACTGTATAATATACCAGTAATGCGATATGAAGAACTAAAAAATAAGAATAAATTTATCTAGTCTAGGGGCAATATAAAACAATCGTGAAAAATTGTGAGATATTCATAAACCATAGACATATAGGTGTTTATAAGTACGCCACTGTACATCATAACATTTAGGTACAACTATTGTTACTGAACATAATCAAGCTTTTTATAAGGTATAATAATCACTCGCAAAGTTTGCACGATACAACGCACAGTGAGATCTAGTCACCAATAAGTTAAAATAAAGCAAGGTTTTCCAAAAAAATCGGTATTTATTAAAATATAGCGGATATCAAAAATTTGACAAATTACTTTCTTTGCTATGAACCAGTGACTCAATTGAAGTAGAATGATAAAATTAAAAAATATTATTGTGAATGTTACACGCCATTAAAATGGGAGCAAAAATCATCGTCTTCTTTAACACCCTGTATATAAAATTTTCTGATAGTTAAAGAAAATCCAACATTGAGCATTGTTTTCCAAGGGATAAATCTATCAACCATTCAAAACCGTAGGTCGATATCATATCTGGCTCAGAAAATATTAACTGTTAAATTTAGGCGAAATTCTTCTTGCTCGAAAGCAATTGTCCAGCAGTTTAGTTGGACAGTTTCTGATATTTCTAAGATTTTAGAATTATTTTTATTATTATTTAATAATTAATAATTATTACTTGTAATACACCGTTAGAAAATTTTTATTATAATAATACAAACATGCATGGGAAAAAATCGAGAAAATTTGCTTTGTTTTTATAAAAAAAAGGTTGTTAATTTTTCTGGAATAAGTTGATAGAGTGTTTGAATTGGCCGAAAAATGTACATACAGAAATTAAAATATAAAAAATCATAATATTCTTCGTCATCTGAACTGTCATCTCTTCTTAACGGTTTAATTAACGGGTCGACGGTCCGATCGATCAGGGGGTCAAGATTCCACATTTTCTTCTCTCCTTTAATGACATGATGGACTGCTTTTCGCCAGTTCTCTGGTGTCACTTCCTTAATGGCTTGATCAAACAGTAGCTTAACGTTATTCATTTTGAATGTCGTGTTGTGTCTTGCTACAAATCCTTTCACTTGCGCCCATATAAGTTCTATAGGATTTAGTTCGCAATGATATGGCGGTGTGCGCAGCACAGTTACACTATGTTTTTCAGCTATATCTTCCACAGCATATTTCATAAAACGAAGTTTGTGTAAATTTGCTATAGCTAATAAATGATTCTTTATCAAATTATCTTCTTCTCTTTTTCTTTGGCTAGTTATCATAAATGATGTAATATACAAAATGTATCTACGACTATGGCCGACACCGAAATTGAGCCGAACTGGACGGAATTTTTTATTTATTACTCTACACCTTTCTGAAATAGACTATAATTCCTATAGCTTTTAAATATTTATTTCTAGAATTACGAGAAACAATTATTGTTACCTACCCATTTTACACACAGAACCCAAAAAAAATATGTGACACATAATAAAGTGATACAAATTTGAATGCCTCAAACAGCAGTTTCCCAATAAATGAAGGTACAAATCAGTATCTAAATAAAGCAGTCTTTAATACTGCAAAGCGTAATAAAGTAATTTTCAAAATATATTCGATTAAACCCTTTAAATGACCGCCCTATAAATAATGACAGATCTATTGGGTAAATATGTAGATTCCCCATCGACCTCAGACTCGAATATTGGACGGTCGGTTTGACCAGAATTTATGTTATTACTTAATGGTTGATATTGAAATATTGGCATTCGAAGAAATAGTGAAATTAAGGGATGAAATATAGAATGGTTCGATGTGGTATTTAAAATTAATTTAGCCGGTTAAAATAGATACCTTCAATAATTTCGTAAGTTAATTTATTCATTTTTAATTTGATAAAAGTTACATTTTTAATTATTCACGCGGCAAAGCCACCGAGTTATTGAAAATAAATCGTCACTTGGATGCAGAACTAGCCTAGGTCCATTTTGGCTAATTTGATATTTTATGTCCATTTAAAATTAAAAGCATCGTTTTATTGGATGCAGAAGTATTGTAAGTTCATCTTTACATCTAGCGCTCATATCGGTGAAACCTCGAACTAGCCTATGTTTAGACGCGGTGCGAGTTTTAATGCAGAATTAGTCTATCTACGAGCACCGCAGGGAACACATCGCAACTCCACCAGCCTCGTGGACATAGACTAGTTCTGCACAAGTTTACGTTGGACATAGAATAGTGGCTTGAGGAGTTAGGCTTATTCGTGATTATGGATGAATCAGAACTAGCCTAAGTACTTGTATGAAAGTATATTGTATGTCCAGTTTTGGACATAGGCTACATCAGTTGAAACTTTACTATTCTATGTCCAGTTTTTTTTCCAAAACGTGGCTTCTATCGAGAAAACATGTACTGTAGGAAACGTAACTTATTCAATATGGTCACATAATTTTCTGATAATAAGATTTCATAATATTTAGGGAAAAAACAAAAAAAATGCTCTCCTGTAAAATTACCATTTTGTGACTTAGGCTACATCTGCATCCAAGCGACGAAATATTAATAAGTCAAATGTAATTTGCAAGTGGTAGACTTTTTAAAAATCTTTAACATATACATTTTACACTGTATTTGACTAATATTTTCAAATAAAACGAACATTTTAAGAGAAAACGAATTATTACTTACAATCAGTGGCGTATTTAGGGTGGGCTCCAGCTCCCCCCCCCCCCCCCTCCCCCAGAGCCTGGGAGCTCGGGTCTAAGAGCCTAATTGCAACCTAATTTTTCGTCTTATGCGTGGACTCTTTATTTAAACCTTTAAATAATGTATTCTTGGCTTAGATTACAAAGGTCTTGCAGGAAACGTTTAATTTTTAAACTTTTCCTTCTTAAAGTCCTGTTTTATATAGAGATTAAGGTTTCGGACGCATATCGTTTTAGTTATTGATTTATGATGCAATTTTAAAGGGAATCGAGTAAAAAGAATAATATTTTATAGTATTTTTCTATTATATACTTGTCTGTCTCGTTTTCCCTATTTTAGAGCTATTTTATTTTAAATCAACAAAAATAAAACCCAATGCAATAAAATATTTTTACAACAAAAGGCTAAAAACAATTAGGTATTTATTTTTAAAGAGAAAATTTAAAGTAAAAATTGTAATTGAAACATTTTTTATGGATGAAGTGTGATAATTTAAAATAAAAAAGAATAGTGCGGGAAGAAACGAGAATGCTTTATTATGAATATACAAAACGGCACTTAAGAAGGAGTATTTCAAAACCTAAGCATTTGCACCAAAAACTGCTCTTAGATCTACGCTCCTAAAGTACATGATTTCTGAAAAAATCATCAATTTTGGCCTGGTGAGCGATAGTTACTTAATTTTTAAACAAGAAATACCTAGACCGAAAAACGCTGGTTAGAGTCATATACATCCTATGTAAAAATTTTGGATTGAAGAGCCAGCTAGGAATATCAAAAAAAGTAAAAAAAAAACATTTACAAAAGCAAATTTAATCCAACCATGCAGACGGGGAGAGGTAATAATTTAATTTTCGAAATTGTTAGGTGAATTTTAAACGAACTTTGGGCGAGGCCCCAAACAATTTTCGTCTGAGGCGCTTTTTCACAAGGTACAATATCATGAAATACATGTAGTCCCTTTCTCCAGAATAAAAGTTGTTCTACTTACGCCCACTGAGTCCCCCCCCCCCCCCCCAAGCATATTTTTTGGCCAAGCCATTGCTTACAGTAGAACCCATTAAATAATATTAAAATCATCAATGATAATTGCTAAATGGGGAAGAAAATAAGAGGGCGTTTAAAAAGAAATAATTGTTTGTTGTATATCATAAATGACGAAATACTAGATTCTGTAACGAGGTTGGAATGAAAATTTGATCCGAGTGGAAGATTCTGAACGCGAGCGTAGCGAGTATCGAATTTTCATTCTAACCGAGTAGCAGACTATATTTTCTCCACGACCAAAAATACTATTCGGAATATTTGTAATTTCAGGTGGAGTATTATCCAGTTCCATATCTGATTCATCCGATTTTTCACTCATATTTTGACTTGCACTAAAATTTGTCTGCTGACATTGACATTTTCGAAATTTATGGCAACCTATGTCGTTTAGATCAATTACAGGATAATCATTCCGTATCTTGTTATGGAATGAAAATACACGCAAAACGCATAAGAAGCAAGTGTTTCAGAATAAATATTCCAACTCAAGAGCAAGAATTTTTACATTCTATTATCAAAAATGATTTTGGAATTATTGCATTCAGTAATGTTCGTGGAGAAAATTCTTTACCAACATTAACGAGCTGGTACTGGGTAATTATTGTAGATTGCATTAAAATTGAATTTTTTTAACTGCTTTAAATTTTCAAACACAACACTTTGTTGTCTTTGTCAATAACAACTCATAAATGGTTACCTCTTTGCAGACAGAGTTTCCAAAATTTATATTAAAAAACAATATTTAGGTACACTTAATTTTTTTTATATCTACTAACTACCCACGTTTGTTGTGGAATTTTTGAACAAACAACAGCATTAAAAAGGTTTTCAATGTTTCCACTAATTCTTTTTCTCGTGAAAAGACGTACCAACTTAATTAAATATCGACCTCTCAACCTTAAATTCATTTAACTTGGCTACGGTTGGTATTTTCCTTTGACATCTAATCGACTTGTCAATATTGACACTACAAGAAACTGGCAGCCCGTAAATAAGAGCTTACGTAAGTCCCAAGTTAAATCGAGTTTTCTCACCCTTTTGGTTGCAGAAGTAGAGTTGGGTATTGAATGTGTTTATATTACCGTTAATTTATGTGGCCAGATATAGTTTCATCTTCTTCCAGTCCAAGTAATATTTCTATATGTAAGTAGCTCATTGGAAGTTTAGATTGTCATGCCAGATGAAACTACTTATTGGCCATGTTTTTATGTTAAACTAACTTCAATCAGTATTTGTTTTTGAATTAATGGATAAATCTGCCATACTGCAGTATAATGGATAAATGTTTGATACTTCTATACATTTCTTTCTGTGCGATTGTTACACCCACTTCGTGATCCCAGTTCCTTGCACTAATTTGATTGCCCGAGAATTTGTTGCCTCTTCCGATCTAGTGACTCGCAATAGCGAACTATGTGCTATACAGTTTCTTTGTCTTGTCCGCATAATCTGCAGTTAAGGTCTCCATTGTACAGTTGCATTCTGTGCAGATGGTTCTTGACAGCCATGAATCCTGTCAGCATTCCTGTAATGGTTCTAAGCTGATTCCAGTTCAATTGAAGCAACTGTTTCGTAAGTCTTGGGTCTGGATCCCTAACGAAGCTTTTGCTATGCTTCGAGTGCCGGTTCTGGACCAATGAATGTATTTTCTGAGCCTTTTCTTGCAAGTTCATCCACTTTTTCGTTTCCTGCAATACCTTCCCTTTACATTACTTATTAAATTGTTTTGTTTCTCCTGACGATGGATGTCTCTACGTCCGAAACATTCAATCATCAAAGGTTTGAAAAGATGTATATATTAGATTTCTTTCTGTAGCAATATAAAATATTAAGGTCCACTAGATCAATCTTTTGATAACTTTAACAACAAAATAATTCCCAAAGAAACCATTTTTGAGATAATTTGAGATAATTGTTTTCTGGTAAAGTTACCAAGAGAATGATTTTACGGCCCTAAACCATCTAAAATTGTAGTCGCACCCACCTCTATTTAGTTATTCCCTGCTTCACGCAGGATAATGAATATTTTAGATCTATTTTGCGATGCTCTTTCTCATTCTATTTATTACTGCGGATAAGCAGTAATAATAGATTATTTATAAAGATAGGCAATTTTGCATTGTTAAAGCAGAAGTTTATTTCTTCGTATTTTATTTATCCGGGGCTCGCGATAGACCTGAACTAAATTTGACAGATGATTGAAATTGATTTGAAAAAGTGGGATATAAAGTCGATTTATTGGTGAATTACCGCTCGATTTCTAATAAATATTTATTTGTAGTCCGGGAGCGAGGTGAGTGTTTTAGCCTGCAGGGTAAGAGGATTGACCTAACAGCAAGAATTACACCCTCCAAAAAGCTATCAACAGTTGCATTTAACGCGCACCCAGCTAAAACAAATGGTCGACCTACTAACAGGCCACTGCCACTTAAGAAAACACCTACCCGAATTGAAATTTACAATGGTTTCATTGAATTCGGACTTTGCGGCGAAGAGGATGAAACAGCCTCACATATCATATATAACTGCGAAGCACTGACCCAAAGAAGATTCAAAATCTTCTGAGGAATCCAAAGTGGGGATAACCTTCCGCATGACAAACTTGGTAGGAATTTACTAGACCTTATAAAAGGAATACATTTTTTTTAGCAAGATAGGAGAGCACTATAATAAGCCACTAGGATGCAGTGCAGGAAGCTTGGGCTGAACGCCCCACCTCCGCCTTAAACCAACCAACCAAGAATTACATATTATGTTAACAAAAAATATGATAATCCAGAGAAGAGTTTTGGACTTGCACTGTATTAAATGTGATCAAGATAATGCAAGTCCAAAACTCATTCAGGAAACATCATTGTAGAAAATATAATTTTTTAAATCTGTCAGTTCCTGTTATAACTCAAAAAACAGTGATTGTTAATTTAAAGTTCACAACGAACCAAAAACTCTCGTTTATAAAAAGGAGTAATTTTTCGACCGGTCGGATAAAAATATAGTGGAAAAAGGAGAGTAATAATTGAGTTTAAGGAAACTGGCACACCGATTAACAAAATTACTTTAAAAGTTACTAATCCACTTCAGCTACGACGGATGATGTGGCAGCAGGAAAATTCAATATTAAACCAATCATAAATTATCTGCACCCGGTTTTCTTGGCAACAATTAATATTAGAACACTGAAATATAATACCACGTTAATTAATTTTGGTCGGCGCATTATTTTCCTTAAAGGATACAAGACAGAAGGAGAAAATATGATCTCTGGAGTAGATTTTAACCTTACTAAAAGGTAGAAATTTACTAAAATCTGATAAATCTTTCTAAGGTTTATTTGCAAAACTTGAAATTACTTCATCAGTACAACAAAATGCTTCAGTTCGTTTTATCTATTATCATTGCGTAACATTTTAGTGCCAGAGTGCAGAGGTGGACCATTATTTTGAGGTGATTTGGATAACCGAATCAGGTCAAAGATCCGACTCACTGCGCCGAGTCTTGGGGGATTGCATTGTGGGTTTCGTAGGATACATTGACTCCAAAGAAAAGGTTTTGGGGTTCTCAATAACAATTTGTCTCAATTCTTTTACTTTTTGTGCAGTGCGAATTGTTTCCTTCTACATCCTGTTTCCCTAAGCAAACCCACAAAATTATTAAAATGCTTATAATTTTATTTTATTCAATGTTACCATTATACCATACCATATTCCTAAGTTGATACTTCTTTTTCAGGTGTGTATAAAATGCATTAAAATAAAAAAAATATTTTCAAATATCTTTTTTCAAAAAACCTAAAAATAGACAAGATACAAAAGTAAAAAATCTAAGTGCGGGCCTGGTCATCAAAACGTAGCCTGCTATACTTTATGTTGTTTGTCTTATCTCTTATTAGTCATGCAATTTACGGGTCGGCGGTGAGCAATACGCTGCGGTGTGTTTTTCTGAAGCAAGTTAATTTTAAATTGGTGACATGTGAAAATAGTAGAATTTGAAAACAATGAACTAGTAGATATGGTGCCAATTCATGGTGACTGCCGTCAAAGTGCGGCTGCTGCTTTGAGATTATACGCTTTCCCTTGCGGGCTCATCCTATACCCAGAAGTATATGTTATTCAACGGGAAAGTTAGGCAGAACCGTATTTGATCCATAGTGTAATAAATGAATGTAAGTACCTTATTATGGAGTTTTTTGAATACCGGCATTTGTAAATGTTGTTTATTTTAATGCATTCTATACACAGCTAAAACACAACTTAGGAATCACCCGGTATAGAATAAATCAATGTAATATTATACCAAAAATAAAAAATTGCCGATACAGCTTGAAAGGCCCACAATAACATTTTCTCTTCTTCCGGAACATCAACGTCAAATCAATTCATTCACACTTGAAAATCCCCCTTGCTGGCAAGTGGGATGTCGAGCACAAAATATGCTAATCCCAAGGACCTTTGCCGAAAGGGGATGACCTTATTTTTTTACTTAAGTGGTGAGGATCGAGCGCACTTCGCCAGATAGTTTGTCATTTTTTAATTGAAAATTTAACGACGTAACGGGACAAGACAAAAAATGTATGCCCCTTGAAACAACTATGTTAAACAGCGTATAAAATATAATTTTTAAGGCACAAGTAAATTTTGAAAAACATTTTGCTTTTTGTTAATATTGTCACGATAGGGAACCATAAGACAATAATATTTCTTAAATCAATATATTTTCCATTTTAATATTCTAATCATTATTCGCGTTTAACACAGGCCATTCAACGCAACATGAAACCGGCGCCAAGTTTATTAAACAAATCTTAAAAAGTTGCAATTATGAAATGTTATACGTACATCCCGATCTAACAATTATTGTGGTGTCATCAAGTCGGCAGAAATAAGGTATACGACCTAAGTCCGTTGTCTCCCTAAAGTGGGAAAAATCGCTGACTTGATGGAACTACACATCGTTGGTAGAAAAATATCGGAGGGCACTAGTGCTCCGGTCCGTGACATATTCAGTTCGTAAATTTGTGAAATTTGTTGGTTTTTTTCAAAATCGCTTTGTTTTTCTAATAGTCGCCAAGGTCCCGTGCTACCTTACGTCCCTCGTCACACCCTAAAATCTGGGCGTGACAATATGGTCGTGAATTGTGCCTGTTAACTATACTCATAGTAAATATTAAGGGTCACTATAAAATGTATTTTCGCGTAAACCGTTCTAATTTATAGTTGGCCGACTGGAAGCATGACATTGTCATACACTGGAAGTATAGAAAAACAATCAGCTAATTATTTAAAATAGCACGGTTATTCTGATGAACCTGTATTACGATTTTTGGCGCGGATATAATACATGTGGCAACACTGCGTTACGTACATTTATTATCAACAGCTCTAAAACTTAGTCGTCTCAACAATGTTTTTGCTCTTTTTCAAGTCATACATTTTTGACTTTAAACGTGTGTATTTATGACGTTTTGTGTATTTAGGTTTCATTTCGTCGTTTATTTAAAAATATTTTTCTATGGGCACAACATCGTCAGCTGCTATCGACGGACTGAAGTTGCTATGACGTAGGTATGGGCTTTTGTGTGTCTTTATTATAGTCGATTTCACAAAGGAGTAGAGTAATAAAATGGGAAATTCTGTCCAGTTCGGCTAAGCTTCGGTGTCCGCCATAGGCGTAGGTAAATTTTGTAAATTAAATTATTTATGATAACCAAAGAAAAAAAAGGAGAAAATAATTTGATAAAGAAGGAACTATTGGCTATAGCCAATTTACACAAACATCGTTTTATAGCTAAACTGTGCTGCGCACACCGCCATATCATTGCGAACTAAATTCTTTATTTTTAATGGGTGTAAGTGAAGGGATTTGTAGCAAGACACAACACGAGATTCAAAATGAAAGAAATTAAGCTACTATTTGATCAAGCCATTAAGGAAATGACACCAGAGAATTGGCGAAAAGTAGTCCATTATGTTATTAAAGAAGAAGAGAAAATGTGGTATCTTGACCACCTGATCGATCGGACCGTCGACCAGTTAATTAAAACGCCAAGAGGAGATGACAGTCCTTCAGATGACAAAGAATATTATGATTTTTTATAATTTAATTTTTATATGATGTATTTTTTTTATATTGTTTATTGAAAAATAAGTGTACGCCTTTGTCACACCATTTTCAGTGTTTGTGAATGAAGAACAATAGGCAAAAATCATAAATTGACCCAAACCCTGGTGGTACTACCTGCATTTAATAAAAAGAAAGAATTTTTTAATGAAATCAATGCCAGAATATGAAAGTGGCTTAAATATTCGTTGGATCACTCTATAGCCCCATTGCATACTGATGAGCTTTTTCACTCTGCACCTTTCTGAAATAGACTATAGTCAATATAATCGCTTTTTGACGATTTTGCAACAAACCAAATGGACCTTTTATATAAATCTAACAAAATCTAGCAAGATTTTTACATTAAACATATTTACCGATTTGCTTCATTTATAAAGGATCACATTAAAAAATTATTAGGGTTACGTAGGTAGAATTTCAGGACGGTTGAGGCTAATGAGGGTCGTTTTTAAATCGGTGGAAGAATTTAAAGTTCTGACTTATTTATGTGATCCAGGGAAAACACTTTACGGGAAATATTAAGGTTTAAAATATAAATTAAAATGTATGCAGGGTGTTTTACTGTGGATGGAACGTTAGACGCTTATGGAAAAGGGTGATACATTTTCTTTCCACTCTTAGTCCCAAATTTAGTGGAAATCGATAAAGGCATTTAGAAGTTATTGCAAAAAAACGACTGTATATTAACGACCTTCTAGTGAAAATCCAAAATCCAATTTATAGCTTTGCTGATGACAGCACACTTGTCTCATCTTTTACCTTGACTCCCCAAACATCCGCTGCCAACGCACATCTTCGCAGGCAGCATGAAGTATTGCGCCTCAACAATGACCTGGAAGAAATTTTGGCTTGGGGTGACAGTAACCAAGTCGAATTTGATGCTAAGAAAACCCAGGCATCAGTCAACGTAGGTTGGTTAACATTGCAGAACCGGATATAGTCATGGCAGGACACGCAATTCCCCTGGCACCGTCTATTAATTTGCTGGGGGTCAATCTGGGAGGTAATATGTCTTGGCATGATCACGTTGCCGCAATTGCCAAAGCAGCTGCACAGAAACTTGGTGTACTTTTCCGCACCAAAAGGTTGTACACACCTCATCAACTTTTGACACTCTACAAAGCCCAGATTCGACCATCATTAGAATATTGCTCTCATGTCTGGAGCTCTGCACCCAAGCACACCCTTCGGCTACTGGATTCCATTCAAAGGAGAGCCGTTCGTCTGATCGGCGACCCCGAGCTGACCAAGACTCTCGATAGCCTGGAGCATCGAAGACAGGTTGGTGATTTGGCTCTCTTTTACAGATATTTCCATGGCAGGTGTTCGACTGACATTGCCGACTTGATTCCACCTAGAGCAATGCAAAACAGAAATACACGGCGAACCACTGCCGCTCATCCATATGTTGTTCAGCTTAGTACTCCTCGAACTTCATTGTTCAAGAATTCTTTCATCTGGAGAACGTCATCTTTGTGGAATGATCTTCCTGAGGTCGTGTTTCCCAATGAATACAATCTTCAACGTTTCAAGACCAACGTAAATCGCTTTCTTCGCCCTCGCACCGCTCCCAGAGCGCCTTAAAGGATTTTTCCTACAGTGCAGGTGTTTTATCATAAAAAAAAAAAAGAAAAAATTGAAAATTGCAAAATGTTTTAGCCGGCGTGCAGACTCGATTAAAATTAAAAAAGTTTTATGCCTCCGCTGGGAATCGAACCCAGAACCTCTCGATTACAGGTCAACTTTAGCGCCCTGTAGCGGCTAAACGAAGCAACATTGCATATAGGTAAGTTTGCCTAGATCGCCTTATTTTTGGTTAAGGAATTTGTGGTGAAGCGTTGTACATTTCAAGGACCCCCTGTATAAAAAACAATGAGGCCAATGTTCAATTTAAATAACAAATTCTAACTAAATTTTAATGCTAAAAGGCTGTTAGGGTGTCATTTACGTATAAAAAAATTCGACATCGTGTGTAAGTGGAAAATAAATCTACCCCAACGGTTTCCCCCTTGTTTTTAAATTTGCGTAAAAACACATTATTCACCCTCTGTCAGCAAGTGTAATCAAGCTTTCGAGTCCAACGCATGCTAATCCTGCAACCTTTATTCGAACACGACTGACCCTCGTTTCTTTTTTGCTGAATTGGTCAACATTAAACACACTTTATTTAACCATTAGCTTTTTCGTCCCACCTTAAAATTAGAAAGTTGTTCTACACGTGTTCCTGCTACTTATTCAAAAAAAACACCCTAGAATTGAAAACAACAAAAAAAACAGATCTTTTCTCGTTTTAAAAACGTTCAGAAGATTAAACAATTTATCCTGTATTGCTCGCCAAGTGAATTCAGTGGTGAAAGGAAAAGTAGAAATAATCCGATTAACCCAATTGAAAAGGGGGGGTTTATCCCATTTATTTACTGAGAGTAAAAAATTAATTTAAATTGAAAAAAACAAACTGGAAATCCATTTTATGTAACGTTTTCTTAAAGAATATTTTGTGAAACAGATAAGTTGTCTGCAATTACATGATAGATAGATGTAAAAAACCCTATAATACATAATTTACAGCAGTGGCATAGCCCGAAAATATGATCGGTGGGCGTAAGTAGAAAATTTTGGGGACTACATGTATTTCATGATAATGTACCTAGTGAAGAAGGCGGGAAGAAAAATTTTCGGGATTACACCTAAAGTTCGTTTAAAATTAACCTAACTACTATCAAATTTCAAAAATTAAAAAATATTTGGATTACATTTGTTTTTGTAATAAATGTTTTTTTTTACTTTTTTTGATATTCCTATTCTTTATTTAAAAAAAAAACATTTATTATATTTGCGAAAAATATAAATATTGAGGTCAATCCAAAATTTTAACCTAATACTTATGTATGACTCTAACCAGCGTTTTTTGGGGTCGGTTTTTCATGATTAAAAATAAAGTAAAGCTCACCACGCCAAAATTGATGATTTTTTCTGAAATCATGTATTGTAGAGCGTAGATCTAAGAGCGGTTTTTGGTGCAAATGTTTAGGTTTTGAAATACTCCTTCTTAAGTGCCGTTTTGTATATTCATAATAAAGCATTCTCGTTTCTTCCCGCACTATTTTTATTATATATTATCACACTTCTTCCATAAAAAAATGTTTCGATTAACCTTTTTCTTTAATTTTTCTCTTTAAAAATAAATACTAACCTAATTATTTTTTGTTTTTGTTGTAAAAATATTTTATTGCATTGGGTTATATTTTTGTTGATTTAAAATAGCTCTAAAAAAGGGAAACGGAACAGACAAGTTTTTAATAGAGAAATACTATTCTTTTTACTTGTTTATTTTTAAAATTGCATCATAAATCAATAACTAAAACGATATGGGTCCGAAGAAACCTTAATCTTTGTATAAAACAGGACTTCTAGAAGGAAAAGTTTAAAAACTAAACCACAGAATATATAGCTACTATATATTCTGTGACTAAACGTTTCCTACAAAACTTTTGTAATCTAAAAATACATACATACATACAAACTTAAATTAAGAGTCCAAGCGTGAGACGAAAAATTAAGTTGCAATTAGAGTTTAAGATAGAAGCTCAGGTCGCGGGGGGGGGGGGGGGGGGCTGCAGCCCGGCAGCCCCCCTAAATACGCCACTGATTTACAGTCTAAGTGATGAAAGCAGAGGCGACCTATGAAAGTGCACTAGGCAGAGCCCTAGAATTTAACCCTAGCCTTGCTGTTTTATTTTAAAAGACTATAATATTAAGATATTGTAAAACACTAATAATAATATATTTAATTAATATTTCCGATTTGTAATCGGTAAAGTTTCGGCGCTTGTCGACCAGGTGGCGCTATCAAAGCAACAAATGTACAAAAAAAAATACTTTTTTTGTTTGATATTAAGTATTCTTTTTAAATGTTTTATCAGGTATCATCTTCATCTCTAGAATGAATTTTATTGGCATGTTTAGCCTGCTATATACTATCAACTCTACAACACTCCCCTTTCTACATTTCTTGCAATTTTTATTCATTCAACCTTTTTATACAAACTAATTTAACCTTAGTCTAAAGCTTGGTTACCTGGATATTCACCACTTTTCTTTCCTTTATTACATTTTTTCTTTTGAAAATCACCTTATATACATTCGAAACATGTAGAGAACCTAACATCTAACGAATTTCCTAAATATATTAATTGAGAAAGAATTTCCTATTTCTTTTCATGTAAATTCCCATTCTATTTTTGGTAAGGGCTATTTTTTTTTGGTTTTTATAGATTATTTTCACAACATAAGCGATTATGACACCCATTTGTTTGTGCATGATTATTTCAACATGTCAGATTACGATCCTTATCACGACCTTCAGACAACCAAAGCCACATCATCCAGGTGGGCGCAACAACAACTTTTATCCCAATGGAACAGGATACCTGGTCAAACCCAAGCGATGGCCACAATTGGGAAACCCTCCAAAACGCTATCAACTGAAATGTTGCTTCTAACGCGCACTCAGCTAAACAAATGGTCGGTCTACTAACAGGCACTGCCACTTAAGAAAACACCTACGTCGAATAGAAATTTACAATGGTCCCATTGAATGCCGACTTTGCGGCGAAGAGGACGAAACCGCCTCACATATCATATATAACTGCGAAGCACTGACCCGAAAAAGATTTAAAATCTTCGGAGGAATCCAATGTGGGGATAACCTTCCGCACGACAAACTTGGTAGGAATTTACTGGACTTTATAAAAGAAACAAACCTTTTCTAGCAAGACAGGGGCGCACAATAAGCCACTCCTGTTCAAGAAGCTTGGGCCGAGCCAACTAACCAACCAACGACCCTCATTGATTCAACTATTTAATACATTTTCCTACCTGGCGAGCTTTATTATTATTTAGCCCCTTGGAAGCGCAATTAAAACTGATACCTTGAAGTGACAAGAAATGTGCCAACTCGCTGACTACCTGTCACACCAATTTCAAGACGTGCACGACGCATCGTTGTAAATTATGTAATAAAATGACGCTTTTAAAGAGCTTAACATATTTAGAAACTAACGTGTACACATTGTACCGCGTTATTGTGAATTTAAGGTTATTTAAAGTTAAATAATAAATATATTTTAATTAAAACTAGCGGAAAGATGTTTTTTGTTTATTTGTAATTATTGCTTTATTAAAGTTTAATTTACATTGATGTTTACCGCGTTACGAAAGCATTAAGTTAGAAAATCGATATCATAAATAATATAAATCGTTTGTTTTGTGCCTGGAAGTATAATTACAACTACACCGTAAAAAGTATAACTTAGTGGACTTTAAACAACCGTAAATATTTTAAAATATCCTTATTCCAAAGGTAGCTTAATGACCACAAGTATATAAATTAAAGGCAAAACAGAAATTAAACATGTAATTGATAACAATTGTCTTTAGTGTTAAAATAGATATAATATATTTATCTTTAAAAAAAAGTAAAGTCACCCTTTACAATTCTTTTTATAGGAATAAGTAAAAACATGAAGTCTTTCTCCACTGGTTTACTAAAGTAATGAAATTAAATTCTAGTAGATACTCTACATGTTTCGGGTGTAGTAACACCCATCATCAGGAATAAGATACAATGAGAAAATAGTTGTAAGTAAAAGGAACAAAGTTAAATGGTAGTGAACATCGATAGAGCTCTCATCGAGCCATGAAAAATAAATGTTAAGAAATGGGTTAGTGATTTAAGATTGGTGTATTTGAAGATCAGAGGTTAAGTCTTGACACTGACCATGGGCAACAGGTAACAGTGGCAAGAGGGAGCCCGTTTGGACAGAGAGAAAAATATAAGAAATCTCCACTTTAAGAATGGACTACTTCTTCAAAATTCCTTTTATGTCCAATATAAATCTCTTCAAGTATTATTCACTACCTCAAGAAGCGAATCCATATATACTCTGACAAGCAAGCAGCTCTTAGATTGCTTGTATGCAACAAGGTAACCTCAAGACTGTTGTGTAACACTGGAGTGGGTGCCAGGACACGAAGGTGTTAAAGGAAACGAAAAAGCCGATGAACTTACAAGAAGACTCAGACAATACACTCATAGGTCCAGAACCGGCACTGGCAAAAGTAAACAAAGTAATACTGCAGTGGGTACCAGGACACGAAGGTATTACAGGATATGAAAAAGCCGATAAACTTGCAAGGGAAGGCTCAGAAAATACATTTATTAGTCCAGAACCGGCACTCGAAGTACCAAGGTGCACAGTACGAAATGCCATAAAGCGATGGATCAGGAGTGAACAGAAAATCTACTGGAACAACAGAGATTATACCATAGCAAAAGCTTCATTGGGGATCCAGACACGGGACTAACGAAACAGTTGGTTTAAATAAATCGGAATCAGCTGAATACTAATACAGGATTTCTGACAGGACACAAGGCTGTCAAGAATCATTTCCACAGAAAGCAACTATAGAATGGAAATTTTGGCTGCCAATTATGCGGACAAGACAGGAAAACTGTACAGCACATACTTTGCCGTTGCGAGTTACTAGATCGGAAGCGGCAAATGTAAATACACGGTCGACGGAAAATCCGATATTAACGTTCCCAAAATCATTCATTAATGACCCCTATTAATGTACGATTTTCTGTAAATGCACGATTTTGGCAATTAAAATTAAAGGCAGCCATGCAAACAAATCAACAAAATAATAAAACGTCAATCCAAAACGTCGTCCGCTGTCATTAGTATTTGTAGAATTGTGAAATCTGGACTGTAAAATAAAAGTTGTTAACTGTTTTTCTTCACTTTAGTAAAAAATACGGTCGACGAAAAAACGTTGTAATCAACTCTTACATTAAAATGCGATTAATGATCTCGAACATTAACGCGTTCGCTACGCTCACGCGTTAAAATATTTCGATCATTAATCGCCATTATTAATGTACTTGTTGGTTAAATTACTATAATATATCAATATTTACGGTGGTAATTGGGGTTCTGTTTATAAAAATATGTTTTGTAGTCTTCGTTACTAGTTCTTAGAAAAAAAAAATCTTATTTCATTGTCAGGTGAAGACTTTTCTGGTGTCCCTTGGATAATAACTGCATGGAAAAACTATTGACCAAAAAAAAAGACAAACTGTTTTTCCGTGTATAAATCATTTGTTATGCACGCCACCGAACTTAATTATAGCCGGTGTAGTTATGAGTTAAAACCATCAACCATTTATCGGTGTGTACTCCATTAGATGAATAAATACACTTAAAATCATTCATTATTAAATAATTCGTTTAGCGCCAAATAGCACTACCTACAAAGTTGATTAGAATTTTTTTGAATTTATTTTTTGTTTAATCAGAATAGTATTAATTTTAAATAACTTTTTTTTAAAAGTACTTTAATTTAAAGAAACAGGTTTTAGAGTTTATTTCAGAAGGGTGTAGAGTGATAAAAGCTCATTGGGCATGCAAAGGGACTACAGAGTAACACAATGAATATTTAAGCCACTTTCATAATTTGGCATTGATTTATTTGCAAAATTCTTTATTTTCATCAAGTGCAGGTGGTACCACCCGGGTTTGGGTGAATTTATGGGTTTTGCCTATTGTTACCCATTCACAAACACTAAAAATGGTGTGACAATATGTATTGGGTACACTTATTATTTATTAAACATTATAAAGAAAATACAAAATACATTATACAGAAATTAAATTATAAAAAAAATCATAATATTCTTCGTCATCTGAGGAACTGTCATCTTCCCTTGACGTTATAATTAACGGGTCGATGGTTCAATCGATCAGGTTGTCAAGATTCCACATTTTCTCCTATTCTTTAATGACATGATGGACTGCTTTCTCTAGTTCTCTGGTGTCACTTCCTTAATGGCTAAATCAAACAGTAGCTTAACGTCTTTCATTTTGAATGTCCTGTTGTGTCTTGCTACAAATCCTTTAATTTGCAACCATATAAGTTCTATAGGATTTAGTTCGTAATGATAGGGCGGTGTGCGCAGCACAGTTATACTATATTGTTCAGCTATATCTTCCACGGCATATTTCATAATGGATTGTGTAAATTTGCTATAGCTAATAATCCCCTTTTTATCCAATTATCTTTTTTTTTCTTTGGTTAGTTATCATAAATAATTGAATGCACGAAATTTACCTGCGCCCATGGCCGACACCGAAATTGAGCCGAACTGGACGGAATTTCCCATTTTATTACTCTACACTTTTCTGAAATAGACTATATTTGTGTGAACTAAGTCAGCTAATATCTGTTGGTTGCAACGTGCCTACTTGGTTGCCAATACAGTTGAGAATAATATTTAGTTTCCAAACTAATTAACTCATTTTTTTAAGTAAAATCATAAATTACTTATCAAGTTGAATAATTTTGATTTATAAACGACCGAAAATAAACTTTCGAAGCTTTTTAACCGTCAAAAAACTCATAAACCGATATTTCGTTCCACATATTAAAATATTTGGAAGCAAGATTCTTAAGGAAACGCATTTTAAAGAGATATTCTGAATATACTTTAAAACAGCGAGCTCTTTCTTTCTAGATAAAATAAATATTTTTTTCCAGAACAGGCTTTTAGGAAGTAAACCCTATTTGCTTTGAAAATATGCCAGACAAAGAACAGTTATTCGGTGTGGCATGAAAATCAGATAGTGACAAATGCGTTTCGTCTTTTGAAATATAAAAAACAAAATTGGTAAAGAAGAAAAAAGCGGGGCTTTACATTTTTAACGATATTTCTGTTAATTAAAATTTTGGCAAACACCAATATATATACGGCTACTAGTTTTTCTATGGACCCATAATTTTTTAGGGGGTTTGAAAAAGAATAGTTTTTTTTTATCTCCAACGATTAGCAACTACAGTCTATTTCAGAAAGGTGTAGAGTAATAAAAGCTTATTAGGTATGCAAAGGGAGTTCAGACTATACAATGTAATAATAGCCTGAATATTCACAAATTCTCTTGGATATCGGAGAATGAAACCCTTGAAGCCTCAGAAATGATATTGTCTATTATGTGAACAAAAAGATAGTTTTATATCAAAAGGTATTCCAAGGTCTTTGAACTCCTCGACGCGTGAAACTGAGCGATCGTCTATTGAGTAATCGTATAGAGTTGATAAGGATTTAGTAGTGAAGGATACAACGTTACACTTTGTAACGTTTAGCACACCATGCGACAACCAAATCCAGATTAAATTGAAGCACAATACAATCATCTATATTTTTACTCTTATATACAATTTAATGTCGTCTGGGTACTTTAAATGCTTAACAGCTAGTTCAACTCCAATATCGTTAATAAAAATAATAAACGATAATGGCCCCAATAGTGATCCTTGGGGGACGCCGGAGGTGGCAGCGCCATAAATTTCAACGTATTGTTTTCTGTTCGTTAAATACGATTTAAGTAAAGCAACCGGAGAATCAGAATAACCAAAATTTGACAGTTTCTGAAAAAGAAGTCCATGGTCTAGCCGATCAAATGCTTTCGTAAAATCCAAATAAATAACATCTGTCTGAAAACCCTCATTAATTGTTTCTAAAATGTCTTGTGTTACAACTATAAGATTCTAAATCGTAGATCTACCCTTGTAGAAGTCGTGTTGAGAAAGTGAAATTAGATTTTTTGTTAAAGGAAATATTGAGTTTTATAAGAGAATTTCAAAAATTTAACAAAAATTGCATATGATGGACACACGTCTATAATTAGTCACTTCAGATCGCTCACCTTTTTTGGTAAAAAAAGAAAATGGGAGGATGGTAGAAGTCTTTGAACAATATGACGCAAAATAAACCTCCAAAATATTTTAACCAAAGTAAAGGATATAAAATTTCAGTAAAAACTAATAATAATTCATAAATGAATCTTGAAAAAAAATCTTCTCTTTCGGCAGCACACGCTCCAAAAACCTAAACTTTTTCAGATATAATAAAAATACTTTTTCTTTCAAACGCTGCTCGTCTTCAAAAATGAACTTTATTCGCTTTAAGAAAAAGCTAAACATTATATTGGCTTGAAAATCCAATAGCGACAAAAATATTTGATCTTTTAGGTGTAAGAAAATAAAACTAATAATGATCTAAAAACTTTAAGTATGGTCGTTACTAAAAAAATCCTAATTAAATAAACGGAATCACATTTATAATTTTTATTTAATTTTTCTAAAATAAGTAAAAACTAGAGCGTTAAGGGACCGATAAAAGGAGGGGGTAATGGGGGTAACCATCCAGACCTGTAAAAGTTACTTCAGAAAAGTAACTAGTTACTTTTTCGATACTTTTGCACAAATTAATCTAGATACTTATAAGGAATAGTTACGTTTACCTAAAAGTAACTTAGTTCTTAGTTACTTAATTAAAGTAACGAGTTATAGTAACTAAGTTACTTTTACAGTAACTAGTTACATTGATTGTAACTAAGATAATTTAAAAGTAACTAAGATACTTTTAAAGTAACTAGTTACATTGATTGTAACTACGATACTCTAAAAGTAACTAAGATACTTTAGAGTAACTAGTTACTTTAGTTGTAATTAAGAAACTCTAAAAGTAACTGAGATGCTTTTGAACTAGATACCATAAATTTACCAGGTAATGATAACATGTAAATGAAAAGTGTATAACGAATACGAATTTATTATACTTACAAACTTAATACATTTCTAATAAAAGCAGAAAGAAAAGATAAGTAACAAAAAACCTATTCAATAAATATAAGTAACAAAACTAAATAAATATAAATGTAGTAACAAATCCAAATATACTAGGAACTTTTATAAGGAACCAACAAAATTTAGAACGTTTTTAAAATGCCCCGTTGGCTTTTAAAAGTACCAACCTTTCAAAATTCTCATCTAAGAGGCCATGTCTGCGAGGAGCATTAATGAAAGTAGCATATGAAAACAAACGCTCTACGGGAGCTCAAGAAGGCAACGGGTTGTTATATTTGAGAAAAACCTTGTTAATGTGAGGATATTTTTGTCGCGACTTGCCGCTCGTCCCTTCGTGAAAATCTGATTATCGGCCGCCGATCGTCCCTTGGTCATCATCTGATGGACGACACGTGTGCATTATTGGTGTCCTAGAGGAACTTTAAAAGTACCTAACTTAGTTATTTTAAAAGTAACTTAGTTACTTTAAAAGGAACTTAGTTACTTTAAAAGCATATAAGTTACTTTTAGAGTATCTAGTAACTTTTTAAAGGTATAGTTACTCTTAAAAAGTAACTAGATACAAGTTACTTTTCAAAAGTAACGAAGTTACAGTTCCTTTTGGCATGATTCAAAAAAGAACTAACTTACTAAGTATCTAGTTACTAAAAAATATCTAGTTACTTAAGTTACTCACAGCTCTGTAACAATCCCTCTTGGAAGTATACACAAACAAAAAATTCTGAATAAAACGCAAAAATTAATAGATTGTAGGTATGCCTGAAAGAGATCTTTTAGGCAGATGCCGTATTACCCCGTTTTCACTTAAAAAAAAAAAATGCAGAGCTTACTAGGGCGGAGCAAAAAATATTATGTTCTTCATAAATAAAATCCTCGGTGCGGCCATGTTTCCTGAAAATAACTTCTGGAACTTTTCAATTTCTAGTAGGTAGTTGAAAATTACGAACTTTTATAAAGTTTCGATTTTGATTAAGGAATCTTGTCCTACTAAACCGAAGGTTTATTTCAGCCAAGTTATGAAATTCTAAGCAGTTATAGAAGTGATTTAATATAAAACGTTCTAAATTTTTCCAGGCTTTAACTTATAAAAGTACGGCAACACTATTGCATTTGGATATACCTCCATATTATATTCTATAAATTTTGTTGAAATAATAGTTTCTACAACAAGAATGGATATGATGTCTATATCTCACGAGGAAGCAAATTGAGCATCTTGGGAACCATTAACAGCACAAAAATCTAGTGTAAAGAATTACTAAAAAAAAAGAAATTCTATAGTATTGTTTGAGTAAAATTCTTTCTTTATTGAAATTAATCACTTGTATCAGTTAGAGCAAGTTCTTCGCTTGAGAGGGCGCAGGCATGCCAGCTGATATAGCAGACAATACGGTAAACGGGCCACTGGGATTAGTCCAAGAGGAGATCGATTACACGGCCAAGCAGCTTGCACAAAAAAGATGGACAGAGTTAATAACGTGTAGCACATCCAGACAACCAATATTTAATAAAAAGGGAACCGCAGAGCTATTGAAGCACAGTCGGAAAGACGTGAGAAATATTACTGCGGTTGTCACCGGACATTGCCTCTTCGGTAGACATGCCCAATGCAAATACCCACTGACGACTTCTGCAGAAGTTGCAGAGATGAGAATGAGGAAGAAAGTATTCAACATTTTCTGTGTGAATGCCCCGGCCTCGCAAGAAGAAGGTTCACTGTCCTAGGTAAACCATTTTTCAATAGTCAGGAGGAAATAAGCAACTACCTACCGACTGAGCAGATTTCTAAATAGAAGTGGCTGGTTTTAATAAGTTGTTAAAATCCTTCTGCGGTGTACGTGCCGCACTAACCATCAGAGATCTGATGAAGGTGGGTTAACGGAACACGAGTGATAGAACAACGAACCTAATAGGACTACGTGAGACTGTTTGAAGAACCAAAGGTCTGTCACTCTAACCTAACATAACATATAGCAAATTCTATGATAACGGTGGGCGGTAATGGAGTAAATATATTGAATATTGGAGTAAATAAATAAAAATTAAAAACTCTTAAAATGACATTGTCAAAATTCTGTAAAAATAAATCAAATAATATCAAAATTTATATTTGAACCAAAAAAAAAATGTAATTTATAACTTAAAAAACTAATGACTTAACCATTAAATAGGCAATTTTTTCTCTCGTTTTTTTTATTTTTTAAAGAGATTGAACTGATATTGTTGTAGGCTGGATATAAATTTACAAAGGGCTTGGTAACTTCATCCCGGCTAAGTTAATTTTTATTAAGTGCTTCAAAAAAAGGAAACGGCTGTTTTTTTTTACAGCTTTTAGTTATATTTTGTTAAAGTGTTTTCGTCTTTCTTTCTTTTAATACACTTCAAAAATATAATTTTAATATTGTGATAAACAAAATGTTAATAAAGTTTTTTCTTTGAAAAACACAGCGTCGCACCTCAATGAAAATAAATAAAGAATGTAGGACTATTCTAAGAATAGTGACGTTTTGCTAAGCAACAAAATCCAGCTGATCAATTTTTTAGACGCTAAAATCTCCCTGGCTGACGCATGCAACCAGATTTTCGGTTCGCTGAAAATAATTATATTTTCTGCTGAATATGAAACAGGTTTTTACAAAAGTTTTTGTCTGGATTCCGAGATAATCACGTTTAAAATATTATTTAGCGAGATTTTAATGGTTGGCAAAATGTCGCTATTATCTTATCCTTTGATGAATTTTGAAAAGCCGCTTTGTTTCGAAAACATCGGGCGATGTTGTTTTAGTTTAACTTCTTATTTGTCCTATTTTATTTATACAAAACTTCTTTCAAGTTCTTAGGAAATGCTTGTAGGACTCTCTTAAGACACTTGCCTGACAAGTGCATCCTAGAGACTACTTTAGATGAAAATAAAAGTCCATTGGAAACTAAATCACCTGTCGTTCATGTACTGAAACGCTGAGTATGTAATTCCTTCGGGATAACGAAATCTTGAAAATGGGTAAAAGAATTTCAGGAAGATTATTTTCTTTTTGAAAGTGGAGCGGTCCTATTGCAAGTACAGGCCATATACCCTGTGTCCAAAATTACAGTCAGTGATTCATTGTTTTTACATAAAGTGCAGCGGGTTTTACGAAGTTAGATTAAACAGGAGTCACTGACAGTAATTTTGGACCTAAAGTAGTCTACGTACCGGGTGTCCCACTAAGAATGGCTCTCGGCCGTATCTCGAAAACTACTGGGCATAGAAACTCAGGAAAAAAAAATTATAACTAAAGTGGTCATGAGAAAATCCTGGAAATAATTTTTAAGTTCCGCATTTTGCCGCAAGAGGGCGTAATTGAAAAGTAAATTTTAAAAGTTTACATATCTCCGAAAATTTCACATTAAGGTATATCTTTGATAACACCACTGAAGAGCTTGGACAATTATGCATCATTTTGGTCTTATGCTCATGATATTTTTTCATGTGGATATTATTTCTAATTAGCCTGCTCAATTCTGCATAAAAATAGTCTCTTGCATTTTTCTCCTCAGGCATACCGTTCTTAATTAAAATAATTAAATTAAATTAGACAGGCGGAACTGAAGGTGGTCATTTCCAACAATTTTTATAAAACTAAATTTTTCATTATCAATGTTAATAATGATAATAATAAATAGTAGAGCTAATTTATTTTAATTAAGAACGGTGTGCCTGAGGAGAAAAACGCAAGAGACCATTTTTATGCAGAATTGACCAGGCTAATCAGAAATAATATCCACATCAAAAAATATCAGTGGCGTCCCACTTTTTTTCTAAAAAATATATAATCGCTTACTTTTAAAAATTATTCTATTGGCGATAACGCTGAAACGAACGAAGATATCGAGCTGCGGTTTTAATATTTGTTCTAGCAAATTTAATCTACTTTTCGATTATGGTATCATAATTATACCGTATGATTTATTTTTTCGGAGTAAAATCAAAAAATGTGTTATTATTACAAATTGCGCCCTCTAGCATTTTTTTTGAGAACTATTATGGACAACTAAATACGATTGGTGAAAGTGCATACATTTCTCTTTCAAACAGTCTTTAGTTTGCTAATATCGGATAAGTCGTTTATAAGTTACAGCGATTTAACTGATTACACATTCCACCGCTTCCCCCCCTTTTATTAAAGTCGGTACGCCAATGAGCATAAGACCAAAATGATGCATAATTGTCCAAGCTTTTCAATGGTGTTATCAAAGATATACCTTAATGTGAAATTTTCGGAGATATGTAAACTTTTAAAATTTACTTTACAATTACGCCCTCTTGCGGTAAAATGCGGAACTTAAAAATTATTTCCACGATTTTCTCATGACCACTTTAGTTATAATTTTTTTTTTCCTGAGTTTCTATGCCCAGTAGTTTCCGAGATACGGCGGAGAGCCATTCTTAGTGGGACACCCGGTACAATGTTATTTTTAGCATAACAACTGCCAGTTTCTACCAAAAAATACATACATATTTGATACATAATATAACTTTAAAATAAAAAACTAACATTGTTTGGCAACAACTTTTCCCAAAACGGTGGCCGGATGCACTTACGCCAGGTTTGACCCATTGTGCTAACCCTGTTTGGTTCTTACACCCACTCCGTGATCCCAGTTCCTTGCACTAGTTTGTGTAGGTCAACTGGGCAGGGGGTAATGATGTCTTCTAATTCCAGTTTTGGTTGCCCGGGTATTTGTTACTTCTTCCGATCTGGCGACTCGCAATGGCAAACTATGTGCTGTACAGTTTCCCTGTCTTGTCCGCATAATCTGCACTCAAGGTCTCCATTGTACAGTTGCATTCTTTGCAGATGATTCTTGACAGCCATGTGTTCTGTCAGAATTCCTGTTCTCAGCTGGTTCCTGTTGATTTAAAGCAACTGTTTCGTAAGTCTTAGGTCTGGATCCCCAATAAAGCTTTTTCTGTGGTGTAATCCCTGTCTTTTACTCCAGAGGATTTTGTGTTCACTCCTGATCCATCGCTTTATGGCATCTCGTACTGTGCACCTTGGAACTCCGAGTGCCGGTTCTGGACCAATGAACGTATTTTCTGAGCCTTCCCTTGCAAGTTTATCGGCTTTTTCATATCCTGTAATACCTTCGTGTCCTGGTACCCACTGCAGTATTACTTTGTTTACTTTTGCCAGTGCCGGTTCTGGACCTATAAGTGTATTGTCTGAGTCTTCTTGTAAGTTCATCGGCTTTTTCGTTTCCTTTAACACCTTCGTGTCGTGGCACCCACTCCAGTGTTACACAACAGTCTTGTTGCATACAAGCGATCTAAGAGCTGCTTGTTTGTCAGAGTATATATGGATTCGCTTCTTGAGGTAGTGAATAATACTTGAAGAGATTTATATTGGACATAAAAGGAATTTTGAAGAAGTAGTCCATTCTTAAAGTGGATATTTCTTATATTTTTCTCTCTGCCCAAACAGGCCCCCTCTTGCCACTGTTACCTGTTGCCCATGGTCAGTATCAAGACTTAACCTCTGATCTTCAAGTCTACCAATCTTAAATCACTAACCCATTTCTTAACATTTTATCTTTCATGGTACTCCGAGTGTCGGTTCTGAACCAATGAATGTATTTTCTGAGCCTTCCCTTGCAAGTTTATCGGCTTTTTCATATCCTGTAATACCTTCGTGTCCTGGTACCCACTGCAGTATTACTTTGTTTACTTTTGCCAGTGCCGGTTCTGGACCTATAAGTGTATTGTCTGAGTCTTCTTGTAAGTTCATCGGCTTTTTCGTTTCCTTTAACACCTTCGTGTCGTGGCACCCACTCCAGTGTTACACAACAGTCTTGTTGCATACAAGCGATCTAAGAGCTGCTTGTTTGTCAGAGTATATATGGATTCGCTTCTTGAGGTAGTGAATAATACTTGAAGAGATTTATATTGGACATAAAAGGAATTTTGAAGAAGTAGTCCATTCTTAAAGTGGATATTTCTTATATTTTTCTCTCTGCCCAAACAGGCCCCCTCTTGCCACTGTTACCTGTTGCCCATGGTCAGTATCAAGACTTAACCTCTGATCTTCAAGTCTACCAATCTTAAATCACTAACCCATTTCTTAACATTTTATCTTTCATGGTACTCCGAGTGTCGGTTCTGAACCAATGAATGTATTTTCTGAGCCTTCCCTTGCAAGTTTATCGGCTTTTTCATATCCTGTAATACCTTCGTGTCCTGGTACCCACTGCAGTATTACTTTGTTTACTTTTGCCAGTGCCGGTTCTGGACCTATAAGTGTATTGTCTGAGTCTTCTTGTAAGTTCATCGGCTTTTTCGTTTCCTTTAACACCTTCGTGTCGTGGCACCCACTCCAGTGTTACACAACAGTCTTGTTGCATACAAGCGATCTAAGAGCTGCTTGTCAGAGTATATATGGATTCGCTTCTTGAGGTAGTGAATAATATCTGAAAAGATTTTTATTGGTCATAAAAAGAATTTTGAAGAAGTAGTCCATTCTTAAAGTGGATATTTCTTATATTTTTCTCTCTGCCCAAACGGGCCCCTTTCTTGCCCTGTTGCCCATGGTCAGTATCAAGACTTAACCTCTGATCTTCAAGTCTACCAATCTTAAATCACTAACCCAGTGTCGGTTCTGAACCAATGAATGTATTTTCTGAGCCTTTCCTTGCAAGTTTATCGGCTTTTTTCCAACAATTATACGTATGGTATTAAAAAATTAACACCGTATTGTGCTAATATGCTGTGCTTGTGCTAAAACTCCGTTTTATGTTGTAAACTACCACTATATGGACATTCTTGTATATTCTAAGTGTATCCCAGGGACATGTTGGAGCGGACGTGAAGGAGCATTACAGCAGAAATCACGGGTTACTCAATTTTCCGAATAGAACTGCGGTATAACCCGTTTTGGGAAGTTTATATCAAGGGAAATAACACGAAAGTTTGTTGCTGTGTATGCCGTGTTTAAAATGCGGACTTCTAAGAAAACTTTTAATATGTTTTTTTAAAGTTGGATTTAAAATAACACTCTATTTTAGCTGATTTTGAAAAATCTTTTAAATCAAATAATTAAAATCAACCACTCGTAGCACAACATGAGCGAAATATTTGGTTTTTGCTAAAAAACTAATTGAAAAGTGTGAAATTATCTGGGACTTAATGAGTCCGATTGGTTGGCAATCTAATTTTGTTATAGCAACGGGCATCATAGAGTTTGTTGGGTGAAGTGGCGGGGCGCGTAGCTATGGCAGGTGGAAATAAGTTGATCCAAACGATATTTCTGAATCCTTTTCCAGAAGAAGAAGAGAAAGTGATTCATATTACAAAAAGAAAATCTCAATATTTTTTACGATACAATGAACTTTTTTTTAAAAGATTTTCACTGGCTTATATCAAAGATATCCTCGATTTTTTTCTGCATTAAAATAACGTTGCCACGCCCACACAGATACCACCCTTCAATTGTTAAAAGAAAAAAATCAATAGTTTGTTCAGGTTTCTTGTAAACTTCAAAAAAACCTGAAATTTAACATGAAAAATTTTAGCGCGTTTGAATTCACTTAAGAGGATTCCGATTTCATCAGGTTTAATTTACGGCAGTCAGCGGTCAGCCGACGCGCATCGCGTCTCCGAGAGTAGGGATCGTCACTGATGTTACATAGAGAGCATCAGTGGGCAATTATAATTAAGCTTACAAATTTAACTTACGATCTAAAAAAAGCCGTAATTGTTCTTGAAAAATTATTTTTATACAAGTTGTTTAGAATTAATTACGGAATATTAGAAAATCATAGTGTTGCTAAATTAAAAAATAAATTACTAACTTAAATATAAATTATAACACATGACAAACGAAAAGACTATTCAATATTCTTTGTTTAATTTCTAAAAAAAATTATAGGATTTTAACAAACGATAATCTGTCTTTTTTATATTTTTTTAGTTGTATTTTTAGGGGTAGCGCACACCTGCACGGCTAGAGTAATACCGCAACTATACCTTGGTTATTTAAGATTTTCTAGCAGTTATTTAGAAACTTTGAAGACTTTAATATTTCCGGAGAGCGAGAAATACTTTTTATTTTAGTGCCTTTAGACTAAACTAATAAAATTAAAAAAAAAATTTAAATTGCATGTTTTTAAGTAATAACAATACCTTAAAAAGGTAAAAGAATAATAAAATGATTATTAAAACGCAAATGGTTGCAAAGTTAACCAACAGCTGTACTGTAGCTGTTTCTTTTTATTTTTCTCGTTTAACTTTCTTTTAAAAAACAGTTAATATTGCAGCAGGCTTGTCATAAAATGTTAGGAAGGTTTGTGAAGTTAACATTTATTTGTTTTTTAATAAATGTTACGAGAGAACTTTGTTATTCTCTTGACAGTTACTGAATCGTGTTTTTTTATTGTTTCATGTTTGTTTCTTTTTTTTTGTGATATTTCATACTAGTAGATGACTTGGCCCTAAACAATTCTGGACTGTAAGCAGTGGCGGCTCCCGGGCTTAAAAAATGGTGGAGAGCTAAGTATAGTGCAGGTACTTAAACAAACATTGACTAAAAACCCATGTAACAAAACGTCTCTCTTATTCTCATCTGTCCAACGACCGAATGGAGTTTCCAACAAATTACAAACTATGTCATTTATTGGGTTCATTTTTAAAACACACAACTATTAACTATAAAATAAAAACAAAACTTTTTAATCACACAGTAAATCACGTAAAAACGATATTTATAACCATAAGTTGCGCGAAGCCTCAAAATAAATACCCTAAGGGCCTAAGGTTAGGCGAACCGATGCTAAAACAATGGTACATACGACTGATCTATTTTTAAACTGCCCTTCATTATAATGCAAATTGTTACATGCTGTTTGCGTGACTGACGTTACGTAACCATAGCAACGGTTAATATCAAAGCCATGTTGGGCGTTGTGTCTTCACTTGCTTTGAGCTAACGGACACGGTCGCTGGGACGCGCCAAAATGCACAAGTGTTTATACCTATTGTTCATCGGAGTTAACCGTGGCCCTATTATGCATAGATACATTCGGATTAAATCAATATTATGAATTCGCCCATTATTTTTTTTAAGGGCTAAAATGGTAGCCGAATTGGTACATTAATATTTAGTATTGTCGAAAAAGTTTTCTCCTGGTTTTATTATTTTATATTTTTTGGTGAAGAGTCCCTTCACCTACTTCATCTGACGTGCCGCTACTGACTATAAGCGAGTTCTAAGAAATACAGTAATTGTATTTGATGGTATTATACATAATAATATATACGATAAGAATAGTTTATAAACAGGAAACAGGTCGATTAAAGAAGGGCTGCCGATTGCTTGAATTTGTGTGACGTATTAAGAGATTTCGCGTGTTTTATCAGAAGGGCCTATTTTAATAATAACAATATAAGTTTCTGTAAACTGACAAAAAATGGTCTTTAAAAACAAAGTTCCAACTTCTTTAGGTGTTAGTATGTGATGTTTAATTTTATTGAACAACACAGGGTGATTCCTAGGTTGATACTTCTATTTTAGCTGTGTATACAAGGTATTAAAATAAAAAAAAATTTCAAATATTTTTTTTTAAAAAACTTAAAAATAGGCGAAATACAGAAGTAAAAAATCTAAGTGCGGGCCTGGTCATCAAAACGTAGCCAGCTATATTTTATGTTGTTTTTCTTATCTCTTATTAGTCATGCAATTCATGGGTGGTGTTGAGCAATCGCTGCGGTGTGTTTTTCTGAAGAAAGCTAATTTTAAATTGGTGACACGTGAAAATAGTAAAATTTAAAAACAATGAACTAATGTAGATATGGTACTAATTTACGGCAAGTGTCGTCAAAGGGCGGCTGTTGCTTTGAGATTATACGCAGAACGCTTTCCCTTGCGAGCTCAACCTACACCCAGAAGTGTTCTTAATGTTATTCAACGGGCAAGTTAGGCAGGACCGTATTTGATCCATAGTGAATGAATGTAAGTATTTTATTTTTAAGTTTTTTAAAAAAAAGTATTTGAAAATGTTGTTTAACTTAATGCCTTCTATACACAGCTAAAGAAGTATCAACTTAGGAATCACCCTGTATAAAATAAATGTCACATTTTAACTCTCGTCCACGGTAAAAAAATAAGTGGGTATCAATGGCTTCCCTCAGGAATGTCATGTTTATTTATGGGCTTAATTATACCCAATAAAAAACGCGTTTTGCTATTCTTATCTAAAATACAAACGTATATTTTTCTGTGGTTTAACTCAATTACACAAAGGTAGCTAATTAGCTCTGAAGTAAACCACGTTAATGCTAGAACTGCAAAGATGTGTGTTACTGCCTTTATGATACTGCAAAGCTCTTAGCGACTCCTCTACTTTATTAAAACTAAAGTTAAATGTCAGCACGAATTAGAGACTTTTTGCAAATGCTCTTTTTGAATTTATTAACGCAGGAATATCAGTGAACCATACACGCGCTTTTTGAGGAAACATTTCTTATTTGGAAAAAGCCTTCGTTCCTTCCGGCATGCAGGACATTTTGTTTTGAGGAGATAGTCCATTCGCGTAATTTGCTATTACAGATTCGACCGGAGGATGTGCAAAAATTCTCCGATATCTTTCACTGCGTAAATAATAGGGATTGAGTGAAAGCTAGCAGACGAAACTAGATACGTTTCTAATCAGGTCACAGCAGGATAGAGTAATTAATTGTAAAATAGATGAATTTTATGCAAAGCTTCATGCAGTGCCAAAAAGGTTGAAAATTGTGATATAAAGCAGATTTTATGTACTATAATATATTCAATGAGTTGGATAATTTAATTGTCCTTTAATTTTAGCGTTAAAATGTGTTATTTAAAATTGGGAATAAATATTAGTAACATATGGAACCACCATTTATTTTATTGTTGGGGCAAGTGCTGGCTCGTGAATTAAAAATGCAGAGATTGAAACTATTGTATAATCCAGTGGCGTAGCCAGAAAATATGCTCGAGGGAGGGGGGGTTAGTGGGCGTAAGTAGGACATTTTTTTCTGGAGAAAGGGACAGTCTGGACTACATGTATTTCATGATATTGTACCAACGGAAAAAGAGAAGCGCGGCCACGCCCAAAGTTCGTTTAAAATTCACCTTACTACTATCAAATTTCGAAAATTAAATTATTACCTCCCCCCTTTGCATTGTTGGATTAAATTTGTTTTTGTAAATGTTTTTTTATTTTTTTTTAATATTTCTGATATCCTAATCATGTATTGTAGAGCGTAGATCTAAAAGCAGTTTTTGGTGCAAATGCTTAGGTTTTGAAATACCCCTTCTTAATTACCGTTTTGTATATTCATAATATAGCATTCTCGTTTATTCGCGCATTATTTTTTTTATTATAAATTATCACCCTTCTTCCACAAAAAATGTTTTTATTTAAAATTTTTACTTAAATTTTTCTCTTTAAAAATAAATACCTAATTGTTTTTTGTTTTTGTTGTTAAAATATTTTATTGCATTGGGTTATATTTTTGTTGATTGAAAATAGCTCTAAAAAAGGGAAAACGGAACAAATATATAATAGAAAAATGCTATAAAACATTATTCTTTGTTCTTGTTTTACTTTAAAATTGCATTATAAATCAATAACTAAAACGATATGCGTCCGAACACTTCATCTTTGTATAAAACAGGACCCTTAAAACGAAAAGTTTAAAAACCAAACGTTTCCTACAAGACCTTTGTAATCTAAGCCATGAATACATTATTTACAAATTTAAACTGAGACTCCAAGCGTAGAACGAAAAATTAGGTTGCAATTGGACTTTTAGACCTGAGTTCTGAAACTCGTATAATCTATTTATATACTTAATTTATCTATTCTGAGTGCCCAACTGATTAGCATACTACATGACGGTGTATTTGTTAAAAAAGTAAAAATACATAAAATATTTTATTAACTAGGTTACTTTAAAAGATTTAAATGTTATTGTTCCGAAAGCTATTTATTGTATCCCTTGTAAGTCGTTATAAAGAACGAAATCGGAAATACAGCATTTACCTGGCTTTAATCCAAAAGTTTACAAGAAACCCCATTTAACTTAAAGTCGTTTAAGTGCATATTCTTATAATAAATTGTTAAAGTTTCTTGTGATAATGGTTCGAAACGTATTTCTTTTATTTAAGAGAATTTACTAGTACACTATAAGAATATTGAATAGGTATTATTATTTGGTAAATAGAAGGTATATATGAACTTTTAGGTTAAAAAAATCGTATTTTAAAGACCTACTTTTGCTAATAGATGGTAAAAAAATCCTAAATAAAATTTCTATGTAGGTTAGGTTAGGTTAGAGTGGCAGACCTTTGGTATTCCAAACAGCCTCACGTAGTCCTATTAGGTCCGTTGTGATATCACGCGTGCTCCGTAGAACCCACCCTAATCAGATCTCTGATGTTTAGTGCGGCGTACACCGCAACTCATTCAAACCAGCCACTATTATTCAGAAAACTGCTCAGTCGACCAAGTTGTAAGTTGCTTATTTCTTCCAGACTATTGAAAATCGGTTTACCTAGGGCGATGAACCTTCTTCTTGCGAGGCCAGGGCATTTACACAAAATGTTGAATACTTTCTTAATCATCCTCATCTTTGCAACTTCTGCAGAAGTCGTTAGTGGGTATGTGCATACATTTGGCATGTCTACCGAAGAGGCAATGTCCTGTAACAACCGCAGATATATTTCTCTCTTTCCGACTGTGCTTCAATAGCTCTGCGATTCTCTTTATATCGAATATTTGCTACAGTTGCCTTTCTATGTAAAAAAACTCCTCTCTTTCACTAATGCCTTTTTATTTGCAAGCAAAATATTTCCGTTTCTGGCACTCAGCCAAAATATTCACCCGTTTTCAGCATTCCAATCGCGTTGAAAAATATAATTTTTCCGAGTTTAAGGTGCCAAGCTGTTCTTTTTAGCTTAATCGTCGAGTTAGAAAATAAAGTAGAGTCTTTAAAACGGGAACACATATTTCCGTGACAAAATGGCGTGAAGTTATAATTAAAGGTTGTATGGAAATTAAACAACACCGAGGGATAGAAGTAATACGGGGTTGGTCAGTTAACGGAGAAGGTCAGGTGTATTCTTAAACTGCGGCCTCATTGTAATCGATTATAGGCTTCACTATAACTAGAAGAGGACGATGTATTGCTTAGGTTCAATGGGTTCCTTCTAAGTATCCAATGTTAAAGGCTGTCGCTGTAATGAACGTTTTCTACTTGTCAGTCCTTCGCAGCTGTTTCTTTACTTAAACTTCTTCACCAGATATCTATAATCTATTTCAGAAAGGTGTAGAGCAATAAACTGGGAAACTCCAGTTCCAGTTCGGCTTAATTTCGATGTCGGCCATAGGCGCAGGAAAAGTTGTGCATTAAATTATTTATGATAACTAACCAAAGAAAAAAACAAAAGATAATTTGATAAAGAAGAAACTATTAGCTATAGCAAACGTACACAAATATCGTTTTATGAAACATGCCGTGGAAGATATAGCTGAAAAACATAGTGTAACTGTCCTGCGCACACCTTCATATTATTGCGAACTAAATCATATATAACTTATATGGGCGCAAGTGAAAGGATTTGTAGTAAGACACAACACGACATTCAAAATGAAAGACGTTAAGTTACTGTTTGATCAAGCCATTAAGGAAGTGACACCAGAGAACTGGCGAAAAGCAGTCCAGCATGTCCTTAAAGAATAGGAGAAAATGTGTGATCTTGACCACCTGATCGATATTTATAAACGTTAGTTTGTGGAGAATACTTTGAGTTTGAGACTTGTCAATTGCTCCACTCTGAGAAATTGGACTACTTACATAAAATACATATTTACTACTTGTAGATCACTTATCAATTAATGACTAGTAGTAATCTTGTATTAAATGCATGATTTAATGACCTATTGAGGTTAAAGGCTATTATAAATGCTTTACATGCTGATGCATCTAATACCAAATGCAGAAGCGCCTTCACTGTTTATAGTACGTTGATAATTGTTTGTTTAGATTGTTGGTTTAAAGCCTGATTACTATGTATTATTAATTCGTCTCAGTTTACTTCTGGATGATGTCTGTTTTATGTGGGTTTCAACCTACAATTTTATTGGCAGATGTTACTCTTACCTTATTTTTTATGGACCCTTCTTAGTTACCACCTATTCACCACCATCATTACCAAATTCTAACTTATTATTTCTTTAATGTCGCAGTTGTAGTAAGTCGATATTTTAAATTAAAATGTAATATATTGTTATATCCATTTATATTTGTAAAAGATGAAAGTAAATTCTTTATATAACTTTAGCTACCTTTGTAGCTTGTATCTTTGCACTCAGTGTTTTCTGCATCTGGCCTGTTTGCTCCTTATTATTATAAAAAGGTGCAAAGCATTATTATTATTGTTTATTATATTCCTTATGCATATTGTGTACTTTATGTTTTCTTTTAAATATTACCCTATTTTTGGATGTTTACTATATGTATAAATAAATAAATTGACGGTTAATATGTTTTTGTAGGGATTTTATTTAACAATTACAAAAAATGTTTCATCTAATACACTAGTTTTCTGACTTCCTAATTTAATTCTAATAAAAATGAGTGAATTTTACACCATTGCTGCTTCACCGGCATATGCGTTTCAGAATTTCTTCACGTCTTATCGCCCAATCATAATTAAATTAGAAAATATCATTTTGATCTCGTAACGCTTAAGATTTTCCGTGGCGATTGCTATTCTGGAAACGGGGAAACTTTTTGGCTCGTCGCCAAGACTCGAAAATTATTGTGTTTGAAACATAAGTGGCAAAATGTAGGAGGAAGTTATTTCCTGTAAAAATTATGAAATAATTGTTTCCATGTTATAGCAAAAGGTCCCCGGTTGTGAAAATAATAACGTATTTGTGCTGATCGTGAAGGAAATGGATACAAAAAAAAATTTAAAAAAAGCATTCAAAGGCGGTGGCAACATATACACGTATTACTTTTTTTTTAAATAAATAGTTAGGATAGGTCATTTCTACGATTTCAGTAAATACATTCTCGTCGATCAAACCTTGGGGGATCCTAGATAACACAAGAACTTAGTTTCAACGACGTAATGACATTTTCAACTAAGCCTGACCAGTGGGAAGAGGTATACGTGCTTTCTAATCCACTTGACGTTGCTCGTACATAAGCTTTTTAAATTTAAACCTAGCCCTTAATTATGCTTGCTGAGAATAAAAACTATGTTGCTGGCTGCGCATTTCTTTATTAAAAAAATAGATTATATTTTTTTAATTTGTTTTATAGAATTAATAAATATTCTTGTGATTATTAAGTGGGTTTCCGTTAATTATAAACATATTTTAGGTTAATAAATTTTTTTTACTTAACTGATAATAATTGTGATTTTGAAGACATTATTTTATGATATGGTAAAAATCATAGGCTTCTTAGTGGGTTATTATAATCTAGTAATTAAATTTCAAATAAAATTAGCACGTCCTCTATATTTACCAATAAAATGGCAATGATCATCTACCTTAACTTTGGGATTTGAAAGTCACTAATCAGGAATAAGTATGTTAAAAAAAAATATGTTTACGTTTCGTTTTGCTTAATTTTAGTATAATCATAATTATTATTTCTACTATTACTTTTTGACTGATTACAACAATAAATATTTTGTGCCTGTACCGGTTGTTCAAATTTAGGGAACTTACTCTACTTCTTATTATATTTTTATCTACAGTACAAAATTAAGATAGTAGTGATATAGCAGTTTGTGTTTCCTACCCATGCACATACACTGTTAATACCATGCATAACCCTAATATTAAAGGCAAAGCCCTTTAGGGTCCACCTTTCTCAAAATGACACGGGAAATCTTCTTTGAGTGGAAACTAATCTGTTTAATTTCCACTGAATTAACAAAGGGCTTGAAATGTAACGTCTGTTTGGGCTTCGCACACAAGGAAGGTTTCGTCTTACCAGGTTTGAAGTTACATGACTTTATAGTCGAGGGTTGCTTAGTTCTGTATCAATATCTATGGTAATATTTTAAGAAAATTCATAATATTCAGATATCACAAGGTGTAAATGATGAAGCAAAATTCTTTATAGTTAATTTATAGTTTAATAGGAAACATGCTTATTTCTTGAAATAATTTATATTTAAATATTTAATTCATATTCTAATAAGGAATAGTAAACTTTTTAAAATTAAAAATGTTGTCATGCAATAAAATGCAAGATGGGGGCAAATAATTTCTAAATCAGACCTAACTTTAAGGTACTGTATATTTTAAAAAAGGGAGTTTTATCTGAAAATCCGTGACTTTGGAAACACAGTTTAAAAATGAGAATATCTTTAAACTAATATTGTGTATGTACCAAGTTGGAGACAGTCGGTGACAGCGAAAGAAAAAAATTGTTTCTTTTTTACATATTATATGCATTTAATAAATCTTAAAAATTTAATCGACTTTTTGGTTGCTGCCTTTTGAATTGTTTTTTAATTTAAATCTAAGCTTCTTACCTAATGTACTGTAATAAATGAAAGATATTTACAATAATTTGTTTCTGTCATAAAACACCAAGGTATCTCGGTTTCATTCATATCGCCATTATAAATACTAATGGGATTCATTTAGAATACAAATATATCTTAAGAATTTTCAAATGATATACAAGAAGAAACACTTAAAGAGGCTTTTTGTTAATAGACGCCTAAAATGAAGGTAATTTGTTAAAATTTTAACCCATTTAACAAAATATATCTGTACTATACAAAATTTTCCACCGTGAGAAAATGTGCGAATAATCAAAAAAATTTTATGATTTGATTGAACAAAATATAATATTATTAGTATCAGTAGAAAGTGACAATCGAACCTAAACAATAATACCTTTAATACAAAGACCCAGAAATATTTATTTAAAAAAAAAATATGATTTGTTTAGGCATGATTTAAAGCATTGAAAAGAAAAAATATAATATTGCCATTATACAACAATCATCTAAATCAAAACTGACAGTTAATAAACACAAAAAAATGTTCCTAGAATCAAAATTACAATAAAAATATATTAATACGCGTCAACCAGTTGGGGGAGATAATTCACCTCAAAAAATGAAATTAAATTTTAACCTTTTATTTTGAATTTACAATTTGAAACACGGTATGAGAAAAAGTCATAATGCTGAGGGGGGAGAAGATTTTACTAAATAATATGATTTTAATGGATTTTTGTTTAACAATACCTTTTTTATTTAATAACGTAGCTATTTGTTTTTAACTTGAAAAAGTAGTCCTTACTCGAAGTAGAGTGGGAATGTAAATGAAGGGAAATTAGACACTTTAAGTTTTTCTAAACTGGAGTATATAGAATTTTTTTTTAGACTAGCTCGCCTAACGGTTCGTGGTTTTGTCAAAAATGTCATTATTCGCGAAACTGCCAAACAACAAAATTTTATAGCAATGAAAAAATCTCTCGTGGTATTATTTATGAATATTTTTATAATATCTTATTCTCCTAACTGCAGCAGTAGCTCAGTGGTGAGTTCGATCCTCGGAGAAGGCATATGCTTAATACAAAATGTATTCCCAGAACTTTGCGGTATGCTACTAAGATTCCTAATATTGAGACCGAGAAGAACGTCATGGACCTCGGGGCGCGTAAAAAGGACAACTAGAGCATACACGTGGATCGAATCGCATGTTAAGTTATAGGTCCCGTCTGGTTGACATTACCCAGACCTCATAGGCCAAAGTATACTGGCTCTTTCGCCAACCCCAGCCAGAACAACAACCAATTATCTTATTGTATATAAAATTTTCTTTCCAAGGACATATTACATTAAGGCATTTTCAACAATCTTAGTTAAATTCATAAAGAGAAACTTAATTTTATTAAAACCTCTTGGCTTCTATTCTTTTCATATGTCTTTTTAGTAGTAAACAAAATCAGAAATCTAATTTACTTCTTTATTGACCTAAGCATAGTTTATCGACAATAAGGAAATACAATTAATAATTCAAATCGAAAACACTACATCGATACGTTAATAAATTACTACAACCCTCTTTGTGATTGCCCTATTATCAAGAGTGTATCTATTGTGTATAAAGCTTTGCGTCGACCTTTGTTAATTTTGTATTCCTATGGCACTGCGAGAAGTTCAGTTTATTTTTAAGTTAGAGTTTATTTTAAGTCTTAAATAGTCGACTTAGATATATTTTGCTAAATGTGACAATAAATGGTATTATTGATCTAAAATTGTAAACTTTAAAAAAAAATATTTTGAGCTTTAGTTTTGCTTGCTGGTAAAATTTGATTTAGACGTATGGAAAAATAAAACACCAGACACTAATCCTGGGGCCATAATCTGGTACACAGATGACTCTAAAACCAAACAGGGTACCGGAGCGGGAATACACCGGACCGGAGAAAAATGGGTTTTCCCTCTAAGAAAGTCTCCCACAGTGTTTTAAGCAGAAAACTATGCCAGATTACAGTGCACGTATGAAAACAATAGAAGCAAATCCATATAATATACTCTGACAGTCAAACAGCTCTTAGATCGCTTATATGCAACCAGGTAACCTTAAGACTGGATTGGGAATATCAAGGAGAATTGGAGGCATTTACAAAAGTAACACTGCAGTGGGTACCAGGACACGAAGTTGTTGCAGAAAACGAAAAAGCTAATAAACTTGCAAGGAAAGGCTCAGAAAACACGGCATTCGCAGTTCCAAGGTGCACAGAACGAGATTCCATAAAGCGATGGATCAAGAGTAAACACAAAATATACTGGAACAATAGACATGGATTACACATCAGCAAACGCTTTATTGGGGATCCAGACCCGAGACTAACAAAACAACTGTTTCAAATGAATAGGAATCAGCAGAGAACTATTACAGAAATTCTGACACGACACATGGGTGTCAAGAATCATCTGCACAGAATGTGTAAAATGGAGACCTTGGCTGCAGATTACGCGGACAAGTCAGGGAGACAGTTTAGAACATAGTTTGCTATTACGAGTCACTAGATCGGAGAAGGTAACAGTACGCTGGCAACCAAAACTGCAATCAAAGAACATCCTGAGCCTCTCTCAAATTGACCTACACAAACTAGGGCAAGGAGTTGAGATCACGGAGTGGGTGTGAAAATCAGACAGGGTGAGCACCATGGGCCAAACCAGGCTCAAGTGTATCCGGCAAATGGACGAGCCTTCAGCAGAAAAAAAATTATAGATATATCTTTATTTTGCTTTACAATATTTGATTGTTAACCGATAATAATACAATATTTGATTGTTAACCCATAATAATACAATTTTTACAGTGGGACATAATTTTTCAGAAAAAAAAACAATCTTCATAAATTATAAAGAGAATGCAAGAATTTGTAATAACTTATGCTAGGTAAGTGCCACGTAAAATCTAGAACTTAATATACTGCTATAAGTATACTCTTACTATATAGCCCCATTTACGGGTTGTAATTTAAATTACGCCTGCAAAGCTTTATAGTTTTGCGGCAATTTATTAATCCCATGGTACTTAAAGAGAGTTTACTGCTCCGTTTACATTTATGAGCAACGGCATGCAACAGAAGTTTCCATCGCGTCAGCAATAATTCTGGACATTGTGTTTGTATTTTAAGCGGTGCTGGTAAAGAGTTTAAAGTTTTTAATTATGTTTATTTAGTCAAAGTCAAAATATGCTTGTGTGAAAGGAACATCTTTATTCACAAAGTTCTTAGAAATTTTATCTCAGAGCAAAATATAATATAGTAAAAATTAGAATATTTGATTGGAGAAATGAAATAATTATGTCAGATTATTATCAACACATGCATTTATTGTATAATAAGTTTTTTTTCCATAGCTAATGTTAAGGTTCGAAGAATTCATCCATTATTTACTCAAATATTTGATATTTTGTAAAAAAAACGATACAAAATCTTGGCCTCAAAGTAAATAATAAACCGGCCGTAAAAATTTTGAAGACGAGACTTTGTGTCTTTTTTCTTACAAAATAATGTTAATGGTGCCTTTAATTTACTTAAAAAAGTGGGTAATATAGCCGATTAACCGCAAGGGTGGATTAATCAGTTGAATTAGCAGACTAATATGTGGATAACGCATTTTTGACTCCGTTTAAAATGAGATAAAAAAAAGTATTTAATACAGCATTTTCGAGTTTCAGGGGATTTGATCGCGCTAAAATTTGCCGTGTTAAATTGGGGTTCTTCTTGACCCGAATAACACAAAAATTAAGCAAATTATTGAGTATTTTTTCATCCATGTAGAGTTGATATTAATGTGCGCATGGGAATAGTATATTACCTAACAAGTGATGAAAGTGATACTTTTCTAAAGAGGAAATATTTAGCATGAGGCGTCAGCCGCGTGCGGAAATTCTCCGAGTTTTAGAATAATCACTTTCAAATGAGTAATGTACACTATTTTTCCTACTACCACAAAGAATTATTATAAAAGCCTTTTGTGCTGTAAAAAAAATATTTCAACACTAGTGTTAAAATAAATAAGGCCTTTCCTTTATTTGTTGTTTAACTTTTTCATTTTTTCATATTTTATATATCATAGGAAAAACTAATCCTGGATTAACTTCTAGTTTAACCAATGGAAATTTTTTTAATCTAATCAAGGAAAGATGCATTAAACATAAATTTAAAAAATCCACCCAACAAGGTAGATTTCAATTCAACATAATTCTATAAATTATTTAATGTTTTTATAAAAAAAAAGTCAAATACTCCTGATAGGATTTGAACCTGTGACCTTGCGATCTGTAGGCTAGAGCTCTATTCTCTACGCTATCGATATCAATAAAGATTTGTTGTTTAATACATGACGCTTTCTTTAGCGCGGTTTATTTTTTCTGGTAATAGATTTTTCAGTATATTATTTATAACATTTTTCATAATTTCAGATGGCGTATTTTCACACTCTAATTCTGAATCACTCGACAAATACATGATAAATAAGTTAAACACTTTACAATTTACAATTACTGCTTTCTAAACTTTGTTCTTTTTAATAAATTGGGGTTGTCTGTCAAATTGGCACCATATGTAAAAATTAAATAGTGTGCCTTGTATTTCAACACTAGTGTTGAAATATTTTTTTTCAACCGTGGTTTTTTCTCATTTTCATAGGTGGTCGTATGAAAAGTCATTTTCACGCAGAAAAAATATAAGCGAATGAGAACCGTAAAAATAATTATAATATTGCTAAAAATATATACAGGGTGTCCCGTAACTTATGGGCCGTACAGTAACTGGAGATACTAGACATCAAACTAAGCCGATTATGTCATATAAGTTTTTTCGGATTGTTACTCGTTCTAGAGATACGGGGTGTTGAAAGGAAAAGTTTATTCTCCAAAATAAACCATTATTTTAAAACGGTTTAATGAATCGAATTGAAAGTTGACAATATTATGTTTTTATGAGCAAGAAATGAGAATTTGTAGAAATTTTTAAGTTTCAAACTAGAGGGCGCTAGTTACATACACTGGGCTTCATAAATCTAAGATTGTTTTCTTACCCGTGATATTAGGTGTTTTTCAATTATAGTTTCTTAAAACGGACATTTTCTGAGTCAAAAAGTGTACTTGATTGATCTTAATATCTTTAACGGTTTTCAAGTTATTTCCCTTTAAACATCCCAAAGCATAAAAAAACAAAGTAAATAATTAAATTAACAAAAAAAAAACATAAGTGACAATCCGAGAAAACTTATATGACATAGTCGGCTTAGTTTGATGCCTTGTATCTCCAGTTACTCTACGGCCCATAAGTTACCGGACACCCTGTATATATTAATAAAAATAACTTTTTGACCGTCTTTAATATCTGTAGAGTCCAAATTTAAAATTTTTTAAAAATCCATTAATAAATATAGCCAGGAATCGAACCAAGAGAACGTAATGTATTTTTTTAATTTAAAACCTATAGATATATTTCCGCATGAAATTGATAACCTTGAAGAGGAACTTAGAAATATTGTGAGGATGCTCTTAAAGCTCGATTTTTTATTTACAAAATGCACCAACAAGTTTACCTGCTAAGTCTAAATATCATGTACCATTTGCGAAGTTTTGTAAACTTTGTAGTTATTTTCACAAAGTTAGATCCGTCTCCTTTGAGAGCCACGCTTTTCTTGAAACTTTAATATGTTATCTAAAAAGTTAGTTTTCTCGACTTTATTTTAAGCACAATGTAATCTTAATATGTTAATTAAAATAATAAATATATTACCTTTTTGTGAATAACTTTTCATAAAGAAATCAGTGATTTTTTTCAATACATGGTGGCATTTTTAACTGGAATAAATTCAGTATTAGGAAGCTTCTTTACTTGCTGAAAAAATACAGTACTACGGCTGAGTTTATTTTTAGTTTGGCATAAAATTTACCCCGTTTTTGGGAGGTAGAAACCACCCCCAACTTTTTTTTTCAATAGTAAAGGTTTGCATTGTGAGCTCGTTGGAAAGGAAATAGAGAATAGAACACAACCCACTTTGTACTTTTGCATTTCGATAATGTAGACGCCATTAATTTGATTGTAAAAATTGTTGGAAATGTTGCCAATTTTTCCCTTGGCAAACCTATAATCTAAAGTAAGATTAATTCTTGACATTATGTACCATATCCGGGGTTATTTTCTGGCTTTCGTGTATACGTCGTTGCCTAAGCTCCTCCAAAAAATTTTATAATCAATTATTCAGTTTTTTTTTCTGGTTTTCTAGATTACCGAAATGCAAAAGTAAATAGTGGATCGTATTTTCCTTTCTAACGAGCACACATACCTATAATAAAAAAAAAAATTGTGGGCGGTTTCTACCCTCAAAAGAGGGTTAAATTTCATGAAGACCCGAAAAATTATGCCAAACTAAGAAGAAATGCAGCCTTAGTTCTGTATTTTTACAGAAAATCAAGAGGCTTTCTAATACTGAATAATATTCCAGTAAATAATTCCACCCTGTATGTTTCAGATTAATGGCTGTTGTACTGATTTTTTTTTCGAAAACTAAATATTTCAGATAAAAATAACTGAAAAAAATAATGGACGGAAAAAAACATTGATTACAGCCCAACGGGCATACATCTAAATAGTCAGGCATAATGGCGTATTCGCCATTTTGGTTTTGAACATTATTTCTTCTTATCTGTAATATGCCGTTACTTATACGGAAACTAAACTCTACTTCTTTCTTTTTTTACACGGCATGCATTACGGATCAGTGCGGCACCCCCAGTGGGCTACTGTAGTGCGACCTATGTTTGAGTCTACAAACCCCTGGAAAAATGTAGGAATGTACAAAAACGTTTCCTATACTGGATATGTTAGCCTACCGTACTGGGTTTATTATTAGTTCTATGTTTTTACGTCTGATCTTTTGCATTGGGTTGATTCTTACAGATGGCGTTACTAGGTTTTCATTAAATATTTATCCTTAAAAATATCTTAAAAGCATATTTTCGCTTTATTGGGAATTGCTTACAGGTTCTGGCTTTTTGATGAGTCCTAACAAAGACGAAACAGCCTGTCATTGTCTACCTGTGCTCCAAGGAACCCATTATCTTTGGCGTCCCTGTGTACTTGAATGCAAAAGATAGATGCACTACTTTGTCTGCATGCCGCTAAAACTTTGTTTCTTCTGTTCTTTTATATTTTATTTGAAAATCTTTGGAACACAATTACCTAATCCTATGATGCATGTGTTTTTAAGATCTTGAAGTAGAAGTGCAGAAAGGTTACATTGCTTAGGTAACCAAGGCAAAAGAAATATATTTTAAATTGTCCATCAAGGAATAAAAAAAATTCTTAAAAAACTGAGATTCAATTTCTGGTATTACAGTGTCTTTATATGTCAAGTGGTAGGTTAGGTTAGGTAAGAGTGGCAGACCCTTGGTTCTGACCAAACAGTCTCACGTAGTCCTGAATAGGTCCGTTGTGATACCACACGTGTTCCGTAGAACCCACGTTCATCAGATCTCTGATGGTTAGTGCGACGTAACCGCGGAAGGATTTTAACAACTCATTCAAACCAGCCACTACTGTTCAGAAATCTGCTCAGCCGTCCAAGTTGTAAGTTGCTTAGTTCCTCCAGGCAATCGAAAGATGATTCACCCAGAGTAGTGAACCTCCTTCTTGCGAGGCCAGGGCATTCACACAGAAAATGTTGAATACTTTCGTCCTCATCTCTGCAACTTCTGCAGAAGTCGTTAGTGGGTATTTGCATACGTTCGGCATGTCTACCGAAGAGGCAATGTCCGGTAACAACCGCAGTAATATTTCTCACGTCTTTTCGACTGTGTCTCAATAGCTCTGCGGTTCTCTTTTTATCGAATGTGGGCCACAGTTGCCTGGATGTACTACAGGTTGTCAACCCTGTCCATCTATGTCAAGTGGTATATATGTATGTATATCTGGTATTGATAAAGCTCCGTACCTACAGACCTTTTCGATAAGCTGATTATATTTCTCTTTATGACAAAACCCGTAAGTCGGTTAAAAAATAATCTTATTTTGTTCGCTTTTTTCGTATATCAAAAAATAAAAGAGTGATTTTCTTAAAAGGAAAACAACGGTCCTTGCAGAATTTTTTTCTGTTCGGCAACGAAATACCTGTTTTATCTGTTTTATCAGTAAAATAAAAACGTGCCACGTACTTTTTTTTTTAATGTAAAAGCAACTTAATTTAGTTTTTCCTCATATTGAAAATTTACCATAAGTCGACAACATTGTTATAAAAATTAGATTTCTCTACGGTGTTCTTATAAAGTAGTGGCCAATCATAATTCATTGTATTTACCGAGGCTCTGCCTTTTTCAAGACACTGAAGTATATAATTTATATGTGTATAGTACAATATGGTATTAATTTGTTCAATATAACCAAAAATCTATGCACCTATAATAGTTTAATCAATAATGCAACCTCCTGAATTTGTATATAAAATTAATTTTATGTAGCATTATTATTGAGTTGATTTTACCATAATTTCTTACATGGTGCTCTAGCTGAGACGGTAAAGCGTCGAACTTTGGATTTAATGAGTCGTGCGTGCAGGCTTAGCGGCCTGTAAACCTTTCAAGGTTTAAGAATGCATGGAAGAGTGAAAAATGTATCATCTACCAACCCACCCCATTCACGCCGGTAACCAGGCCGGATGAGATCGGATATCTCATGGGGTGCGGACGAAGGTACACACTCCCCAATCGGTAGGTCATGCAATGGCAAAAAACTAAGCGTTGATACCCTTGAGGGGTGTCGCATGACTGAGGATCGTAGTTCGGGTTAAGCTGTAGGTTCCCTCGGAAATGGCCCTGACATCAAACGAAGAGGAAAAAATTACACAACAAAAAAAACTTAAAAATGGATTTTTTGGATGGCATCTTCTAAATTGTTTTTTTTTACCTGATTTTATATGTACTTATCTTAATTTTTGACCAATTAAGAAATATAACTTATTATCTTCATTTTTCACCAATTAAGAGAGATTTACTAATTTTATTTCATTAATATCTTCGTCGTCGTTAACAAGATATTTTGCCGTGTAGATATGCGGCAAAAAAGCAAAGCAAAACATTTCAAAATTTAATTTTTGCATTGCATGTCGAAACCTCTTATTGCACGGTTGAAATGATAAAGGTGTAAATGAGTTCAGAGTTATTTATTTAGACACCTGAGAGCTGAGAGCGATGTCTTTTCAACCGTAAAATGCTGCAGAATATGCCGGTAAAACGGGCAGCAGTAAACAGGAAACTCGGAAAGGCACAAAAGAGAATAACTTGGACTAGGATAAGTGATATAATGGAATAGTGTAGGGGGTAAATCGAGGTTTATATTGTGTATAAACAAGTAAAGGCACAAAAAATTCACATTTAGCTTTTATAAAATGTAATGTGGTCGTTTAATAATCAAACAAGGATGGATATGAAATTATATCAGTTTAGTTACCCATGTGGGAGTGAAATCTACAGGGTGATTCATAAGTTGATACTTCTTTTTTAGCCATGTGTAGAAGGCATTAAAATAAACAACATTTTCAAATACTTACCTTTACCTTACTCAAAAATAAGGTACTTAAATTCATTTATTACACTACGAATCAAATACGGTTCTACCTAACTTGCCTGCTAACCTAACATTAAGAAAACTTCTGGGTGTAGGATGAGCCCGCAAGGGAAAGGGTTCTGCGTATAATCTCGAAGCAGCAGCCTCACTTTGACGACACTGCAGGACACCGTAAATAACCACCATATCTACTAGTTCATTGTTTTCAAATTTTACCATTTTTACGTGTCCCCAATTTAAAATTAACTTGCTTCCAAAAAAAAACACACCGCAGCGGATTGCTCAACACCACCCGTAAATTGCATGACTAATAAGAGAAAGATAGACAAAGAAAAACAACATAAAGTATAGCGGGCTACGTTTTGATGACCAGGGCCGCACTTAGATTTTTTACTTCTGTATCTCGCCTATTTTTAAGTTTCTAGAAAAAAGGTATTTAAAAATGTTGTTTATTTTAACGCCTTCTATATACAGCTAAAAAAGAAGTATTAACTTAGGAATCACCCTGTAGATTTCACAGAAAATTTCAATCGTTGATTAAAACTTCTTCGTTCACTTTTACTAAATAGCGTTCATTAAAATTGAAAAACACAGTAGTTCATACGAGGGAGATTCAATTTTTTCAAAATTTCTCAGGTGTAAAGTACTCTTATTTTTCTTTTAGACGCTAAAGAAGTTTTAAAAATTCAATATACCTTGAATGCGCTACAGTTATTTCCAATTTTAATGAGCGCTTTTTTTAGTTTAAGGCGACACAAAATTTTTTATTAGGAATAAAATGTTCCGTATAATCAATAAAAGAAAGTTTTCGATATAGATAAATAAAATATTTATTGATTGTTTATTATAAATTTAAAAAAACAAGTTTTGAAAATATTTATTATCTTTATTCGTTGATTTAGTTCAATCATATTTCGTTATAGGTTTTGTGTTCCGTCCAAATCTGTAACAAAAATAAACATCAAACATATTTAAATAAATTATTAAATAGAACTAATGCATTGAACACATTCTGTGCTTAAAATATTACATAAAAAAAACTATGCCTCTACAATAAAAAAGGTTTTTTTCAAACATGATTTCGTTAGTAAGCAAATTGTGTATAAACCACTATGAAAATTGCATTCGCTGCGGATGGTCGTTTGGTAACAATTCTTGAATGAATGATAGAAGAGTTCTAGACTTGCATTGTCTTTATTTTCTTTAAATCACAACGTTTTACTGGTAGATATATCTAGTCGTCTTCGGGTGAATACTGAAATATTTGTATAACTCACCGCGTTCTTTAAGAATATGATTTTCAAGTAAAATTTCGATTTTTTTACTTCTTTTGTCAAAATAAAATGTGAAAATAAACCAGCTTAAAAGTTTTTCTTTTTGGACAACATGTTTAAGAAAAAGTAAAATTCTCAATAATGGATAAGTTATTTTTCTATAAACACAATCGTGCATAATTTGTATTTATTAGCGATTGAAAAATTGAGAAATATTTTTTTTAGAAGTCACTTTTGATAGGAGAGTCTTTAGTACAGCTGGACTTTTTATTTCGTAACTTGGCGCTACGACACTTAACTTACCAATCAAAATATAAATAAATAAAACTAACATTGTGTTATATTTTTTTATTATTAAATTTGTAAATAATAATATACTTACAGTGCTATCTACTTGTTTTTGGGACACATTTATCGTGACAACATCCACAAGGACTCTTTACTTTAATTTCTCCCTCACCGCAAGGTGGACACCAGAAACAATTGATAGGTGGGTCAGGACATTTTTCGGTACTCGCTAAAAATACCGGAAAGCTCACAGTAATTAACAAAACACACAATAAAGCAAGCTCAATTTTTTTAAAGAGTATCCATGCAATATTTCTAAATTCCTTAATTCAAGATCCTTAGACGCGTTTCGCCATATCAGGGCTCATCAGGAAGCTAGATAAAAATATTTTTGGCTGGTAAATTTTCATAAAAGTTTTTAATTTACATTATCCGTAAAGAAATATTACTTATCCATGGAAATATAGCTTATAAACAGGGTGATTTCTAAGTTAATAATTCTTTTTAAGCTGTGTATAGAAGGAATTAAAATAAACAACATTTTCAAATACCTTTTTTCAAAAAAGTTAAAAATAGGCGAGATACACAAGAAAAAAATTTAAGTGCGGGCCTGGTCATCAAAACATAGCCTGCTATACTTTATGTTGTTTGTCTTATCTCTTATTAGTCATGCAATTTACGGGTCAGTGGTGAGTTATTTGGCAATCCGCTGCGGTGTGTTTTTCTGAAGCAAATTTGAAAACAATGAACGAGTAGATATGGTGCCAATTTATGGTGAGTGTCATCAAATGGCGTCTGCTGCTTCGAGAATATACGCAGAACGCTTTCTTTTGCGGGCTCATCCTACACCAAAAAGTTTTCTTAATGATATTCAACGGGCAAGTTAGGCAGAACCGTATTTGATCCATAGTGTAATAAATGAATGTAAGTACATACCTTATTTTTGAGTTTTTAAAAAAAAGGTATATGAAAATGTTGTTTATTTAAATGCCTTCTATACACAGCTAAAAAAGAAGTATCAACTTAGGAATCACCCTGTATAGTGAAAAAAAGTTATGCCTGATTAAATAGCGTAAAAATACAGTAAAAATATTGTGAAATTTTAGCATAATATTTTACAGTATTATATCGAAAATTGAAGTTAAATATTAGTATTTATCTATTTGGGTAACACAGTTTTTAAATTGAGCAATTTAATATCTTTAAATTAAACAAATCGTTTTTCCAATGTGGAGAATATTGTCATACCTTGAGAGTGGGTCATACGGTATTATGAATACTTACAGTCATCGCTCTGCGGCATACACTTATCATGACAGCACCCACAGGGGCTTTTTTGGAGAACCTCCCCCTGAGGACAATCCGGTCTGCACCATATACAATTGATTGGTGGATCGGGGCATTCTTGGGCAATCACCAGAAATAATGTAGAACTTAAAGTTATAAATAAAGTACACAAAACCGTGCTCTTCATGCTGTTGATATTTATTAACAATCGTTATAACAGTAGTTTTCGTTATAACTGGAAGCGGTGTAGGTACTGGGAATCCCAATTTAAATTGTTGTTGTAAATACTGGTATTTTTTTATTTATTAATAATCACAAGGACTTGTTATTAACTGATTTTTAAGAAATCGCAAAAGGTCACGCTCCACAATGGTAGTATGGAATTTCCGTGGTTCGGTATATTTATAATTTCTAATAAACTAAAAAGAAATAGACGAAAAAACGCTATCGGGAATACCTTGACTTTTGACAATTGGTACCAACTGCTTTTGAAAGCGTTTATACATTTGTAGGTTATGTATGCATATGTCGTTAATTTAAGGGTTATTAACATGACTATTAGGCAATCCATCGATGTGTCCAAATGGCGGCTGGCTGGTAAATACTGCGTTGTAATTGGTGCACGTGACTATATAAATAATATTGCTGGTGACATTTAACGGGTGGCTTAATGCTTTTTACCAGCCAACCGCCATATTGAATCAATTATTTTTATTGTCACGTGTATCAATTACAAAGAAGTATTTGCCATCCAGTCGCCATTTTGACACATCGTTGGATTGTCTAATAGTCTATTTCAGAAAGGTGTAGATTAATAAAAGCTCATTAGATATGCAAAGGGACTACAGAGTGACCCAACGAATATTTAAGCCACTTTCATAATTTGACATTGATTTCATTGCAAAATTGTTTATTTTCATCAAGTGCAGGTAGTACCACCCGGGTTTAAGTCAATTTATGGGTTTTGCCTATTATTATCCATTCGCAAACACTAAAAACGGTGTGACAAAGGCGTGCATTATGTAGGTACATAGTATTAAGTATACTTATTTTTTTTAATAAACTTTATAAAAAAATATATTATACAAAAATTAAATTATAAAAAAATCATAATATTCTTCGTCATCTGAGGAACTGTCGTCTTCTCTTGACGTTATAATTAACGGGTCGACGATCTGATCCATCAGGTGGTCAAGATCCCACATTTTCTCCTCTTCTTTAATAACAATATGATGGACTGTTTTTCGTCAGTTCTCTGGTGTCACTTCCTTAATGGCTTGATCAAACAGTAGCTTAACGTCTTTCATTTTGAATGTCGTGTTGTGTCTTGCTACAAATCCTTTCACTTGCACCCATATAAGTTCTATAGAATTTAGTTCGCAATGATATGGCGGTGTGCGCAGCACAGTTACACTATGTTTTTCAGCTATATCTTTTACGGCATATTTCATATGACGATATTTGTGTAAATTTGCTGTAGCTAATAGTTCCTTCTTTATCAAATCATCTTAATTTTTTATCTTTCTTTGGTTAGTTAATTTTAATGATGATCATGAATGAGATTACCCTTTGGGGGTATGTGTTTTTATATCAGAGCTGCCACTGGTTGTAGAAATTTTTTTTATCACTAACGACAGCTTATAATTTCATTTTAAATGTCTAAATATAATTTAAATGTATTTTTCCACAAACTATTATTTTCATAACAAATATATATAGTACAATGACACTGTAATATTTACATATAAACGGCAGTGAATACGGAAAAAATATGCTAAATATTGTTTAAAATGGATGAACTTTTATGGCAAAATAAATAATGAACTAAATAACACCATAAAAATAATATAAATACAAGCACAAAACGTATTTCAAAGTGAATTGGATTTCAGAAAAACATTGTTCAATATGACTTTAAAAAACTTAGGTTTGTTTATTTTTATTTTAAGTCTCACTTATTGTGCTGCAGATATTGGGTGTCCAGATCCCATATTTTGTCTTAGATGCATTGACAAATGTCCAGCTGGTGAGGTTTTGGTAAAAAGTGCTTGTGGATGTTGCTTTGACCAATGCGTCCCTAGTAAGTTGTCTAGTTTTTTGTACTCAAAACAACGCCTTATTAATTTTACACAGCCGAATACCTGCAAAAATTTTTGAAATAAATTGCTGGACAATTGCTTTCGAGCAAGAAAAATTTCGCCTAAATTTAACAGTTAATATTTTCTGAACCAGATGTGATATCGACCTACGGTTTTTAATGGTTTATAGATTCATCCCTTGGGAAATAATTGATTATGTTGGTTTTTTTTTAACTGTCAGAAAATTTTATATACAGGGTGTTAAAGAAGACGATGATTTTTGCTCCAATTTTAATGGCGTGTAACTTTCAAAATAATATTTTAAAATTGTATCACTCTACGTCAATTGAGTCACTGGTTCATAGCAAAGAAAGTAAGTTGTAAAATTTTTGATATCTGCTATATTTTAAGAAATACCAATTTTTTTGGAAAACCTTGCTTTATTTTAACTTATTGGTAGCTAGATCTCACTGTGCGTTGTATCGGGCAAACTTTGCGAATGATTATTATACCTTATGAAAAGCTTGATTATGTTCAGTAACAATAGTTGTACCTAAATGTTATGATGTACAGTGGCGTACTTATAAAAGGTTTTCCAAAAAAATCACTATGAACCAGTAATTCAACTGACGTAGAGTGATAAAATTTAAAAATATTATTGTGAAAGTTACACGCCATTAAAATTGGAGCAAAAATTATTGTATTCTTTAACACCCTGTATATAAAATTTTCTGATAGTTAAAGAAAATTCAACATAGACAATTGTTTCCCAAGAGATTAATCTATCAACCATTCAAAACCGTAGGTCGATATCATATCTGGTCCAGAAAATATTAACTGTTAAATTTAGGCGAAATTTTTCTTGCTCAAAAGCAATTGTCCATCAGTTTATTTATCTGAATTTGATTTTAAAGTTTTTTTTAAGAGGAAAAATGTCCAGACCCACCCATCCAATGCTTTGTATGCCACTGGAGTTGTCCCGCAAACGAAACTATGCATTTAAGTCCTTGTGGATGCTGTTACAATAAATGTGTTCCTAGTAAGTTCTTTGCATATTTTTTTGTAAGAAACAAGACACCAATAATAATTTAGATACGAAATTTCTTAAGATAACAGAAGGACATCTGAAATATTTGTTAACTGCGGCGGTGCCTCACTGGTATTCGACCGAGGCGTTCCGTGTTCGATCTTCGGAGTGAGCATACCCTCAATAAAAAAAAGTATGTCCGAATTTTAGTAGGTTTAAGAATGCATGGAAGAGTGTAGAATGTTTCATCTCCCGACCCACCCCATTTACGCCGGTAACCAGGCCGGATGAAATCGGATATTTCGTGGGGTGCGGAAGAAGGTACACACTCCCCAATCGGTAGGTCTTGCAATAGCGCAAGAAACCGAGGGTTAGCCCTTGTGGGGGCAACTTTTTAGACACTCGATTTTTAAAAAAAATTTGAAGTGTTCCTCCAGAACACTGAAGTGGTCACCTATTTAAATGTAATAGGTAATTTCCATAATATTTTTTATTATGCTAGAGAAAGAAGTAAATAATTTTACTACTTTTAAAATTATTTATTTTAGTTGATAGTGAATGTCCTCCGAATATTTGCCAACTGGTGGATTGTGCCTTACCCCAATGCCCTAAAGGGCAAATTCTAGTTCAAGGAGCCGGATACTGTGGTTGCTGCCCAGGTTGTGTAACGCCGAGTAAGTACTTTAATGGCCATATTCTCCGTATATACAGAAGCTTCGCTTAACTTCCGTTTATTATATGCGTTAAGCCAGCTTAAAACATAAGCCAAACTTTCACACCTACGGCGAATATGGCCATAAGTAAAACCAGGCTAGGTATAGGTTGATTTTTTTTAGTGTATAAAAGCCATCTTTACAAATGTAAAAACTGTCATTCTGTTTTCTAAAGTGTTTTAGTAACAATCTTATTTTTTTCTTATTGTTTAAACGACGTATTTTCTTGTCATTATCTACCTGTGTAGAAATATTTAATTTTAGTTTATAATAATATTAATTATAATCTCCAAATTTTCAGCAAGAGGTGATAAGTGCTACCCGGACTTTAACACCGGAACACCAACATGTGGGGCCAAACTTAAGTGCTGCAATGGCATTTGTGTGCCACTTACCTCCAATTGCCCTAGATGCTGAAAATAATTTGAATTGCAAAGAAAAAACATTGATTTATAAATTTCCACATATAATAAAAATGTGTTGTTAATTTATTGAGATGTTTTTATTTAATGCTTTATAATAGTTATTTACGATATAAGTGTTGTAAAGATTCATATTACAACACGAGATGTGAAAGTTGTCAAACGAGGAGCTTCCTCTCGGAAGCCTTGGAGAAGCTGTCTGCTTACTACGATTCCAACCACCTTAGACCAAACCCTGGTAAGACGCAGATTTGCGCTTTTCACCTCAATAACAAACAGACAGGGCGAGAGTTGAACATTGCTTGGCGTGGAGCCCAACTGCAGCATTTTCAAACACCAAAATACCTAGGCGTCACGCTGGACCGTACACTAAGCTTTAAGCAGCACTGCATAAATACAAAGGCCAAAGTAAGTGCGCGCAACAACATCCTTAGGAAACTCACAAATAGATATTGGGGAGCCGATCCACAAACCTTAAGAACATCCGCGTTGGCCCTATGTATATCAGCCTCTGAATATGCAGCTCCGGTCTGGAGCGCTTCAAAACATGCAAAACACGTCGACACAGCCGTCAATGAGACTGCTCGGATAGTGACTGGATGCCTAAAACCCACCCCTATCCAAAAACTCTACCCTCCAATTGGAATCGCCCCACCACATATCCGACGTGAGGTTGCGGCCGATGTTGAAAGGAAAAAACAACAAAACGATCCAAGACACCCTCTGCATGGCCATCAACCACCAAATAAACGTCTCAAATCTAGAGAAAGCTTTCTTTTTCGAACAAAAGCACTGGAGGGTTCAGCTGAGAAAAATCGCGTGGAGAGGTGGAAGGAGGAGTTGGGTCAAAACAATGCACAGAATGTTGAAGAGAAACTTGCTTCTGGTAGCCAGTGCCCCTTTCCTGTATGGAGGACCCTAAATCGAATGAGAACTGGGGTTCCGAGATGCAAGACGAACATGGCTAGATGGGGACTACTTCCGGCCAACGAAGACACAAGATGCGACTGTGATGAAATCCAGGACCCGAATCACCTTTTGGTCTGCCCAAGGCTTGAACAGCCCTGCAGGATGGAGGACTTAGTTGTTGGAAATGACAAGGCCATAGCGACTGCTAATTATTGGAAAATGAGTGTCTGAACCGGACACGAAAAGTAAAGTAAAGTAAGTAATAAAACATCGAGTGTAGTAATATGAATTTACAACAAGAATATTGTACAAAATTTTATCTACTTTCATCTATGAAGAAAAATATTTGGCAAAAGGCATTTTTAAAAACAAAAATGCACCTGTAAAAATGCACCTGCTATTAAGTTTACTTATCAAGTTTTTTATGTTACCTTTCGCATAGTTACTGTTTCGCATGGTTACTGTCGAAACTTTGTCAAACAAATTCAAAAATATAAAAAGCGTTTTTTAAAATGAGCGATTCTGATGGAAGTTTACCCTCTGATATAGAAGCAGCGGCAAACGAAGCGATCTCAAGTTTAGTTCCGACAAAATCCAAGGCGCGGTATGAGTTGGAGTATCAGAAGTTTAAAGATTGGTGCAAAGCTAACAAATTAAAGAAGGTGTCTGAGAAAATCCTTTTGGGTTATTTTTCCGTAAAGCAATGCTCCCAGAAACCATCTACACTATGGACTCACTACTCAATGTTGAGAACTATGATTTCAGTCAAGAAAAATGAAGATATATTTTAATTAATAATTGGTAATTAATTTTATAATTGTTAATAATAAATCATTCTTCTAAAAAGTGTGATTTTATTTAACAGCAAAATTTTAATAAAACCGTTTTTTTCCATTACAGCACTAGTGCTTTAATAGATGCCCTTACAAAACGATTTACAGAACTGTAAAATTCATATTACTAAATGAAAGTAGATAAAAAGCTTATTACGCATGAATGTAATAATTATTACGAACGAGCCGCGTAACGGCGAGTGCCGTAAATACATGAGTGCGTAATTGCTTTATAACACGCAATACGTACTATACTTTTCCTAGGATTCTTACTAATAAATTAAAGATCGGTATATAGTTTATAAATTATCGATTTGAATTTTAAATCTCAAATAATGACAATGTCACTGTCAAATATTCAAAACGCAAGATAGATAAATGTTACGATTTGAGTGGTTCAAGGCTAAGTTGGTTGTTACGAGATTTTCGCCGCATAGAATAAGAAAAAATTAAACTTTCTAGTTTAGATTCCCCACTAAATTCTACGCTTATTTTGTAAATGTCATATGTCTAAATTCAATAGTCTTTGAGATATTAATGTTTAAAATAGGGCATTTTCAGACTTTGACAGGCTCAAACACAAACTTTCGATTTACCATGTTAAACCAAAAAACCGGTTTTAATGACTTATCATGTTAAACCGGAAGTTGTAACTTCTAGATAGAGATTAAAAAATTAAGACAGGGAGGTGGAACCCATTTTTCTCTAAGATGAACCGTTCCAATGTTACTTATGCCAGGTTTGGTCCATATTGCTCAGACTGTTTGATTTTCACACCCACTCAGTGATCCCAGTTCCTTGAACTGGTCTTTCTAGATCAATTGAGGAGGGGGTCAGGATGTCCTCTAGTTCCAGTTTTTATTGCCTCTTCCGATCTAGTGACTTACAATGGCAAACTATGTGCTGTACAGTTTCCATGTCTTGTCCACACAATCTACAGTAAAGGTCTCCATTGTACAGTTGCATTCTGTGCAGATGGTTCTTGACAGCCATCTGTCCTATCAGAATTCCTTTAATAGTTCTCAGCTGATTCCAGTCTATTTCAAGCAGCTGTTTTGTAAGTCTTGGGTCTGGGTCCCCAATGAAGCTTTTGCTGTAGTGCAATCCGTATCTGTTACTCCATTGGATTTTGTGTTCACTTCTGATCCATTTTGTTATGGATCTCGCACTTAACAACAGGTGAAGTCAAATATTCTAATTAATGTAACATTGACCAAGTGTTTGTGTGACACCCTGTATCCACATTAACACGTGCGCCATATATTAGATAAAATAAACTTGCTATTTCTTTAAATATACAAAAAATTTACATTTTTATTGTTGTTACAATGGCATATAAATTTTAAATAATTATCGCAGAACCAGTATACTAAAAATGACGGTAAACAATTTAAGTTTGCTTATTTTTATGCTAAGTTTGGCTTATTCTACAGCAGATATTGCATGTCCAAAAAATCCTATTCTCTGTAAAACGTGTATTAAAACATGTCCTGATAATCAAATATTGGTGAAAAGTTCCTGCGGTTGTTGCTATGACCAGTGTGCCCCAAGTAAGTAATATGCTTTATAAAGCTACTTTCTCAAGTTTTTTTTATTGTTCATATATTTATGTTAGTGGTAGGTATTCAGACTAATTTTATTTATTTTTTAAGAGGAAAAATGTCCAAACCCTCCCATCGAATGTTTAGTATGTAACTGGAGTTGTGCCGCAAATGAAACTATGAAATTAAGCCCATGTGGATGCTGTCACAATAAATGTGTTCCCAGTAAGTTTTGAGCTTTTTCACTTTTACAGATAAGCAAGATTGTTATTATATATGAATAGTAACTATAGTCTATTTAAAAAAGGTGTAGAGTAATAAAAGGTCATTAGGTATGGGCTGCTCGCAACATCTGAACGTTGAGTATTAAGACATTATTTTTAAATATTTATATTTACTTTTAGTTTTCCTATTATTAACATGATCTTTTTTCTAAGATTCAGGTAGTACTAGTCCCAAGCCTGTATGTCCTCCAGGTATCTGTTCCCGAGTAAGATGTGCCACACCCAGTAGTTGCCCAACTAAAGAAGAAATTATTGTACAAGGTGCAGGATATTGTGGTTGTTGCCCAGGATGTGTAAAACCGAGTAGGTGGATTATTAATTTTTTACATTACTATATTTGGCTGACCTAGTTATAAGTGGAAGAGTTGGGACGGAAATAAATATGTTTTCCCACTACTTCGCATAGCCCCTCATCGTTCTCACTGGCTGTGACGCCGACCACTTCGGTTGTTACTTCTTAAAATACCTATAAATGTTATTTAATTTACAACAGATTATATATCACTTTCATTTCCTTAAGGGTATATAATTTTTATAGCACCGTTGATCAATGCAGCATAAAAAATTCAATCATTTTAATCTTTAATATAAATTAAGGGGGTGTAAGTACCGCCTATACACGCGTTACCACAGCACACAACTATTATTACATTTCACCGATTGAATAAATTATGTACAGTTTCCCAGTTTTGGTAACTTATTTTTTATACATTTCTTTTCAGAAAAAGGCGATAATTGTTATAAGGAAATCAACACTGATAGACTAATCTGCGGCCCTAAGCTGTGTTGTCATCATGGAAAATGTTTATAGTATTTATTGATGATTTGGGTTAAACAAAAAATGTGTTTAGTTTATATACAAATATTAAAGTAATAATAAGAATCATTGCATATTATGTATATTAAAATTAGTTTAAATACGTTTGGTGTTGCTTTAGTAACTTATTGAGTACTAACCTCTCATTTCCTAATACTAAATAAATATTTGATTATTACACTACCCAGGGAGTTTCGTTTCACCACAGTTACTCTTGCCATAAGATTTAAAGATTAACTATTGTTTAACGTATTTAAATCGGTGTATATGTTAAATAACATTTGTCTGATGTACTATTGTGCCGATAAAAAACTGGGACAAGAGATTTACAAAAACAATGTAAGAAATACATATCCCCTAGACTATAAAAGGTGTCTAGAGCTAAAAAGGAAAAACATTCAAAATTTAAAAAGTAACCTAGGTTACATAATGGAATGTTTTGTATTTTTCGATACGGGGTGGTTAAATTTGAGAGACATCATATAATATGAATAAAGTAAATTTATTAGATTTTTTTAAAGTCAAATATTTTATAAATTATTATATTTACCATTACCACAAAATAATAAATAAAACTAATACAGGTAATAAAATACATTTAATAAAAAGAAAAAAATTGCGAACACAAAGTTTGTCAAAACAACACAAAATTAATATTTGGTCATAGAACCATTTCTGTTTATTACTTTTTGGAGCCTTTGTGGCATACTTAAAACTAAGTTTCTACATAATTCGACAGTTATTTCATCCCAAGCTTGATTTATCCTATGACGTAATTCATCCCTGTTTCTAGGTTGAAAATCATGTTTATACATAGATTTGACCATGGCACCCCAAATGTTTTCTATCGGGTTCAAATCGGGACTCTTCGAAGCCCAGGGAAGAACTGCTATGTTATTTTCTTGGAGAAAATTTTGTACAATGCGCGCTGTGTGTATTGGAGCATTATCATGCTAAAATGTGTAATTTTGACCGTATACAGCGTTTACCGATGGTATCATCACTTCGTTTAGTATATTAACGTATACTGCTGCAGTTAGTCTTCCTTCGACGATTTGGCAAAGTCCTGGTCCTCTAGCGCTAATCCAGCCCCAAACATTTATGGAGAAACGCCCACTTTGGTTGGTTTTGTGGGTGTATCTCTCATCATACCGCATGCCGGAAGGCCTATACACCCGAATTCTCCCATTATTGCATGACTGAAAAGTTTTCTCGTCAGAAAATATAACTGTTTCCCATAAATTTATTTGATTAATATATTCAAGTGCAAATTCTAACCTGCCCTGTTTATTTATTTCCGTTAAAAAATTTTTATTGGCAGCACAACGGCTTCGTATATCGGAATTTCGAACCCTGTCTCTAGCGGTATTTGCAGAACCTGAAAAATTCGTCTCTTCTTTTGCCTTGATTGCAGTTTCGAAGGGATGATCCCTTAGATATTTAACCAGTCTTCTATCATGATCATCAGTAGAAATTTTAGGGGGACCAGAACCTGCATTCCTAATAATAGTCCCATGTCTTGCTATTTTTTGTTTTGCCAATAGCACGGTATTCTTGCTTACTCCCAGTTCATCTGCAATATCCCTAATAGCAACACTATCTCGCAACCGATTATAAATAATTGCCTTTTGCTGGGGGGTTAATTGTGGCATATTTACAAATAATATATGATTGTATGTTTGACGAGTCAATCATAAAGTGACAATCTTTATTGACATGCAAATTTTCATGACATTTTACTGGTACCAGGCTTGATGTAAAATTATTCTTAATAGTCTAGGAGAAAATAGAAAAATTTCCTGTCCCAGTTTTTTATCGGCGCGATGGTACGAAATGTTGTGCTCTACAATTTTTCTTTATTTAAGTGGATTCGAACGCGATAAAATGTCCCATGTTACATTGCGGTTTTCTTGAATCCCAACACACCCAAGCTATGCGAAGGCTAAACCCGAACACACCTAAGCTACGCAAAGACTGATCCCGAGCAAACCCAATCTGAATCACTAAAAAAAAACTACTAAAATTCAATGTATTCTAAAAGATAATGAGAACTTTCTTTTTTTAATAAAAATAACTTTCTTACATCTTCCAATATCTGTAGAGTCCAAATTTAAAAAGTTTAAAAAAATTAAAGCTCCTTAAAATGACAAATGTTGTCAAAACTAGTTTTCTGTCAACTGACAGAACCCTTAAATTAATAACAGACCTACTTTATTTTTCGTCTCTTTCATGTTTATGTATTTGCGAGTTGTGACGTCCATTCAGCCAGTAATTTTACGGACTTTAACAGGTACATACAGTATCTTTCATCATATCGTCAAGTAAATAATTGAAAATATTGAGATGATAGTGTTAAACGATAAAACAACAATCAACCAACGAAATGGCAAGAAAAAATAAGTTTCAAAAAACGTCATCAAAAGTTATTTGCAATGAATATTAACATATAAACATAATTTTAAAATGTTTGTAATATGTATCACAAAGGCAAAATAATATGGGAGCAACCACCGCTTGTGTTTTAATAATATCTTCATTTATAAGCATGATATTTTTATATTCATATCCTACACTATTATCATAAAAGTACTCGCCCCTAGATTAGGTAAATTTTTTCTTATTTTTTAGTTTTTTATATCGCACTACAGGTATATTATACAGTGTGTTTACAAAATTTTAACAAATAATTTTTTAAATTTAATTTTTGAAAAAAATGAATTTATTAATTTCTAACACTATACTCATAAACCATAGACATATAGGTGTTTATAAGTACGCCACTGTACATCCTAATATTTAGATACAACTATTGTTACTGAACATAATCAAGCTTTTCATAAGGTATAATAATCACTCGCAAAGTTTGCACGATACAACGCACAGTGAGATCTAGCTACCAATAAGTTTAAATAAAGCAAGGTTTTCCAGAAAAATTGGTATTTCTTAAAATATAGCAGATATCAAAAATTTGTCAAATTACTTTCTTTGCTATGAACCAGTGATTCAATTGACGTAGAGTGATAAAATTTAAAAATATTATTGTGAAAGTTACACGCCATTAAAATTGGAGCAAAAATCATCGACTTCTTTAACACCCTGTATATAAAATTTTCTGACAGTTAAAGAAAAACCAACATTGACAATTGTTTACCAAGGGATGAATCTATTAACCATTCGAAACCCTAGGTCGATATCATATTATCTGGTTCAGAAAATATTAACTGTCAAATTTAGGCGAAATTTTTCTTTCTCGAAAGCAATTTTCCAGCAGTTTAGTTTAATTTTTGTATCAAATTGTATATTATTATATATTATTGAACTATTATACCTAAAGGAAAATTTATATTTTTCTGTATGATATATTGGTATTTCCAAATTATTTTGATTTCACTAGAAATTACTAAATCATATTGTGGTTAATTCAAAATTCAATTATTTTATATAGATACTCTAGTTTTTTAGTATATGCAAGGTAGAAATAATAAAACAGTGCAATAGCATTTATTTTTACTTAAGTATAACTTAGCAATCAACATTATCAAACATTTACGAACGTGCTTATTACAGTCTGGATAATTTTGCTAAATGAAATTAAAGTAACCTGTTAAGATTAACCATAAAAATATAAATATTAAGTTATTATTTTAAGGTTTTAATGCAAAAACTCTTAATAAATAATATTTATAGCAAAGAACAGGTTTTTTAATTCCATATAGCACAACTCGTATTGTATATCTTTATAATTGCCACTGTCCATGGAAATAGTAAATTAATAATACAACATGACGACGGTTGGATTTTTGTTGCTTGCCATATTAAGTTTTTGTTTAGTTATTGGAGGAGATGCCCAGCAATGTACTCCGGAAATTTGTGAAAACTGTCCTCAATTTAAATGCATTTCAGGGGCAATATTAGTACCAAAAGCAACATGTGGATGTTGTCCAGGCTGTGTTATTCCAGGTAAGAAATGTAATTATTAAAATGAAATGAAATATATAACGAAACGCCTAGTTTTTTTTTGTTTTTTCTGGTTAATAACTGGGGCATAAATAAAACGTTTTTTGTTATTTTTAGAGGTTGGACATAGCTGCTATAAAACGATTTATAACGAAACGCTACTTACATGTGGAGAAGAATTAAAATGTTACAAAGGAATATGCGAACTAAAGTGTTAATTTACATTTTAAGAATATATTATTAAAACTAAGCAAACTATTGATTTTCTTTTCACCAATGAAATGGTGGTAAGTATGCGAATGTAAGAAAGTTATTTTCATGTAGAAAAAAAATCAAAGAAAAGAATATAAGTCAGCGGAAACCCTAAAACTAATTACTATAAGTTCATTGAATTGTAAAACATATATTTTTTAATAAAAATAAGTTTGTAGGGTAAAAATTTATAAAGTTTTAAAAATCCATTACCAAACTTTTTGGTTAAATTTAACATATTGCAGATTTAATTTCGCATGTAGCTTGTAACTTTATAGGTGTGATTTTTTGTACCAACAAAGGTTACTACTGTGTTTATTCTTGGATTTTTACCATTTGCTCATGGTGTCAACTTTCATCATACGTATTTCTCAATATTCAACATACTATTTTCAAACGTTATTAACCGACACCGCTTCAATGAAACTTATCGTCATTAAAATAATAATAACAAGAAGTGATGAGTATATTTTTCTAGGACCACCTATGAAAATGAGAAAAGAGCACGGTTATCTTGGCTAGAAAGCACGGTATATTACATGCGTATTGAAAAAAAAATATTTTAACACTAGTGTTGAAATACAAGGCACACTATTTAATTTAAACATATGGTGCCAATTTGACAGACCACCCCTATTTATTAAAATAAACAAATTTTATAAAGCAGTAATTGTAAACTGTTTAACTTATTTATCATGTATTTGTCGAGTGATTCATAATTAGAGTGTGAAAATACGCCATCTGAAATTATAAAAAATGTTAATAATATACTGGAAAATCTATCACCAGAAAAAACAAATCGCGCTGAAGAGAGTGTCATGTATTAAACAACAAATCTTTACCGGTAGCGATAGCGTAGAGAATAGAGCTCTAGCCTACAGATCGCAAGGTCACAGGTTCAAATCTCATCAGGAGTATTTGACTTTTTTTTTATAAGAACAATAAATAATTTATAGAATTATTTTGAATTGAAATATTCCTTGTTAGGTGGACTTTTTAAATTTATGTTTAATGCATTAAATTTAAAATTTTTATTCTGGTTAATCTAGAAGTCAACCCTAGATTAGTTTTTCCTATGATATATAAAATATGAAAAAATGAAAAAGTTAAGCTACAACTTAAAGAAAAGCCTATTGACAAACTATGAAACCAGATATTAAGTGGAACATAATCCTAAGTATGCTAATTTCAACACTAGTGTTGAAATATTTTTTTCACAAATTAAAGGCTTTTTTAATAATTCTTTGTGGTCGTAGGAAAAATAGTGTACATTACTCGTGTAAAAGTAATTATTCTAAAACTCGTAGAATTTCCGTACTCGGCTGACGCCTCGTGCTAAATATCTCCTCGTTTGAAAAGTATCACTTTCATTACTTGTTATTGAATATACTATTTTCGGTCATGTTTTACTTTAAGTTTGAGAAGCTTAACTTAAAAAATAATTTAAACTGCTATTTGATAACAATGCGAGCTTAATTATCAAGCCATTACAGACAAGAAATTCCTATTCAGTAGATAATTTCGATCTTATCAAGATTAATTAAGTACCGAACTAATAGGGCTTGAAACGCTTACCTTCGCAGTGTATTAATAGCATTTTCGCTTTTGAGTTGCATTATAACCACTCTATTTTAGTCTGCACTGTATTAAGGAGAATAAAGCACAATGCTTATAGGAAATGGTTAATTTTTCTAAATTTTTAGCATCTTGGTTTTACGGTTTAACAGGTTAAACCGGAAGTTGGAATTTTTCAATAGAGAATCAAAAACTAAGATTGGGAGAAAACTATTTTTCTATTAGATGCGCCGTTTCAATGCTACAGCCTGTTAAAGTTTAAAAATGGCATATTTTAAACGTCATGCAATTTTTCAAAAACAATTGAATTTAAACATATTATGACATTTCATACAAAATATAACTGGAATTGTATAGGAAATTGTAAAATAATATAATATTGTCGGATATGGATTGGTATCCTTAAGGATGGATTGCTCATCTAATACTTCGCTGTGAAGTTAAGACTCTTAATGGGTGATAAGTTTGATAAAAATAGGTGCAGTGGAAAGATAGTGCATAAAACAAGGACAAGAACATTTCTAGTTTCGTAAGAGGAGCCAGTAGACAAATGTTTATAAAAATAACTGTTTGTAATTGATTGAAGAAAGGGTTCCATTTTGATTGGTACATTTAGGAAGCCTTTCTTCTAATGTTAATAACTCCTGGCACCGCAAAAAGGAATCTCTTCTCTATTTTCGTAGGTGTTAGAAAACATTATAAAAACTCATAGAAACACTTATTCAGTGGACTTATATAAAGTATTCAAGTGTAGGGGTAACATCTACCCGTTTGGTGACTCAAGTCTCCCAAAATGATGTAAAAACATAATCTTAGAATCAGAGCAGTTTCCAGCCAGTGAGTAAGTGATCTTGTTAAGGTTTATTTAATTGGTAAATTGTTTATTTTTCTTTTGGTCTGGGTTGACTGTAAAGCGGAAATTGTATCTCTGGAAGTTACTTGAAATAGCATCGTATGTGAGTTTTAAGGGGCAACTCTACTTTAGAAAAAACTCTGTAAATTTACTAATTTGATAACTTTATTTTTATTTCTTAAGCCTATGTTATTCATTGCAATGTAATCGCAAAAACAATTAAAAATCGTTGGTGTTTCAGTAAATAAAAAGCGCACAACAAATTAGGTAGATTAAAACGCAATTTCAAATCATCCAAGCTACACGTTTTAGTCGCGTACCATTTTTATATGCGACATTATATAGGTTGTTCCATTTAAAATAACAATGTTGTCACCTGTTTCAAGCAGAAGCGGCAACGCGCATTACTGAATATATGTTATAACGATAGATCATGATTGTTTATCTGAGCAACCAAATTTTTGAAGAAAACGTATCACCCGTTAAAATAGACAAATAATACATAATTGGTGACATTTTACAAGCCAACAAATGCCCGCTAATTGATTTTTCAGGCCGTAAAATCTTCGCACTGGCTAATACCTGAAACCGGATTTTCGATTCGCTGGAAATAATTATATTTATCGCTGAATATGAAACAGGTTTTTACAAAATTGTTTGTGTGGATTCCGAGAAAATCACGTTTGAAATAGGGTGTAGAGGGATTTTGTTGGTTTGCAAAATGTCACCATTAATAAGCACAAGACCAATAAATTTATTTCTATACAATTTAAAAAAGATTGAACGTTCATGACTGAGTTGTGCCCTTAAATCTGTAAACGAAGGGACTTAAAAGAAATTTTAAGCAACCCATTTTACCTTTTTGTTAAAACCCTTATATTTTATCGTGCGCAAAGGCATTTATAAAAACTTTTTGCATCATGATTTTGAGAAAGCCGGAAAAAGGCAAGGGTAGCTCTACACTTTAAAATTAAAAATTAATAAAATAAAGTTGTGTGGTGTGTTGGAATTAAAGTTGTGAACTCTTAAAACGTACGAGAATGGGAGAAAAGTTTTCTTATATTTTAATCTTAAATTGTAAAGATGCCGTTAGTAAAAGTAATAGTATACCGGGTCCGCCAACGTGGCGGGGATGGAAGATTAAATCATTATCGAGGAGCTTATCAAAAATACTAAACCAGCATAAGGTATCGACTTAAAAGCGGCATATTTTAAAAATATTTTACATTATACAGAGTGGCTCAAAAAAGTGTGGCGGACTAAACTTGCATGTTTTTAAATGGAACACCCTATATATTATATAGTTTTCTAATGTTAAACCAAAAAACCGGTTTTAACGGTTTAACATGGTAAATCGGAGGTTGGTTTCCTTGGATAGAGAATGAAAAACTAAGATAGGGAGGTGAAAACCATTTTTCTCTAAGATGAACCGTTTCAATGTTACAGCCTGTCAAAGTCTTAACTTTGTTCACAAATAAAATATTTGTTGACTGATAGGAGAGTTTTGGACTTGCATTGTCTTTATTTGTTTTATACCACAACGTTTCAACTGGTAAGTATCTCCAGTCGTCTTCAGGTGAATATAAAATATTTGTATTGTAACTATGAAAACACAGTAATATTGAATTGTCAAGCTTAACACATTTTAGTTTACCAGTAGCCGTACATAAATAATATTTCCTTACAGTACAATAATAAATATTTCCTAACAGTTATTTTCCGTTGCCTATAGCGACGACTAAGTGTAAGGAAATATTAACTTTATCTTTCAAAAATATTATCAAAATAGTTAATATTTCCTATTGATTTTCGGAAATAGTATATTTCCAACCAAGGTTTAGACAGCTACCATTATTGTCCGAGCGTTAAGTTAAATTTTTATTTTTTCTACTCCCATATGGAAATTTGCTGTTTCCTTTACACTTGTTAAGTGACAAGAAAGGTAGGCTATTTCAGTTAACTGTACGGCAAAATGGTATATTCATTACTGTCGGTAATGCACAGTGTTCATCATCATCATCATCTCGAGCTCTACAACCCTTGGTGGGTCTTGGCTGCCTGCACGATCATTCTCCACCCTTCTCTATCCTGCAACAGTTCAGGATGGTATTCTATTCCCATCGCCCTCAGATCCGCAACGATGTTATCTCTCCATCTCATACGTGGTCTTCCCAGAGATCTACGCCCTTCCGGATTCTGCTCCCAGACCATCTTGATCATACGAGAGCCTGGTTGCCGATGCACATGTCCAGCCCATCTCAGACGTCCGGCCTTAATTCCTTTGATAATGTCTGGTTCCTCATAGAGCTCCGCCAGTTCGTTATTTGTTCTTGGTCGGAATTGCTCTGTTCGTGGGTCTTTGTATGGTCCAAAGATTTTACGCAGGACTTTTCGCTCGAAGCACTTCAGCCTGCGCTCATTTTCCTTGGTAAGTGTCCAAGTCTCACTCCCGTACATGACAGCTGGTCGTATTACTGTTTTATATACTTTAATCTTTGACCTACGGGATATATTTTTGCTGGTAATAACACCTTTTAGAGCGTACATGCATCTACAACCGCACTGTATTCTTATTTTGATTTCATCTGATATACTGTTTTCTTCGTTGATTGTGGCCCCCAGGTACTTGAAACTTGCCACCCTCTCGAAGTTGTATTCTCCCATTGTAACGTTTTGCCCTATCCTATCTCTTCTTGCTCTTTTACCAACATACATTTATTTCGTTTTGTCCTCATTAATCTTAAGACCCATTTCCTCCGCCTGTCTCTCAACCTTATTAAATAGCTCCTTAACCATTATTACTGAGTCTCCAACCACGTCAATGTCGTCGGCGAAAGCCAGGAGAAGCCTTGGGCCATCAATACCAAAGACCTCCGTGGCTAGTTCTGCCGCTCTTATGGCTTTTTCCAATGCAATATTGAATAATATGGGGGAGAGAGAATCACCCTGTTTCAAGCCATTAGACACCTCAAACGAGTCTGACAGTATCTCACCTACTTTTACTCTACTTCTGGAGCCGTTGACACATATACTTGTTAACTTGATTAGCTTTTTGGGAACTCCTAGCTCCACCATTGCGTCCCATAGTTTGACTCTCAGAATACTATCGTAAGTCGATAAACAGTTGGTGAATCACTCTGTTAAACTCCCAGCATTTTTCCAACATTTGTCTTATTGTAAATATCTGGTCGACGGTAGATCTACTTTTTCGGAATCCACACTGGTAGTCCCCCAAGCCTGACTCTACGATGGGTTTAAGGCGTTCCAAAAGTATGTTTGCAAGAATTTTATACGCCGTGTTGATTAAGGATATCCCTCTATAGTTACTACACTTTGTTCGGTCTCCCTTTTTATGGATGGGAATGATCAAGCTTTCTTTCCACTCATCTGGTATTTTTTCCTGGCTCCATATAAGGGTAACAAGTCCATGTAGCTGCCTATGCAGTGCTTCTCCACCATACTTAATCAGCTCTGTTGGTATGTTGTCCTTTCCTGGAGCTTTCTTATTTTTGAGCTTTTTGATAGCCTTAATAATTTCTTCGTATGTGGGTTGTTCCACTTCCGGTTCTGCAGTATGGTATTCAATTGCTGTCTGTTCATTTTGTTGCTCTAAGTTTAGAATGCACAGTGTTGCAACCTTTAAAAATAAAATTTCCCATTTTTAAAGAAAAATTACATGAATACATACAATACTGAAAAAGTGATAATATCCTACGAATTTAACATTGTACGCAAAAATTCTCCTTTTCCATTTAGAGACAGCGTCGACCTATCATTTCTCTCTGCTTTGTATTTTTATTTCTTACAAATCCGGAAATTTTCCATTAGTTGACAACAATCTTATAAAAATTAGATTCCTCTGTAGCGTCCTTATAAAACACTGATCAATGTATTAAATGAAGCTTCGCCTCCATTTTTAAATTACTATAATTTATGTGTATATGGTACAATATGTTAATAATTTGTTCAATATATACGCATTTATAATAGTTTTATCAATAATTCAAGCTGCTGCATGTGCATAGAAAATTAATTTAATGCAGCAATATTATTGAGTTGGTTTTACCATAATTTCTAATATTAACATCTGGCCGAGACGGCAAAACGGCGAGCTTTAGATCCAATGGTCGTGAGTTCCAGCCCGGCAAACTGCAAACTTTTTTTAAACATTTTTAACATAAAGTTCGTAAGTTTCGTCGTAGAAAAAATATACTGTTTAACGCCATAATTCGCTTGGAAATTTACTTCTTCGTGAGATATAGACATCATATCCACTCTTGAACGGCAGTAGAGTATTGGACTTGCATTGTCTTTATTTGTTTAGAATCACTACGTTTCAACTGGTAAGCATCTCCAGTCGTCTTCAGGCGAATACTTTATATCCACTCTTGTTGTACAAACTACCATTACCTACAGTGATAACGAAACTGACACAGAAAACTAAACTTACATTTTAAAATTACTACAACATGTTTAAACAATTTTTCTGAAATATTTGCATACGGACCAAACAAATTTTAGACAATCATTAAAATCAGAGCACCGAAAAATATTCAAACTTCCGGCGTTTCAAACTACGATGTTCCGCTCAATTCTGGCTTTTTTGAATTTACCGATTGCGTGTTGACTTTTGTCTGATTTTATACTTTTTTTATACAGATTTTTAAATTTGCGCGAACGTTGTTTTAAATTATGCAAACATAATTGGTAACCAATAATTTCTCTCGGCGATAACGTGCTTTAGTAAGGCTAGCTTTCAATCGGCCTGGAAATTAACGGTTTTATTTTTGTATATTCAGAATGATGAGCTTAGATGATATAAACATTTTTTATCACTGCAATTAATATTTACTAAAATAGGGATATTTTTTAGCTTTTTAACTAATAGTATATCTGGAAAAATTCTCTTGATTTATCCAGAGAAAGTATTAAATAGTATTGTAGAAACATTAGACATGAAAACATTTTTTTTTACCTACGTTCAAGATAGGTATCGAATTGACCTAAATTTAATTCATCATTATTTTGGGAATTAATTATTTATTAATAATATAAAGTGTAGGCTTGCTATAGTCTATTTCAGAAAGATGTAGAGTAATAAAATGGGAAATTCCGTTCAGTTCGGCTCAATTTCGGTGTTGGCCATAGGAGCGGGTAGATTTTGTTCATTAAATTATTAATGATAACTAACCAAGGAAAAAAAAATTAGATAAAGAAGAAACTATTAGCTATAGCAAATTTACACTAACACTGTTTTATGAAATATGCCGTGGAAGATATAGCTAAAGAATATAGTGTGACTGTGCTGCGCACACCGCCATATCATTGCGAACTAAACCCTATAGAACTTATATGGGCACAAGTGAAAGGATTTGTAGCAAGACCCCACACGACATTCGAAATAAAAACGTTAAGCTACTGTTTGATCAAGCCATTAAGGAAGTGACACCAGAGAACTGGCGAAAAGCAGTCCATCATGTCATAAAGAAGAGAAGAAAATGTGGGATCTTGATCACCTGATCGATCGGACCGTCGACCCGTTTATGATAACGTTAAGAGAAGATGACAGTTCCTCAGATGACGAAAATACTATGATTTTTTATAATTTAATTTCTGTATAATGTATTTTTTGTATTTTATATATTTTTTATGATGGTTAATAAAAAATAAGTGTACATAAAACTATGTACATAATGCTCGCCTTTGTTACACCATTTCCAGTGTTTATGAATTGTGATTACAATAGACAAAACCAATAAATTAACCCAAGCACGGGTGGAACTACCTGCACTTGATGAAAATAAAGAATTCTGCAATGAAATTAGTGCCAAAATATGAAAGTGGCTTAAATATTCGTTGGATCACTCTGTAGTCCCTTTGTATACCTAATGAGCTTTTATTACCCTACACCTTTCTAAAATATACTATAGCTGATTACATAATACATATGTACTATGTTTTATATACTGAATTTTAAACTGACATTATTTTTTAGCTTAGTACTTGCCCTCAAAATTTATTGAGACTAACAAAGAAAGCAGAAAATTTTATGTATCAGTGGTAATCTCGGTTTACTTCAAAGTAATGGTATCACCATTACATTAGACGTCTTTAAACATTTCTTTCGAATATATTTCCAAATGCACCTCACAGACAAAGATGATTATACAATTCAAGTCACACGTTCGTGTTTTCAGCTTCGAGATGAAAATGTTATCTCTCGTACTTATATTAAATTCGATTTTTTTTTTCTTGTGTTAGAAGGAGAACGATATTTTTTACAAGGAAGTAATACGGTTCTATTGGTGGTAAAATGTGAAAGCTATTTTGCTAAAGTCAATTATATACAAGGTGTCAAAGAAGTAATGCAAATATTACAATAACTACTAAAAATATAACTGTGGTGGATATGGTGGCCGCAGAAGGACACAACCGGAACCAACTGTTTTTAAATCAGTGGATAGATATAAGAGGCCTGTCAGATATCCAGACCTCAACCCTTTGGATTTTTATTTGTGGTGTAATAAAAAAAATAAAGTTTACAAAAATAGACATGTTAACATTGAGAGAGAAATTCGAGGAAATTTAATAGGACCTTAAGGGAGTTAAGAGATATCAAGCATCTAACAATGTTAAACATTTTGAAGATTTAATAAAGTAGGTTTTGTTTATTTTTTTTTGCTTTATTAACCACCAAGAGTATTATATTTGAAGCTAATTTGATAAAGAAGGAACTACTATTAGCCATAGCGAATTTACACAAACATCGTTTTATAAGATATTCCGTGAAAGATATAGCTGAAAAACATAGTGTAACTGTGCTGGGCACACTGCCATATCATTGCGAATTAAATCATATAGAACTTATATAGGCGCACGAAAGGATTTGTGTAGCAAGACACAAGACGACATTCAAAATAAAAGACGTTAAGCTACTGTTTGATCTAGGAAAGTAACACCAGAGAACTGGCCAAACGCAGTCCATTATGTCATTAACTAAGGAGAAAATGTGCGTTAATTATAACGTCAAGAGGATATAACAGTTTCTCAGATGAGATTCTTATAATTTTTTATAATTTAATTTCTGTTTAATTTATTTTCCGCTGCCGACGCACATCTTCGCAGGCAGCATGAAGTATTGCGCCTCAACAATGACTTGGAAGAAATCTTGGCTTGGGGTGACAGTAACCAAGTCGAATTTAATGCTAAGAAAACCCAGGCAGCAGTCTTCTCCAAAAAGGTTAACATTGCAGAACCGGATATAGTCATGGCAGGACACGCAATTCCCCTGGCACCGTCTATTAATTTGCTGGGGGTCAATCTGGGAGGTAATATGTTTTGGCATGATCACGTTGCCGCAATTGCCAAGGCAGCTGCACAGAAACTTGGTGTACTTTTCCGCACCAAAAGGTTGTACACACCTCATCAACTTTTGACACTCTACAAAGCCCAGATTCGACCATCATTAGAATATTGCTCTCATGTCTGGAGCTCTGTACCCAAGCACACCCTTCGGCTACTGGATTCCATTCAAAGGAGAGCCGTTCGTCTGATCGGCGACCCCGAGCTGACCAAGACCCTCGATAGCCTGGAGCATCGAAGACAGGTTGGTGATTTGGCTCTCTTTTACAGATATTTCCATGGCAGGTGTTCGACTGACATTGCCCACTTGATTCCAACTAGAGCAATGCAAAACAGAAATACATGGCGAACCACTGCCGCTCATTCATATGTTGTTTAGCTTAGTACTCCTCGAACTTCATTGTTCAAGAATTCTTTCATCTGGAGAACGTCATCTTTGTGGAATGATCTTCCTGAGGTCGTGTTTCCCAATGAATACAATCTTCAACTCAAGACCAACGTTAATCGCTTTCTTCGCACATGCACCTCTCCCAGAGCGCCTTAAAGGATTTTTCCTACAGTGCCGGTGTTTTATCATAAAAATTTTTTTTTATAATGTTTAATAAAAAATAAGTGTACCTAATACTATGTACATACATGATGCACGCCTTTGTCAAACCATTTTCAGTGTTGTGAATGGATCACAATAAGCAAAACCCATAAATTGACCCAAACCCGGGTGGTACTACCTACACTTGATGAAAATAAACAATTTTGTAATGAAATCAATGCCAAATTATGAAAGTGGCTTAAATATTCGTTGGGTCACTCTGTAGTCCCTTTGCATATCTAATGAGCTTTTATTAATCTACACCTTTCTGAAATAGACTCCAACGATGTGTCGATATGGCGACTGGATGGCAAATACTTCTTTGTAATTGGTACACGTGACCATAAAAATAATATTGCTGGTGGCATTTAACGAGTGTCACAATGCTTATTGCCATCCAACCGCCATATTAGGGAATCCAAACCACGTGATTCAATATAAAGAAAATAAAGAATTTTGCCATGAAATCAATGCCAAATTATGAAAGTAGCTTAAATATTCGTTGGGTCAGTTTGCATATCTAATAAGCTTTTATTACTTTACACCTTTCTGAAATAGACTATAAACTATTCAACATTTTTATATTTTTTAAAACGGCGGCGTGCTCAATTTACTTCCTCCTGAGATGAAGACATCATATCCAACCTTGTTGTGCAAACTACTTTTCTCGCATTACCACAAGTTCTATGATTCGCAATTTAAAAAAAAAAATTGAAAGCCATAACACCGATTTTTTTCTCATTCACGAAATCTACACTAAGGCGATTTTTTAATTTGTTCTCAGTAATATGGCATTACTACACAGCAATGTTTATTATACACATCCATACAAACAACTGCTGTTATGGTTACAGTAATAATAATGTATATCACTTTTAACCTTTCTGATTAGGAAAAAAAAATAAGGCTTAATGAAGAAAATGTATTTTAATTAAGTTTAAACGTTCTAAGCAACGTTTGAATCGTGCACCTACACGTAAAAATAAATCGTATTAAATGTTGCGATTATCAGCACTTAAGCACGTCCTAACGCTAAATTTCCTTGAAAACCTGAAGCGTTATCGTTCTTGGTGTACACCAACATTTAGAAGCTTAAATGGGAGGTCGGCTATGGTTGAGGTTAAACTTTCCGAGATATTTCTTTAAAATGTTTAAAGTTTTGTGCCGTATTGCGTTTAAGGTTTTGTGAAATATATTATTAAACTTTAATTTAACATTTTTTTTTTAAATTTCTATTCAAATTAAAATTAATTTTTTTTTATTGGGAATCGTTCAAAATCAATAAGTATAATATTTTTGAAACTGATACCTAAGAAGGATAAAACCGATTCTGTAATTATACAAGTTTAGCCTGAAATAGTTATTTACGATATAAGCGTTGTAAAGATTCATATTACAACACGAGATGTTAAAGTTGTCAAACGAGGCGTCAGCCGAGTGTAATAAAACATCGAGTGTAGTAATATGAATTTACAACAAGAATATTGTACAAAATTTTATCTACTTTCATCTACGAATAAAAATATTTGGCAAAAGGCATTTTTAAAAATAAAAAAGCACCTGTAAAAATGCACCTGCTATTAAGTTTACTAATCAAGTTTTTTATGTTACCTTTCTCATAGTTACTGTTTCGCATGGTTACTGTCGAAACTTTGTCAAACAAATTCAAAAATATAAAAAGCGTTTTTCAAAATGAGCGATTCTGATGGAAGTTTACCCTCTGATATAGAAGCAGCGGCAAACGAAGCGATCTCAAGTTTAGTTCCGACAAAATCCAAGGCGCGGTATGAGTATCAGAAGTTTGAAGATTGGTGCAAAGCTAACAAAATAAAGGAGGTATCTGAGAAAATCCTTTGGGGTATTTTTTCGTAAAGCAATGCTCCAACAAACCATCTACACTATGGACTCACTACTCAATGTTAAGAACTATGATTTCAGTCAAAAAAAATCAAGATATAAGCAGATTTTCTCAACTAATCGCATTTTTGAAAAGAAGTTCAGAGGGTTACAAGGCCAAAAAGTCCAAAGTTTTCACAAAGGTAGACGTATGTAAGTTTCTTAGTATTGCAGATGATGAAACATATAACATTTGGAAAGTTTAAAGGGAAATATCTCGAAAACCGTTACAGATATTAAGATCAATCAAGCACACCTTTTTGACTCAGAAAATGCCCTTCTTTAAGAAACTATAATTGAAAAACACCACCACAGGTAAGAAAAAAAATCATAGATTTATGAAGCCCAGTGTATGCAACTAGCGCCCTCTAGTTTGAAACTTAAAAATTTCTACAAATTCTTATTTCTTGCTCATAAAAACATAATATTGCCAACTTTCAATTCGATTCATTAAACCGTTTTAAAATTAAGGCTAATTTTCGACAATAAACTTTTACTTTCAACACCCTGTATCTCTAAAACGAGTAAAAATCCGGAAAAACTTATGACTTAATCGGCATAGTTTGATGTCTAGTATCTCCAGTTACTCTACGGCCCATATGTTATGGGACACCCTGTATATTGTATTATTTTTTAATTCTCCACTAAATTCTACGCTTATTTTGTGTAAAATGTTATAGATATTGACGTTTAAAATATGCTATTTTCAAACTTTAACGGGCTGTAACATTGGAAGGGTACATTTTTGGATAGAGAATAAAAACTAAGGTAGGAGGTAAAACCATTTTTCTCTAAGATGAACCGTTCCAATGTTACAGCCTGTCAAAATCTGAAAATACCATATTTTAAATGTCAATATCTCAAAAACTATAGCATTTACAAAAGAGACACTTACAAAATAAGCCTAGAACTTTGTGGGGAATCAGAAAATAATACAATATATAGGGTGTTCCATTAATAAAACCCAAGTTATATTTGCCTCGTTTTTTTGGGCCACTCCTTATACTCCACCATAATTTTATAATGTTCTCCTTAATGGTTCCTACCAGTTTTGTATTTCGAATTTTTATGTAATTCTTAAGATAAAGGTGAAAATTACCTTTACTCTATCATTGACTCACCCTGTACAACATGCTCCATGTAGTGAAAAGGCGCGGTTTATTCGTGATGACTCATAGCCTACTATTTGCTCTTAAGGTTCTTGATCAACGTCGATTAAAAGGGTTTACCAGACTATCCAAACGTAAACCTCGAATGCTTGTTTCAAGCACTTTTCTGCAGAGTGGAAAGGGATTATTTCACTTCCTTAAAACACACTTCAGAGTCAATTTTCTCCTAGAGCGGCTCCGACAAGAAAATAGCGCAATTAATTTAATGTTATCCTTGAGAGCCATGACAACGCGTAATCTAATCTCGTCAAATGTAATTGTTGGAAATCGATTCGAGAAAGCGGATAAGCCAGAAATAGAGCGATAACTTTTTTTATCACGCGAGAAAAACTTACTTTCGGCTTTTATTTAGATTATTTTCGGTGGGGGATTATTATCGGGGTTAATTTAGTGATGAAAGGCTTAGTTTTCGTCAAGGCTCGTCAATATTGTTGTTCTAGTTGATTTATAAGAATCGGAAGTGACAAGTTTAGTGAGGATTAAGGAGAAATAGTATATTACTTACACCAGTATTTTGTAGACTTTTCAACTTATCCTACAAAAAAAGGAATATTTCCATCCTGCTGGAAGTCGGCGCATGTCCAGCTCATTCCAAAGAAAGGTAAAAAGACCCTGCCAAGCAACTACCGACCCGTCGCATTGCTTTCAGTAATTTCAAAAGTAATGGAGAAAGCTATTATTCTCTGCAAGTGACGATTGACGGGTTTCTCTCAGACACCTTCACCATCAATGCCGGTGTTCCTCAAGGGTCCATATTGTCGCCTACCCTTTTTTTACTGTATATTAACGACCTTCTAGTGAAAACCCAAAATCCAAGTTATAGCTTTATTGATGACAGTACACTTGTCTCATCTTTTACCTTGACTCCCCAAACATCCGCTGCCGACGCACATCTTCGCAGGCAGCATGAAGTATTGCACCTCAACAATGACCTGGAAGAAATTTTGGCTTGGGGTGACAGTAACCAAGTCGAATTTAATGCTAAGAAAACCCAGGCAGCAGTCTTCTCCAAAAAGGTTAACATTGCAGAACCGGATATAGTCATGGCAGGACACGCAATTCCCCTGGCACCGTCTATTAATTTGCTGGGGATCGATCTGGGATGTAATATGTCTTGGCATGATTACGTTGCCGCAATTGCCAAGGCAGCTGCACAGAAACTTGGTGTACTTTTCCGCACCAAAAGGTTGTACACACCTCATCAACTTTTGACACACTACAAAGCCCAGATTCGACCATCATTAGAATATTGCTCTCATGTCTGGAGCTCTGCACCCAAGCACACCCTTCGGCTACTGGATTCCATTCAAAGGAGAGCCGTTCGTCTGATCGGCGACCCCGAGCTGACCAAGACCTTCGATAGCCTGGAGCATCGAAGACAGGTTGGTGATTTGGCTCTCTTTTACAGATATTTCCATGGCAGGTGTTCGACTGACATTGCCCACTTGATTCCACCTAGAGCAATGCAAAACAGAAATACACGGCGAACCACTGCCGCTTATCCATATTTTGTTCAGCTTAGTAGTCCTCGAACTTCATTGTTCAAGAATTCTTTCATCTGGGGAACGTCATCTTTGTGGAATGATCTTCCTGAGGTCGTGTTTCCCAATGAATATAATCTTCAACGTTTCAAGACCAACGTTAATCGCTTTTTTCGCACTCGCACCGCTCCCAGAGCGCCTTAAAGGATTTTTCCTACAGTGCAGGTGTTTTATCATAAAAAAAAAATTATATAATTACGGACTTTCAAATATAGAATTAAAAATCTAGATTTATTTTTATTCTTGTAATTTTTTTCTCTTCGTTCGCTGCCAGGGCCATTCCCAAGGGGACCTACAGCTTAACGTGGGTTCCGAACCTAAGATCCTTAGTCATGCGACACCCCCAAGGGCTATCAATCCTTAGTTTCTTAACATTGCATGACCTACCGATTGGGGAGTGTGTATCTTCTTCCGCACCCCACGAGATGTCCGATCTCATACGGCCTGGTTACCGGCGTGAATGGGGTGGGTTGGGAGATGATACATTTTACACTCTTCCCTGCATTCAGTTCGTGTGCAATATTTTAAGTCTACATCTTCCTAACAAAGGTTTTCAGATATTTCTTATATTTCATTTCTATTCGTATGCCCTCATTAGATATAAGAAATGTCTGGAAACCTTTGTTAAGTAGTTGTAGACCTAAAATACCACACACGAACGGAACGTATGACTGCACCCATCACAGTTATGCTCCAATGCATCTACCTAGTATAAATAGAGATGCAGTTACTTTACTTATTCACCTGAAGACTACTGGAGATACTTATTAGTTGAAACGTTGTGATGTAAAAGAAATAAGGACTATACAAGTCCAAAACTCTTCTATCATTGTTATCTTTGTTTCGATAACTTAAATAGAAAAATAGTTTCGAAATAGAAAACCAAACTAAAGACTTCAGTCAAGTAGGATTGCGTCGTTTACAGAGCCATCGGCTGCTATCAGTCTTCATAACCATTGGTCCACTCTACTATAACCATCAGGATTGGCTACATCTCCTGCTTTTCTTTTGAGTAATAGTAAATAGAATCACGCCCGACAAAATTGCTTTAGTTTCTATAGCTTTATAGGATGCTCTAACATATTTACAAGAAAGCTTAAAAAAATTGATATATAGCAGCAAAGCAGTTTAAAACTTCTAATAACAGCTAAGCCAACATGTAAATATTCCTCGACGTAGTCGTCTAGGTAAAACAAGTCCACGAATATAAAATGTATTTCAAAATATTTTTTAATTTAAAAAATTTGTATTTTGATGGTACCGAAGTGCTGCCTCATGAATGAATAAATAATAAATCATTACTTAAGCTCATTGTTTCCTATCCGAAATTCATATGTATATATTTCTACCCTTCAGACAATGATATAAATAAATTACCGACATTTCCAAACTTTAGCGATTTATATTTCATGTCGCAGGACCGTCGCACTGCTGTGCCAGAAAGCTCACAAATTAAATTTATATGCGTCCCACTTACAAGTACGCTAACTGGCACTACGATTGTCACAAGCGGTTGTTGGTCCGCAGGGACTTACAACATTAGCTTTTATAATTGAATTTTTAAGTAGTTTTAATCCAATAAGAATACCGGGTGCTTGAATAGGAATTTCGAATACTGTAAAAAAATACTAAAAGGAAGGGACTTATTTCATCTTGCCACGGTTACGGCGGAAATAAGGTCATGTTAGAGATTTTAAGATACCCACTGTCAAATGTTGTTGTTGACAACTTGAGCGAAAAATTGACAATGATAAGGGTCCTTTATTTTATTTGTTTTATAATTAGTTAGATTTGGATGAATTTAAAAACAAAACATTATAAAACGGATTTTTAAGTTTGATCGAATGAGAAGGCTTAATCAGCCTTAACTAGAACTCAGGAGCAGCCAAGCTGCCTACCTCTCGTGTGTCGAATAAAGGCTAGCCTGTCATTTAATTTGATGTTAACATTCCTTGCCTCACTTAAAATGAAATGTGAGGTCATCCTTGTTTCTGATTCTGGGTGCTCGTCAGTGATCTGGCTTGGCAATGTGACACGTTCGATGTCCAGTTATCATGTTGATCTTCTAGACTCCTTAGCTCATTTTGTCGGTGATTTATTCGACACATGAAAGGTAGGCAGCTTGGCTGCTCCTGAGTTCTAGTTAAGGCTGATTAAGCCTTCTCATTCGATCAAATTGGACCACCCAAGGGCGGGTTAAGCCCTCAAGCATCGTTCGTTGCGTCAATCACATGCCTGTCGTCTTGGTTGTTTCCAGTCCACCCTCACGCATCCCCCGGTGGGGGGGGGGTCCGGGACCTGGGAACCCGGATGTTCGTTTATGGCTGGGGGTGTGGAGCTCATGTCACAAAGTCGTCTGTTGCCAAGGAGCAACCGGCGGTTGTCTGGTGCCGAGAGGGGAATCACCCCTGCACTCTCGATCGTGCAACACTACAATTTTTGTAGTCCTTGCCCAGAGTTCCACAGGTCCTTTACCTGGCTCACCGTTTTCTGTCCTTGCGACAGTCGAGCTAGGCTGCCGCTGAACGAACACACTGGCTTCTCTTTCGAGACAACTATTGACTTTAACTAAGCTCACCAAAAGCCGACCCAGTCCGGATCCTTGAAGGGAGGTCCGTGAGTGTGGAGACTGATACCTTCCATGACGATGATGAACAACGCCAGTTGTCAGACGATTGACCATCCATAGGCGCAGACCCTTTGCGGGCCGCGGCCTCAGGATGGTCGCGCGTCTCTGATGAGTCCCAGTAGGACGAAACAACGAAAGGATTGAGATGTTAACGGAAGAAGACAGGGCATACCGTTGTTAGCAGTGAGTCTAAAACCTCCGTAAACTGCCATTCCCCACTGACAAGGTGAGGGGACAGCGGGTAATAGACGAAGGGGTGCACAGCGTGCAAACCCCGGACGCTCGATGCCGTGGAGAGCTACCAATAAACGAATCGTTTACCGATAGGTACGTCCATCGGGTTTGTGATGGTACCATGGCTAGCCTGTCATTTAATTTGATGTTAACATTCCTTGCCTCACTTAAAATGAAATGTGAGGTCATCCTTGTTTCTGATTCTGGGTGCTCGTCAGTGATCTGGCTTGGCAATGTGACACGTTCGATGTCCAGTTATCGGATTTTTAAGTGTTAAGTCAGTTAAATAGAATAGAAGTGTCAGTAGAATAGTGAATAGAACTTTCCCACCTGTATCAATCAATCAGGCAATTAAAAAATATATTTATTGTCTTTTATACAACAATACATTTTTCCCAAAATCGATCGAAAATATTGACATTTTTAATAACATTTCCGAAAGAAAATGTCAATATTTCCTTATACTTAGTCTTTGCTAGGCAACGGAAAATAACTGTTAGGAAATATTTATTATTGTACTGTAAGGAATAGTAGATTCTGTAACGAGGTTGGAATGATAATTTACTTCACATATATAGAACCAATCAGAACGCAAATTTTCATAGCAACCACCTTGGTAACGTGGTCTTACCCGATAAGACCTACGACTAGCTCGGTAAGACCATAGTAGCTTTTTGTCAAACAAACAGTAATTTATTTTAAGAAATCAAGTTTAATAAATAAATATTATAACCACTACAAAATAAAACTGACACACAACATTATTTGGGTTGATTTTAGGGCATAAACTTAACTTAATTTTGACATTTTTAAAGAAATGTTTTAGGACAAAATGTATGCAAGATTAAACCCAGTGTGCTTTGCTTTGACGTAAGCTTAAGAAATCTTTGGCGTTTTCATGGCAACCGTGATGAAAATAAGCGAATTTGATTTTTGACGTTCCACGCGTCTGATTTAGTCTTGGATTTTTAATTAATTGTTAGTTGTGGCACGTTTAAAAACTTAAAAGTAAATCATAATGATGTGTTTGCATATTTTTCTTTATCACAAACGGCTTTTATTTCGGCTTTAATAAATTATCCAATAAAATACACCTCTAGAAGCGGCGTCTTATCCTCATACCGATGTTTTTCACTCGAAACTAGATTTTCTAAGAAAATTTTCACTCAATATAATTTTTACTTATAATCAAAGATAAGATCTTATCAGATTATAAGTAAAAATTATATTTCGTGAAAATTATCAGAAAATCGATTTTTTGTAAAAAACAGCGGTATTACCGCGTATCGAGTTTTCATTCTAACCGAGTAGCAGACTATATTTTCTTAACGACCAAAAATACTATTCGCAATATTTGTAATTTCAGGTGGAGTATTATCCAGTTCCATATCTGATTCATCCGATTTTTCACTCATATTTTGAAGTGCACTAAAATTTGTCTGCTGACATTGACAGTTTCGAAATTCATAGCAACCTATGTCATTTAGATCAATTACAGAATATTCATTCCGTATCTTGTTATGGAATGAAAATACACGCAAAACGCATAAGAAGCAAGTGTTTCAGAATAAATATTCCAACTCAAGAGAGAGAATTTTTGCATTCTATTCAAAAATGATTTTGGAATTATTGCATTTAGTAATGGTCGTGGAGAAATATTATTCCTGTACGGCTAATTGTAAACTAAAATGTGTTAAGCTTGACAATTCAATATTAATGTGTTTCCATAGTTACAACACAAATATTTAATGGCATCCTTTATTTCTGAACAAAGTTAATAATATTTATTTCAAAGTTGATTGTAATAAATTATGTCCTTTTAATAATTTTCAATATACGGAAAAATAGTATGTATACCTCGTAGAAAAAGCCACATTCCCGGACTCCGTATTGTCAGTCTCGGCTTGCACCTCGACATACAATCTTTACGGTCGTCCGGGAATGTTCAGCTTTTCCTACTAGGTATACAATGTACTATTATAATACAAAACAGTAAATATGTTGTTCTCTTTCTCGTAGGTACTGTTGTACTTGCAATGACTGAAAATAAGTAAAATAGAGTAAATAAAGTAAAATCGAGATTAGCCCCCTAGACCATTTGGTGTCTTAAATCCTTTTCTATATAGAATGACTTTTTTTTAGAAGTAATCTTTTTTAGGTACTGGATTCTTACGCGTTCGACTTTTTTTTTGGACATTTTCAGGAGGTGTCATAGCATTGCGTAGGAGTTCTACACAGGGCTTCAGCCCCCCCCCCCCCTAATCTAATAATGGCGTAACTGTTCTCAGAGCTAATAGCTTATTTAATAAGTTCCGCACATCATACTAAAAATTAAAAAAATATATATAGAAATTATTAGGTACTTGTTTTTAGAGAAAAAAAATTGAATAAAAATTGGCAAATTCATGGACCAATTTAAGGAAGATTTACCAGTTATTTTCTATATATGCTGCGTATAATAAAAGTTTTACTGTCGATTGAGTGACGTTCAAAATGATCAGAAAATATCGTGGTAGTAATGTAATATACCGTATTGGCAAACTCGAATCTAGGGTGCCGATATAAACGCATCAGACACGATCGAAGCAGTCGACGTATCAAATGCTTCGATTGCGTGTTCTAAAGAATGGAAGGTGGGAGGTAGGGAAATAGCGTGTTCTCTGTTTAACGTTGTAAAAGCTACTAATAATCTCCGTCTGATGCGTTTATATCGGCACCCTAGATTCGAGTTTGCCAATAGTGTATAAACATTGTATGCATTAAATCTTGTAGTAATTGTCTAGAAATGATTGGAAAACTGGAGTTTTGTGAGCGTAAATTTTGTTCAGTTTCCAGAACAGCCCACTTATCCAAGCACTTTTGTGTCGTTAACAAAAAAAAATAATAGATACCAAAACTGTAGTCAGGCAATGCGTAGAAATAAAAATGTATCTTTTCTTTCGCGTTATTTGTTATTTTTAATCTGAATAATGAGCTAAAGCGAAAAAAGCAACACAACCAAAACCAGCACGATCATAAACTTCGTTAACACATGAATACCCGCCCCCACATACAATATTAATCAAAAATACTTCCGGGCTATCTAAGCGGACATGTTTAATAATGTAAATCATCCTGTCAGTTTGGAATATACCGTGCGCTTCATCCTGCATTAATTAACTAAAAACAATGCCTGGTTTTCGGAAACCAGCAGGCGTTTAATTATTATAGAAATGTTTAAAAGAACAACATGCATAAAAAAGGTGCATATCTACATGTAACAATGCCTTTCAAGAGTACTTATTTTGAAATATTCGAGTAAAAACTATAATTGGATAGGAAAGAGTAAAAACTTTGTGTCGTTAAAATTCATCATTATCATCTCGAAAATATCTTGCTTACTGATTTTGACAAGATACCAAATTGAACAGTTCCTGAGAAATTCATCAAACGATAGGAATCGCATGCTGAAAGTTGTCACTATACTGGGTATATTTGGTTCTTGTCGCAGAAAACATCCGTGCTGTTTGACAATCGACCACCTCGAGGATTTGGATGTTATGAAAAGCTTGATTATGTTCAGTAACAATAGTTATACCTAAATGTTATGATGTACAGTAACGTACTTATAAACATCTATATGTATATGGTTTATGAGTATAGTGTTAGAAAGTTAGAAATGAATAAATAAATTTTTTTCAAAAATTAAATTAAAAAAATTATCTTTGTTAAACTTTTGTAAACACACTGTATAATATACCTGTAGTGCAATATGAAAAACTAAAAAATAAGAAAAAATTGACCTAATCTAGGGGCGAGTACTTTCCAATATAAAACAATCGTGAAAAATTATGAGATACTCATAAACCATAGACATATAGGTGTTTATAAGTACGCCACTGTACATCATAACATTTAGATACAACTACTGTTACTGAACATAATCAAGCTTTTCATAAAGTATAAGAATCACTCGCAAACTTTGCACGATACAACGCACAGTGAGATCTAGCTACCAGTAAGTTGAAATAAAGCAAGGTTTTCCAAAAAAATCGGTATTTCTTAAAATATAGCAGATATCAAAAATTTGACAAATTACTTTCTTTGCTATGAACCAGTGATTGAATTGACGTATAGTGATAAAATTTAAAAATATTATTGTGAAAGTTACACGCCATTAAAATTGGAGCAAAAATCATCGTCTTCTTTAACACCCTGCTTATAAAATTTTCTGACAGTTAAAGAAAATCCAACATTGACAATGGTTTCCCAAGGGATAGATCTATCAGCCATTCAAAACTGTAGGTCGATATCATATCTGGTTCAGAAAATATTAAGTGTTAAATTTAGGCGAAATTTTTCTTGCTCGAAAGCAATTGTCCAGCAGTTTAGATACAAAACAAAGGTTCCCAGAATTTTTACTGTAGTTGAGGCATTTTCTTTTAATTTACACAGAAAATACAGTCCTCTTCGTCTAGCAAATATAGAACATCGTCGAATTTTTATCAAATGTATGAACGAACAAATGTGCTGAAGATCCAAAGCTTAACACTCGTCCCTGCTTCCGTGTGTCTTCGGCCATTTTACAGACATACTCTGCGGCGAACCTGAGAACTATCAAAGACACTGTGGATAGAAGTCTTCAAACTCACTGGAAAATAAGAAGAGAATTGTCAAAAGCATTGTTGACGTCGTCATTTAGTTGTATTGCTTCCATTTGCTCCATAAGCACAATGTAAGTCAGATCAGATATTCATTGGTTGTTCAAATTGTACAAGGTTAATATAAAAAAAAAATAATGATAATTAAGATCTTTATAACAATTTTTTATTCTTTTTTTTTTATGATAAAACACCTGCACTGTAGGAAAAATCCTTTAAAGCGCTCGGGGAGCGGTGCGTGTGCGAAGAAAGCGATTAACGTTGGTCTTGAAACGTTGAAGATTGTATTCATTGGGAAACACGACCTCAGGTAGATCATTCCACAAAGATGACGTTCTCCAGATGAAAGAATTCTTGAACAATGAAGTTCGAGGAGTACTAAGCTGAACAACATATGGATGAGCGGCAGTGGTTCGCCGTGTATTTATGTTTTGCATTGCTCTAGGTGGAATCAAGTGGGCAATGTCAGTCGAACACCTGCCATGGAAATATCTGTAAAAGAGACCCAAATCACCAACCTGTCTTCGATGTTCCAGGCTATCGAGGGTCTTGGTCAGCTCGGGGTCGCCGATCAGATGAACGGCTCTCCTTTGAATGGAATCCAGTAGCCGAAGGGTGTGCTTGGGTGCAGAGCTCCAGGCATGAGAGCAATATTCTAATGATGGTCGAATCTGGGCTTTGTAGAGTGTCAAAAGTTGATGAGGTGTGTACAACCTTTTGGTGCGGAAAAGTACACCAAGTTTCTGTGCAGCTGCCTTGGCAATTGCGGCAACGTGATCATGCCAAGACATATTACCTCCCAGATTGACCCCCAGCAATTTAATAGACGGTGCCAGGGGAATTGCGTGTCCTGCCATGACTATATCCGGTTCTAAAATTAAAAATAATTTACTTTTAACAGTAGTGATATAAAATAGCATTTTAAATATTGACAAGAACCGTTCAAGTAGCTTTATGTAAATGGACAATATACTCTCTAAAAAATAATTTTGCTAAGATAAATTCCCGTCCTTACAAATCTTCAGAATAGTAACGAAACAAGGAAAGACAAATGGATTTTTTGCGTGTTTCTATAAAGTTGATAAATCACATCCAAAGAAAAAATCTAGACCCTATTAATTAATTAAAAAACATAATTTGTCTTGCTGCCACAGTAACCAGTAAAAAGTGAAACATGAAAAGAGAAATAATAGGTTTGAATTTTGTTACCATATTTAAATTGCTTAAAAAATTCTAAATTTTAATATTTTAAAGTTTAAATTATTATATTTTCACTTACGCGTACTATTAGCAAGTAAGAGAGAAATTTTTTATTGTCTTGTGCACTAAGGACCAGCACACTTGCAGGCCGCAGGGGGAAAACTCGGATAAGTCGCATTTTTCTTTGTACAAGAAAGCGATTTTTAAGATTGTGTTTTATTATTATGTCCACTGGAATAGATCCCCATGGCAATGTGTTTTTGAAGTCGCTGAATCCGAATCCGATGTCCGTCTCTTTCCATTAGGTCTAGTGCACACACCGTAAACCACCCAAATACTTAATTTTTTTCCTTAAGACAGTCTAGTGATGCATTCGCTTTTTGATAAATATTTCGTTACTTTTACCTTTTATCCAAAATTCTGCCAAATACCCATATTTGAAGTATAATTACCTACAATTTGGAGTTAAACAAGTTTAAATTTATAAACTAATAAAAGCAGAAAAGGAAAAACGGACAAATTTTCGTTTTTTGCTTTTATTAATTAATCAAAATTTCTGTAGTTCAAAACTGTAGGTTATTGCAAGGATGAGTATTTGGCCTTTTTTTGAATAAAGCGAAAAAGATAAAAAATATTGATCATAAAATGAAATGGCGAATGCATCCATAAACTTTACACTTAATTTCTAGCATCTCTCATCATTTGACTCAAGCATTGCTCTTCTTGGATTCTCGTACTTTTTCTGAATAGTCGGCACTGTTATAAGCCCTATCAAGTACACATAAAATTAAAAGACAAACCTATCGCGTCCAGATAAATATATCTTTTCAACAGTAATATACCGATAGAGGAGGCGTCTTATCGGTAATACCGCTGTTTTTACAAAAATCGATGTAATTTTCACTTATAATCTGATAAGATCCCGAGAGCTTTAGCTCGAGGGTCTTATCTTTGATTATTAGTAAAAATTATATTAAGTGAAAATTTTCTTAAAAAAATTTAGTTTCGAGTGAAAAACAACGGTATGAAGATAAGACGCCGCTTCTAGAGGTGTATTTTATTGGATAATTTACTGAACCCGAAATAAAAGCCGTTTGTGATAAAGGAAAATATGCAAAAACACATCATTATGATTTACTTTTAAGTTTATAAAGGTGCCACAACTAACAATTAATTAAAAATCCAAGACTAAATCAGACGCGTGGAACGTCAAAAATCAAATTCGTTCATCAATTGTCATCACGCTTGCCATAAAAACGCCAAGATTTCTTAAGCTCACGTCAAAGCAAAGCACACTGGGTTTAATATTGCAGACATTTTGTCAAAACATTTCTTTGAAAATGTCAATAATTAAGTTAAATTTATGCCCTACAATCACCTAAAATACTGTTGTGTGTCACTTTTATTTTGTAGGGGTTATAATATTTATTTATTAAACTGGATTTTTTGAAATAAATTACTGTTTGTTTGACATAAAGCTACTGTGGTCTTACCGAGCTAGCGATAGGTCTTATCGGGTAAGACCACGTTACCAAGGTGGTTGCAATGAAAATTTGCGTTCTGATTGGTTCTATATATGTGAGGTAAATTATCTGCTTTTCTTCGTAACATAAAACAAAATAATAATTTTCAAAGCACAATAATATATTCCTAGGCTCAATGTTTCGGTCAACGATTTTTGACAAATTGATTTTATAAAAATTCCATACAAGTTTCAGCACTGTTTTAAATTTCTTCTGGCACAATATACATGAAGGCATTTATTTTAAGCCTTTGACAGACTGTATCCTTTTATATACTTTAGGCTGTACCCTGGCATGACGTATAAGAAATGAAAGATTGTAGGATTTATCCTCCATGACAAAAAATGAAATTGAGGATAAATATGGGTGTGGAATATTTATCAGCTGTAAGAATAAAAAATTTGAATAACATATTGGGAAATTAGATATAAAAATCCATAAGAAAAAACCTTAAAGAATATAGATATTATAGCAATGACTAAACAGAAAAAAAAATTAGTTTCTCAATTTAAAATCATCTATGGTCAAAAGAAAATTTCTTAAAATTCTTTAAAATTAACTATTTTTTTTATATTTATATTTCGTCCAGTTCGGCTCAATTTCAGTATCGGACATAAGCGCACATGGAAGCGACGAGGGATTTTTAAAAGAAGGCTTGCTAACCTTTCAGTCGTTCAATGCGGGAGATTATCACAAGGGCATGAATTCGAATGTTCTTGAGGACTATTTTGGTGAAATGATAAAATATCTACCAGCTGATTCAGTATTAGTTATGGATAACACAAGCTATCATTCATAACGCACAGAAAAGACTCCAATTTCATCTTAGAGAAAATAAGAAATTATCGACTGGTTAACCACCAAAGTATTGAATTTAAAGATCATTTTATAAAGAAGGAACTATGAGCTATAGTAAATTTACGCAAACATCGTTTTATAAAATATGCCGTGGAAGATATAGCTGAAAAACATAGTGTAACCGTGCTGAGCATACCGCCATGTCATCGCGAACTAAATCCTATAGAACTTATATAGGCGCAAGTGAAAGGATTTGTAGCAATACACAACACGACATTCAAAATGAAAGACGTTGAGCTACTCTTTGATCAAGCCATTAAGGAAGTAATACCAGAGAACTGCAGAAAAGCAGTCCATCATGTCATTAAAGAACAGGAGAAAATGTGAGATCTTGACCACCTGATCGATCGGACCGTCGACCCGTTAATTATAACGTCAAGAGGACAGTTCCTCAGATGACGAAGAATATTATGATTCTTTATAATTTAATTTCTGTATAAAGTATGTTTTGTATTTATTTTTACAATACAATAATAATTCCCAAAAAGCACATTATACAGGGTGGCCCATTTGTCTGACAAAGTAATATACCGTCTCTACTATTAAAGATATCAAAAAAAAGTTTTTATAAAAGTTGTGAGGTACAAAAAAATATATGTTTTAAAATTATTTTTAAACATACAGGATGGTCCAAAAAAGTAGGACCATAACAAGATACATTTTTTTAAATGGAACACCCTATATATTTTAGCATTTTTTGTTTTCTTACAAAATTGTCCATATGACGCCATATTTAGTTTTTTAATTTTTTGCAACGTTGCCAAATAAAATGCAAAATTCTTAAAATTTTGGAAAAAACATGATAGTAAAAAATTACCTGTATTTCTCAATAAGAGTATCGAAAATAGAAAATTTCTTGTAAGCTCTTAAGTTTAGGGATAGATAAACTGTCTTAAATCTTTAAGTACTGAAAATTTTGTACAGGGTGTTTTCTGTTGACATCCAAATATACAAAATTTTAAAATACAATAACTCTGTTTTTTCAAATGAAACACCCTATATTAATTAGGCTCGTCTAATAGATATTGTAAGTATCTTTTATTATTGTTAAGTCATACCTATACCTAAATTTACTAGTTTTGGCAATATTTCTATTTTTATTTAAATTTTGGTGAAAAAAACTATAGTTTTTATTTTTCTAGTAAGCCATGATCAGCAAAGTCAAAACAAATGTAATTGAATATAATTTCATATTTATAATTATAATATTTATATTTATAATGTTTGTAAACTTATTTTCAATATCAAGTTGCGTAATAAAAACAAAAATTTAATAAATAAAATAAATACGTAACTAACTATGGTTATCAATTTATTTTAATATGGGATAATTTTTAGTTACATTTGTTTTTAGTTTGCTGGTCATGGCTTACTAGAAAAATAAAAATTATAGTTTTTTTCACTCAAATTTAAATAAAAATCGAAATATTGCCAAAACTAGTAAATTTAGGTATAGGTATGACTTAACAATAATAAAAGATACTTACAATATCTATCAGACCAGCCTAATAAATATAGGGTGTTTCATTTAAAAAAACAGAGTTATTGTATTTTAAAATTTTGTATATTTGGATGTCAACAGAAAACACCCTGTACAAAATTTTCGGTACTTAAAGATTTAAGACAGTTTATCTATCCCTAAACTTAAGAGCTTACAAGAAATTTTCGATTTTCGATACTCTTATTGAGAAATACAGGTAATTTTTTACTATCATGTTTTTTTCAAAATTTTAAGAATTTTGCATTTTGTTTGGCAACGTTGCAAAAAATTAAAAAACTAGATATGGCGTCATAGGGACAATTTTGTAAGGAAACAAAAAATGCTAAAATATATAGGGTGTTCCATTTAAAAAAATGTATCTTTTTATTGTCCTACTTTTTTGGACCATCCTGTATGTTTAAAAGTAATTTTAGAACATATACTTTTTTGTACCTCACAACTTTTATAAGAACTTTTTTTTGATATCTTTAATAGTAGAGACGGTATATTACTTTGTCAGACAAATGGGCCACCCTGTAGATATAAATTGTTCGTTTCAATTATATCATTCATTGTTTTAGAGCATCGCCGTAATCCTCTCAAATAATTTATTGCAAATAAAACGCATAAATTTGCCCGAATGGAAATAACACAGGAAGACGGATTTCCATCAAAGGCAAATACAATGTAATTGGCGTAAATTCCGCGTATAAATTGAATTAAATACTCATTTATCATTCATGTTTATCTTCTTTGGAATATGAATTGCCTTTACATCGGGTTTCTCTACGATCGGGTTAAAGGTTGGATTACATTATTACTAGAAATAAGATTTTGTTGTGAAAATGAAATTCGATTTTAGTTATTGGTAACAAATAATAGGACTTTAGTTTGACGAATCACGCGTATACAGGGTGATTCCTAAGTTGATACTTATTTTTCAGCCGTGTATAGAAGGCAGTAAAATAAACAACATTTTCAAATACCGTTTTTCAAAAAACGAGATTCAGAAGTAAAAAATCTAAGTCTGGTCACTAGTGTCTTATTAGTTATGCATGGTCAGAGTTATTTATTTGGCGATCTGCTGCGGTGTGTTTTTCTGGGTGTCCCACTAAGAATGGCTCTCGGCCGCATCTCGGAAACTACTGGGCATAGAAACTCAGGAAAAAAAAATTATAACTAAAGTGGTTATGAGAAAATCCTGGAAATAATTTTTAAGTTCCGCATTTTGTCGCAAGAGGGCGTAATTGAAAAGTAAACTTTAAAAGTTTACATATCTCCGAAAATTCCACATTAAGGTATATCTTTGATATCACCATTGAAAAGCTTGGACAATTATGCATCATTTTGGTCTTATGCTCATTGGTGTACCGACTTTAATAAAAGGGGGGGAAGCGGTTGAATGTGTAATCAGTTAAATCACTGTAACTTATAAACGACTTATCCGATTTTAGCAAACTAAAGACTGTTTAGAAGAGAAATGTATGCACTTTCACAAATCGTATTTAGTTGTCCAGAATAGTTCTAAAAAAAAATGCTAGAGGGCGCAATTTGTAATAATAATACCACATTTTTTGATTTTACTCCGAAAAAATAAATCATACGGTATAATTATGATATATAACATGAACAAATATTAAAACCGCAGCTCGGTATCTCCGTTTGTTTCAACGTTATCGCCAATAGAATAATTTTTAAAAGTAAGCGATTATATATTTAAAAAAAAAAAAAGTGGGACGCCACTGATATTTTTTCATGTGGATATTATTTCTGATTAGCCTGGTCAGTTCTGCATAAAAATGGTCTCTTGCGTTTTTCTCCTCAGGCACACTGTTCTTTATTAAAATAATTAAATTACATTAGATCTACTATTTATTATTTTTATTAACATTGATAATGAAAAATTTTGTTTTATAATTATTATTATTAATAATATTAAGTAGACATCCTGTATATTGCTGTATTTTTATTACACGTTGGCACAAATTCAATTATAGCAAAAAATGTAATCCACGTTCCAGTTATTTGTCATTTGCCCAAAATATTTTCTAAATTGTCATGCCCGTAATCCAATTGTACCTATCACAGTCACAAATTATAGCGAAGCTGGCCGGACTTCAAAGTTTAAATTATTCAGCTTCAACGGTCCGGTTTGATAGGAAAACCGATAATATAGTTCTAAATATGTTTGTTGAGATAAACAATTATTTACCAATAAATTTATAAAATTACTTTGTAGATTAGAGCTAAGTTTCTGTGCTGTTGATACTTCTTTTTTAGCTGCGTATAGAAGGCATTAAAATAAACAACATTTTCAAATGCCTTTATTCAAAAAACTCAATAATAAGGTACTTACATTTATTTATTACACTATGGATCAAATACGGCCCTGCCTAACTTGCCCGTTGAATAACAAAAAAAACTCTTGGGTGTAGGATGAGCCCCCAAGGTAAAGCGTTCTGCGTATAATCTCGAAGAAGCAGCTGCACTTTGACGACACTCACGGTAACTTAGCACCATATCTACTAGTCCATTATTTTCAAATTTTACCATCTTTACGTGTTACCAATTTAAAATTAACTTGATTCAGAAAAAGACGCCGCTGCGGATTGCCAAATAACAAACTGACCCGTAAATTGTATGACTAATAAGAGATAAAACAAACAACATAAAGTATAGCAGGCTACGTTATGATGACCAGGCCCGCATTTAGATTTTTTACTTCTGTATCTCGGCTATTTTAAAGTTTTTTGAAAAAAGGTATTTGAAAATGTTGTTTATTTTAATGCCTTTTATACACAGCTAAAAAAGAAGCACTAAATACTATAGTCCGCTATAACTGCTAATTACATAATTTAACATCGTTTTAATATTGTTTTTAAAGCGAAGCTGGTATAAATTTAAGACTTTTATCCCTGCATTTATCTTGAGAGTAATGTTAAAGCACCCTGAGGATTAGAACATAAATTCATTGAAAGCCCTAAAAAGTAAGTGTATTTTTTTTTAAACGCCCACTTTAAAAAAGGCGAATAAGATACTTCTTTAAAGCCAGAACCTTTTTTTTATAAATGAGCGCCCAAAAACCTGTATACAATCCAAGTTATATTCTTTTCCAAGTCAATAGAATCAGTGGCAGCTCGTGACATGTTAGTAAGGTCGGACTTTTACGGGAAGCATTCAACATTTTCTAAAAATATTTATTTTAATATGAAAAATATTACATTTTTTTTTAAAGTTAATTATAATTTCTTAAATTTAAATCTTTTTGCATCATGGCCTCTAAGGGCAAACTCAAATGCATCACAAAAACGAATGCAGTTTATAATGTGATTTAATTTTAACCTTGACAGTCAATTTTTCTTTAAAATGCTAATTGTATGCATAACTTTTAAATTTATAATGAACGAAAGAACAGTCAAGCACCATCGTCACCGATGCGTCGAATTCCAACCAACTAAAAAATACGTGAGTTTTGCTTCTGACTGAGACTGGGCCGGCATTATCTGAGCTGATAAATATAAATTATTATCAGTTTTAATTGGTAGGGAAATGGCAGGACCGTAGGTCAAATTACTTGACTGAACTACCCAACTCAAAAATCGACTCCCCGTCTTAAAATAAATTTTCCTTCGGCTTTTGTTTTGTGACCAAATTTTTCGTCTGCGGCGCTATCTAAACTGCTGGACAATTGCTTTCGAGCAAGAAAAATTTCGCCTAAATTTAACAGTTAATATTTTCTGAACAAGATACGATATCGACCTACAGTTTCGAGTGGTTGATAGATTCATCTCTTGGGAAACAATTGTCAATGTTGGATTTTCTTTAACTGTCAGAAAATTTTATATACAGGGTGTTAAAGAAGACGATGATTTTTGCTCCAATTTTAATGACGTTTAACTTTCACAATAATATTTTAAAATTTTATCACCCTACGTCAATTGAATCACTGGTTCATAGCAAAGAAAGTAATTTGTCAAATTTTTGATATCTGCTACATTTTAAGAAATACCGATTTTTTTGGAAACCCTTGCTTTATTTACATTTATTAGTAGCTAGATTTCACTGTGCGTTGTGTTGTGCAAACTTTGCGAGTGATTATTATACCTTATAAAAAGCTTGATTATGTTCAGTATCTAACAAAAGTTGTACCTAAAGTTAGGATGTACAGTGGCGTACTTATAAACACCTATATGTTTATGGTTTTTGACTATCTCACAATTTTTCACGATTGTTTTATATTGGAAAGTTCTCGCCCCTAGATTAGGTGAATTTTTTCTAATTTTTCAGTTTTTCATATCGCACTACAGGTATATTATACAGTGTGTTTACAAAATTTTAACAAAGATAATTTTTTTAATTTAATTTTTGCAAAAAACGTATTTATTAATTTCTAACTTTCTAACACTACACTCATAAACCATAGACATATAGGTGTTTATAAGTACGCCACTGCACATCATAACATTTAGGTACAACTATTGTACTGAACATAATCAAGCTTTTCATAAGGTATAATAATCACTCGCAAAGTTTGCACGATACAACGCACAGTGAGATCTAGCTACCAATAAGTTGAAATAAAGCAAGGGTTTCCAAAAAAATTGGTATTTGTTAAAATATAGGTGATATCAAAAATTTGACAATTTACTTTCTTTGCTATGAACCAGTAATTCAATTGAAGTAAAGTGATCAAAATTTAAAAATATTATTGTGAAAGTTACACGCCATTAAAATTGGAGCAAAAATCATCGTTTTCTTTAACACCCTGTATATAAAATTTTTTGACAGTTAAAGAAAATACAACATTGACAATTGTTTCCCAAGGGATGAATCTATCAACCATTCAAAACCGTAGGTCGATATTATATCTGGTTCAGAAAATATTAACTGTTAAATTTAGGCAAAATTTTTCTTGCTCGAAAGCAATTGTCCAGCAGTTTATTTTAAAAATAAAAGGGCTCTACCGCACAAACCGTCACTGAATAGGATAGGAAAAATTAGGGCGTATATATGTAGAGTTCATTTTTACAAAGCTGAACTCTTCTTTTCACTAATATAATAGTTAAGTATTAATTTCTTTAAAAATACTTACTTTTCGTACACTTTTGGTAGATTTGTTTACCGAAAATTTTTAAATGTTAATTTTCTCGTGCCCCTTTCATCAGTTAATTAAAAGTTTTAAAATTTAAATATTCTTGTTTGCATAATTCATTTTAACCGTTGTAATATTGAATCAGAAAACCAAATCTACAATGGCAAAGAAAGGCAGGCAAATAAAGAGCAATAATTAAAATAAAATCCCGGCCTTACAATATAGGAGAGTAATAATTGAATTTAATAAGGGCAGTGAAGGTCCTGATGGAAAATATATGGGGTGCTTTCAAAATCAGAGTAGAAAAACCAAAAAGTGTTCTTGTCGCTTTCAAAAGCTTTCATGCAACATGTTTGCTAGTTTTTAGAATATAGTCATTAAAAAAATGGTAAATCTTACACTATCACAAATTTGTTTTCATTCCTTACCTAAAGAGCCCAGTAGTTATACAGTGTGATTCCTAAGTTGATACTTCTTTTTTAGCTGTGTATAGAAAGCATTAAAATAAACAACTCTTTCAAATACCTTTTTTCAAAAACTCAAAAATAAGAGATAGAGAAGTAAAAAATCTATGTGCGGGCCTGGTCATTTAAACATACCCCGCTGTAGTTTCTGTTGTTTCTCTTATCTCTTATTAGTATTAGTCATACGGTTAGTGTTATGCACACAGTGCTGCGGTGTGTTTTTCGGAAGCAATTTAATGTTAATGTGGTGATAGATACGTGAAAATGATAAAATTTTAAAACAATGAACTAATAGATATGGTGTCGTAAAAGTGCGGATGTTTCTTCGAGATTATACGCAAGACTCTTTCCCTTGCGGCCTCATCCAGAAGTTTTCTTAATGTTATTCAATGGGCAAGTTAGGCAGAACCATATTTGATTCGTAGTGTAATAAAAGAATGTAAGTACTTTTAGTTTTTTGAAAAAAGGTATTTGAAAATGTTGTTTATTTTAATGCCTTCTATACGCAGCTAAAAAAGCAATATCAACTTAGGAATCACCCTATACAGCGTGATCAGTTAAGGATACGGAGCGGCTATATTTCGGAAAGTACTGGGCATAGAAATTCAGGAAAAAAAAAATTATAAGTAAAGTGGCCATGAGAAAATCCTGTAAATAATTTTTAAGTTCCGCATTTTATCGTAAGAGGGCGTAATTGAGAAGTAAATTTTAAAATTTTACATATCTCCGAAAATTCCACATTAAGGTATATCTTTGATAACACCATTAAAAAGCTTGGACAATTATGCATTATTTTGGTCTTATTCCCATTGGCGTACCGACTTAAATAAGAGGTGGGGAAGCTGTTGAAAGTGTAATCATTTAAATCGCTGTAACTTATAAACGACTTATCCGATTTTAGCAAACTAAAGACTGGTTGGAAGAGAAATGTATGCACTTTCACCAATCGTATTTAGTTGTCCATAATAGTTCTAAAAAAATGCTAGAGGGCGCAATTTGTAATAATAACACATTTTTTGATTTTATTCCGAAAAAATAAATCATACGGTATAATTTTGATACCATAATCGAAAAGTAGATAAAATTTTAAAAATTATTCTATTCGCGATAACGCTGAAACGAACGGAGATTTCGAGCTGCGGTTTTAATATTTTTTCTAGAAAAAAAGAAAGTTTTTGTGGTACATAATTTATGATTATATAGTATTTTTCTTAATCCTGGTGACGTTTATTCAATAATTTTATTACATTGTGAAATTATTATGTCATGCTGAACGACAAATATATTTTAAGTCCTTAGAGACTAAACACCAAAACGCTTTTAGCTCGTCATGCTGAGAGTGTTTTGGTGAAATCATTTTTTTTTTTCATCAAAAAAATCCCTTTGGCCTATTGTATTTTTTAGAAATTTAAAATTATAAGTTTTTTAACATGAGAAATTAAAGGAATATTTTTTAGTTACAAATGTAACTAAGTAGAAACATAGCGCAGCGATAGGCTAAATGTAACCAGTTCGAACCTAGACTAGTGTGTCAGACTGGGCTAGGCGACCATTATATTCAATACGCAGTATGCACCTTCTATTCTCATGGCAAAACTTAACAATCTCAAAAAATGCATTCGATAAGAAACAAGCCACGGCTGTATTTCTATTGAAGTTTAAAAATTATGACCTTATATGACTCTTCACAAATTGGAAGAAAATTTATTTCCCAGTCATTTCTTAATAGCTAGCAAAATATTAAGACCATAAAGAGAAAACGATGTTTTTTTATTACCAACTAATTGAGAGCCGAGGGTTGAAGCAATAAAAATTTATTAGAAATAATAATCTGTTCCAGAGCAATAAAAATGTAATTTTATTTTATAGGATTAGTTGGTTAATAATTTTAGCTTTAGTTCTATTAAAATTGGGAAATTTTATCCTGTGATAATTTTATCATAATAATGAATTTTATTAAATTCTCAAATAATTATTATTTTCTTTATTTTTTAAATAAAAAATTATATACAGGGTGTCCCACTGGGAACCGAATCGATCTATATATAGAAAACTATACATAGGAAAATTTTGAAAATTTGACAGTATGCTGATGCTGATGGGGGCGACCGGGCTAAAATATTTTCATAATGGTGGCACTTCCGGTTATACCGGAAGTAAGTGTCAACTTGCTTATTTTAAATGGGATACCCTATATATTTATATTACATTTTTGCATTTTACGCAAGATTCTAGGCAGATTTTGTATACCACGTCATAGGTTTTTTTAGCATTTGATTGTTTTTCAACGCCGCCATAGCCAAATAAGAGTAACTGAACTTAAAATCTGCAGCAAAATCCACATATAAAAATATTAAATTGGCAATATTTCGAAAATTAAGAATTTTTGGGATATACCACCTTATACAAACTTACCCTTATTTTTAATGCTAAATAAGAAATAATTATAAAATTTGGGTGTTTCCATTTGAAAATCTGGACTTTTGACAGTTTTTTCATTTTTAATCTTATTTTTTAAACACCCTGTATTAATAGTTATTAAAATATTATAAAAAATCTATTAAAGCAGATCCTTTATAACAAGGAATTCCACTTAAATCAAATAAATAAGGCTTCTTTATAGAAAAAATTGATAATTATTCTAAGCCTTGCAAACGTCATTTTTGACAAAAAAATTCAAATATGTCAAAAACGTGTAGACATAGGTATAGGACATAGTATACAAAATCTGCCTAGAATCTCGCGTGGAATGCAAAAATGTAATAATATATAGGGTGTCCCATTTAAAATAAGCAAGTTGACACTTACTTCCAGTTATACCGGAAGTGCCACCATTATGAAAATATTTTAGCCCGGTCGCCCCCATCAGCATCAGCATACTGTCAAATTTTCAAAATTTTCCTATGTATAGTTTTCTATATATAGATCGATTCGGTTCCCGGTGGGACACCCTGTATTTTAAGGGGATTTGTTAGACAGGTTTTATTGGTATTTGCTTTTTTCAGTTTAAAAATTCTCTACATCCAAAAGAGGCTCTAACATAATTTATAGCCATAGACCTTCTGGCCACTGTTTTTTTTAAACTAAAACGAAATTTTGTTTTTTAAATATTATTGTTCTCCAAAGTTTAGAAGTCAAGAACACATAAGGAATAATCAGTACTACCATAAGAGATTCAATAAAATTAAACCATAACAAAACTTATCAAAAAAGTAATGTTTTGAGTCAAATATTCTCATATTTCACACAATTTGTAAATAAAGGAGCCAGGAATTATCTCTTTCTGATGGAAATATTTTTTTTTGTGGTAAAAGGAAATTCTAGATGAGGGCGAGACCAAATTATCCTAAATTTATATTCATTTTTTAAAATTACATCTATAAGGTTTGCATAATATCACTGCTGGATTTCCTGTGACATTTTGCAGGATTAAGCTTTATATTTAGCGGAGATCCCCTGAGAAATATGTTCGTGATTAGAGAAACCATGAATAAAACAGAGATAGTCGGAACGTCGCGGGAGTTTAAATATTTCATGAATTTTATTAAGGTCAAATTATTTAGCAAAGTCATTTATATTTATCAAATTTTTTTGATTGCAGACATAAAATATGCCTGTCGAAATAACTGAAAAGCTTATCAGAAATGTTAAACAGCAGAAAATTATTAACATAAAAAAATTCCCAAAGCTTTCAGTCTACTATATGTTATTTAATGCTAATAAAGTTCATCCTGGTGAAGCAATAATACCTGGGAGACCGTGCATTTCGACCTAAACTTTGCAATGTACAAAAAGTAGAGGATGTGAGGTGAATTATTAACCCACAAACCTCTATTTGGAGTTTAAGCCAGTAAATAAATTTAATCCACAGAACCTGTAACACAAATGAAATGTGACCTGCCCATTATTCTGGTATACGCCTATGGTCTACACAGAAAAACCAGTATTGGGGTATCAAAGAGAAATTCATTAAATCAATGGTAAACTGTATTGGTTATTCCTGAATAACTGTTCTATTTGTTTTAATGCATAACCTATTGTTGTTTCTTTTTTTTTTACGGTTCGCCGACTACGTAGGCCATCTTGAACCGGTCATCGACCACAACTGTGATCTACCGACTGGGGAGTGTGAAACGGCACCTTCATCCTACGAGATATCCGATCTCATCCGGCCTGTCCGGCGTAAATAGGATGGCTAGGTGTCGATTCATTTTACACTCTTCCCTGAGGCAAGAGCACGCCGTGTTCCCAAGCGGTCACCCGCCCAAGTACTAACCGCGCTCGACACAGCTTAACTTCGGTGATCTGCGGGAACCGGTGCTTAATATGTCGACAGGCCCTTGCCCGTATTGTTTTTTCATAATAACGATTATCACTGATTTAACTAGATCTCATTGGTTTATATGAAAATGCCATTGGTTATCATTGATAAAATATATTTGTTATAAAAGCATCTATATTTAAGCACCATTGGTTTTCAATAATAAGTTATGATTGTGGGAAAACAAGCTACAATGCGTTCAAATATTTAATATTGTAGGATTACTTTTATAGTTTTCGATCTTGAAATCCCCAACAGGACCTCAATCAAGTTCATGAGAGTAGATTTTTCCATAGGGGTATGCAATTTTTCTCATGAAAAATGCGATCTTGTATTCTTGAACACATTTCTTAGTTTCCAATAGGACCACTGGAACTCCAGTTTAAGTACACGACAAAGATACACACTGAATACTCCAATCTGTTGCTCTTCACTCACTAGAACTAGAACTCGCTAACACCCGTATTCACCAACAACTATTTTTTCACTATCAGTCGGTTAAGATTCTTGTTAGTCTGTTAAATTCTATTCTCGTATTCACCATTGGATTTTAAGCCTTATCATAGAGTTAACATTAACAGTGAAATTTTGAGCTGATAAGAAATAACAAGCTGTTAAGTTTTAAAATTGTTGTTAGATTTATAACAACTTGACAAACACATGACAAATAATAACAATTATTAATAGGTTTTTCGTTTAAAAATTAATTTAGACTATCGAATACATTTTCCACGTTTGCTATAGACTCTTCAGACTCCGATGATGAGGAAATCGTACGAGAAAGGAACGTAAAAGTGCGTAACAATGTATTTGAAGAAATAGACGATATTGAATTAAAAAACGGTTTAAAAGAAATAAAAACACATTTGAGCAATTGGCGAATCGGTTAGATGGAGTAGTTGAATCAGTAAATTATAGAAATCAACCTATTTTAAGAATATATTAAATAGTTGTTTAAGATATTATGTTATAGGATCATTTCAAATAGATATCGGGGATTTCCGATTTTAATATACTTTTGTTCCAATGAAATTAGACTCCCGCATAGTATAATTACTGGATGTCTTCCTATATCCTGTTTTGTTCTTCATTAAATTTTACTACTGGATCCGTAAAATTGTATTTATTAGCGTAAAGTGACGTAAAGAACGGATTTGATTGATAAAACGATATTTCAGAAGATATGAGGTTGGAATATTTTACTCTGAAGTTAGTTATAAACTAGAATTGCCAGCTCAGACGTACGTACATCAATCTAACTCTCTGTTTGTTAATAGAGCGTCCCTGATCTATAGTGAATACGATATTTCATTAACCGACTGTTAATCCTTATACCGATGTTAACTATCAGACTGTTAAGTTAAAGATGGTGAATACGGCTGTTATTCTAATAAAATAAACAAAGCAACAACGCATATATAAATACTATAGGAGGCAAGGCGACGATAATGTCGTTCATCCCCGCTACGCAGGTGAAGCAGTATTACCTACCTGTTATATGATTGAATTAAACATTGAGTACCATTGATCGTATATTGGCCGGATACTCTTAAGGCAGGCAGGATAGATTCCGAGGCATAGTGTAATTACGATATTTATGTGATAAACGTAAACTAAAATTTTAATTTTAGTTAAAATAATTATAATAATAACATTTTATAATTGAAAAAATTCTAAATATGTGTTCTTATGTTTTAAAAAAGCAAAGTTAAATTTTGTCTGCAAAATTATGTAGGTATGCATTGGGCTGAATTCTATAGAAAAATTATTGTTATCTATGTTAAAAGATAATATTGTTAACTAAATGAACAATACCATGGTGTTTTACTAAATTGAAAAAAAAATCCCGAAAAAGACTTATTCTTATTATCCTAAATTCCAGGGAGCGGTAAATTTTAACCTATTTTAGCCTATAATACCTACTTTAACGAGTTTAATTATAAAATTATTTTTAGTATCAAACCTGCTACATTTATCAATTTTCTTTAGTATTAGTTAGGAAGCTTCTTTACTTTTAAGCCTGTAAGCTACCTAAAAATAAATTATTGCGTACTTAAAGATTGTCTACCAAGAAATTCAGCGTTGTGCTGCAAAATACTGTTCAAAATACCAGTGTTAATATTCAAAACAAAATAATATTATCCTTTACAAGAGAAGAGTCGCAGCTTGTCAACGGAAAACTGTAGCTGAGGAAGGGTAATGGTGAAGACTATAAACAATCTTCTGTAAAGGCTATATGGAACACTACAGCAAAAATGATTCAAGAGATGTATTTTACAGAATACGAAATAAAGATTGTCCTTTCACGGATATTTTCTTTAAAAATGCGCGAATGGCAAGAGACACAAAGAAAAAGCAGCTTTAAAGTTGTCAGGAAAAGAGAAAAGTAAGTTCAAAAGCATTATCTACCAAAGATTTACTAACAATAATGCAAAGCTACAATGAAGAAACCCCGATCAAGCACAAAAAAGTTTTTCCATTTCTGATCAATTGAACTAGCATGGAGAGGCAATGAGGTCGTAATTGCAAAATCCAATATTTTGAAGAGGAGTTTGATACCATATCAGCGGCGGCTCGCGGCCTTAAAAAATGGTAAAGAGCTAGGTTTAGTGCGGGTACTTAAATAATGATTCAATAAAAACCCGTGTAACAAAACGTCTCTCTTATCCTCATCGGTCTAAAGACTGAATGAAATTTCCAACAAATTACAAACTATGTCATTAATTGGGTTCATTTTTAACACACAACTAAGTAGGTACGTATACTACTGAATTAACTAAAAAATAAAAACAAAACTTTTTAATCACACAGTAAATCACGTAAAAACGATATCTATCTATATACCTTAAGGTTAGGCGAAACAATGCTAAAACAATGGTGCATACCACTGATGTATTTTTAAATTGCCCTTCATCATAATGCAAATTGTTACATGCTGTTTTCGTGACTGATGTCACGTAACCATAGCGACGGTGAATATCAAAGCCATGTTGGGCGTTGGGTCTTAACTTGCGTTTAGCTAACGGACACGGTCGGCTGGGGAGCGCCAAAATGCACGAGTGTTTATAACAGTGGCGTTATTAAGCATAGCTAATTCGAATATAATTATTTTTTAAGGACTAAAGTGGTAGCTGTAGATTAATATTTAATATTGTCAAAAACCTTTCCTTCTGGTTTTTTTTTTTTTTTTTTGGTGAAGAGCCCCTTCATCTACTTCACCTGACGAGCCGCCACTGCACCATATTTTTCAAGACAGCTCCAGGTGGTTCAAAAATATTTGCAAACAGCAAATGGTTGGTAAGAAATTCATCAAAAAAAGACCTATAAGAATATTTTTTAAATTATTGGAAAAAAGGGGACTAAACATTTCCACAGACAGACTATTTCTCTCCGTTCGCGTTTATTCAAACTGGCAGAAGGGCTGTTGGTTCAAAAATACTCCACTAGGAGAAATACAGTATCTAAGTGGATCAAAACTTCAGCGGACAGAATTGGAATTGATTCGAAGAAGCATAAAATAACAAATCATTCTCATCGATCTTCTGCTGTGTCTGCCCTATTTAATCAAGATGTTGGGGAACGATAGTTGATTAAGTTAATAGGCCACTTAAACGCAAATTACCTGAAACCATATCTGCAGCTTGATCCTAGTCATCATCTGAAGCTCATCGAAAATCTCAGAACAATGTTTATTAATAGATTTAAAAGAACTTTTTAAATTTGTATTCTACAGATATTGGAGTTATTTTTTACAATCGTTTTATTCGAATTTTCATCTTTCCATCGCTGAAAAAAAACTCTTACTTAGTTTTCGGTCCAAGAAGCACCTCTATTTAACGCGTTCAATTTTAGGGCGGTCGCATCCGCTTAATTTTTTTTTAAATTCAAAACGCGAAATACAAAACTTAAAATCTTCAAAGAAAATTATAATTCCTTTGTAAAAGAGGAAAATGTTCTTATTCCGCATTCAAACGGAGTCATTTCGTTTCTTTTAACAAAACCGCAGCGGATTCTTTGTTGAAAGCGTTTTCTTTTAAGTTAAGTTAAAAAGCAATACAAGTCTTTTGTTACCTAAAATATTTTGTTCGTTGCGCTATTTAACATTTTAATTAAATTTAAATTTAATACTCTCGATATAAAATAATATAAGCGGGGATATACAAGTTTTAATTAAGAATTATTGTAGATAATATGTAAAAATTACGTTTTTGGCCTAGTCATTTCTTGCCATTCTTTCAAATTAGGCTTTTCACCTCTTCGTTCGCTGCCAGGGCCATTCCCGACGGGTCCTACAGCTTATCGTGGGTTCCGAACCACAATACTCAGTCGTGGGACACTCCTCCCAAGGGCTAACCCTCGGTTTCTCGCGCGATTGCAATGGAGATTAAGGAGTGTGTACCTTCTTCCGCACCCCACAAGATATCCGATCTCATCCGGCTTGCTTACCGGCGTGAATGGGGTTGATTGAGAAATGATACATTTTACACTCTTCCCTGCATTCTTAAACCTACTAAAATTCGAACATACTTTTTTATTGTGCGTATGCCTCCTCCAAGGATCGAACTCGAAACGCCACGGTCGAATGCCAGCAACTCACCGCTGAACCATCGCCGCAGTATTGTTTTTTGGCCTATCGCTGTCACTGAGCACCTCCAAATTGAAACGAAATATTTATTTCAGATAACTTGGTCAATTGAATTTAATGAAATTTACTTTCATTCAAATGACCATTAGAAATTGACATTCAGATAGTTAATTTCTTCTTAATTACCTAGATCCAACCGAGCTAAAATTTGTCATGCGAAATTGCGGTTCTTTCGGGTCCGATATACAAAAAAACTAAGCAAAAAATTGAGTTTGCGGGATGGAAAAACTATTTTCATGCAGAAAAAAAAGCGAACGAAAAGATAAACCATCGAAAAACCTGAAAATAATACTATAGTCTATTTCGGAAAGGTCTAGAATATTAAAAGTTTACTAGTTATGCAAAGGGCCTATAGAGTGACCCAACAAATATTTAAGCCACTTTCATAATTTGGCATTAATTTGATTGCAAAGTTCTTTATTTTCATCAAGTGCAGGTAGTAGTACCCCGGTTTGGGTCAATTTATGGGTTTTGCCTATTGTTATCCATTCACAATCACTGAAAATGGTGTGACAAAGGCGTGCATTATGTAAATAGTATTAGGTACCCTTATTTTTTATTAAACATAAAAAAAATACAAAATACATTATAAAGAAATTAAATTATAAAAAAACATAATATTCTTCATCATCTGAGGAACTGTTATCTCCTCTTGATGTGATAATTAACTGGTCGACGGTCCGATCGATCAGGTGGTCAAGATCCCACATTTTCTTCTCTTTTTTAATGACATGATGGACTACTTTTCGCTAGTTCTCTGGTGTCACTTCCTTAATGGCTTGATCAAACAGTAGCTTAACGTCTTTCATTTTGAATGTCGTGTTGTGTCTTGCTACAGAGTCTTTCACTTGCGCCCATATAAGTTCTATAGGATTTAGTTCGCATTAGTTCTACACTTTTTCTACGGGTTTGTAGATTCAAATATAGATCGCGCTGCAGTAGCCCACTGGGGTACCGCACTAATCCGTAATGCAATGTCGTATTTAAAAAAATAAAGTAGTAGAGTTTAGTGTCCGTATAAGAAAAATAGAATGAAAGTTTTATCTATATTTTGCATTAAAGTACACAGGGACGCCTTGTATATTCTAGAATCTAGAACATATTCCGATGTTGAAAACTATTAAAATATAAATGTAAATTTATTTATTCAACACGCTTTTCTCTCTTCCACGCGAAACTGTCCGCAGCGAAATCTAAAACTTTTAGAAGTTTTCCCAGGACAGCCAGCTCGATTATACGTGACATTCCTCGGTTTGGGTTTGTATTCAGGCAGTGGCCCTCCAGGGAAATATGTTTATTATTACGGCCAAACTGAATAATAAAAAAACACCACTGATGCGCTAAATCTTTTCGGGCAAACTTTAGGACTCTGGAAAAGCACCAATGAAGTTTAAATAAAAATAATTATTGGATAGAGCTGAGACGTGCTTAGTGTACCATCAAATGGAGCTTTTAGTTTAAAAGTATGCATTTCAATTGACTTAAAGTCAATTTAATGGCCCGTAAAGTGAAGTTAGCGAAAGTTATTAGTCAATTAAAAGCATCGGACTAATATTTCTAAATTATTTTCCAAGGATACCAGATCCATGCGAAATGATATCTGTATACAGGGTGATTCCTAAGTTGATACTTCTTTTTCGTATAGAAGGCATTAAAATAAACAAACTATTTTTAGGTTATGAAGTGTTGTTTTCTGTTGTATTAAATAATAAAGAGAATTTTTTTTTTTAGTTTCAAATCTTTGACAACCTATTCAGACGTGGGGAGTTGCATAATATAAAATATGATGGAGTTACCTGAAAAATAAGCTTTATACTATGTTTAATTTTTGATATAGCATGGAAAATATTATTTTTAATAACACACTTTTAAATGAATCAAAATTTTTTGAAACTTACGTATCCAAAGTAAAAAAACTTGGTTTATATAAATGTATTATTAAGCATAATATGTTCTCTAGAGTATATTAAAAATTCAACAAAATATACGGCTTCTTTTTTGGGCTACACCCCACATATTATAGCAAATAAGTGGTGCTGTCATAATAAACCACTTTACTATTATAGCAATGCTTACTTGCTACCGTAGCTAAAAAAGAGTTCGTGAAGTAAGTAGGAACATTCTGACGCAGCAAAGTAACTTTCTTGAAATAAATAAAAAAAACTTTCTAATATAGCAAAATGTTATACTGATATTGAAAAAAAAATTCTTGTTTCAATAACGATGCAGATGACGTAGAAAAGTATCTTTATTGTTCTAGCAAAGTCTCTTTATAGCCGATGGTCAGTTACTTTGCTAATATAACATTTTTGTTTACTTGAGCTAAGTGATCATTCTTTATAAAGTGACTTTACTACGATAGCAAAGTAATTACAGCCAAATGGATTTTACTGTCTCAGGTAGTTTTTCTTCTGTCCCCTATGTTAGCATATTTCTTTATAAGCGGTATAAAGATTTTTATAAGGACAGCAAGAATCTTCTCGCAGTGTAGTCCCTTTGCATACTCAATAAGCTTTTATTACTCTACACTAGTCTACACCCTTCTGAAATAGACTATAGTTAGTTGTCACACTAAAACAGCGAAACTAATGAAATGCAACGTTAAAATTTTTGTGGAAATTTTAAAATTTTCCCTTCTATAAAAACAAACGTTATTCCCGAACCAAAACCCTAATGTTTTTTGTATAAAAATGGAAGCCTTTCACTGTTAAAATCAATGATGTTACAATACGTTTACGCCTCAATATGCAATAATGTTTTTTGACGTATAATGCGTTAATGACCTGACCTATATAACCAACATCTAAATTTATCATCGCATTATAAGGAAGAGTTTTTGTACTACCGGGTCTTAAATGATACATTTTAACCCTTGTGGTCTAGATACAGTGTGTATCTAGAACCAGATTTTTATTTTGAGTACCTTTGGACCTCCCAAAACTAATGATGTGTCACACTAGTCACTAATCATTACTTTTTAAAGGTCAACATTTACTACAAAATAATAGAGAACTATCTACATAAATAAGGATGCATATATGCATTATAAATAAATATATTTTTTGGAGGTAATGGGAACGTTATAGGTCACAGAGGAAGGTGCCGATCGTTTTGGTTATACAGGGTGTCCTTGAAATGACTGTACAATGCTTCAACATAAATTTCTTAACCAAAAATAAGGGCATCTAGACAAACTTACCTATATGCAATGTTGCTTCGTTTTGACACTACAGGGCGCTAACGTTTTCAAATCAATGTCGTTTTTTTGGAATAATTTCTAAACGCCTTTATCGATATCCACTAATTTTGGGACAAAGACCGACCACTATTAATAGCATGTTTTAACGTATACGCCATCTTTTTTTAATACCTGCAAATTTGAAAATGGCGTGTGGTTGATAAATAAAAGTTTGTATTTTTGATACCCCCCGTATAAATGACTTAAGTTATTTCTCTGACACTAGCTGACTTCAGGCTGAAACTTTTTTGTCTCTTATAAAATTTTAGCCAGACATGCAGTTTCTCTACAAAAAAAATATTTACGATACCTTGTAATTCAACATTGCTGGTTATTCAGAACGAAAAAACCTGAACATTTTTTAAATTCCAAATAACTACCAACTACTTTAATTTTTATAACAATTGTTCCAAATGTTCACTGTGTTCCTGAATACATAAATTAATTATTTTCAAAAAATTAAACTGTACTTTGAGCATCGTGTCGGGCTTGTTTTTAAAATAATCTGCAGCTCTGATAATACTTTGCAATAACTTATCTTACTCAGCGATGGGGGAAGCATACACTTTTGTCTTAAGAGCACCCAACAGAAAATAGTCCAGAGGCGTTAGATCTGAGGATCTTGGTGGCCCAAAATTAGTATAAATCGATAAAGGCCTTTAGAAATTATTCCGGAAAAACGATATTCATTTAAAAACTTTAGCGCCTTGTAGCGGCAAAACGAAGCAACATAGGTAAGTTTGCCTAGATTACCTACTTTTTGGTTAAAATATTTGTGGTGAAGCGTTGTACAGTCATTTCAAGGATACCCTGTACCTATTATGATCACAGAAAAAATATTATTTGACGTTGCAGCGAAAAATAATAGGTGAAACGAAGAAAGCATTTAATATTATTTTTATCTACTTTCATTTAGTAATATGAATTTTACAGTTCTATAAATCGTTTTGTAAGGGCATCTATTAATAGATGTCTTTACAGAACTAGTGCTGTAATGGAAAAAAAAGGTTTTATTAAAATTTTGCTATTTTGTAAGAAAAAAAGACAAAGACAAAAGAAAAAATTTTGCTGTTGAATAAAACCACACTTTTTAGAAGAATGATTTATTATTAACAATTATAAAATCAATTACCAATTATTAAATAAAATATAACACTTAAGGTTTATTATAAACATTAATAATACCCTTTTTACAGTTAGAAATTTGTATACCAGAAGTGGATGTGATGGAGCCCTTTACGTTCGAATTTCCAATCATTAAATCCGTGTCTGACCCCATGATCTTCTTTGCTATTTGTTACTTTTTTTTTGTAAAGAATTCTCAACGTAACCTTCTACCGTAGAAGAGGATTTCCAGCCCCCATGACGCTTTAACATCTGCATATATGCACCACCATCAACTAGAATGGTGGCTGAGGACCTCCTAAAACAATGTCCACTGTATCCTTCGGGATTATTCAATCAAAGTTTTGTTGCAATCTTTTTTGGTATACTTCCAAAACTATTAATTTCGACAGGCTGGGAGGTGCTTTGTCCTTTTCCATAGAATACAAAAAACCGCTTGTGAGTTGCATTAAGAGTTTAGCATACTTTCGAAAAATACTTAAACAGTTGACACCTGTCACATTTCCTTCTGTTATAACAAATTCTCGCATAATTTTGGTTTTCGAGAATGGAATCACAATTTTTATATACAAATCATTGTATTCAATATGATCCAACATTAACTTAGCTAGTTCTTCGCGCCGACAAGCCCCAAAAATGCCGATTATCATAACAACCTTCATAAGTAAATATGTTTCATCATCTGCAGTACTAAGAAACTTACATAAGTCTTCCTTTGTGAAAACTTTGGACTTTTTGGCTTTCTTGTAACCCTCTGAACTTCTTTTCAAAAATGCGATTAGTTCAGAAAATCTGTGTATATCTTGATTTTTCTTAATTGAAATCATAGTTCTCAACATTGAGTAGTAAGTCCATAATGTAGATGGTTTCTGGGAGCGTTGCTTTACGGAAAAATAACCCAAAAGGATTTTCTCAGACACCTTCTTTATTTTGTTAGCTTTGCACAAATCTTCAAACTTCTGATACACCAACTCATACCGCGCCTTGGATTTTGTCCGAACTAAACTTGAGATCGCTTCGTTTGCCGCTGCTTCTATATCAGAGGGTAAACTTCCATCAGAATCGCTCATTTTGAAAAACGCTTTTTATATTTTTGAATTTGTTTGACAAAGTTTCGACAGTAACAATGCGAAACAGTAACTATGCGAAAGGTAACATAAAAAACTTGATTAGTAAACTTAATAGCAGGTGCATTTTTACAGGTGCATTTTTATTTTTAAAAATGCCTTTTGCCAAATATTTTTATTCTTGGATGAAAGTCGATAAAATTTTGTACAATATTCTTGTTGTAAATTATTATTACTACTCTCGATGTTTTATTAAACTCGGCTGACGCCTCGTTTGACAACTTTAACATCTCGTGTTGTAATATGAATCTTTACAACACTTATATCGTAAATAACTATTCAAAGAAGTAGTCCATTTCTCCAAGAGCCTTTTTTTTATTTTTAAAAATGGGGGAACTCAAAGTCAAAGTCTCAATCATGTCTTAAAATTTAATCAATGGGTGACATGTTTCGCCCTAAACTATGGGCATCATCAGACCTAACATTCACAATATTGCAAAGTCATGTATATTACGTGTTAATTTTAATTTTAATTTTTTATTCTGAATGTTAGGTCTGATGATGCCCATAGTTTAGGGCGAAACATGTCACCCATTGATTAAATTTTAAGACATGATTGAGAAAAAAAAGTAAATAACTATTGCAGAATTATTGCAAAATTATACAGGTTGATAACTTATCGATGGTAAATATCTCTGTTTGACCCGTCGGATCCCGAAATTAACGTTGGCGATTTCGTTTGCAAAAATTGCCTGATTTTCCGTACACGAACAACCGGTACTGTTTCTCCGGTCAAGGTTCGCATGGGCACCTTTAAATTTCCCTTTTAATTAACAACACGAACGATGGCCAATATTCGAAAACCTCTCATTGATTTCCCATTCTAAGTTTATTGGCCTGAAAGGTTTGGAAATAATGAATATCGACAGGAAAGCATGAAGGTATGTACGGCAGAGATGTACGGGCGATCGGTAATTCGATAGGTATCGGGGTGTATCGGTATTTGAGTAAATTCATTAATGAATTACTTTTAAAGCTAATTAATTAGTTTTACATGGTTTGCATAAGATGTTTTTAGCATTTTATCAAATTAAGTTCAAACCAGTGGCGGCTCGTCAGGTGAAGTAGGTGAAGGGACCAAAAAAAAAATAAATAAAACCAGGAGGAAATGTTTTCGACCATATTAAATATTAATGTACCAATATAGCTACCATTTTAGCCCTTAAAAAATAATTATGTTCGAATTAATATATATTTAATTTAATCCGAATATAGCTATGCATAATAGGGCCATGGTTAACTTCGATGGACAATAATTATACACTCTCGTGCATTTTGGCACGCCCCAGTCGACCGCCGTGTTCTCTACTCAACAGCATTGGAAGGCAAGCAGAGCCATCCAGTCAAGCGGTTTTGTTTTTTTGTCGCTATGGTTACGTGACTTAGCTTAGAGGTCCCTAAAATGGTATTTAAAGTCCGAAACGTCGAATTTGAAAACAAATAACGTCGTCTTGTAGAACATAAAAGACGACTATAAAAAAGTGTTTTTTGTTTTTTCCCCAAGTCAAAAATGAAGGTGCAAAAAATTAAAAATCAAAAATAGAAATTTCGTTTTTTTTTCGGATATTTCGGAAAGGATTCGGACTATTTACTATTATTTTTTAACAAATTATTAAGCCACAAAAATAAGCAACTTTGCCTCAATTTAATTATCTTTATATGTCTTGTGGGGACTTTGCATATTTCACAAAAATTTTTATGATTTTATTGATTCCTACTGATGGCGTTACTGGTTTTTCATCGCGTTTTTATTTCTTAAAAACGCCTTGAAAGAACAGGCTCGCTGTACTGGGGGTCGCTTACGGGTTATGACTTTCTGATGAGTTCTAACAAGAACGAAACAGCCTGTCATTGTCTACCTGTGCCCCAGGGATTCCATTACCTTTGGCGTTCCTGTGTACTTTAATGCAAAAGATAGACGTACTACTCTGTCCGCTTACCGCTAAGCTTAATTTCTTTATAAAAAATTTTATTTTATTTTCCGACTTTTTAGCGAATTTGTTCCCATAATCTAGAGAGATGCGTTATACAGAACAAAAGCTATCTAAATTTCGTGTAAAATAAAAAATAAATCAGTTAAAAGGCTCGAAACAATGATGTTTCTTCATCTGAAGACAACTGGAGATATTTGCCAACTGAAACGTTGTGATTTAAAACCAAATAAAGACAATGCAAGTCCAAAACTCTTCCATCATTCAAAAAATACAAACTGTTTGACTGAACCGCGATAGTGGTTCAGCGGTGAGTTACTGGCATTCGATCGTCGCGACTCGGGTTCGATTCCCGGAGTGGGCATATGTACAATAAAAAAGTATGTCCGAAATTCAATGAATTTAAGAATGCAGTATGTTACAAGTGATTCCTAATATCGGGACCGAGAGTGACGTTGGGGACCTCTGGGGGCGTAAAAAGGATAACTAGTACCGGGTGGTAAACTTAGAATGACCGCCGGCCATATCTCAGAAACTAGCAATCGTACAGCATCCGGGTAAATTTTTTTATGACAAAAGTGCCCAAGAGAAAATGCTGGAAATTATTTTTAAGTTCCGCATTTTGCCGCAAGAGGGCGTAATTGAAAAGTAAATTTTAAAATTTTACATATTTCCGAAAATTCCACATTAAGGTATATCTTTGGTAACACCATTAAGAAGCTTGGACAATTATGCATCATTTTGATCTTATGCTCATTGGCGTACCGACTTTAATAAGAGGGGGGGGGGAAGCTGTTGAAAGTGTAATCAGTTAAATCAGTAACTTTTAAACGACTTATCCGATTTTAGCAAACTAAAGACTGTTTGGAAGAGAAATGTATGCACTTTCACCAATCGTATTTAGTTGTCCATAATAGTTCTCAAAAAAAATTCTAGAGGGCGCAATTTGCAATAATAACACATTTTTTGATTTTACTCCGAAAAAATAAATCATACGGTATAATTATGATACCATAATCGAAAAGTGGATGAAATTTGCTAAAAAAAAATATTAAAACCGCAGCTCGATATCTCCATTCGTTTCAGCGTTATCGCCAATAGAATAATTTTTAAAATTAAGCGATTATATATTTTTTAGAAAAAAAGTGGTACGCCACTGATATTTTTCCATGTGGATATTATTTCTGATTAGCCTGGTCAATTTTGCATAAAAAAACACGTGGTTCGGATTCTACGTTAAGCTGTAGGTCTCGTCTGGCTGACATTACCGAGACGATAGGGGATACAATAAGCCTTATTATAGGCCTAAGTATACTGGCTCCTCCGCCAACCACAGCAAAAAAAAAAGTTCAAAACTCTTCTATCATTCAAAAAATACAAACTGTTTCGATTAAAAAAAAATTGATATTGATATTGATATTCACCGAAAAATCTGCTTCTAATATTACTTTTACCATATACCGGAAAATTGAGCCACTTATACCGGGAATATTTTTTCAATACAAGGGGGCGAAATTAAACCATTAATTTTTTTTCCATTCTACCCTACGAAAAAGTAATAATAACTGTTTTGTATGGAGATGATGCTTTTCAGCAAGGGCACAAAAGGTGTAGTGAATTAAATTGAAAAAAAAAATGTATTAAAAATACTATTTATAAAAGGTGTTTTTGTACGCTTAATAAAATTTTAAATTACATTTTTACCTTAGAATGGGTGTTTTTACATATTAATATCAGAAAACAAATTTTAGTTTTTTTTTGGATGGACAGAAACATCTTTATTTTATTAGTCTATTTCAGAAAGGTGTAGAGTAATAAAAGCTCATTAGCTATGCAAAGCGACTACAGAGTGACCAGACGAATATTTTAGCCACTTTCATAATTTTTCATTGATTCATTGCAAAGTTCTTTATTTTCATTAAGTGCAGGTAGTACCACCCAGGTTTGGGCCAATTTATGGGTTTTGCCTATTGTTATCCATTTACAAACACTGAAAATGGTGTGGAATAGGCGTGCATTATGTACACTTATATTTTATTAAATATTATTTAAAAAAAATACATTATACAGAAATGGACTTATAAAAAATCATAATAATCTTCATCATCTGGGGCACTATCATCTTCTCTTGACGTTATAATTAACGGGTCGACGGTCCAATCGATCAGGTGGTCAAGATTCCACATTTTCTCCTCTTCTTTAATGACATGATGGACTGCTTTTCGCCAGTTCTCTGGTGTCACTTCCTTAATGGCTTGATCAAACAGTAGCTTAACGTCTTTCATTTTAAATGTCGTGTTGTGTCTTGCTACAAATCCTTTCACTTGGGCCCATAAAAGGTGTATAGGATTTAGCTCGCAATGATACGGCGGTGTGCGCAGCACAGTTACACTTTGTTTTTCATCTATATCTTACACGGCATATTTCATAAAATGATGGTACCTGTTAAATGCAATACATAACTTTATAATCTACTACCTAACTAATCCCTACACAATATTTCAATTTTGACACTTCAGGTCAGAAAACATTCCTTTCCTTATCCTCTTACGTAATTACTTGAAATTGTAATATTACAAACAAAACTATTTTAAGAGTAGAGGAATAATACACACAGTCTGTTTATTCCCCTACTCATAATATCACACCACTATGGACTACTTCCACAAAACTATTTTACCTTAATACCCGTTAACCTAATTCTATAAATTTAAAGACGAAGATTTTCCTTTTCATTTCGCCAGATCCATCTCTAGACGCGTTTCGTCATATCATGACTCATCAGTAGAGCTAGGATCCGACGAAAAGAAAAGGGATCTCGAAGCTACTTAAGGCAGCACTTGGTGGGACACACCAATAAGATGTGGCACTGAGCGTCATCTGTGTCGTTCTTAGACACTCTTGAGCATACCCACTCTTTAAATTTAGTTAGTGAGTTATCATAAATAATTTAATGCACAAAATGTACGTGCGCCTATGGCCGACGCCGAAATTGAGTCGAACCGGACGGAATTCTACACCTTTCTGAAATATACTATATAGAAACGGCTTGTTTCATCGGTAGTCATTAAATTGGGAACTGTTATAAACCATAGAAAATATTTATTTCGATACTTGTAGAACGACCAGTTGGTTTTTTAGTTGTTTTTTTCCTAAATTGCCGTTTGTTCTTCTCCGCTAAACTTTTCGAGATAAAAAATTAATAATACGAAAACGTCTTTTTAAATCATTTGTAAAAAAAACTTCAAGACATCCGAATGCTCTTAATTTCAGCCATTCTTGTAAAAGAACTTTTAATATTCATCAGTGCTACAAAGTTTTTTAATTTTAAAAGATCACGCACCTTGATGATGGACTTCCGAGGAAACTTTTTAAGACTTTATTTTTGATGGAGTTCCTAATTAAATTGGTTAGAATATACAGGGCAGTTGATTTGCCTGTGAATAGATATATAAAACAAGCTGTAAAAAAGTATGAAATTTTGCAAATACACTGTGTCCACTATTTATTGAATATTATGTCTGTTTAATACAGGGTGATGGCTAAAAGATCAAGCTGTGTCAAAACTGCTGATTTTAAAATTGATGTTTCTAAAATACGAAGAAATGAAATTTCAATTTTATTAATGTGTTGGTTATTATAGTAGTCTATTTCAGAAAGGTGTACTTTCATAATTTGGCATTGATTTCATAGCAATTCTTTATTTTCATCAAATGTACCATCCGGGTTTAGGTCAATTTATGGGTTTTGCCTATTGTTATCCTTTCACAAACACTAACAATGGTGTGACAAAGACGTGCATTATGTACATAGTATTAGGTACACTTATTTTTTATTAAACATTATAAAAAAAATACAAAATACAAAAATACATTATACAGATTATAAATTATAAAAAATTATAATATTCTTTGTCATCTTAGGAACTGTCATCTCCTCTTGACGTTATAATTAAAGGGTCGACGATCCGATCAATCAGGTGGTCAAGATCCCACATTTTCTTCTCTTTTTTAATGACATGATGGACTGCTTTTCGCCAGTTTTCTGGTGTCACTTTCATAATGGCTTGATCAAACAGTAGCTTAACGTCTTTCATTTTAAATGTCGTGCTGTGTCTTGCTTCAAATCCTTGCACTTGCGTCCATATAAGTTCTATAGGATTTAGTTCGGAATGAAATGGCGGTGTGCCCAGTACAGTAACACTATATTTTTCTGCTATATCTTCCACGGCATATTTCATAAAACGAAGTTTATGTAAATTGGCTATAGCTAACAGTTCCTTCTTTATCAAATTACCTTCTTTTTTTTCTTTGGTTAGTTATCATAAATAACTTAATACACAAAATTTACCTGCGCATATGGCCGACACCGAAATTGAGCCGAACTGGACGGAATTTCCCATTTTATTATTCTACACCTTTCTAAAATAGACTATAAAACAGGCACACCTAAAAAGGATGATATTTTTCTGGAACTGTAAAGGGTCAGAAGTTTGGAAACAATGATGTTTCTTGAATGATAAAAGAGTTGTATTGTCTTTATTTATTTTACATTATAGCGTTTTAACTGGTAAGTATCTCTAGTCGTGGTAGTATTCACCTAAAGACAACTGAAGATACTAACCAGTTGAAGCGTTGCGAAAAAAAAACAAATAAAGACAATATTCCAAGTAGGGCCGTAGGTAGGGGGGGGGGGGTTTAGGGGGTTCAAACCCCCTCATGATATATTACTTGACTGAGTTACCCAACTCAAAAATCGTCTCCCTAGCCTTACTAGAGAAGATAGAAAAGATTCTTTTCTAAAAAAAAATATTACTAAAATATATTAGATACTAAAAACAATATTACCTAAATGAATCAAGGTGTGTCGTTCCACGTTCGCTTTACCTCATTCATCACCTTAAGATTTACTAACAATTTTATTTGTCCGTCTGTTGGACAACTTCCATTTCCGACAAGTGCGTTTAGTCAGTCCTGTTCTGTAGTCAGTCCGACCCAGTGGCGTATTTGAGGGGGGGGGGGCTGCAGCTCCCCCCGAGCTACTAACCAGTTGAAGCGTTGCGAAAAAAAACAAATAAAGACAATATTCCAAGCAGGGTCGTAGGTAAGGGGGGGGGGGGGGGGGGGGGTTAGGGGGTTCAAACCCCCCTCATGATATATTACTTGACTGAACTACCCAACTCAAAAATCGTCTCCCTAGCCTTACTAGAGAAGATAGAAAAGATTCTTTTCTAAAAAAAATATTACTAAAATACATTAGATACTAAAAACAATATTACCTAAATGAATCAAGGTGTGACCTTCCACGTTCGCTTTACCTCATTCATCACCTTAAGATTTACTAACAATTTTATTTGTCCGTCCGTTGGACAACTTCCATTTCCGACAAGTGCGTTTAGTCAGTCCTGTTCTGTGGTCAGTCCAATCCAGTAGCGTATTTGTGGGGGGGGGGGCTGCAGCTCCCCCCGAGCTCGGCTCTAAAAATCTAATTGCAACCTAATTTTTGAACGCTTGGACACTTAATTTAAATCTTTAAATAATGTATTCTTAGCCTAGATTACAAAGGTTTTGTGGAAAACTTTTAGTTTTTAAACTTTTCCTTCTATTTTATATAGAGATTAGGGTTTTCAGACGCATATCGTTTTAGTTATTGATTTTTGATGCAATTTTGAAGGAAACCGAGTAAAAAGAATAATATTTTATAGCATTTTTCCAATATATAATTGTCTCTTCCGTTCTGCCTTTTTTAGCGCTATTTTCAATCAACAAAAATATAACCCAATGCAATAAAATATTTGCATAACAAACCAAAAAATAATTAATTGAAACATTTTTTATGGAAGAAGTGTGATAATTTATAATAAAAAAAATAGTGCGGGAAGAAACGAGAAAGCTTTATTATGAATATACAAAACGGCGCTTAACAAGGAGTATTTCAAAACCTATAAGCATTTGCACCAAAAACTGCTGTTAGATCTATACTCCTAAAAGGAAAACATGATTTCTGAAAAAATCATCAATTTTGGCGTGGTGAGCGATATTTATTTTATTTTTAATCATGAAAAACCGAGCCCGAAAAACGCTAGTCACAGTAATACAATGACATATGTCTTATGTTAAAATTTTGGTTTGTTATCAATATTCATTTTTTCAGAAATATAAAAAATGGTTCTTTTTTAATAAAGAACCAGCTAGGAATATCAAAAAAAAAGTAAAAAATAACATTTACCAAAACAAATTTAATCCAACCATGCAGAATGGGAGAGGTAATAATTTTATTTTCGAAATTTTATAGTATAACTTTGGGCGTGGCCCCGAAAATTTTTCCCCATAAAATGCAACTTTTTTTAAAATTAATAACCTAACCCCCCCCCCCCCCCCCCCATGAATAACGGCCCTGGTTCCAAGTCCAAAACTTTTGTATTATTCTGTAAAAGTTTAGTCAGAAAAAATGTTTTTTTTTTAATTATAATAGGACTGCAATTGCAAAATTCCAGATTTACGTTCTGTATAGAATCTAAAGTGTTTGGGTAGCACTTTTCACTGCGAACTTGTACCATTCAATACCACAAACATTTATACTATATTATGTTTCCATTAAAAAACAAATAAAAAATACATACGGCTGTAAATATTTACAGAGAATAGACAGGAAAGTATCCTATCAATGTACGATATCATTTTTCTTTATGCGATTTCCTTTTTGCCATCGAACTCGGCGGGAACGGCTCCCATGATACCTGATAAGAAAAAATACAGCACGCAATCTTTCATTCCTTCAAAGATTATTGTTGAAAAGACAATTCTTTATTATTGCTTTCCCTTTTTATAGCTTCTTTTATTAGAAAGTTGAGAAACTATTTACTTGTTTTAGAAGTTAGTGAAAGGTTCAGTTGCTGAAGATATTTTTTCTAAATCATTTAATACTGTAGGATAAAATGGAATTCTAGAAAATCATTAAATCAGAGACTTAACATTGTATTGTTTTTTTTTTTATGAAAATAACTTTTTAACCTATGCCTATAATGGGAATGAAACATATTTTAAATAATATTTTTATTGAAAAATTATGCATATTGAAGATATTTCGTATCCTTTGTTTACATTCTTCATATATTTATTTTTAAAATTTTAATTAATTTTAGTTCTATTTGGTTTCTTCTCTTGGTAATGGCACCAGAAATTCAGAAATTGGTATAAAGTCACATTTTTTAGATTTCTACAAAAACAAGTAGGTACTATAATCTATTTCAGAAAGGTGTAGAGTAATAAAATGGGAAATTCCGTCCAGTTCGGCTCAATTTCGGTGTCGGCCATAGGCGTAGGTAAAGTTTGTGCTCTAAATTATTTATGATAACTAACCAAAGAGGAAAAGAAGATAATTTAATAAAGAAGGAACTATTAGCTATAGCAAATTTACACAAACATCGTTTTATGAAATATGCCGTGGAATATATATATAGTTGAAAAATATAGTTTAACTGTGATGCGCACACCGCCATATCATTGCGAACTAAATTCTATAGAACTTATATGGGCGCAAGAGAAAGGATTTGTAGCAAGACACAACACGATATTTAAAATGAAAGACGTTAAGCTACTGTTTGATCAAGCCATTAAGGAAGTGACACCAGAAAACTGGCGAAAAGCAGTTCATTATGTCATTAAAGAAGAGGAGCAAATGTGTTTTATTAACCACCTGATCGATCATACCGTCGACCCATTAATTATAACGTCAAGAGGAGATGACAGTTCCTCAGATGACGAACAATATTATAATTTTTCATAATTTAATTTCTTTATTTTTTTATAATGTTTAATAAACTCATAAATTGACCCAAACCCGGGTGGTACTACCTGCACTTGATGAAAATAAAGAATTTTGCAATTAAATCAATGTAAAATTATAAAAGTGATTTAAATATTCTTTGGGTCACTCTGTAGTCCCTTTGCATACCTAATGAGCTTTTATTACTCTACATCTTTCTGAAATAGACTGTATATTAGGAATAGATTAGGTTTCATAAAAAATGTATTGTACAGGGTGGCCCATCGAAAACCTTTCATCCAGGTTTATTTTTGTAAAAAATTAATAACAATGACATATTTTTTCCAGTTGTAATCCCGGGATTTTCTAGATTTGTACGGTTATTTCTGGGATCAGATCCTGGGATTACATGCAAACATTTTTATTGTATTAACTAACTAACACAAAATTTAACGAAAAAAAAAACTTCTAAACAACCTAAAGAACTGTGATGTATATACCAATAAATAGGTTTTACATTTTGCCTACCTGTACACAGAAGAATAAAGCGAAGATTTCCTTAAATAAAAATACATACAGGATATAGAATACTTGAAATTAAATCACTTTTTGATGTCAAAATTGAAATCTCTTGCTTTAGAACGTAAGCGATGTGCAAAGTCGAAATCCATCTTAAGTAAATGCATACGTTTTGCTTTCGGTATGAGGTTTAAGCTTTTAAACAGATTTAAAGTTTAAATAATCTTTGGACTTATTCATAGTGTATAAATAAAGTTTCTTTTTGCGATCAATTCCGGTATACAAGTCGAAATGTGCATGACAGAACTTTAAAAGCTTTTCTAAATGATGAAAAAAGCTTAAATAATAGTTCAGCAACTTGCGGACACAGTTTCAAAACGTATCACTCGTTTTCCATAGACGTCTAACGTTCCATTCACCGCGAAACACCTTGTATTTATAAAAAATCACTTTGAAGACATCTCAGTCTAATATCGATCTCTTTCATGTTCGGCATTTTGTATAAAAACCAACAAAAAGCGATTGTTTTCTAAACACCTTCACCATCAATGCAAGTGTTCCTCAAGGGTCCATATTGTCGCCTACCCTCTTTTTACTGTATATTAACGACCTTCTAGTGAAAACCCAAAATCCAATTTATAGCTTTGCTGATGACAGCACATTTGTCTCATCTTTTACCTTGACTCCCCAAACATCCGCTGCCGACGCACATCTTCGCAGGCAGCATGAAGTATTGCGCCTCAACAATGACCTGGAAGAAATTTTGGCTTGGGGTGACAATAACCAAGTCAAATTTAATGCTAAGAAAACCCAGGCAGCAAAACCCCAAGCTCCAAAAAGGTTAACCTTGCAAAACCGGATATAGTCATGGCAGGACACGCAATTCCCCTGGCACCGTCTAATAATTTGCTGGGGGTCAATCTGGGAGGTAATATGTCTTGGCATGATTACGTTGCCGCAATTGCCAAGGCAGCTGCACAAAAACTTGGTGTACTTTTCCGCACCAAAAGGTTGTACACACCTCATCAACTTTTGACACTCTACAAAGCCCAGATTCGACCATCATTAGAATATTGCTCTCATGTCTGGAGCTCTGCACCCAAGCACACCCTTCGGCTACTGGATTCCATTCAAAGGAGAGCCGTTCGTCTGATCGGCGACCCCAAGCTGACCAAGACCCTTGATAGCCTGGAGCATCGAAGACAGGTTGGTGATTTGGCTCTCTTTTACAGATATTTCCATGGCAGGTGTTCGACTGACATTGCCCACTTAATTCCACCTAGAGCAATTCAAAACAGAAATACACGGCGAACCACTGCCGCTCATCCATATGTTGTTCAGCTTAGTACTCCTCGAACTTCATTGTTCAAGAATTCTGTCATCTGGAGAACGTCATCTTTGTGGAATGATCTTCCTGAGGTCGTGTTTCCCAATAAATACAATCTTCAACGTTTCAAGACCAACGTTAATCACTTTCTTCGCACACGCATCGCTCCCAGAACGCCTTAAAGGATATTTCCTACAGTGCAGGTGTTTTATCATAAAAAAAAAAAACCACAGCCACATGTATTTGTATGATGCAATGTAGTTTTAGTTGATTGCGTTCGCAAGAGTAACAACGCCGAATCGTAAGCAAAATAGCTGTAAGATTTGTTTTAAAATATTAAAAACTGCTTTTGTGCTTTTTTAACCGTCCCGTTGATAATTTTTTTTTAAATAATAACTACCTATATTTTATACCTCACATAATAACATAATAGCAACTCTGTAATAGTCATAAGCACAATTGGAAAACCCTCCAAAAAGCTATCAACTGGAATGTTGCTTCTAACGCGCACCCAGCTAAAACAAGTGGTCGACCTACTAACAGGTCACTGCCACTTAAGAAAACACCTACGTCGAATAGGAATTTACAATGGTCCCATTGAATGCAGACATAACTGCGATACATTGACCCGAAGAAGATTCAAAATCTTCGGCGAAATCTAATGTGGGGATAACCTCCCGCATGACAAGCTTGGTAAGAATTTACTGGATCTTATAAAAGGAACAACTTTTTTCTAGCAAGATATGGAAGCACAATAAGCCACTAGGCTGCAGTGTAGAAAGCTTGGGCCGAACGCCCGACCCCCATCTTAAACCAACCAACCAATAGTCATAAGAGAAGTGGCATTACCCCCGTAGAAATTGACAAACACAAGACAACGACCTGAGATAATCTCAAACATAGGCGCCGTAACTTCAGAATTGCTCTGGGGGCTTGGAGCCCGGATCTCAACGAATAAAAAAAAATACCTTTATTAAATATACACATAATATAATGTAATAGTTAATAAATTTTAAATATAATAAGGCTCCCTCCACAGTAATTTCTAAAAAAAAAGGTCATCGGTCCAAATTTTGGGGCCCCCCTCCACAGTAACTTCTAAAAAAAAGTTCATCGATTCAAATTGTGGGCCCCATGACGCGCGGAGCCATTCCTCCATCCAAAGTGACTTCTAAAAAAAATGTACCGGGCCCGTACGGAAAGACGGCTCTGACCAGTTAGTTCCGAATGATCCAATGTTTTTGTGTACATTTGTGAATTATGTAGCTTAATTACCTCTTTGTTATTAAAAAATTTTCAACAGGAGATTTGAGGGTGAAACAGTAGAACAGTAGTTTAAGAGTGAAAACAGTAGATCTTCTGTTAAAACAGGAGATCTGGTAACACTGGCTCCAACTTGACCGCGCCGATGCTTGATCTCGCACCTCGCTGACTAGGCCGTGATGTCAGATCTGAATGATGCGCAGATCTGACATCACGGCTGCCAACGTGTAGAAAATATAGATCGAGCGGATAATTAAAAATAGCCGTGTTTTTGAAAAAAATCTTTTTAAAATATTGCATTTTTGTATTGTATTTTAGACGACTTTGTCTTATTTGCTACAAGATCCGAAAAATCACTAAAACTGGGGTATTTAACGAAAGTTTTCACTAAATCACTTTGGATTGGTTTCGAAATCATTAAATCTAGTGAAATTTCACCAGACCTGGCAACCTTGAGACTTTGAGACCAGGGACTTTCCAAATTCTCTACGTGCTCTAAGCAAAGTGGCAGACCAGAGTTGCCAGATCTAACATAATTTAATTTTTAAAGCCAGAATAATTTTTTTCTAAATATGATAACCTGCTAAATTAAAAAAGGAAAGGACAACTGTAGATAAATTTTATAGAAAAAAATTAAATTATCAAATCTCAAGTAACGCACGTTCCCAAACGAATTGCTATTAGTATCATTATTATGTAAACAACTGTGACGGTTAGGCTATGGGGGCTACGCCCCCAAAGAAATATGGCTCTGGGGGCCCAAGCCCCCAGAGCCCCCACGGAATTGGCGCCTAGGATCTCAAAGTTTAATTTATTTTCTTTTTATTTTACAATGGCGTCTTACTTAGTTTTCATCTTTGTGCAATATAAACGTTATATACACTTTCTTGTTGTACAAACTACTATTCAACTATTATTCTATAAGAGGTCACGAACAAAAATACACCCATAATTAACACTTATCACTTAATGACATCTTAAAAAAAAAGCATTTTACATTTTCTCGGAACAAAAAAAAACTATTATTTCTATGAAGAGCTTATTGATTTACTTTAACTTTCAAGCATCGCATGATAAAATTTTGACAGTATCGAATAATTTATATTGTATTGTAGCCTAACGTGACCTTGTTTTTTTTATTAAGTCTGCAATATATACTATGATTTATTATTTATTGTTTTCGAAATGCGAATAAATATGACAGTAAAGTTTGTCTTCTAAATATCTAAGGTGTTCTGGAATTACTTTAATAAATTGACTTGTGACTGATGTTATTGATTTTGAAAATAATTTTTTTTTTATTCTTATTAAAAAAAATTATTGGCCATATTTTTTAGAAAACAATGAATTTTGGTATTTTTTTTAGGGTTTTCATTGGCTTATATCTTTAACTTCGATTTTTTTTCTAGGTAGTTGTTTATTCTCCATCCTAAAATACCAAATTTCGGTTTAACATGTTTTAAACCCAAAAAATGGTGTTACGGTTTAACATGTTAAACCGGAAGTTGTAACTTTTACATAGAAAATAAAAACTGAGATAGAAAGGTGAAAATCATTTTTAGGATGCGCCGTTCCAGTACTACAGCCTGTCAAAGTCTGAAAATGGCATATTTTAAACGTCAATATCTCAAAAACAATTAAATTTAGACATACCTATGACATTTTTTACAAAATATATTTGGAATTGTATAGGGAAATAGAAAATAATATATAGGGTGTTCCATTTAAAATAACGATGTTGCCACCTGTTTCGGACAGAAGCAACAACGCCGCATTCCTGAAAATATTTAAAACGATGGACCATGGTTGTTTATCTGAAACACCCTGTATATATCTTGGTTTCTTCGTGCAATTAGTTTCTAGGGAGTTCTTAAATGACTATTTTTTCAATCCTGACATTCAAAGATGTATAAAGATCAGAAATATTGTGGGGTTAGAGCAAAAATAAAAGCTGTATGGATTCTTTGTTAATTTCGTAACTAAAACGGCGTAAACTCGTACCATTTGAACTGTGCGGCGGTAAGATGTAAATTATTTCTAAAAATAAAATATTTTTATGATCCCAAAGTTAAATCTTAATTTGTTTTTCTATAGAATAGGGAACAAACCCATACATCATAATTGCCATCGTAAAATTTTAATATACTTTTCACACTAGTGTGGATAATCAATTTTCGTTTATTACTCGCACAATTCTATATATAATTTATGTTTTTATCCTTACAGTATAAACAATTTAGGCTTGAACAATTAAAGATAAATACAATTTTTCATTAATTCTTTTTTATTTTTCATTTCAACACTTAATGGCAAATATTTAAATTAATTTCTCTTTTATCTAGAAATTTTTATAACCTACATAACTTGACTGTAACTGGAACAAATTCGCTAGAAGTTTAGGAAAAAATATTTTTATAAATGGAAAAACACGTCGATTGATATTTTGTATTAACTTTATTTTAAGACCAAAAAAAAATGTTTTTTGCACCCTGTATAAGATGAAACATAACCCAACTTATTATTTTTTTAAATGGGAAGATACCACTCATGCTATCTTTTTAAAAAACTCTTTGAAAGTATTATCAAAGAAAATTACGGTAATTTGGTTTTAATTTTTTTTTCTGTGTAGATTTTACTAAAAAAAAAACAAATTACTATAATATAGACATTTTGTACTTCCCAGAGGTTTATAACAAACGAACGATCAGTTCGTGTTATAACACACAACTGATTTTAATCCAAATGTTTATCGCTTGTAATAATGTTTACATAACACGATTACAAACACTGGTAAAAGGGTAAAAAAACATAACTAGAATTACTTAAAATATTGTTTAATCTACATAGAATAATTTGGCAGAATATCAGCACTGTATAAATTATTTTAACACACCAGGTAAACGACGAACAATCAGTGACGTAAGTCACGTAACTAACCCTCTGACCTGAAGGTGGCCTAGGGTGGGCCTGTTATTGTGACTTGCAGGCAAAATTTTTTTTAGAACACGCCCAAATTTTAACAAATTTGGTCAATAATCAACAGTAATATCACAAAACCTCGTTTTTTTATCGGTTAGATTTTTCTGCCGTCACGAAAACTTTTTTTGGAAATCTTTCGAGTTCAATTTGGACATGCTTATTCTGATTAGATCCCGAGAGCGAAGCTCGAGGGATTTAACTTTTGAATAAACAAGCCCAAAATTCAACGAGTATTGCCAAATAATTGGAGGCTGACAACCAAAACACATTTATTATGCTATATTTGCGAGGCGAGTAGCGAGCTTACAAAGTCACCCTTTTTTTCTGGGAGGGGGGGCCTAGCGACGTCTGGGTGGGCCCGGCCCCCCCAGGCCCCCCTGTAGTTACGCGCCTGCGAACAATGGCGTCAACGATGCTGACAGTACTGTTCTGAACACTGGCAGATTACACTTTCTAAAGAAGGAACATATGACTGGCTGGGGAGAGTGACAGACGATGATACTTTGGTACATCACTGGGATTCAGTACGTCATAGAGTTTGCTGGATGAAGAGGCGCGGCGCGCGATGGTGATGTATGAAATTATAGTCTATTCAGAAAGGTGTAGAGTAATAAAATGGGAAAATCCGTCGAGTTCGGCTCAATTTCGGAGTTGGCCATAGGCGCAGGTAAATTTTGTGCATCACATTATTTATGATAACTAACCAAAAAAAAAAGATAATTTGATAAAGAAGGAGCGATTAGCTATTACAAATTTACGCAAACTTCGATTTATGAAATATGCCGTGCGTGGAAGATATAGCTAAAAAACATAGAGTAACTGTGCTGCGCAAACCGCCTTATCGTTGCGAACTAAACCCTATAGAACTTATATGGGCGCAAGTGAACGGATTTGTAGCAAGACACAACACGACATTCAAAATGAAAGACGTTAAGCCATTGTTTGATCAAACCATTAAGGAAGTGACACCAGAGAACTGGTGAAAACCAGTCCATCATGTCATTAAAGAAGAGGAGAAAATGTGGGATCTTGACCACCTGATCGATCGAACCGTCGACCCGTTAATTATAACGTCAAGAGGAGATGACAGTTCCTCAAAGGACGAAGAGTATTATGATTATTTATAATTTAATTTCTGTATAATCTATTGTTTGTATTTTGTATTTTTTTAATAATGCTTAATAAAAAATAAGTGTACCTAATATTATGTACATAATGCACGCCCTTGTCACACCATTTTCAGTGTTTGAAAATGGATAACAATAGGCAATGCACTTGACGAAAAGAAAGAATTTTGCAATGAAATCAATGCCAAATTATGAAAGCGGCTTAAATATTACTGTCACTCTGTAGTCCCTTTGCATACCTAATAAGCGTTTATTACTCTACACCTTTCTGAAATAGACTATGATTAGCCTAAGTACACTGCATAGATAACACTGTTGAATTTAAAATAGGATAAATATTTTGTGGTTTTTTTACTTTTTGATTGTATTTTTTGCAGACTGCAAACCAAAGGCAATAATATTATACATGCGTTTTAAGCTTATATATATCATTTTTTTTTCTCTCCCTTCGTTGCACACTTTTCTGCCTCACAGATTTTTTTTATTGACCCCCCGAATTATAATGACAGTCACGTTTTTATGGATTCCAGGAAATTCGGGAAATTTACAAAGAAGTTCGGAAAGGCCTTGAACAAATAGTTTGTGTGTGCTGGATTTCAATGTAATTGAAAAATATAGCTTCCTTACATGGAACAACATTGTTTAAACGTATACGAGGGATGTATTTCAAGTGATCAAGAGCATTTAACAGATATTTCTAAGTGCGAAAATATATCTATAATATATTAAATTAGACCAAAAACATTGCGTACTCTTAATCTGAATACTGGCCATGTACAATAATGTATTTTTAAAAATTTTTAATAATTGTTATAATTGTCATTTCTTACCATTCTTTTGAACTAGGCTTTTTACCTTTTCGTTCGCTGCCATGGCCGTTCCCGAGGGGACCTACAACTTAACGTGGATTCCGAACCACGATCCTTAGGTAGTATTGATTGGGGAGTGTGTAAAGCTAAAACCTTTTCTCCTTTTTTTAAATTCTAGAACAATTTATTTGTGCATAGACTGTGGGATGAATTGTACGTAGTACAAAAATATATTTACTTCATTGAAGAAAACAATATACCTAGAGGTTATTATGCTGATCCATATTTCTACATTATTTTCTTCAATGGAGCAAATATAATTTTGTACTACATACAATTCATCTTACAGTCTATGCGTTACATAAATTGTTTTACAGTCAGAAAATTGGAGGTTAGGTTTTTACTTTACAGGTGCTTTACGGCCTCAACAATAACAAAATTTTTTGAATAGCCTGCTCTTCCATTTTAATTATGGCTCATAAATTGACAACCTGGCAAGCTACGAATAAGAACGTGTCACATTGCCAAGCCAGATCACTGATGAGCACCCAGAATCAGAAACAAGGATGACCTCACATTTCATTTTAAGTGAGGCAAGGAATGATAACACCAAATTAAATGACAGGCCTGCCGTGGTTACCTCAAAAATCCGATGGACGTACCTATCGGTAAACAAAATTGTTTATTGGTAGACCTCCACGGCGCTGAGCGTCCGGGGTTTGCACGCTGTGCACCCCTTCGTCTATTACCCGCTGTCCCCTCACCGTGTCACCTTGACAGTGGGGAATGGCAGTTTATGGGTCTTTAGACTCACTGCTAATAACGGTATGCCCTGTCTTCTTCCGTTAACATCTCAATCCTTTCGTTGTTTCGTCCTACTGAAACTCATCAGAGGTAACCATGGCCAGCCTGTCATTTAATTTGATGTTAACATTCCTTGCCTCACTTAAAATAAAACGTGAGGTCATCCTTGCTTCTGATTCTGGGTGCTCATCAGTGTTCTGGCTTGGCAATGTGACACGTTCGATGTCCAGTTAGCATATTGATCCTCTAGACTCTAGACTCCTTAGCTCATTGTTGTCGGTGATTTATTCGACACATGAGAGGTAGGCAGCTTGGCTGCTCCTGAGTTCTAGTTAAGGCTGATTAAGCCTTCTCTTTCGATCAAAGAACAATATTCTTGCAAACAAATTTTACCGTGGGCCGTCACTGCTCGCTATAATATTATAGAATTGTTTTTAAAATATTAACGTTTGAAAAATATTATTCATTTTACTGATTACTAACAAAAGCCTACGGTGCGAGTGGGCCACCCTTTATAGGGTGGTTTACCGCCAGGTTTCAATGGAAGTTTTGTGAAGTAATAATTAGGAATTGCTTTTTAAATATTTATCGAAATGGAGCCTGGAGTGATTTGTTTTCTGGCTGAGTAAATTTTTAAAACTTTGGTTAATTTTATTTCAAAAAAAATGTTGAAGAGCTTTATAACTTGAATAATAGAAACAGCTTGTCTGTATTAAAATGAAGGGTTCATCCACTCATGGAAAATGAATACCCTCAGCGTTTTGTCACCGATTTTTTTTAAATTGAGAAATACGATTCACATAGTCAAAAAGACAACTGAAATTGGAGGAAGTTTGTAAAACCCGTAAGTCATTATATATTTTCTAGCTGCTGCGGACACCAGCATTGATTTGACTTGTCAACCTGTGATTTGTCATTGTGTAATGTTAACAGATATTTTCAAAAACGTATTGACTTGTGCACAGATTAAAATGAAAGACATTTTGAACATTTACCGTTGTTAAGTCTAGTCGTCTATGTATAATTTTAATAATAAAACTTTATTTTTAAACATAATTAAAGAAATTTGCAATTTTTTCGAAAACGGTTGGACTTATATGCTTGTAGTACAAAAAAATGGCTTAAGAATTTTACTTTAAATAGTCAAATAAAATACTGGGTGTTCCATTTGAAAAACTTGAGAAAAATTAATTTAAAATGTGTTGTTTTTGAAACATTTTTATAAACACCCTGTATAAAATAAATAAACACTATTATTTTTATAATATCTCTTGACTCCTTGTTATAAATCTTACCCAATCCCATGATTTAGAAAATTATTTTAGATGGTTTTGTTGATTTTTTTTCAAGGACTGTAAAACTTTTTAATTTTTAATTTATTACTACTAAACTACTAAAGCAAAATAAATACAATTTTAAACAATTATATAGGACTCAATACAAATTTAAATATTTAATAAAATACTGTGTAGTTATTCTAAACTGCTGGACAATTGCTTTCGAGCAAGAAAAATTTCGTCTAAATTTAACAGTTAATATTTTCTGATACAAATATTATGATATCGACCTACGGTTTTGAGTGGTTGATAGAATCATCCCTTGGGAAACAATTGTCAATGTTGGATTTTCTTTAACTGTCAGAAAATTTTATATGCAGGGTGTTAAAGTAGACGATGATTTTTGCTCCAATTTTAATGGCGTGTAACTTTCACAATAATATTTTGAAATTTTATCACTCTACGTCAATTGAATCACTGGTTCATAGCAAAGAAAGTAATTTGTCAAATTTTTGATATCTGCTATATTTTAGGAGATACCGATTTTTTGGAAAACCTTGCTTTATTTCAACTTATTGGTAGCTAGATCTCACTGTGCGTTGTATCGTGCAAACTTTGCGAGTGATTATTATATCTTATGATAAGCTTGATTATGTTCAGTAACAATAGTTGTACCTAAATGTTATGATGTACAGTGGCGTACTTATAAACACTTATATATTTATGGTTTATGAGTAGGTATAGTGTTAGAAAGTTAGAAATTAATAAATTTCCAAATATTATATTTAAAAAAATATTTTTGTTAAAATTTTGTAAACACACTGTATAATATACCTATAGTGCGATATGAAAAACTAAAAAATAAGAAAAAATTCACCTAATCTAGGGGCGAGTACTTTCCAATATAAAACAATCGTGAAAAATTGTGAGATACTCATAAACCATAAACATATAGGTGTTTATAAGTACGCCACTGTACATCACCATTTTAAATTTCGGCTGGAAATTAATTTTAAACACACTTTTTCAGCTTCGTATGTTTAAGCAGTTATTTCATTCCTAACTTAAACAGCTTTAAAATTCTGAGATTCAAGCAGGTATAATGGAACATCATAAACTAAAATATATTTACATAAAATATCTCTAGGGTTTTTATCATTTTATTCCCCCGAATTTTCTAACCTTCGTTGGTTAATTTATCGATTTCAGAGACATTTTGGGGTAAGCTCGTGCAAAAAAAGTCATGCACCACCATTCGAATTTAACTACATTATTTTTAGAAAAAACGTATTAGTGTAAAGATGTAGAAAATATGTTTTCATTATTTTCCCAATTAAAAATATCAACAATAATTAATATAATTAGTTTTATAACATCGAGAAGCTTTACTTATACATTTTCCTTGTTATATAGTTTATTTCAGAAAGGTGAAGAGTAATAAAAGCTCATTAGGTATGCAAAGGGACTACATAGTGACCCAATGAATATTTAAGCCACTTTCATAAACTAGCATTAATTTAATTGCAAAATTCTTTATTTTCATAAAGAGCAGGTAGTACCACCGGGGTTTGGGTCAATTTATGGGTTTTGCCTATTCACAGACACTGAAAACGTGTGACAAAGGCGTGCATTAGTATTAGATACACTCACGCATTTTACTTGATATAGTAATACAATACTTTCTTTTCTCTCTTCGAATCCCAGAGGTATTGACGAGCTATGATATGAAGAAATGCATCTAAACGTGAACCTGACGAAATAAAATAAAACTATTTTTATTATAATTTGGTTTCGTTAGCCGAGGCAGTTTTCTTTTCAACATTTTTATTTATTTTTTGAGGGGCAAGCTCTTTGTATATTTATTTTATAAAAAAAAAATTAACTCATTGGTACAATCATCATGCACTTTTAAGGAAAAATTATACGAAATGATGTAATCGCGATAACAGGACAATTTCGATCAAGGCACTAATGAATGTTGTTAAAAACTCAGTATTTTTTTAATATTAAATTTTAATTCCATTCAACGTAGTAAAAATTTGTTCGGCGTGGACAACATTACCCTACTATTGGCTCCAGAATTTCGAAAGTAATTTTCTTTATAATCCCAAATATCTTGAAAAATGCATCGGACAGGTGAAGTTACAAGGATTCTTTTCTGTTCTTTGGTAAATATAAAGTAGTTCAATTTGCTTCTTAAAGTGAAGTAAATATTTTAGGAAATCTTTTTAAAATACGAAAGATTAAGAGTGAGTTTTTGCTATCTAATGTTTGCTTTGATTATTAAAGTCTCATTCATCATTGATCCAGATTTTTTTATTATATACTTAATACTAACTCGAACTTAACAAAATAATCCATTTTAATAAGCAGGACTCAGTTAAGAATCACAACAGTTATTCAAAGAGGATGTGTACAGTACGAGATATCATAAGGAGATGGATCAATAATGAATACACAATTCTCTGAAGCAACAGACAGGGATTGCACCACAGCTAAAGCTACATTGGGAACCCAGACTCAAGACTTATGAAACAGTTGCTTCTGAACAGAAATCAGCTGAGAACCATTACAGGAATTCTGACAGGACACATTGCTGTCAAGAACCATCTGCACATAATGCAACTGTACAATGGAGACCTTGACTTCAGATTATGCAGACAAGTCAGAGAAACTGTACAGCACATAGTTTGCCATTACGAGTCACTAGATCAGAAGAGGCAACGAATACTCGGGCGACCAAAACTGGAACCAGAGGACATCCTTACCCTCTCCCCAGTTGACCTACATAAACTAGTGCAAGGAACTGGGATCACGGAGTATCTGTAACAACCAAACAGGGTGAGCACAATGGGTCAAACTTGGCCTAAGTGCATCCGGCGTACGGACGGGCTTTCGAAAAAAAAACTGTACAAGGTAAACCTAAGCTGGCCCCTACCAGTTATGCGATTAGACAAGGCAAGAAATACTCATTCAACCAAGACTAGAACTGGAGGACATTTTTAGCCTCTTACCCCAAACTAGTGCAAAGAACTGGGGTCAAGTTGTGGATGTAAAAACAAACTAGGGCAAGAAGAAAAGGCCAAACTTAGCCAAAGTATATGCGGTACAAACGGATCCTCGGGAAAAAAAATTGCATTGAACTTTTCGTAGTATTGGCGGATGTCGCATAAACTTTGAAACTATGTTGACTTGCTTTAATACCAAATCGATTGAAGCGAGCTTCTGATAATTTTCCGGTGGTATAACTTCTAAAGAGAAATGTATAATGCCAAGGTACAAAACTACATTAACTTAATCAGTAATATTAATCATATTATCTGAACAAAAAAAAAAACAAAGATTATTATCTATGCTGCCGACAAAACATATTGATTGATATTTGAATGCTTTATTTTCTAATATATAAGTTTGACACTGATAAATTGTTGTTTTTATATCTAATACTTTATTAACAATCAAATATAAGTAACACTAAAAAATTAGTGTAAAAAACAAAGTGTTTAAATAATGAAATGGCTGTCATAGCTCACAATATTGTGTAAGAAGAGTATACCTTTAATGAGTGTAAATAATGAGATGGGTGTCATAACTAAGAATATTGTGATTATTAAAATGGATTTTTTTTTTTTAAGATAAAACACCTGCACTGTAGGAAAAATCCTTTAAGGCGCTCTGGGAGCGGTGCGAGTGCGAAAAAAGCGATTAACGTTGGTCTTGAAACGTTGAAGATTGTATTCATTGGGAAACACGACCTCATGAAGATCATTCCACAAAGATGACGTTCTCCAGATGAAAGAATTCTTGAACAATGAAGTTCGAGAAGTACTAAGCTGAACAACATATGGATGAGCGGCAGTGGTTCGCCGTGTATTTCTGTTTTGCATTGCTCTAGGTGGAATCAAGTGGGCAATGTCAGTCGAACACCTGCCATGGAAATATCTGTAAAAGAGAGCCAAATCACCAACCTGTCTTCGATGCTCCAGGCTATCGAGGGTCTTGGTCAGCTCGGGGTCGACAATCAGACGAATGGCTCTCCTTTGAATGGAATCCAGTAGCCGAAGGGTGTGCTTGGGTGCAGAGCTCCAGACATGAGAGCAATATTCTAATGATGGTCGAATCTGGGCTTTGTAGAGTGCCAAAAGTTGGTGAGGTGTGTACAACCTTTTGGTGCGGAAAAGTACACCAAGTTTCTGTGCAGCTGCCTTGGCAATTGCGGCAACGTGATCATGCCAAGACATATTACCTCCCAGATTGACCCCCAGCAAATTAATAGACGGTGCCAGGGGAATTGCGTGTTCTGCCATGACTATATCCGGTTCTGCAATGTTAACCTTTTTGGAGAAGACTGCTGCCTGGGTTTTCTTAGCATTAAATTCGACTTGGTTACTGTCACCCCAAGCCAAAATTTCTTCGAGGTCATTGTTGAGGCTGATGTTATTACTCACAATATCGTCTAAAATCTGTATAAATATGAGATCCAAAAATGTTACAAATAAAATTATACTGGAAAACTATTCTTTGCAGCTTTATAATAACATGTATTGAAAAAGACTTAAGAGCCTTCTATACCAGCGTAAAACGCGGCATCGTTTCCTGGCTTATATAAGTAAATAAGAGTTTGTACAACAAGAGTGGATATGATGTCCATATCGCACGAGGAAGTAAATTGAGTACGACGCCGTAGGCGGAGTGCTCAAACTTCCTAGGGCAATATGGACAATCCACTCGAGTTGAACAGTATATTTGTTCTACGACCAAACTTACAAACCTTATGCTAAAAAATGTAAAAAAAAGTTTCAGGTTGCCGGGCTCGAACTCACGACCATTGGTTTTATAGTCAAATGCTCTACCTCTCGACTATCGAAACGTTAAACTAATTATGGGAAAACCAACTGATAAATGATGCTACATGAAATTAATTTTCTATGCACATTCAGCAGGTTGCATTATTGATAAATCTATTATAAATGCGTCTAGATTTTGTAATATTGAACAAATTAATAACAAATTGTACCATATGCATTTAAATTATATAATTTAGTGTCTTGAAAAAGAAGGCGGAGCATCAGTAAAAATAATATACTGTGATTGGTCAGTACTTTTAAAAACAACAATGGCTTCTCTGTATTTGACTACTGTGATTGGTCAGTTTCATTACCTATCTAGGATTGTTATAAAATTTTGCCGCACAGTTAACTGGAATAGTGTAAAGAAAACAGCAAATTTCCTTGTGTGAGTAGAAAAAATGTATTACAAAAATTTTACTAAGGGATTCAGAAGAATTTCTAGTTTGGAGAATGAAGCCTTATTTAAAAAAAAATTGAAAATTTATTTTAAAGTTTTAATTAAAACGGTTCAAATTATATCATCCATCATGCACAACATAAAAATAGAAAAGAAGAAGATTTTCCTTTTCATTTCGCCAGATCCATCTCTAGACGCGTTTCGTCATATCATGACTCATCAGTAGAGCTAGGATCCGACGAAAACAAAAGGGATCTGGAAGCTACTTAAGGCAGCACTTGGTGGGACACACCAGTAAGATGCGGCACGAAGCGCCATCTGTGTCGTTGTTAGACACTCTTTAGCATACCAGCACCTCTAACAAACTTATAGAAATAAGTAAATGTTAAGAGGAAATCGCCTGTAAAGACATTCGTCACAATTACAGGAGTCCCGCTAGGCAGCGCTAACTCACATCGGTTTATTAACCGAAAACAATGAAAAATAGAAATATAGAGGCTATTCATGCCCCGATATTATCTTAAAAATCTCCACTGACGCTGCGCCACTTAATTCTCGTGAAATTCGTTTTTACAATATTTTGTATATAAAAAAAACATTTTATTGCCATCCCCAGACACAGGTACAATATGTGCGATGTGGTGGAAATGCACTATTTGTTCGTAATGGCTCATCGACTACTGTTTGATCTTAATTATCGTAAAATATTGAATTTCTAAAAATAATATTTCCTTTGTAAAAAAATGTATTATTATTAAAAGATTTTATACATAAGAAGGTTTTTTCGGTATCTATTTTATTTGTTGAAACTTTTGACACTGATATATGGTTAGTCTTTCATGTGTAATAAAGAAAAATAACCCTACTTTAATGTAACGTGTTGATGTCTACAACAAAAAGTTTTTACTCTGATTAAATTTTGATACTGGTAGACAGTGTTGCCAGAGGGTATCAAGAAATTGTACAAATCACAAATATAAAATGTACCAGATATTGAACTTGTGTACAGCCATCAACAAAAGAACGACGACACCAGCAGCGGCGCCGCCAAGATTTTGGATCAAATCGAAAGTGATTTCTAAAAAAAAAAAAGCTCGAAAATAACATACATCTCATTTAAGCTTTTGACGCCGGGGTGGGCACTCATGTTGTTTAAACTATAAACATGAGTGCGCACCCCGGTGCCAAGACCCCTTAAATCAGATGTATGTTATTTTCGAGCTACGACCTTTTTTTTTTTTTTTTAGAAATCACTTTTGATTTGATCCAAAATCCTGGCCGCTGTCGAACGGCACGACGATGAAAATGTACCAGAAAATAGTGTAAATGTACTTTTGTACAGATGCGTTCAAAATGTACCAGATTCGTACAATTGTACCAGCTCTGGCAACGCTGCTGGTAGAGTCATTAATTCAGAAATTGTGTGAAAGTTATAAAATGATTCATTTAGTAATTAAAGGTTTTAAACAACGGGGTTTCCGTTAACCATAGAGCGCGATACTTGAAACACTTTTAATTAAAAATGGCACCTTTTTTTAAAGTTCGATTTATATTCTTGCAATGTATGCTATAGTCTATTTCAGAAAGGTGTAGAGTACTAAAATGGACAATTGCGTCCAGTTCTGCTCAAATTTCGGTGTCGGCCATAGGCGTGTGTAAATTATTTAAACCAAGGAAAAAAACAAAAGATATTTTGATAAGGAAGGAACTATTAGCTATAGCAAATTTAAACAAACATCGTTTTATGAAATATACCGTGGAAAATATAGCTAAAAAACATAATGTAACTGTGCTGCGCATACCGCTATATCATTGCGAAATAAATCCTATAGAACTTAAATGGGCGTAAGTGAAAGGATTTGCAGCAAGACACAACACGACATTCAAAATAAAAGACGTTAAGCTACTAAGCCATTAAGGAAGTGACATTAAAAAAGAGGAGAAAATGTGGGATTTTGACCACCTGATCGATTGGACCGTCGGCCCGTCAAGAGGAGATGACAGTCCCTCAGATGACGAAGATTATTATTATTTTTTATAATTTAATTTCTTTATAATGTATTATTTGTATTTTGTATTTTTTTTCAGAAAGAAAATGTAAATTTTTGAATGTTAAAATAATTTTCTTTATATTATTCTTTCTTCACGAGCTATTATAATTTACGGGTTAAAGTACAATGCGGTAAACCCGTAACATTCCTTATAAAGTATTTTCAAATATAACTTTCGTTTTCCAAAGATGTATAAAATTCATTTTGCCAGCTGTTTTTATATTAAAAAAACGGCGCTTTAATTTTACTAAAATGAACAAAAACGGCTAATTTCACAAAATATTTTCAAATAAAGATAATTTGTGACAATGAAATCTCGTTATTAACTTCGTCACGTATAGAAGTTATAACTTCATTTAACTTTAAATGGACTTAAATATTAAGGTTTCACAAGTCAAATTTCCTTTAAAGAAGAAAAGCTATATTTAGGGAACATTTTGGTCGCTCATCTAAAATAAATTTTAATTTGATGCTTTAAATTATACAGAGTCTGTACCTAAAACTGAAAGATTACTAAATACTTAAAATAAAAAGACTGAGTAGAGAGAAGGTTAAATAATATTATCATATCCCTATGGCTACGATTTCTCAAATCTATGGTGAAATAGTAATTTGTACAACAAAAGTGGATATGATGTCTATATCTCACGAAGAAGTAAATTTAGCATGACGCTGTAGGCGAAGTGCTTAAGCTATCGAGTGCGATATTGACAATCCACTCGAGTAGAACAGTATATTTTTTCTCCACGACCATTACTTAATGCAATAATTCCAAAATCATTTTTGATAATAGAATGTAAAAATTCTCGCTCTTGAGTTGGAATATTTATTCGGAAACACTTGCTTCTTATGCGTTTTGCGTGTATTTTCATTCCATAACAAGATACGGAATGAATATTCTGTAATTGATCTAAACGACATAGGTTGCCATGAATTTTGAAACTGTCAATGTCAGCAGACAAATTTTAGTGCAAGTCAAAATATGAGTGAAAAATCAGATGAATCAGATATGAAACTGGAACCACTGACCACCTGAAATTACAAATATTGCGAATAGTATTTTTAGTCGTGGAGAAAATATAGTCTGCTACTAGGTTAGAATGAAAATTCGATACTCGTGGTTCCTCACGCTCGCTACGCTTGCGTTCGGAATCTTCCACTCGGATCAAATTTTCATTCCAACCTCGTTACAGAATCTACTATTCTACAACAACTACTAAACTGCTGGACAATTGCTTTCGAGTAAGAAAAATTCCGCCTAAATTTAACAGTTAATATATTCTGAACCAGATATGATATCGACCTACGGTTTTGAATGGTTGATAGATTTATCCCTTGGGAAACAATTGTCAATGTTGGATTTTCTTTAACTGTCACAAAATTTTATATACAGGGTGTTAAAGAAGACGATGATTTTTGCTCCAATTTTAATGGCGTGTAACTTTCACAATAATATTTTTAAATTTTGATCACTCTACTTCAATTGAATCACTGGTTCATAGCAAAGAAAGTAATTTGTCAAATTTTTGATATCTGCTATATTTTAAGAAATACCAATTTTTTTGGAAACCCTTGCTTTGTTTCAACTTGTTGGTAGCTAGATCTCACTGTGCGTTGTATCGTGCAAACTTTGCGAGTGATTATTATACCTTATGAAAAAGCTTGATTATGTTCAGTAACAATAGTTGTACCTAAATGCTATGATGTACAGTGGCGTACTTATAAACACCTATATGTCTATGGTTTATAAGTATAGTGTAAGAAAGTTAGAAATTAATAAATACATTTTTTCCAAAATTTAAATTAAAAAATGTATCTTTATTAAAATTTTATAAACACACTGTATAATATACCTGTAGTGCGATATGAAAAACTAAAAAATAAGAAAAAATTGACCTAATCTAGGGGCGAGTACTTTCCAATATTAAACAATCGTGAAAAATTGTGAGATACTCATAAACCATAAACATATAGGTGTTTATAAGTACGCCACTGTACATCATCGCATTTAGGTACAACTGTTGTTACTAAACATAATCAAGCTTTTCATAAGGTATAATAATCACTCGCAAAGTTTGCACGATACAACGCACAGTGAGATCTAGCTACCAATAAGTTAAAATAAAGCAAGGTTTTCCAAAAAAATAGGTATTTCTTAAAATATAGCAGATATCAAAAATTTGACAAATTACTTTCTTTGCTATAAACCATTGATTCAATTAACGTAGAGTGATAAAATTTAAAACAATTATTGTGAAAGTTACACGCCACTAAAATTGGAAAAAAAAATCATCGTCTTCTATAACACTCTGCATATAAAATTTTGTGACAGTTAAAGAAAATCCAACATAGACAATTATTTCCCAAGGGATGAATCTATCAACCATTCAAAACCTTAGGTCGATATCATATCTGGTTCAGAAAATATTAACTGTTAAATTTAGGCGAAATTTTTCTTGCTTGAAAGCAATTGTCCAGCAGTTTATATCAAAATCAACTTTGATATAAATGACGCTTTTAATTTTGGGAGGAGGGGTTGCACCCCTCTAACGCTCCCTCATGGCACGCCCTTGCTTATGCGATTAAAATTAATTATTTTACCATTACAAACCAGTGAATAACTTTTTTCCCAAAAATGTAATTAAATTTCCAATTTCCTTCCAATGAATAACCACACAAATTCGTTTTCTTAGACTTTACGTTAGTTTTCGAGAATCTAGCTTTAATTATTTATCAGAAAATGTGCGTGCGTGTTGTTTACTTTCCCCCAAACCGACCCTTAATTAGGTTTAACTAAATTATTGATCACCAACTCTTCTTTTGTGACCTATTTTTATCGACACATTTTCTTATTGGTTATAATCTTAGTTTGATCAGTAAACTGTGAACAGCAACTTGCCAATGGATTCTAAAATATTTATATTATAGGACCAAGAAATTACATTATTTTAAAAATTATCCAAAACTGGTTTGTGCCAGAAAAATTAAAAAAATTACCATTTCCTCCCAGTTCTTCAATCGTGTGTTAGGCTTCCATACAGGCACGCATCCAGGGGGGGAGGCAAATTCACACCCCCCCCCCTCCCTGAGCCTTACAAAATGGGTGTTTTTTTTATCTTGAGCCTTAAAAATTGTGGTGCGTCAGCTTTTTTTTAGAAGTCACGTTTGCTAGTAGAAAAACTTTTAGAGCTGGAATACGCTCTTTTTTTTATTCGCCCCTCCTCCCCTCAACAAAATCCTGGATCTGCCACTGCTTCCATAGCTCCTATACCAATTAATTGGGAATTTCATTCATATGATGCTTAGGGTGTATTTCAGAACAATATTTTACCACATATAAAGGCTGGATCAAAAAAGTGTGATAACAAAAAGGGATATGTAATTTTTGAATTGAAACACCCAGTATTTTATTGCATATTTATATATTAGTGTCCTTTATAACTATCCAAATTGTTATTTAATTTTCTTTATTAGGCTGAGTGCAATAAATTGAAAACTAAAAAAAAATTACACTACTGAAAAAAAATCAAAATTATAATTATTTTTTAAACCATGACATTGGATGAGATTTATGCCGAGGGGTCCAGCCATACCATGGATCTAATAGTGTTTCTCTATTTTACACAGGGTGTCCATATTAGAGTTTCAAAAACGACACATTTTAAAATAATTTTTTTCAAGTTATATTATTTAGCTATTTCATGTAGAATTCCTAAATATTTTTTTATAATAAAAGAATGTTATTTTGAGTCGTTTCCAAAGTAATAGCAAATTTCGTAAGTTAAAAGTTGAAATAGAGTTTTTCTTATTAAAAATAACAACTAGACCTTGTGGTTCCAGATTTGAATTTTCCAAAAAATGGCAATTTACACACTTATTAACTCTTAAAAATTTTAAATCTATACTTCTAGAATTACGAAAAAAATTGGAGAGAAAGGGAGGCGCCGAATTTGCCACAGACTTGCCTTCCCACGTGAGAGAGAGACAAAAAAATAATTGCCTTCCTTAGTGAAAGAAACATAACACAATATCGAATTTCAAACTCGTAATGATGAATTTTCTCGACCAAGTTATAAAAATAATTCTCTTTATCGTATTTTCGTATCAGAATCTACTTGTTTAAAATATTTTGCTTTAACTTAATAGCACCCTGTATACACTAGTCAATTTTTGGGTACATAACTTTTCCTCCTGTATATTTATTAATGGATGAAGAGTCTATTTTTTTATTGCATCTCAAAAAAATCAATAACCCCCATACCTTTATCTTATCTCGTAATTTTATATTTTATACGTTTGCAGAATATTATAGCTGCATAGGTTGATAGGTGATAACTGATAATAAGCGTTGTGGAAATCAATCACATCCTCAATTTAACATGTAAAAATCTATTTATTTCTTTTCAATTTCGAGCAGAACATTATATATTGACAGTGAAATGCATTGAAATGCACATTATAGATCCTCGTTTAATAGCCCTAAAGCGAGCCACATTTTTTAATAACTTCATTTCAGCCGGTTGTTGAAGTTTCCTAAATTACAAGTTGAAAAACTAGGGATACCCATATTTGAATTGTGGATATTTTTATTTATATCATGTAAAATTTATTTAAAAAAAAGTAATGTCAGATAATTTAAAAAAAGTATTAAAAGATTACTTTAAAATATTAACAAATTGTACACAAAATCAGTAATTTCTTCTTAGACAGAGCCAAAAACTATGAGCGACAAACTTCTAAAAACCTTACAACTTCACAGACTCGATGGCGATTAGAACCTTAAATTTGTAAAAACATCTATATATATGGACATTCCTGAAAATATCTATATCGTATGGACATCTACATTGGTTAAAATAATTATATCTACTATCTATCGTTGGCCATTTATTACTGCAATATAGAGGATGATTCCTAAGTCGATACTATTTTTTAGCTGTGTATAGAAGGCATTAAAATAAACAACATTTTCAAATACATTTTTTCAAAAAACTTAAAAATAGTAGTAGTAAAAAATCTAAGTGCAGGCCTAGTCATCAAAACGTAGCCTACTAGACTTTATGTGGTTTATCTTGTTAGTCAAGCAAGAGTTATGTGGCAATTCGCTGTGGTGTATTTTTCTCAAGCAAGTTAATTTTAAATGGGTGACACGTGAAAATGATAAAATTTGAAAAGAATGAACTAGTAGATATGGTGTAATTTACGGTGAATGTCGTCAAAGTGCGGCTGCTGCTTCGAGATTATACCCAGAACGCTTTCCCTTGCGGGCTCATCCTACACCCAGAAGTTTTCTAAATGTTATTTAACGGGCAAGTTAGGCAGGACCGTATTTGATCCATAGTGTAATAAAATGTAAGTACCTTATTTTTGAGTTTTTTGAAAATTTTTTTGAAAATGTTGTTTATTTTAATGCCTTATATACACAGCTAAAAAAGAAGTATTAACTTAAGAATCACGCTGTATAATATAAGAATATTATACAATTAGTTGTGTAAGAAATTTCCATAATTTGGTAGAGTATTTATATAGTAATAGAGTACAGTAACAAACAGTACACAAGTTTTTTGTAAAAGTGCACTTCATATAGGGCAAATATTGGTTGTAAAACTAACTCATTTTTTAAGAAATGCATGAAAAACAAATTTTAAACCACCTGAAGTGAAATTTTACTATTGATAGCATGTCACCTGCAGACCGGTTTCGAACTCTATTGTTTTCGTCATTACATGGTAGATGTTCGTACCATATCAACGTTCTTATGTTGTGTATAGCCCTTAGCGCCATCTCCTGGTAGTCCCACCCCAAAAAATTTTTAGTTCAAAAAATATTTTCACGTAAAGTCTCCCTAGAGCATGAAAATTTTACGAGGCCGCGAATTATTGGAAAATTTTCCGAGGCGTCATGTCAGCCGGACCATGGAAATGGAGCTTAATTAATGTGAAATTTAATGAAATAATTTTTTACAGTCCTATAATATAATATTCTCCTACCTTCGACTCTCAAATACAACTCTTACTTCAACAAAGTGTTAACAAACATCCACAAATATGCACAAATCACTAAAAGTGCACACAAAAAATTCCTCCGAGAGTAGAACAAAAAACCATGAGCGCAAAAACTTTTTCGAAAACTCGTAAAATCTTCAAATCGAAAAGAGCGGTCGCGACGCTGCCATGCGTCTTTTTCTCGTCGGGACGCGTGTTCTACTGGCGTCGTGGTGCCACGGAGCACATTGTAACGGACGCCGATTCCCTGTGGAGAGGCGTAAGGGTCCTGTTCTGCATATTTTGTAGATTTTTTACGTTTTTTTAGGGTTTTATTGCTTTATTCCAAGAATATGGCTTTCTAAGGTATTTTGACATTTATTTTTATAGTTTTTGTATACAACTTTTTTCAAAAATTGTCTGTTTATATTTTGTAGAAGTTTTTCGTTCGTCCTTTGAATTTAAATATTTAAAGAACGACGAATTAGTGCAAAAATGTGGCAACCGTTTTTGGAGACGAACTAATGTTTGTCTCCATTTTCGATCGATTTCAGACACAAGATATTGTATTATTTTATGCAATAAAAGACGGCGCGCTCCGAAATCACGTCGGTTCTTACGTAGCGAATGAATCATAGTGCGCCTATCTATTCGCCTTTCTTTAAATGTTGAAATTCAAAGGTTCATCTGATAATAATATAATAAAATATTTTTGAAACTGGTTACACGCGCGTTTAGTTTTAAATTTTTTATTTTTCTTTTTACTATTACGAACAATAACAATAACATAATTGTAAAGTAAAAAAAAGTCCCTTAAACATGCCATGGAATCGATCTGGCACGTCCTTAATTATTACTCTTGAAAGGGTAAATGAAAAATAGAACTGTCAAGTTCTGAAGGTTTTATTTTTATGCTAATTAAATATGGTATTTACGCCGTGGCGAATCTAGGAAGTCTGGAACTGCAGCCCCCCGCGCCCTTCCTCTAAACCCTCCAGAATAAGCACCTGAAGAATTTAGACTAACATAGACATCATAAAAATACGAGTTTTTTTTATGACCTCAGCCCCCCACCCCGACCAAAATCCTGGATTCACTACCGTATTCACGGCAGCACAAGTAGCTCTTATTATCGATAGTTACCTTAGAAATAGTGAAAGGGTTGATGGCCAGTGAGTTTATTTAAAACGGGACGCAATTCAGGATTTTTAAACATAATTTCCACACGTAGTCGTTGACTAGTTTCACCAAGTTTTGACTAGATCTGTGTAATAGTATATTACATAACAAGTGATTAAAGTTATACTTTTTAAACGAGGCGATATTTAGCACGAGGCGTCAGCCGAGTGCGGAAATTCTCCGAGTTTTAGAATAATCACTTTTACACGAGTAATGTACACTATTTTTCCTACGACCACAAAGAATTATTAAAAAAGCCTTTGATTTGTAAAAAAAAATATTTCAACTCTAGAGTTGAAATTAGCATACCTAGGATTATGTTCCACTTAATATCTGATTTCATATAGTTTGTCAATAGGCTTTTCCTTTATTTGTAGTTTAACTTTTTCATTTTTTCATATTTTATAAATATCATAGGAAAAACTAATCCTAAATTGACTTCTAGATTAACCAGAATGAAAAATTTTAAATTTCAAGGAAATATACATTAAACCAAAATTTAAAAAATCCACCCAACAAGGAAGATTTTAATTCAAAATTTCTATAAATTATTCATTGTTTTTATAAAAAAAAAGTCAAATACTCCTGATGGGATTTGAACCTGTGACCTCCCGTTCTGCAGACCAGAGCTTTAGTGTCTACGCTATGACTTCCATGGCTACCAATTAACATTTGTTGTTTAAATATATGACATTTTCTTCAGCACGACTTGTTTTTTATTTTATTAGCATTTTTTATAATTTCACATGGCTTATTTTCACACTCTTATTCTAAATCACTCAAACAATACATGAAAAATAAGTTAAAACACTTTAGAATTACTAATTTCTAAAATTTGTTCTTTTTAATAAATAGGGGTGGTCTGTCAAATTGACATCATATGTTTAAATTAAATTATGTGCCTTGTATTACCACTCTAGAGTTGAAATATTTTCTTTCAACACGCGTGTGATATTAGGCGCTTTCGAGCTAGGTTAACCGTGCTTTTTTTCTCTTTTTCATAGGTGGTCGTGAGAAAACATATTTTTTGCGATCACGGGACCCTAAAACGTCTACATTTAATGAAATCTCAATTTTTTCCACATACATAATACTTTCCATTGCGAAAAAGTAAAGAATATACCACTTTCCCTTGTTGAAAAAAACACCAATAGTTTGTTGAGTTTTTTTTTGTAATTCGTGGCAAGAAGAAACGCAATCTACCACGGCAAATTTTAGAAAGCTCGGTTTCACTTTACTCTCTAAATTATGTTTATTAAAGCTTTTCATCTCGAGATCATAACTTAGAGTTAGAATAAAACCATTTTATAAATCGTTATACTTACTGGAAATGATCTATGGAAACATTTTTGGGTTATTCAAGAAAATAATAAGAAAGAAAAGTGGATAGTTTATTTTGACTTATTACAGGTCGTTACCAACATAACTCAAAAAAAAAATGGGAAATTTTTAGGTTCCCGTTACAGAGTGAAACAAGTTTTTATTAGCATGCCCAAATCATTACAATCCGGAATATACCGGGTGACCCAATGTTCCTAGTAATTTTAGCAGTAAAGACTTAAAAATGTGAGACGTTAATAAGTATGTAAATTGCCGTTGTTCGACCAATTTAAACCTGCGAAATCACTTCCGGTTTAACCGGAAGTGGAGTAAACTTTTAAATTTAAAATAAAAACCCCTTATTTTTATTTTATACTTAAATTCTATAGAATATTTTACTTTATAATTTGTTTTTTAAAATTGGCCATAGCTTTTATATAACAAGTGGTAAAGAGTAGGCCATTGAAACGTTAAAATGGCTCATTTTAACCTACTTCATAGTATAAAACTGACTTGCTTGAGAACAATGTATCTGTTTGGTTGGTTGGTTGGTTGGTTGGTTTAAGGGTGGCTTATTGTGCTTGCTAGAAAAGATTTGTTCCTTTTATAATAAGGTCTAGTAAATTCCTACCAAGTTTGTCATGCGGGAGGTTATCCCCACATTGGATTCCTCCGAAGATTTTTAATCTTCTTCGGGTCAGGGCTTCTTACTTATATATGATATGTGAGGCGGTTTCGTCCTCTTCGCCGCAAAGTCTGCAATCAATGGGACCATTGTAAATTCCTACCCGGCGCGTAGGTGTTTTCTTAAGCAGTGGCCTGTTAGTAGGCCAATCACTTGTTTTAGATAGGTGCGCGTTAGAAGCAACATTCCAGTTGATAGCTTTTTGGAGGGTTTCCCAATTGTGGCCAAGTGTATACGTTAGGGCTATTTTATTCACAATGTGTTTTCTAAAAAAGCAAACGGAATTTCCCAATTTTTTTAAATGGCAACCCATCTTTGTTTTATTATAATATTATTGTTTATTTAATTTTCTTTATAACGATGTAACACAAGTTAAAATTATTCATTGGGTAATAGTAGAAATTCACAAGAAACATCATAAATGTAATTAATAGACGCGAATAAGCTATAAGAATTTTTGTCAAGACCAGTCTAGTATGTCGTAGAAAACAAAAATATAATTTCTGCATTTATTAGAACAAAATGTCTAATGGTATTAAATAACAATTACGAAGATTGAAGTGAATGAATTGTTTTCCACGGCATACTTGACATAACTTCTAATCAACTTGTAATGCACCGTTTGAAAGGAAATTAAATGAAGAATTTCATTATAATAAAACAAAGATAAGTGGCTAGTTAAAAATTTCGAGAAATTCCGTTTTGTGTTTTTTTTTAAACAGGTTGTAAATATAATAGCCCTAACGGACACATTTTTCTCAAGCACATCAATTGTATATATTAAAACCGGTTGAAATGAACCATTTCAACGTTTCCATGGCCTACTTTTTACCACTTACCTTGTTTTATTAAAGTTATGGTAATTTTAGAATACAATTTTAAAACAAATTATAAAGTGTGATATGTCATTGAAAAGAGAATATTTCATAGAATTTAAGCATTAAATAAAAATGGGGGGTTTGCATTTAAAATTTAAAAGTTGACTTCACTTCCGGTTAAACCGGAAGTTGATATAAAGGTTCGAATTGACCGAAAAATGGTATATTACACACTTAATAACTACTCAAATTTTTAAATCCCTTCTTTTAAAATTACGGAAAGATTGGGTTGCATCCAGGTTCGGCGGCATCCTCAAATTTTTTTAACCTCACTTTTAACCATTTTAAAGTGAGTTTTTATGAATTCTTAAGGCTCCAAGGTCGTGGGTGAAGTGACTCATGGAGTTGATTTCATACTCAAAAAAATATTCATTTTTTCGGGAATGGGTGCCCAATACTTACACTACTTTTTGTATATTTCTTATTTATACTTTTGGAGAAAACCCCGTTCGATCGTACAATTCGATTTTTTTTCGTATTAAAAATAGTTATTTATTATATAAGGGAAAAAAGTATTAGATTTTAGCTCGAGGTCGTGTTGTCTCCCGACGCGAAGCGGAGGGAGACAAAAAAGCGAGAGCTAAAATCTAATATTTTTCCCGTGTATAATACACTATTTTTTTCTGTGACGGGAAAAACGACGATATTATTACAATATATTAAAGTCAGAAAAGTATCGATGTGAAATTTGACTTTTTAAACTAGTAGGTAGGCTGTTTTACTTATAGCGACAATTGGACCTGCGTTTCTAAGGAAACCTTTAAAATAATCAAATATCTGTCAATTTAATTCCGTGATTTAATATAAAAAGTAAGAAGTTTAGTGGTTATTTAGTAGTTATTTTAAATAATATAAAGTTTAAAATGTCTGATTCTAAGTTTTCTCTGACTCCACCGGAATTAGTAGAAGCAGCGAAAGTAGCGTCACAAAAATTATTGCCAGCTAAATCGCGCAAAATTTACGAAAACGCGTTTTCAAGATTTATGGAATGGAAGATGGAAAAGGCATGCAGTTCTTTGTCGGAGACGGTGTTATTGACCTATTTTTCGGAACTGACACAACAACAAAAGCCATCAACAGTGTGGTCGAATTATTCAATGATTAAAAGTATGTTACAATCCAATAATAATGTAGACATTTCAAAATATTTCAACCTAATTGCATTTCTAAAACAAAATGGGAAAGGTTACACGCCCAAGAAAGCTGTGATTTTTACGAGTACAAATATTAGTGATTTTTTAAATAATGCTCCCGATGAAGTTTATTTAATGGCCAAGGTTGTTGTTTTACTTGCGATTGCAGGAGCTTGTCAAAAATGCGAAATCAGCCAGGTAACATTAAATGATATTGAAGATTCGGGAACGTTATTAATTGTGAAAGTTAAGCAAACAAAAAATGATGTCAACAGGAGATTTGTAGTTACTGAAAAATATATTAAATTTTACCGAATGTACATAGCCCTTCGTCCAACAGCAGCAAAGGATCGCCGCCTATTTTATGCATATCACAATGGAAAATGTATCAATCAAGTTATGAGTAAAAATCAGTTTTATAAGGTAGGTACCCCAAACAGTAGCTAATTTTCTTCAACTTGAAAATGTTACCTTATACACGGGTCATTCATTTCGAGGATCGTCTGCTACACTTTTGGTTGAATCTGGGGGAGACTTGTTGACACTCAAGAAACATGGCGGTTGGAAGTCATCAACGGTCGCTGAAGGGTATGTTGATGAATCGGTAGCACACAGGACAGAAATAGCTAATAAAGTATTTAGAACTTGTGGCAGTGCTGAAAGAACACCCGATTTGCGACCAGGTACAATTTCAACACGAGAAAATTCGACTGTACCGAATAGTAAAATGAACAGGTCATGTATGCAATGCACCTTTAATAATTGTACCTACTTTTTGATTTAAAGAAAATGTAACTTTTTGTATAATAAAATATTCTAAAATTAAATATATACCTTTACTTATGTGTGTATATTATATCCGGGAAAAAAGTGATTACTTTTTTCCCGGGGAAAAAAGCAATCACATCACTTTTTTCCCGGGGAAAAAAGTAATTTCACAAAAAGTGACATTTTATTACCTGTCAACAGAGATAAAATGCCAAACTTTTTTCCCGTCACAGGAAAAAAAACTGTTTTCATTCATCTTCAAAAACACAATAGAATATTTAACCAACGTCAGTCACAAAAGAATGCGCCCAAATAATCTTTTTATTTCGCTCTTTAGTAGCGAAAGGAGACAGACAAGTAATAAAAATGGAAATGATAAATGGATGACTGCAATAATTTCTGCCTTCCTTTGTGATGTATTAAGAAAATAACATACCCTTTTTATAAATTTGAGTGCAAAAACATTTGAAAAAATATTTTTAACAAAATAAAATTGGACCTAATACATTGCGTTTTCTTGACCACAATCCTGGCCATGTTTATTAATGGATTTTCAAAAACTTTTCTTAATTTGGGCTCAACAGACACGGGAGGGTGTCAGAGAGTTATTATTATTAAAAAAAAATAATTTTCAATATTTTTTACAATACAATAAACCATAGTCTATTTCAGAAAGGTGTAGAGTATAATAAAATGGGAAATTCCGTCCAGTTCGGATCAATTTCGGTGTCGGCCATAGGCGCAGGTAAATTTTGTGCATTAAATAATTTATGATAACTAACCAAACGAAAAAAAGAAGATAATTTGATAAAGAAGGAACAACAAGCTATTGTAAATTTACACAAACATCGTTTTATGAAATATGCCGTGGAAGATAGACCTGAAAAATATAGTGTAACTGTGCTACGCGCTGTGCCGCCATATCATTGCGAACTAAATCCTATAGAACTTATATGGGTACAAGTGGAAGGATTTGTAGCAAGACATAACAAGACATTCAAAATGAAAGACGTCAAGCTACTGTTTGATCAAGCCATTAAAGAAATGACACCAGAGAACTGGCGAAAGCAGTCCATCATGTCATTAAAGAAGAGGATAAAATGTGGGATCTTGACCACCTGATCGATCGGACCGTCGACCTGTTTATTATAACGTCAAGAGGAGATACCAGTTCCTCAGATGACGAAGAATATTATGATTTTTTATAATTTAACTTCTGTATGATGTATTATTTGTATTTTGCATTTCTTTTATAATGTTTAATAAAAAATAAATGTACCCAATACTATGTACATAATACACGCCTTGGTCACACCATTTTCAGTGTTTGTGAATGGATAACAATAGGCAAAACCCATAAATTGACCCAAACCCGGGTGGTTCTACCAAAAAATTTTGCAATAAAATCAATAACAAATTTGAAAGTGGCTTAAATATTGTTGGGGTCACTCTGTAGTCCCTTTGCATGCCTAATGACCTTTTGTTACTCTACACCTTTCTGAAATAGACTATAGATTGTTTTTAGGCTTTCCATTGGCTTATATCTTTATCTCCGATTTTTTCCTACATTAAAATGACTTTCCCACACCCGCATCGATGTCACATAAGTGAGAAAACTCAATATTTGCGTAGTTTCTTTGTCTATCGGGCCAAAAAGAACCGCAATTGAACGAGGTCTTTTTAGCTAGGTCTGATCCTATCCCATATAATTACTTCGACCAGAAAATAAATTATACTTACCAAGTCTTATTTAGTTAAGTATATTAATTTTATTTTGCTAAACAGGCTTGTTATAAGAACACTCTAAAATAATATGATTACATTTTTAAGCGGCAAAAAGGAGGTAAGCAATGGCGAGAAATAAAAATGATAAATGACTGGTCATAATAATAACAATAAATAATAACAAAGAGAAAGTAAGTTCGTTTTCCTTTGTTGTGTAATATTATTAAAGGCACAATGGAGTTTAAATTTTATAACAATGGTATGCACTGTGGAAAAGAAAGGGTGAGATGGTGGAATAACAACACTGATGAAGTTAAATTAGCGATGGGAAAACTTAAACTTGTTATCAGCGGTGGCTTTTCCTTGACGACACGTGCCCCCTGCCCCCCCCCCCCCCCCCTGCCGCCTGCTGAAAATACGATAATTAAATTCGGTCGATAGTAGAGGGAGATGATTCGTTCTGCGTCAATTTGCTCAGGTCCTTCTGCGCATGCCCCGGCAGTGCGCAGGCTCGTGGCGCTTTATAGCTGTTTTAGCGGTTTTTTAGCTGTTTTTTAAAAACCGCTAAAAACCGTTAAAAACAGCTAATTGGCGCAGAACGAATCATCTCCCTCTACTGTAGATCTACCGATAAATTAGAAGGATAGGCAACATTGCCTGCAATTATTTGACAACCTTCGTTACCTGATGATAATCCGTGCTCCATCTTTTATAAGCTCCAGGAGTATCGAATTTTCTGCGGCAGCTTTTAGATAAAAAAAAAATCGCGTGAAATCAGCGAAATCGCATAGGTCTACTGTGACTGAAATTATAAATTGTATTGCGGCAAAAATGTAAATTTGTCAAGCGTTTCGTTGGAAGATAAACTAAAAACTAAGGAGTTTGGTAGACCGCTGCCCGATCTAAAGTTGTCACAATTTAGTGAACGGAAAGCAAAAAACAGAACCTTTGCACCCCGTTTCTTTAAAAATATAATGCAATCATAACTACTTAAATATAAAACCTAAGAGAAGGACAAACAGCGTTTTATTATGCACACACGCCGGATGCACTTAGGCCAGGTTTGGCCCATTGTGCTCAGTCTGTTTGGTTTTTACACCCACTCCGTGATCCTAGTTCATTGCATTAGTTTGTGTAGGTCAACTAGGGAGAGGGTAAGGATGTCCTCTAGTTCCAGTTTGGTTGCCCGAGTATTCGTTGTCTCTTCCGATATAGTGACTCGCAATGGCAAACTATGTGCTGTACAGTCTCGAATCCCTGACTTGTCCGCATAATCTTCATTGTACAATTTCATTTCAGTGTAGATGGTACTTGACAGCAATCTGTCCGGTCAGAATTCCTGTAATTGTTCTCAGTTGGTTCCTGTTCATTTGAAGCAACTGTTCCGTAAGTCTTGGGGCTGGATCTCTAATGAAGCCTTTGGTGTGGTGTATTGTCTGTTGTTCCAGTGGATTTTGTGTTCACTCCTGATCCATGGCTTTATGGCATCTCGTACTGTGTACCTTGTTACTCCGAGTGCCGGTTCTGAATGTTCAGTTGTGTATGTTTAAGTGTCCAATGAATGTATTTTCTGAGCCTTTCTTTGCAATTGAGCACATGATGTTTCACATCTATATGCTTTATGGTACCTATTAAGCTAGTAAAAGTAAAAATAATTATAAACAATAATTCCGCTCACGATCATTGTGTAGCATCATTTCCTTTAAGAATGTATTCCTCTTACTAAATAAGAAGTTATCGCTATTTTCTGTGACCTAGTCTTTTTTTCGTTACCCTAATGATATAAAAATAAATCACAGAACTACCTTATTCCTATATGTCTGTATACATTGTGTAACGGTCCCGTTCGCCTGTAAGTTAAAAGAAATGGCAAATAGTCCTGGATGAAAATAAGAAAAACCCTAAAAGGATTTTTATGATCTTTTTGTACGACACTAATGGAATTTTGACTCGAGAAGTTTTATAACTAGGCCCAGTGATGGCCCGTTAGGGGAGGCAGCGCCACCCCTGGAAATATTAATGTAATAATATCTTATTTTATAAATACCTATACTTACCTATAATTATACCATTAAAACAGCTTCAAAATATTTTTTTAATATAAAAATAATAATATAATAGTTCCTGTATAAATTTTGCGAAATCTCTTTAATAAATTTCTACTAGCTAAAGTCTCTAATATTCAATTATTAATTTTAACCTCTGAACCTTTGTCCACTAACAGAGTAACCATGTCCTTATCCGTTTCATTGTTATTGCATCTTGTCTCGCTCTTCACTGGATCGCAGTTTATCGAAAGCGTACCGAGGCAATCCTAAAAATGTTTCCTCTGTAGTCAATGTTTTTGGCAAAGACAATAGTAAAAATACAAATAATTTTATATTTCAGGAAGCGTAGAAATTTTTTTCGCATGACGCAAAGCGCGGTTAGGAGGCAAGCACGCCTACTGCGCTTTAAACCAAGAAGATTTTAGGAATTTTGAATTAGGTTCTGCTGTTGGATCGTTACAGCTGTTACCGTTATGTTAGTGTAGGTTATGGTTTTCTAATTTCTTTCATAATTATTCTTTCTTGTGATTTTGCGATACGTAAAGGTGTTATCGAAGGTGGAAGGGTAAGTTTTTAAACTTTAATTTACAAATTTCATTATTAAAAATGGAATTAAATAAAGGATCTGTAAGAAACACCAAGGATATCGTAAAATTTCTTGGCAATAAAATAATGTAATGGAAACTCTACTTACACAAAGCCTCTATTATTGACCGTCGTTATTGACAACGGTCAATAATAGAGGCATCTGGCAAAAACAATATAAAACAGGCAACTTGACCTTTTTTTATTTTAAAAATATATGAAAACGTCATGATTAGACAACCAGGTCTTCCAGCATTCTTTGTTTGGCACCAGTCCTTAAATACTGAGTAGGTTTTTAAATACAAAACTTTAGATTTTTGGGGTAGCAACTCATCATTAATTTATTGTGCTTCCACCAACATTTCTGGAGGAGTGCACGTATCAGTAATAGTTTCTTTGCTCATTTTATCAAAAAGGCTTGAATTTTCTTATGAATCGACAAATACTGACAACTAAGAATGCCATCTGACAAGATAAAAAAAAAATGCCGTAAATTTCAAAGGCAAGGCAACTTGACTGAAAAAACAGGAGCAACCTTAAGAAGGTATGTTAACTTTAATTAATAATTTAATGTTGTAAATGTGTTAGTAGTAAACAAAATAATATATTTATCACGGTTTAGACAAATATTATTGCCCTCAAGTCTTAAATTCCTCGTCGCTGCGCTCCTCGGGATTTAAAATCGACGCTCGGTCAATAATAGTATCTAATAATAAATCTATAATATACTATTATTGACCAAGTAGAGGTCCTTTCAATATCCTAATAAATAATCGGTTTCTTTGTAAAAAAATATTTTGCCTACCTCTAAAAATATTGTCATTAACCACAATATTTTTAGCTTCGCAAAATTTGGTGGCTTTCCGAGGTCACGATTAAAAAACGAAGCATTTAATCACTGTAATTATTACAAGGAGTCGCTTTTCCACCTTGATCCTTCATTTTGCATCCCCATTTAAATTATCCACACGCCGCCACTGGACTAGGCTACAGCACGGCCTTATATACGATTATCTATTTTATCGCTACATGTTGGTATGAGGATAAGGTATTTTTACAAGTTTCTACATTATCCAGAGGTACAAAATTTGTATAGGGCTATTTTAGGCCACTATATGAATGAGTTACCTAAAAACAACAGCTGTCCTAACATGTTTACGTTCACGTTCCATTGTATCGTCGGGTTGGAGTCGGTAAAGGAATTGGTCAGGTGTATAGAATAAAGGCTTTTATATACTCCATCTCTGGCATAATTGATTAATGATCCCGAAATAAATTTCAAACCTACAGGATAACGGATCGAGGTGAGTTTACCCAGAATGTGCTCGAGGCGAGTGACTGGTGCGGTACGTTTACATTAGCAGATATCAGGGTTTTATTTTTGGTTATAAGGGGCCCTAGGCCTAGTACGCAATCCGGGGCCCCTATCATGAATTTAGATTTTATAAACTACCTTTTTACAATCAGAAAACTTTAGCCGCATCTCAGTTTTGCGAATGAAGTTTTTTTTCGGAAAATCAGTCGGAAATATTGACATTTTTGAGATAACATTCCTGAAAGAAAAAGTCAATATTTCCTTACACTTAGTCGTTGCTAGGCAACGGAAAATAACTGTTAGGAAATATTTATTATTATACTGTAAGGAAACATTATTTCTCCACGACCATTACTGAATGCAATAATTCCAAAAACATTTTTGATAATAGAATTTAAAAATTCTCGCTCTTGAGTTGGAATATTTATTCTGAAACACTTGCTTCTTATGCGTTTTACGTGTATTTTCATTCCATAACAAGATACGGAATGAATATTCTGTAATTGATCTGAACGACATAGGTTGCCATGAATTTCGAAACTGTCAATGTCAGCAGACAAATTTGAGTGCAAGTCAAAATATGAGTGAAAAATCGGATGAATCAGATATGGAACTGGATAATACTCCACCTGAAATTACAAATATTGCGAATAGTATTTTTGGTCGTGGAGAAAATATAGTCTGCTACTAGGTTAGAATGAAAATTCGATACTCGTGGTTCCTCACGCTCGCGTTCTTCCACTCGGATCAAATTTTCATTCCAACTTCGTTACAGAATCTACTATTCTGTACGGCTACTTGTAAACCGGGAATGTTCAGCTTTTCCTAGGTACTAGGTATACAATGTACTATTGTCTTAAAATATTTGAATAAGTATGTGTCGCTCAGACCAGTAGGCCCAGGTCTACCGGGCTTAGTGGGAACATAGACCCTGGCAAATATACAGGATGACGACGACGTAGAATATTTATATAGGGTAAGACATCCAACACAAGGCCTTGTTAGATTAGGTGCAATTTTAAATAAAATTACCTAAAAGCATACACTTTGAGGCATTTTTTCCCATTCTCATTGAACTTACAAAAGATAAAAATTTAAGAAACATTTATACCGGACTGACATCCTGTAACTGTAATAAAGCGAATTACTTGCAAAATAAAATACAAGGGTTGGCTGTTAAACTCGACAGTTCTTTACATTTTTGCGGTAAAAATGTAAACTCACTTGTCTAGTCAAAGACGGGACGTTTTTATGCGTCTTTCTGGAATTTGTAATTTATGGAATGGAGAAGAATTTGGACAAAAAAAGTAAATTTACCGAATACCAACAATGTCATGCACCTAACTCAAACGTTAAGTGTTGAGGGTTTCTAAGGGCAAGCAAAATAAAGAGCATTCTTGCCCTTCGTTGTCACTGAACTTCTTCAAAGTGGGACATACGATTTAATCGTTTTCGATTTTCCTACCACTGTTGACCCAGATATTAATTTCCATGCAGATAAAATTTGATATAATCAATATAAAAGAAAATTTAATTAAATTTGCTTCCATTATATTTTTAAGGGATTACCAAAATTGAATTTGGTTCTGTTCAAAATTTATCGTATTTTAAAAATTAAGAAAATCGCAATAAATGGAATGTACAGGGCGAGTCAACGATAGAGTAAAGTTCGATTTCGAGTTTATCTTAAGAATTGGATAAAAATTCGAAATACAAAAGTTGTAGAGACTATTAAGGTGTACATTTTAAAATTATGCTGGAGTATACGGGGTGGCCCAAAAAAAAAACCCGGCGAATATAATAACTTTTTTTTTTTTTTTTTATGATAAAACACCTGCACTGTAGGAAAAATCCTTTAAGGCGCTCTGGGAGCGGTGCGAGTGCGAAAAAAGCGATTAACGTTGGTCTTGAAACGTTGAAGATTGTATTCATTGGGAAACACGACCTCAGGAAGATCATTCCACAAAGATGACGTTCTCCAGATGAAAGAATTCTTGAACAATGAAGTTCGAGGAGTACTAAGCTGAACAACGTATGGATGAGCGGCAGTGGTTCGCCGTGTATTTCTGTTTTGCATTGCTCTAGGTGGAATCAAGTGGGCAATGTCAGTCGAACACCTGCCATGGAAATATCTGTAAAAGAGAGCCAAATCACCAACCTGTCTTCGATGCTCCAGGCTATCGAGGGTCTTGGTCAGCTCGGGGTCGCCGATCAGACGAACGGCTCTTCTTTGAATGGAATCCAGTAGCCGAAGGGTGTGCTTGGGTGCAGAGCTCCAGACATGAGAGCAATATTCTAATGATGGTCGAATCTGGGCTTTGTAGAGTGTCAAAAGTTGATGAGGTGTGTACAACCTTTTGGTGCGGAAAAGTAAACCAAGTTTCTGTGCAGCTGTCTTGGCAATTGCGCCAACGTGATCATGCCAAGATATGTTACCTCCCAGATTGACCCCCAGCAAATTAATAGACGGTGCCAGTGTTCTTAAATAGAACACCCTATAGGATGTATTATTTTGTAATTCTCCACAAAATTCTACGCTTATTTTGTAAATGTCATATGTCTAAATTCAATAGTTTTTGAGATATTGACGTTTAAAATATGGCATTTTCAGACTTTGACAGGCTGTAACATTGGAACGGTTCATCTTAGAGAAAAATCCTCCACTATCTTAATTTTTTATTCTCTATCCAAAGAAACCAACTTCCGATTTACCATGTTAAGCCAAAAACAGGAAGTTGTAATTTTTATATAGAGAATAAAAAATTGAGATAGGGAGGTGAAAACTACAAATTTTTACAACTTGGCTAAAAAAAATTGACATTAAAAATTCTTTGCTTAACCACAACCATTTAAAAGCGTATTAAATAAATAGGCTAAAACCGACCAGAGGCGGCAGCCACCGTAATTGAAGTCTCGAGGTCTCGCGTCGTTTGTCTCGTTTGATTGGGTTATGACGACAGTGCCTGATAGTCATATAATCTAACAAGAAGGTACAGCATGCAATCCAAAACAGCGGCGGAACCAGGGGGGGGGGACAGGGGAGCACCGGCCCACCGTAGAAACATGAGTGCCCATCCTGGTGCTCACCAAAAATTGATAAATTCGGTTTTGTAATGGAATTTCTAGGGGAAAGGGGGACTTGGCTATGAAAGCTATGATGAGAAAAGACTGGCGTTGTATTTTATTTCAAAGAGATCGATGACCTTTTTTTTTAGACGACACTTTGGACAATTACGGCGGTATAGAGCGTGGGGGAGGCGACGACCTTTTATTTATTTTTTTTTAGAAGTCACTTTTGATTTGGGTAGTGCCCACTCAAAAATCAGCGGCCCCACTTATGCCCACCCATCCCAAAAATTCTGGCGCCGCTACTTAACCAAAAACAATATGGTTGCTCATTATACAAGTTCATAGTTTTCCCATTTGATGTAAACTCATCAGCTAATTAAGGTGTACCAGTAATAGGTACTGGCTTGGGACAGTTGTAACAAAAACAAGAATTTCTTTTTTTTTTGTTTATGTGCTTTTTTGTAGGAAAATTTCTCTTAAAGTAAAAAAAAACTTTTTATTATTAATACATTCAGTTTATAGTTGTTCTTCAACTTTATTGTTCTATAAATTTCATCTAATAATCTCACACTCGGAAAGGTTTATATGTTTTTGTCTGTTTTCGCGGATATTCTTACTGACTAGGTCAAAATTCTAAACTTTGGGAAGGTCGATCAATACTTTCGTGTAGGTCCTCTTTTTAGAGTGAAAATGAAATAAATGGAATTTGGAATTAAGTCTATAGAAATTTTTGTTAATTCTAGAGAAAAAGCGATAATAAATTTCTTTTATCTCATAGTTTGTTAATATTTTTTGCTTTGGGTTTGTCATTAATGGGAGGAGAAGGTAACTATCCTCCCTCAGTGGCGGCTCGTCAAAATAAAATAAAACCAGGAGGAAATTTTTTCGACAATTAAATATTAATATACCAATACAGCTATCATTTTAGCCATTAAAAAATAATTATGTTCGAATTAATAATATTAATTTAATCTGAATGAAGCTATGCATAATAGGGCCACGGTTAACTCCGCTGGACAATAATTATAAACACTCGTGCATTTTGTCACGCCCCAGTCCGCCCAGTCGACCGTGTCGGTGAGCTGAAAGCAGTCAGAAGAGCAACATACATTCAAGCGGCTTGATTTCCCGTTGCTATGGTTACGTGACGTCAGCACGCGCCAGCATGTAATAATTTGCATTATTGGCATTATAATAATGAGGGACAATTTAAAAATAGATCAGTCGTATACACCCTTGTTTTATCATTGGTTCGGGTATTTATTTTGAGGCTTCGCGTAATTTAAGGTTATAGATATCGTTTTTACGTGATTTACTGTGGGATTAAAAAGTTTTTTTTTAATTATTCAGTTAATTCAGTAGTGTGTAAGTACCTACTGGGTTTAATTTTTAAATAAATATCAAATAAAAAACATCTAATTAAAACAAATATTTTTTAAACCCATCTAATACCAAATTTTAGCTTTTCCAAATAATGACAGCAAAGTTTTGCCTTAAATCCCTTTGATACGGCAAGAAAACAATAGTCAGCGATTAATACAGAATGCCAGTGGAATAATAAGGACAGAAGGTCGCCTAAAAGCATTTTGATCGATCATTTAGCAAAACAAACATCACTGAAATGTTCATTCTCTCTAAAATCCGTTCGCATTAAGGTAGCAGTAATTTGCTGAAATGGACTGGTGACTAAAAAATTACGTCATTTGTTAGAACGAACACTCTTGTACCCTTTTCCCCAAGAAGTACATGGTACATAAGTCAGTGGCGGCTCGCGGTGTTAAAAAATGGTGAAGAGCTAGGTATAGTGCGGGTAATTAAACAAACATTGACTAATTTATATTTTTATTTACTATTTTACTATTATTAGTAGGTACATACCCAGGGGCGGTTCTAGACCCAATATATTGGGGGGGGGGGGCACCACATTGGCTTAGCCAGAAAATATGCTCGGAGGGGGGGCTGGGGGGGGCGTAAGTAGGACATTTTTTTTCTGAAGAGAGGGACAGTCGGGACTATATGTATTCCATGGTATTGTACCTAGCGAAAAAGGTGGAAAAGCGCCGCAGGCGAAAAACTTTCGGGGCCACGCCCAAAGTTCGTTTAAAATTCACCTACCTACTATCAAATTTCGAAAATTAAATTATTACCTCTCCCCCTTTGCATGGTTGGATTAAATTTTTTTTTTAATGTTTTTTTTTTGATATTCCTTCGCAAGTAAAGAACGCCACAGCCCAAATTTTTTTAGGATCATGCTCAAATTGTGTAAATAATAAAGCACCCGGAATATTTTTTTATCAGTGGCATGAATTTTATAGTTTTTTTCAGAAATGTTGGGGGTCCTGGACCCCTCAGGCCCCCCCAGGCCCCCCCGTAGAACCGCCCCTGTACATACCTAAGTACACTACTGAATTAACTGAAAAATAAAAACAAAACTTTTTAATCACACAGTAAATCACGTAAAAATTATATCTATAACCGTAAGTTTCGCGAAGCCTCAAAATAAATACCTTAAGGTTAGACGAACTAATACTAAGACAATGGTGCATACGACTGTTTTATTTTTAAATTGCCCTTCATCATAAAGCAAATTGTTACACGCTGGCTTACGTGACTGACGTCAGGTAACCATAGCGACGGTGAATAACAAAGTCATGTTGGACGTTGGTTCTTTACATGCTTTGAGCTAAAGGACGCGGTCGGCTGTGGCGCGCCAAAATGCACGAATGTTTATAATTATTGTCCATCGGAGTTAACCGCGGCCCTATTATATATAGCTACATTCGGATTAAATTATTATTATTAATTCGAACATAATTATTTTTTAAGGGCTAAAATGGTACCTAATTAATATTTCATATTATCGAAAAACTTTCCTCGTGGTTTTATTTTTTTTGGGGACCTACTTCACCTGACGAGCCGCCACTGACATTAGTTAAAATAAGGGAAGGGCCGGCGTCGTTTTAAGTAAAAACTTTAAGACGCATTCTAAAGACGAACGAATTATATAAATCGATTATGTTTTTCTAGTTTTTGTTTAATTTAGAAAGAACATCCATTAACGACTGTTTTAAGTGGCTTTAATGCAGAGTTTGCGTGCATTTAAATGTCATTTCCTTACCTTCAATTTTAAGGTAATAAAAAATTTAAAATGGTGTAACTTTACTAGAAATCACATGTTTATTACATTATCTATACAGGGTGCGATTCCTAAGTTGATACTTATTTTTTTAGCTGTGTATAAAAGGCATTAAAATAAACAACATTTTCAAATACCTTTTTTCAAAAAACTCAAAAATAAGGTACTTACATTCATTTATTACACTATGGATCAAATACGGGTCTGCCTAACTTGCCCGTTAAATAACATTAAGAAAACTTCTGGCCGTAGGATAAGTCCGCAAGGAATAGTGTTCTGCATATAATCTCGAACCAGCAACCGTACTTTGACGACACTGACCCAAAATTAACACCATATCTACTAGTTCATTGTTTTTAAATTTTACCATTTTCACGTGTCTCCAATTTAAAATTAACTTGCTTCAGAAAAACACACCGCAGCGGATTGCTCAACACCACACCACCCGTAAACTACATAAAGTATAGCAGACTACGTTTTGATGACCAGGCCCGCACTTAGATTTTTTACTTCCTTATCTCGCCCATTTTTAAGTTTTTAAAAAAAAAGTATTTGAAAATGTTGTTTATTTTTTTGCCTTCTATGCACAGCTAAAAAAAGAAGTATCAACTTAGGAATCACCCTGTATAAGCTTAAACGAAGTTCTAAAATACAAGAAACATAGTTTTAACAAATGCATTGCCGGCTCGTGAGGTAGAGCCACGGACTCATGGCACTTCCTTATTCTTCCTTAAAAATATATTTCTTAACTTCATGTGCCATTTTATTGAAATTTTTTCATAAATTATATAAAGTCAGACAATGGCATAAAATTAATTTATCATCATCCATCCACAAATGCACGTAACGTGCAAATACACCCGCTTGCTCTCATACAACGCTGTGCCATTTGTTCTTGGGCACAAATTAAAAGAAATAGAACTTCCGAGATCGTATGTGCGTAACAGAGAAGAAACTTAAATTTTACATATTATACAGTGCGTTTATTATTACCCTATCATAGTTATTATTAAATACATCTATTCATAGAGATTAATCTCCTGCAAGGGGACCCTAACCTCAAATTCGACAACGGAAATGAATATACTGAAATAGCTGATAAGGGAATTGCGGCAGAAGAATAAGCTCTTTTAGAAAAATGTATACTTGCTAACCTACAGTTAGTGAACGATAAATGGTAAAATCTAAAATTTTGTCAAGTGCTCATTTTCTCAGGATCTCTTCGTTTACTGAGGGTAAATTATCTTCCATAATTAATCTAACATTCTGGGACTACCTACCGTAATTCCGTAATTGAAACAAGACTCTACTAAATTAAAGTAATTTGTCTCTGATTATATCAGCGTCTGTTGTTAACAGCCGCGGAGTAAGATAAAAGTTTCACATTTAACTAAAAACTAAATACCCTAAATAAAAATATTTTCTTGTACAAGATACATACGTGTCCATCTATCTGCCATTATAGACACTAACACGCTCCTGTAATCAATAGAGTAGGCAACTGTGCAGCAACCTGTGGCAACTTATTGAAGTTATTATTTGTTATTTAATATTTTAGTAATGGGTAGTGTAACCAGATGGCACTATGAGATAAAATGTACTGGGTGTTCGAGCTCTACACAAATAGGTATTATTAACATAATTTAATCACATTGGCTGATTACATTAAAAACTTTGTAACGCCAAGATAGGGAGGTCAATACATGTTTTTTTTAAGTTGTGGGGAAACCCCAATTATATAGCGTCACAGTTCTGGGAACATTTCGAATAAAAGTGGGTAGTAGTACAAGTATTTGGTATTGCGTTAATACATTGTAGCAACTAATGTATGTATACCGGGTGACACAAGAAATTTATCTTGTCCCCATTTTTTTCCGTAATTTTGGTAGTAAAGATTTAAAAACCTGAGACATTAATAAGTATGTGAAATGCCACTTTCTGACCAATTCAAATTTTAGAAACCACTTCCGGTTTAACCGGAAATGAAGCCAACTTTTAAATTTTAAATAGCAACCTGTTATTTTTTTTTCTATGTTTAAATTCTATAGAAAATTCTTATTTCAATGACATATCACTTTATTTTATTAAGTGTTAAAAATGGCCGCCTAGACCAATGTCCATAATTTTGGTAAAACAGGGTAGGTAAGTGATAAAAAGTAGGCTATGGAAACGTTAAAATGGTTTATTTTCTAATTTTTATAATATAAGTTTGATGGGCTTGAGAAAAATGTATCCGTTAAGGTTATTTACCACTATTTAAAAAAAAAAACAAAGCGGAATTTCTCGATTTTTTCAAACGGCAACCCATCTTTGTTTTCTTCATTTAATTTTCTTTCTAACAGTGTGTTACAAGTAAATAATTATTTATTAGATAAAAGTAGAAATTAACAAGAAATATGATAATAGTAGATTCTGTAACGAGGTTGGAATGAAAATTTGATCCAAGTGGAAGATTTCGAACGCGAGCGTAGCAAGCGTGAGGAACCACGAGTATCGAATTTTCATTCTAACCGAGTAGCAGACTATATTTTCTTTACGACCAAAAATACTATTCGCAATATTTGTAATTTCAGGTGGAGTATTATCCAGTTCCATATCTGATTCATCCGATTTTCACTCATATTTTGACTTGCACTAAAATTTGTCTGCTGACATTGACAGTTTCGAAATTCATGGCAACCTAAGTCGTTTAGATCAATTACAGAATATTCAGTCCGTATCTGGTTATGGAATGAAAATACACACAAAACGCATAAGAAGCAAGTGTTTCAGAATAAATATTCCAACTCAAGAGTGAGAATTTTTATATTATATTATCAAAAATGATTTTGGAATTATTGCATTCAGTAATGGTCGTGGATAAATTATATTACATAACTTGTGATACACCGTTAGAAAGAAAATTAAATAAGGAATTTTATTATAATTAAACAAAGATGGGTTAACATTTGAAAAATTGAGAAATTCCGCTTCGTTTCTTTAAAAAACAGGATGTAAATAAAACAGCCCAAATGGATACAATTTTTTTAAGGAAGTAATTTTTAATAAACCAGTGTAAAATTATTCATTTTAACATTTCCATGGCCTACTCTTTACCACTTAGGTATATTGTTTTATCAAAGTTATGGACATTTTAGAAAACAAAGGAAAACTGATCTAGGCCGTCAATTTTAAAACAAATGATAAAGTGTGATATGTCATTAAAAAGAAAATTTTCTACAGAATTTAATTATCGAATAAAAATTAAGGGATTCCATTTAAAATTTAAAAGTTGCCTTCACTTCCGGTTAAACCGGAAGTGGATTTGAAGGTTTGAATTGGCCGAAAAATAGCAATTTATAGACTTATTAAAACCTCAAATTTTTAAATTCTTACTTTCAAAAATACTGAAAAAATTTGGGAAGTTAGCATTTTCTTGAGTCACCCTGTACTGCTAGAAAAAAAATTTAAAGTATGCCCCAGGCTTGAATAAATACCAAATTAAAACGGGTATTCCGATACATGTCAGGAGAGAAAGTAAACTATCAAAAAGGACTAGGTACGTTGGTCCTCTCGAATAACAAAATAAAAGGAGAGTTTCCAAGTTGCCATTTTAAAATGTTAACGTTTGCTATTCGTTTTACTAGGTGACATCTCACCTACAAAATAAATCATAACAATTAAACTTTGGGGGGGGGGGGGTGTGACGGTGTTTGTGTATTTGATGTACAAGGTGGCAGCTTCCTCCCTTAAGAAAATGTCGTTACGATGCTGATGGTCATTAAAGAATTTCCTGAAAATGTTATGTATTATATACCAAAACACACTCTAATATTATTGTAATAACATGAGGTTGAATACAAATATTTTTAACTTTTAATAGGGTAATTAGTTATTCAAGAAAAATCCTTATGAGAAAGAGGTTGTCAATATACACCAATAGCTATTTTGTGTTTTGTTATTTCGATGCCGGAATTGAGAGTGTTAAGTTTTATCTTTATAATTTAATATTACTGATAAAATACCGTGTTATCATTTATTATTGCTAATACTTTTATCATTGTTATCAAAAGTGTCGATCTCATTAAAGGTAAGTATACATTATTATCTTGTAGGCTATCAAATGGTAATAATATGAATAAATTAACATCCGTTTTACATCTTTACACAATTTCTTTATTTTTTTATTATATTTACAAGCCACAACACAAATAGTATGTAGTTAAGTAATGATTAATGACTAAAATTCGTAAATCATGCTAACTGATTAAAGTTACGACTTTTTGCAACCACTTTCACCTAATCTTAGACGCGGTTTAGACATAACATTTTACCTTACGTCTTGCCTGTTCAGTCCACCTGCATCAAATAAAACCTTGTGTGTAGACTGAAAAACGGACGTTTTACTTGAACTGATTTAAGACGGAAGACCGCCCAAAGAACTGACCGGATCACTTATTGTTTTCCAATAAAACGATCGTTTTGCCGTACAATCTTGCACGTGTAGACACTCGTCCGTTGTGTTTTGGCAAACGTGGCCGGTACCTACGCAGTAAAAATATGTCAGACTTACGACAATGGTCCCGTGATTTTTTTACAGAATTTATTGAACTGTATCGAAATTTCCCATGCCTATGGAAAGTTAAAACAAGCGATTATAGTGACAGAGAAAAGAAAAATCAAGCATATGCCGTTTTGGTTAAGAAATGCGAGGAGGTGGATCTTGCTGCGACTAAGGATACTGTTACTAAAAAAATTAATTCTTTTCGATTGATTTATCGGAAGGAGTTACAAAAAGTAAACAAATCAGAACGATCTGGGGCGGGTACGGTTGACATTTATAAGCCATCACTTTGGTTCTTAAGTAATTGCGTAAATCTTCAGGTTCATGACTTAATTCTCGCAGTAAATTTACATGGGAGAACCTTCCTCTTTTCAGCAACCACGCTCTTGACCATCGCGAACGTCGAGTAGCCTTTCTTTTTCTTTCCAATTTCAATAAACACAATCCTATTATTGACAAAAGCAGTGCTTCCTCCATGGTCTATCAAAAACTGATCTAAAAACGTACGTTAAAACTTTTAAGTGTGTATGCTAGTCTTTTTACCGTCATACTTGACCATTTTGACTGACAGGCAAGACGTAAGGTAAAATGTTATGTCTAAACCGGGCTTTACATGCGGTCCTGAAACGGGATTTTAGGTTGACTTGATAAAAGTGTTTTTACACATAAATACGAAGTACGTGTTGGCGTTTGAACTATCAAACTCGGCAATTAATTGGTTATCAGCACCGTCTGAAACCCAGTGGTGGCTCGTCAGGTGAAATAGGTGAAGGTACTCTCCACCAAAAAATAAAATAAAACCAAAAGGAAAGTTTTCGACAATATTAAATATTAATGAATCAATACAGCTACCATTTTAGCTCTTAAAAAATTATTATGTTCGAATTAATGATATTAATTTAATCCGATTGTAGCTATGCATAATAGGACCACGTTAACTCCGATGGACAATAATTATATACTCATTTTGGCGCGCCCCAGCCGGCCGTGTCCGTTAGCTCAAAGCAAATGAAGACCCAACGCCCAAAATGGCTTTGATATTCATCGTTGCTATGGTTACGTGACTTCAGTCACGCAAGCAGCATGTAACAATTATTATTAGTATTATGATCTTTTTTACGTTGTATTCGTTCGGATGTTCCGTGTGTGATTGTGGATATTATTTTTAAGTTTTGGGTGCAATTTTAGGTATAAAACTTTACCAGACATTTTGTTATTGTTAGCGACTTGTGTCTCAAGATGGGTAGAAAAAAGTGCATGATCCTTTTTTGCACGAATCGCGGTTCAATACCAGGAATAAGGTATTTCAGGTATGTAAAATATTGGTTACTTAGTTTTATTTGATCATAAACTGTACACACCCGAACTAAACGGGTGAATTTAAATAAAAGCTTGTAAAAATATTTTGAAAGTCGGCCCTGTCAAATGTTTACATTAAGAAGCAAATTTCCGATCTGCGCAAACTCAACGGCTCCTGATCATCTGCTTACAGTGGTGGCATCATTGAATTATGGTATTAGCAATATAGTATATGTATATATGTGGGTGTGACATGGGGAAGGCTGCACATCTTTCTGCAAAGCATGTTTATCAACTTTTCTCTATCTGTCAGTCGCTCCCTCTCTATAAACGGAATATAATATTTTAAAACTTTGGTAAATATATTTAATATAGTATAAATCTGCATAGGCACCTTGATCCATAAATGTTGTGTTGATGTAACTCGCACACGCTAAATGTCAGAAATTTAATGGACTTATTTTGTGGCTTACCTTCAATTTTTCAAGAATAATTTTCGCAAATAACTGAATTAATAGTTTGATTTGTTTAATAAAAAAAATCGTGTATCAAAACTCTAGGGAAATATCGTTTTATTATAAAGACATTGTTATTATCCTAAAATATTTGGTAAGTAACAATTTGATTTCTGTTAAAAAAAAAAGTAAGTGAATACTTTAATTTTGACTTGGTTTAATTTGTAAATTTCTTATTTTTAAAGTTTAATTATTAAAGTAAATTCCAAATGTCTACTTTTTTATTTAGATTTAATTCTAGTAACATTGGGAAAACTCCAATTCGTTAAAACCGATTTGCGGTTAAAATAATTACCAATGCTACGTCACAAAACTTTTTAAACCACGCTCGACGGTAACAAAATAAATAAAAATAATTCATTCAGTCATGCGGTAATCCTTCATCAACATCATTGTGTTTTATTCCGCTGTTAATAATGACTTTCTTATCAACCAACAATAATGACAAATTGTAGGTTTTTTTTAACTATACTTTGGTTATTATAAAATGTCTTATTAGTGTGTGATAGTACGCGCTTATGAAATACCTCCCTAATAGTACGTTTTTAAATAAAATAGTTTTTGTTTAAATAAAAAAGCTGTTTATAATTTCCGTAATGGTAAGTTATATTATTTATCTAGCTATAAAATAACCCCAAAATCCTTGTGATTCCGTGCAATCGCCTATTTATATATAAAACCCAACTAACATCGCAATGGTAGACAGCTCGCAAAAATATCAGGCCGTTCGCAGTAGTTTGAGAGATTCTTATGCCGCTTGTTTGTGCCCGTCCAGTCTGACGTTTTGTTATGTCAACTCCAACGTTACAGCGTTATTCATCAGTAATATTCAATCAAACTAGAGTAGATATACATTTAAACTCGATTTTTTATAAAACATCGAGTAGGTAATAGAAAACTATAAGACAGGGTACAAAATGCACGTCCATAATAAAAATAAAGCAATGTTTATAAATCTAATTTAGATACAAGGTTGCCGCGGTAAAACGCCAATGGCCAATGGAAAAGGCGGTATTCATATGGTTATTTTTCTTCAAAAAAAAAGTTCGAGGAGGAGGTTTGTTAAAATTAAAAGGGTTTTAGCTTTCGGCTTTAGGTTTTAGGATTCGGGCCAGGAGAACACAGGGCTGTTCGGGCCAGTTGGGTTTTTCGGGCCAGCTGGGGTTTTCAGGTCAGTCGAGGTTTTTTTCTCTTAGTCTTGGCTATCGGCTCAAGCCGAATGGGCGGAATGGGGTCGTTAAATCTCGTCTCGTGCAGTACTTCAAGCCACAACGTAAAAATAGGTCTTATACAAATAAATAATAAAAATATTATAAAAATATTGCTTAATAAATGTCTTATTTTATTATTTGCTTTGAGATTATAGACAATGCATAAAGTGAGTAATAATAAATTTAATACATTACTTTAACTTTTGTCTATTGAATATAAACCAACTATTATTAGGCCTATTCAAATCGCCTTTCTTAAAGTAAATCATTATTTGATAGAAAAATAGTATTAGGTTGTCGAAATATTTTTATACAGGGTGTCCTTGAAATGACTGTACAACGCTTCACCACAAATTCCTTAACCAAAAATAAGGCGATCTAGGCAAACTTACGCTAGAGCCCGCTAAAATTTTCAAATTAATGTCAAAAGTGTACGCTTCCACCATCGCTGAGGAAGATTACTTATTGCAAATAATTATTGCAGATTATTTTAAAAACAAGCCCGACACGATGCTTAAAGTACAGTTTAATTTTTGAAAAGAATTAATTTATGTGTTCATGACCACAGTTAACATTTCGAACAATTGTTATAAAAATCAAAGTAGTTGGTAGTTTCTAAGAATTTAAAACATTTTTATGTTTTCTTGTTCTGAATAAAGATCAATGATGAATTACAAGGTATCGTTAATATTTTTTTTTGTAGAGAAACTGCATGTCTGGCTAAAATATTACAAGAGACAAAAAGTTTCAACATGAAGTCAGCTAGTGTCAGGGAAATAATTTAAGTAATTTATACGGGGGGTAACAAAGTGAGAAACTTTTATTTACCAATCACAAGCCATTTTTAGATTTGAAGGTATTAAAAAGAGAAGGGGCATAATATGTCAAAACACGATATTATTAGTAGTCATTTTTAGTCCCAAAATTAAAATCGATTTCCAGATAAAGGCGTTTAGAAATTGTTCCGGAAAAACGATATTCATTTGAAAACTTTAGCGTCCTGTAGCGTCAAAACGAAGCAACATTGCATATAGGTAAGTTTGCCTAGATTGCCTTATTTTTGGTTAAACAATTTGTGGTGAAGCGTTGTACAGTCATTTCAAGGACACCCTATATATTAAATTAAAATAAAAAATTGTGTTTTTTGTAATTCGGGTCTAGAAGAACTGCAATTTAACCCAGCGTATTTTAGCGTGGTCAGATCCAGTTAATTATTCGGTTTGATTTGTTGTGACATTTTGACGCATCGCGTATAAATTTGAGACTCTTATCACATAATAATATTTATTATATGATAGTAATTGAGTATAATAAAAACATAATTTAAATTGTAACATTTACACACGTGCGACAATGCTATTTGTAAACCCTTTTCATTAATTTTGCAGATCTTATCTGATATGATGAACATAAAATTGCTTAGACATTAAAAAATTCTTTGTGTATTTTCGACAAGACTATTTCACAAGAAACCAATAAAAACACAATGTTTATTTAGCAAATTACAAACTTTATTTATTTATTACCAATATTAAACATACAGTTGTTATAAGTAGTAGTGTGTCCATTCTTTTCTATCAAAGCATGGTTTTGGGTATGATTGACTTGCATTTAAAGTCGAAGATCAAAGGAAAATAAGTAAGCCAATAAAAATCCCAAAAATAATGACTAAAGTTTATTGAATTGTAAAAAATATTTAAAATAAATTTATTTAAATGAAAAAAAATATTTTAATTCAAAAAGTTTGGGTAAACCTTAATTACTGAATAACTTTGTTCTACTAACAACTAACAGGAAATACCTGCACTATGTTTATTTATAACCATATTTTCAGATTCGAAAAATGATTTCCAAGTAAGGATTGCAGCAAAAAAATGGAGAACAATAATAGTTCTACAGAAAATATTATAAAGGTAGGTTATATTGTATCTATTTTTTATTGTTTATTTAATAGCTAATATAGCTGGTATTTAGGTCTTCCACATATTGCCTCAGGTTTTCCAGCTACTCATCACTGAAGGTACCAGCACTAACTGGCATAGTCTCTTCAGAATATTTTTTGGCATAGCGTTGCAAGGTTGCTTCTGGAATATTGTATTTTTTGCCATAGCATCACGGCTGCACCTCCTTTACCTCCTGTACAGCCGCTTTCATTGATTCTTATGACCAACTCTGTCTAGTTGTCTTTCTTTTATAAATTTTCCCCATCCTTGCTTTAAATTATTTACAAACAGTTCGGATCAGATGACGAATTCGCCATCTTGCCCACTTAGCGAATTCGTCATCTTAGCCAACCAGGAAATTTTGAATCGAGTTTTGTATTAACCAACAAAGAAGATATTATTTCACAAAAACTTAATGGGCTATAGATAAACAATACCATAGCATTGAAGAAAATACTTACCGATTGAAAATAATATTCAACACAAACGCTATAAAGCTTATTTTGTCTTGCACTAATATTATAATGACATAACCATTAAACACAAATGGCGAAATATCGTCAACAAAGTAAGTCAGATTTTGATGTTAATACATAGGCAACTTACGAAGCACACCTACTACACTCGGCAATCAACCAAGTGGCGCTATCTAATTACAATAATCGGAATTTTTCAATTCGTCATCTTACCCGATTCGTCATCTTATCCTCCTTTCCCCTACACCTATTTATAGTATTCTAGTTCTAGTTCTAAAGAAATCATTGTTCAATAATTGAAATAGTTAACTATTCTGAATTATTGTGATCATCGTACAACTTAGTTTACATATCACTATTTTATAATGGACTTTTTTCTTTTTTAACGGTAGGTAATTTAGAGACAAAATCCAAAGATCCTGGTGACATTTTGCAAACCAACACAATCACTCTAAACTCTATTTCAAACGTGATTTTCTCAGAGTCCACACAAATAATTTTGTAAAAACCTGTATCATATTCAGCGGCAAATATAACTATTTCCAGCGAATCGAGAATCCGGTTTCAGGTATCAGCCAGTGCGAAGATTTTACGGCCTGAAAAATTAATTAGCGGGATTTTGTTGGCTTGGACAATGTCACCAATAAGTTAAATAAGCCGGAACTTTAGTCTGAAGTACTAAAATTTTAAAGTAGAGACATGTAATCGAGAGGTTCTGGGTTCGATTCCCAGCGGAGGCATAAAACTTTTTCAATTAAAATTGTAATCCATATTTCAAAATACTATTCAAATAGAACTACTAGAAGTGGAAGACATTTCTATTATTAGGATGTTACTACCCGCAGATCCGCTTAGAACTCTTTTATTCTCGTCATTACAGGGTAGGTTTTTAAAACCAAAAACCCTCATATTAAAAATTAATCTATCAACCTTTTTGGGTTGTATATAACCTTTAACGCCATCTATAGTCTATTTCAGAAAGGTGTAGAGTAATAAAATGGGAAATTCCGTCTAGTTCGGCTCAATTTCGGTATCGGTCAGAGGCGTAGGTAAATTTTGTGAATTAAATTATTTATGATAACTAACCAAAGAAAAAAAGAAGATAATTTGATAAATAAGGAACTATTAACTATAGCAAATTTACACAAACATCGTTTTATGAAATATGCCGTGGAAGATATATCTAAAAAACATGTAACTGTGCTGCGCATACCGCCATATCGTTGCGAACTAAATCCTATAGAACTTATATGGGCGCAAGTGAAAGGATTTGTAGCAAGACACACCACGACATTCAACATGAAAGTCGTTAAGCTACTGTTAGATCAAGCCATTAAGGAAGTTACACCAGAAAACTGACGAAAAATAGTCCATCATGTCATTAAAGAAGAAGAGAGAATAAGGGAACTTGACCACCTGATCGATCGGACCATCGACCGATTAATTATATCGTCAAGAGAATATGACAGTTTCTCAGATGACGAAGAACATAATAATTTTTTATAATTTAATTTCCGTTTAATGTATTATTTGTTATAATGTTTAATAACAAATAAGTGTACCTAATACGATGTACATAATGCACGCCTTTGTCACACCATTTTTAGTGTTTATGAATGGATAACAATGGGCAAAACCCATAAATTGACCCAAACCCGGGTGGTACTACCTGCACTTGATGAAAATAAAGAATTTTGCAATAAAATGAATTCTAAATTATGAAAGTGGCTTAAATATTCGTTGGGTCACTCTGTAGTCCCTTCGCATACCTAACGAGCGTTTATTACTCTACCCTTTTCTGAAATAGACTATAGTAGTAATCTCATAAACGCGTGTTTTTTTTACTTAAAGAAATAAAAGCCAATATTTTTCAAAAATTAAATATTGTGTAATTAATTCAGGGTTTTAATGTACTTGCAACAAACTTTCTAATCTCTAGCACTTAAAACTTTGTTTTAGCCAATCAGAAAATGATGAAAATTCGGAAAATAAACAGAATATATTATATAGTGCGCACTATTTAGACGCGCGAAGCCGTGAATTTGCCATTATTGATTATAGGGATCCAATTGGATAGAAGACAATGGTTTCCACCAACAATAATTTAAAGTGTGCAGTCTCCTCAATTTTCTTGTTTCTACCTCTAACCATCAGGAGCGGATCCAGGGGGAAAAGGGGGGTGAAGGCAGCGTCGCCCCTTTCCCCTGAGCCATATAAATTGGATATTTTGTTTACTTTGAGCCTTAAAACTACGTCAGACGTATCTTTTTAGAAGTAATTTTTTTTAGTCGCCCCTTTTCAGCAAAATTCTTGATCCCCTTCTACTAACCATCTTTACTATAACGCACTACTTGAACAACCCTGTACGTATTATTAACCGTTCGGTTATAATTATAATAAAAATCTATTGTTTTACATCGATAAGATTATTAGCTTGTTAAGATTTGACAATATCTCTCACAATTTTTTTATTCGTTTTTATGTGCAATCTATACAACGCATTCGGTCAGTTTAAATATATCAATGCGGTTTACTTTTTCTTTCTGGTCACGCCGCCGGCCAAGAGTAAGTATAACAGAACTTATTTTATACTATGTGCATATATAGTACCACAAGATTAAAAAAAAAACTATCAATAAACTCTAAATTTTTTCCGAATGTATTTGGTTATATTATTTGATAAAACTACACATTATTATAGGTATATAAATTCTATTACCTACCTGCCAAATTTTGATTTTTCCATAACACGCACTTTAATTATTTTTTTTGTTAATACAGGGTTTAAAAATAATTTTTTTTTATATATATATATATATATAGGAAATTTAAGTAATTATTTTTAGAGTTTTCATTGACTTATATCTTAATCTTCGATTTTTTTTAATATATTACGTTCCAACACTCAAGTATAGTTTATTTCAGAATGGTGTAGAGTAATAAAACGGAAAATTCGAGTGTCGGCCATAGGCACACGTACATTAAATTATTTATGATAACTAACCAAATACAAAAAAAAAGATAATTTGATAAAGAAGGAACTATTAGCTATAGCAAATTTACACAAACATTGTTTTATGAAATATGCCGTGGAAGATATAGCTGAAAAACATAGTGTAATTTAACTGTGCACACCGCCATGTCATTGCGAACTAAATCCTATAGAACTTATATGGGCGCAAGTAAAAGAATTTGTAGCAAGACCCCACACGATATTCAAAATGAAAGACGTTAAGCTACTGTTTGATCAAGCCATTAAGGAAGTGACACCAGAGAACTGGCGTAAAGCAGTCCATCATATCATTAAAGAAGAGAAGAAAATGTGGGATCTTAACCACCTGATCGATCGGACCGTCCCGTCGACCCGTTAATTATAACGTCAAGAGGAGATTACAGTTCCTCAGATGACAAAGAATATTATGATTTTTAGAAAAGAAGATTTTTTAGCGGCAGGCGGATAAAGTAGTGCATCTATCTTTTGCATTGAGTACACAGGGACGCCAAATGCAATGGGTTCCCTGGGGCACAGGTAGACAATGACAGGCTGTTTCGTTCTTATTAGAACTCATTAGAAAGCCATAACCTGTAAGCGACCCCGAATACAGCGAGAATGCGATGAAAACCCAGTAACGCCATCTATAGGATACAACTCAATGCAAAAGATAGTCGTCGATGAAAGCAACAATAAACCAAATACGTTAGGCCAACATACCAGTATAGGCAACATTTATCGCATCCCCACAATTTTTCTACGGATTTGTAGATTCAAATAAGGTCGCGCTGCAGTATACCCACTGGGCGCTGCCAACCCGTGATACAATGCCGTGTTTTTAAAATAAAGTAAAACAGTTTAGTGTCCATATAAATAAATATGTTTCGTTCTTATTAGAACTCATCAGAAAGCCATAACCTGTAAGCGACCCTGAACACAGCGAGGCTCTGTTTTCAAGATATTTTTAAGAAATAAAAATGCGACGCTTTTGGCGTCCCTGTGTACTCAATGCAAAAGATAGATGCACTACTTTGTCCGCCTGCCGCTAAAAAACATTCTTTTCTATTTACTTATACGGACACTAAACTCTCTATTACTTGATGAAAATATAGAATTTTGCAATGAAGTCCTTTCTCATTCGTATTTTTTATTTTAGGAAGTTGTAGATCTTAATCTAACATTAGATTTTAAAGATGAAAAAGATCTACAAGAACATAAAAGGAGCACCAGATCGTGGCGTGATCATCTGTCTAATTGGGCGACTAACAAAACTGTGATAACTATTGTGATATTTTGTATTATAACTACGTATGTGACATTGGCCACACGATATTTTGTTTCAAATAATGGTAAGTGTAAAAAAAGTATAAAATAATTTTATAATATACCGGATGTATCAAATACATTCGACCAATATCTCTGAATCCTTCTTCAAGGTTATCAAAGTATATCTATAGTCTGACGCACGGTTCTAGAGCTAGAATGCCTGATAAGGCAGGGAGATAACGGCCGCATTAAAAAGGCAATTCCCCTTAAAATAAGGTAAAGTCCATACAATTACTGTCTGGATGCACATCACAGCTTCTGACGTAATTTTTGATTCGAGTTAGGTCGTTATCTCCCTGCCTTATCAGGCATTGTAGCTCTAGAACCGTGCGTCAGACTATATATACAGGATGAGTCAACGATAGAGTAAAGCTTATTTTTGCCTTTATCTTAAGAATAAGATAAAAAATCGAAATACAAAAGTTGTAGAGACTATTAACTATTAAAGGTTCACGGTTTAAAAGTATGCCCAAAAAAGGTGGCGAACATAATTTTTTTTTAACGGAACACCCTATATATTGTATTACTTTCGGATTTCCCACAAAATTCTACGCTTATTTTGTAAATGTCATATGTTTAAATGTAATAGTTTTTGAGATATTGACATTTAAAATATGGCATTTTCAGATTTTGACAGGCTGTAACATTGGAACGGTTCATCTTAGAGAAAAATGGTTTTTATCTCCCTATCTTAGTTTTTTATTATCTACAAAACATCGTTTTTTGTAATATTCCAGAATTTGTTGAACTTTGTATTATACTTTTGATATACAGGGTGTGTCAGTAAGGTGTCTGTCTTAGATAGCACCTAAACTATCAAAGATAAGGAAAAAAGGGTAATACAAAAGTTAAAGGGTTTTTTAGGATACATAATCTAAAAATATTTTCTAATCTACAGGGTGGTCCTAAAAAGTGGTACTGAATAATAAAAAAGAAAATTAAATGGGACACCCAGTATAATTTTCTAGAATATGATTCAATGGAATAAGGACTTTGCAACCCTATTAAAATTTTTGAAGAAACATGCAACGTTGCCAAGTAATTAATTTTTTTCCGAAATTTTAGTAATTTTAAGGGTATCGTTAAAAAATCATAGCAACCTGTGAATTAACCCTAGGCAAATATAATTTACGTTGTAAGTACTTTAGGGTACGATATATTGATTTATAATAATGTTTTTTAAATCTCTTATACAGAGCGTTCATTACAAGTTGGACAACTCGATAGTTTTAAAAATGCTTTATTTCAATTTTTTTAAATGGGATTTTTTTAGGCGAAAGAATTTATCTTTCGAAAACCTTACTTTTTTGTTTAACATGTCATATATCTAAATATCATAGTTTTTGAAATATTTTAGGATTTGTCTTAAATCAGGGTAAAAAAAGAAAGTTCTAATTAAACTATTTAGTCAAGATTGCTTTGGAACAAAAAATAAATAATTTTTTTTGTCACAGCTGTCATTGCAAAATTATTTCGCCAACATTTTGTGCTTTATTACTGTTTAAATTTTAGTTTCCTGAACTAACTTTATCATAACTCATATTTTTCTATTTCGATAAAGTTAGTTCGGGAAACTAAGATTTAAACAGTAATAAAGCACAAATTGTTAGCGAAATAATTTTGCAATGACAGCTGTGACAAAAAAAATTATTTATTTTTTCTTCCAAAGCAATCTTGACTAAATTGTTTAATTAGAACTTTCCTTTTTTACCCTGAATTAAGACAAATCCTAAAATATTTCAAAAACTATGATATTGAGATATATGACATGTTTAACAAAAAAGTAAGGTTTTCGAAAGATAATTCTTTTGCCTAAAAAAATTAGGGGGGTCCCATTTATAAAAATTGAAATAAAGCATTTTTAAAACTATCGAGTTGTCCAACTTGTAATGAACGCTCTGTATAAGAGATTTAAAAAACATTATTATAAATCAATATATCGTACCTTAAAGTACTTACAACGTAAATTATATTTGCCTAGGGTTAATCCACAGGTTTCTATGATTTTTTAACGATACCTTAAAATTACTAAAATTTCGGAAAAAAATTAATTACATGGCAACGTTACATTTCACTTCAAAAATTTTAATACGGTTGCAAAGTTCTTATTCCATTAAATCATATTCCAGAAAATTATACTGGGTGTCCCATTTAATTTTCTTTTTTATTATTCAGTACCACTTTTTAGGACCACCCTGTAGATTAGAAAATATTTTTAGATTATGTGTCCTAAAAAACCCTTTAACTTTTGTATTACACTTTTTTCCCTATCTTTGATAGTTTAGGTGCTATCTAAGACAGACACCTTACTGACACACCCTGTATAGGTATAATCGTCTTATATGTATCAGGGGGATTTTTTTTACCGAAGCACTTGAAAAATGTAATTAGTCCTTACATATTGATTAAACTAACGTCACAGATATCGATTAAAATAAAAAATAAAATGCAGCATTCCTGTTTAATACTAAACTAATTACGTTTTAAGTGAATTTTAATCGCCTAATTTGGAATATGGGACTGTATTTTTATTTTATAAATGTTAAAATAAAGTCTGTTATGTTAACAAAACAAACACAAAAACTTATACTAAAAGAATTTTCGTTTTCACTTCAATTCTAGATCCAATTGATTGGGATGCATTTAATAATACAACCAATGATGGCTATGGACTTCTTATTATACTATATATCTTCTATTGCTATTCATTATTCTATTATTATATTTTGAAACCTTTAGTTCTTCCACACGTTAATAGATTAATATGGATTCCAAGTAAAAACGTGTTACAGAAAATCAGGTAAATAAAACATTATTTTAGTACTTTGTCGTGTTTTTAATATTGTTTTTAAACTACCACAAATTCTGACACTAAATTATGTACTTTACAGACCTGTTACTGACTGACTGTCCTGTATGATAATGTTGCGTATCAAAATGGTAGGAGACTGGGTTTGGTGGTTTAAATGGTTTTGATTTATGTTTTAATTATTTTTATCAAAATTCATCTACAAACTCCTCCTACGAAACTAAAAATATTATTGTCCTTATTCTATATACCATCTTTCCACTACACCTATTCTTATCAGACTCAACATTCATTAAGAGTCTTAGCACCACAGCGAAGTGTGAGATAAGTAATCCATCCTTAAGGGTACCAATCCATATCCAACAATTCATCATCAATCAATCATTTTTTGTCATTCTCGCATCAATTTTGTTTCTAATGAGACTTTACATCAATCCGACCTTACAATTTGCCTTTACACGATCAATATTACCGTCATTCCTTTGTCTGAATGATCGGTTAGGTCTACATAATAGTAGAATGTTCAAATTCAGGGTTTTAGTATTAATAAACATACATATATATATTTTTTTATAGATTTGGATCTCTTGTATTCTACCTATCAGTATTAGCTGCCACTGTTGCCTATTTGGTGATAGATACAAAGGACAATAGACGTCGATTAATACCTCTTCTAGGACTAGCGGTATTTCTTTTGATAGGATTTTTGTTATCTGCCAAAAAACGACATGTAAGTTGAAAATACTTTAAGCAAATATGTTAAAAAATTTATATAAAATTTGTTCTCTCTTTGACATGTGTGAAATTCGATCCTCAGGAATTTGAAGATAGATTAGCAAATTTAATTCTGATGAAATGTTCATTACCTGTAAATAACAAATATATGATATGTTCTAACCCCAAGCACCTCATTAAAATATCTAACTAAGACTAATATTGGGTTACAGGAAACATTTTTTAACAGATTTTTAACTAGTTCGACAAGTTTAATTGTGATGTGATTGGTAGAAATATAAGTTGCTTTTGGATATTGTCCAATCTAAATTTAAAGCGTAAGTAAAAAGGTGCTCAATACCATGGTAGACCCTTAATTAGTATTAAACTTGCTATTCATGTGTTAAAAATACAAGCACTTTTAGTATTTATACTTTCAAATTTCAGGTTCCATGGGAAACGGTAGCATGGGGCCTAATACTACAATTTCTTTTCGGATTTTTGACTATAAGATGGGACACAGGACGAAACGCTTTAAAAACCTTTTCTGATCACGTGAATACTTTCTTGGACTATGGCGTTGAAGCAGCAGCTTTCACTTATGGTGACTTCCTGGTCAATCAACAACAGGTTTTTGCTTTTAGGGTAAGTAACGTATCTATGAAATGAATACATTATTCCCGAGCTGTAATGACAATTACCAAGCTGATAATGATAATCAAGATGATGGTAATGACGATGATGATGTTCACGATTGATATTTTAACGAAAAAGACGTTTTTGACAGAGGCTGCAATTAAGTTTTTAACGTCATTTTATGACTACCTATATTATCAGAAAATTTACATTTAATTAATTTTTGATGTGGGACAGAGGTTTTCTTTAAAGGAAAAGTAAAGGAAGAGAAATATAGTTGATAGGTAGGAAATAGCCAACTCTAATGACGTTTCAACATTCTTATATTATTAAAATAACTGGTTTTAATATTTCCATGTCATGTTCTACCTTGGTTACCCTTTCCAAAAAGGGGTTAAGTTAAACCTTAAAGATACAGAAATCTTCTATTTTATAAATTGGTACGATCATGCAAGTTGAACAGACATTTTACACCTTATTATTATTATTTCTGTTTTAGGCGTTATCTGTAATCTTTTTTATTGGCTTCGTTGTCAATCTACTCTACTATTATGGCCTTATGCAGAAATTTGTCAACATGCTGGGTTCTGCTCTTCAATACGTAATGGGAACAACCATCTGTGAGAGTGTAAACAGTGTAGCTGTGGCTTTTGTTGGAATGGTAAGAATATTTAAAAATTGAATAGTTTTTAAACAGTCGCAACCGTGTCATTGTATTCTGTAACTTTTACAACAATTTAAGCCAGTAACAAACCTAAGTTACGATGTAAATCCTATGTTCTACCCTTTTTCTTATTATATGAGAATAGAAATATATACCTAGGTAATTCAAATAAACACAGTAAGGTTCTTAGTTTATTAAAATGGCAAAATATTAATTGCTTCAGATGGTATTTGCTTTTATCAAATTAAATGTTTCAGTCAGAAGGACCAATGATGTTAAGGCCATATCTAAAATACCTCACAGATTCTGAACTACACTCTTTGATGTTGGCTGGATTCGCCTCAGTTTCAGGTATTTTTACAATGACCTTTTTGTATTTTAAGCATGATCCACTATCTAATGTAGACGCTCTTTCTGCACCAAGCAGAAAATGAGTAGCAACTCATCGGTCTTGCCTTTCTTTAATAGCCTGCACCCCATCGCTTACATAAAAAACGGAAATTGTGTAGGAGTTAACACTAACGCTGTGTTTTACGTAAGTGATGTCACAGGAGAGCGAGCTACGGATGAACTATTCGGGGAAGAGGAAGTCGTTACCTTCGCCGCAATATATTCGCGTCGTTGCTCGCATCATTTCCTAAAGAATAATGTTTTTTTTATGGCATTTGAAAACTCTGTAATAACTTTTAGGTTCCACTTTTGCGGCTTATATTGGTTATGGTGCCAGAGCTGAAGATTTGGTAACGGCTAGTATCATGTCAGCACCCTCAGCTTTATGTTTTAGTAAACTACTGTATCCTGAAGTCGAGGAAGTAAAAATTAAGAAAAAAGACGTGCAAATGGCAGAAATGTAGGTAAAATCAGAAATAGTAAATACATTTTTAAGGAGCGAATTAAGGTAAATTAGGGGTTTGGAAAGAATGTCCCTTCTGGAGAGTAGTTAAGACTTTACAGGGTGGTTTATGGTAAATGTTACTCAACATAAACTAAAAAACGAACCAGAGAATCAGTACCAAATGCTCAGAACGATTCGTTGACTGATTCGTCAGATACTTCTAACTTATCATTCACCCTGATTCATTCCATTTACAGCTACATAAAGCTTTTTGTATATGTTCTTTTTTCTTAATTTTATGATGATATTTAAAACTATTTTAGAGAATATTCCTCAGCCATGGACGCTGCTAGTAAAGGAGCAACTGACTCCTTTCACCTGATTTCAGCCATTATATCTGGTGTTACAGCAACCCTTGCATTTGTTTATTTTATTAATGGCGTACTGACATGGCTTGGACTACTTGTTGGTAAGATATTTGTAACCATTTTTTTATTTGAGTTGTAGATAGCTCGGAAGAAAATTTTTGTTTAATTTAGTTTAAAAATAACGCGTCAATTTAATAACGCTTCGTAGAAAAATTACAATTATCGCAGGAATAAAGATACGAATGTTTTCGTTTCAAAACAGGAAATTGAAAAATAAAAAACTAAGCTTACTTACATTAAAGTACTCATATTTTTCCATATCATAATAATTATTGTAGGTAATAAATTAATAATATTTTTAATAATCAGTAAAACAATATTAATACATATTTTTTTTAGGATTTACGGAGGATTCAAATAAATGGACTCTAGAACTCATAGCAGGAAAAGTATTTATTCCTGTTGCCTGGATCATGGGCGTAGATTGGGATGAATGTGAGAAAGTCGCACAACTTATTGGAATTAAAACTATGGTTAACGAGTTTGTCGCTTTCTCTCGAATGGGTCCCATGAATTTACAAGTAGGTGTGACCCAATTTTTTTCAGTTTAACCGAAAATTTCAAATAAAAACCCTTTTTTTTATTCTATATTTAAAATCTATAAAAAATTCTCTGTTCAATGACATGTCACACTTAACATTTGTTTAAGAAATGGCTGCCTAAATCAATTTTCTTTTGTTTTAAAAACATCTCTTGGTTTTTTTTTGGTAAAACAAGGTAAGTAGTAAAGAATAGGCCATGGAAACGTTAAAATGGCTTGTTTTCATTCTACTTAATAATATAAAATAGACTTGCTTAAGAAAAATGTTTCCGTTAGGGTATTTAATTTACAACGTGCTTTCTAAAAAAAAAACAAGCGGAATTGCTCTATTTTTTTAAAAGGGAACCCATCCTTGTTTTAATATAATAATATTGGTAATTTAATTTTCTTTCTAGCGATGTATCACAAGTTAGTAATTATTTTTTAGTTAATATTGGATATTAAGAAAAATATCATAAATGTAATTTCTAGACTCGAATAAGCTATAAAAAATTTAGTCAAGACCAGGCTAGTATGTTTTGGAAAACAAAAATATTATGTCTGCATTTATTAGACCAACATGACAAATTAATCTTGGATTAACGTGGTAAGAGGCCAACAAATGTCTCGGGGAGCTTTTATACAGCGGAGAAAAATAAACCACTAATGGTGCGATTACCTATTGCTCCTTTTGAGCGTCCTGAAAATGACAGTTTTCGGAATGGAATAAAATAAATGAAACAACATATGATAAAGTATATGTCATTGAAAAGAGAATTATCTATAGAATTTAGTTACCAAATAAAAGTTTAAAGTTTCCATTTAAAATTAAAAAGTTTACTTCACTTCCGGTTAAACCGGAGGTGGATATAAAGGTTTGAATTGATCGACAAATAGTAATTTACATACTTAAAGTGCAAAAAAAAATAAAGCCGCAGGTGAAAATTTTTCATGCAATTAGGAATGTTTAGAGCCTTTGACCACTTTTGGCCATTTATGAGGAGTGATTACCCCATTAACCCCCCCCCTCTCGTAAATCCCCTTGCTGCAAGGTGTTTACGTTTTCCAGTCAATTGAGGAAAAATTGCGTGTCGAAAAAGTTTGAACTTTACCGCTAATACATTTCATATATAATATTTTTATATTGAATTCCGTTATTCTTAAAATTTTTTTAAATTTTTTAGCCCAGAAACAAAGTTATAGCGACCTACGCAATCTGCGGCTTCTCCAATCCAGGTTCCATAGGCATAATGATATCCACGATAGCAGCATTGGTACCGGAAAAAAAAGAAATCTGCGCGAAACTGGTCTTTAGAGCGATGTTAGGTGGTGCTCTGGTATGCTTTATGACCGCGTGTATTGCTGGTGCTCTCATGCCCGATAGTGCTTTGAGTGGATTTAGTAACAGTACAAATGTAACTACTTTAAGTGGTATGAGATACAATATTACAGTGGCTGATGTGTTGGAATAAAAAATGATAATTTATTTTCGTGGATACAATCCGTTGAAGTAATATTTCAGTATTTTTCTTATTTCGGTTTCCAATGGAGGAACTTTGCCACCACAATAATAATTTTTTATGTACAGTATTATTGGCGACTCTTTTATAAGATCATTATATTTGATTATTGATTTCTTACAATATTTGAAGTTCGAAGCACGTTGCACCTCTATGGAAACTCATGGGGACTGTGCGGAGGACACCTTAAGAGTTACGTTGTTTATACCTAGTAAAGTTATTAATTTTTCCTACGACCACCCATGAAAATGAGAAAAAAAGTAAGGTTAAGTTAGTTGGAAAGAACCGTTTATAACACGCGAGTTGAAAAAAAATATAAGGCACACTATTTAATTTAAACATATTATGGTGCCAATTTGACAGACAACCCCTATTTATTAAAAAGAACAATAAAGCAGTAATTTTAAAGTGTTTAAATTATTTATCAAGTATTTGTCGAGTGATTCAGACTTAGAGTGAAAATACGCCATCTGAAATTATAAAAAAATTTTTATAATACTGGAAAATCTATTACCAGAAAAAAACAAATCGCGCTGAAGAGAGTGTCATGTATTAAACAACAAATGTTTATCGGTAGCCATATTATAGAATTAGGTATTTTAAATTAAAATTTTCCTTGTTGGGTGGATTTTTTAAATTTATGTTTAATGCATCTTTCTTTGATTAAATTTTAAAGTTTTCATTCTGGTTAATCTAGATGTCAATCCAGGATTAGTCCTTCCTATGATATATAAAATATGAAAAAATTAAAAAGTTATACTACAAATAAAGGAAAAGCCTATTGACAAACTATGAAACCAGATATTAAGTGAAATATAATCTTAAGTATGCTAATTTCAACATTAGTGTTGAACTATTTTTTTCACAAATCAAAGGCTTTTTTAATAATGATTTGTGGTCGTATGAAAAATAGTATACATTACTCGTGTGAAAGTGGTTATTCTAAAACTCGGAGAATTTCCGCACTCGGCTGACGCCTCGTGCTAACTATCTTCTTGTTTGAAAAGTATCACTTTCTTCACTTGTTATATGTAATATACAATTTCTCTGTAAATAATTAGAGAAATAAAACTGGTTGCTTGAATTTCTCTGTAATGTAGGAACCTTAACATTTTTTTTTAATTAACAAAATATTCATTAAAAAAAAGATATTTTAAATAAATTATAACACATCTACCATTTAGTTTTATTTTCACATTAGAAGAATTTCATAACAAAAAACGATTTAAAAGTTGTAGTATTGACATACCATAAAGAATCGTTTCCTTTTGTTGATAATTATGATACCAAGATATGATATTTAGAGGCTGTGACGTCATGCGGTGAGAGAATTTCTACTTGTAACCATGGAACAATAAAAATGAATATCCATTTCTGGCGGGTCTTACTAACCAATAACGTCACATCCTCTGATTATCATATCATAGTTATCTTGGTATCATGGTTTGACGTTGCACAAAGATTTTAAACAATAAATATCGAACCCGGCATCTTTAACAGTGCTATCAATTAGGTTAACTGGTATTAAGATAAAATAGTAGGTATTGTTTGTAATATTTAAATTTCAAAATATTATCGACTGGTTAACCACCAGAAGTATTGAATTTGAAGATGATTTGATAAAGAAGAAACTATTAGCTATGTATAGCAAATTTACACAAACATCGTTTTATGAAATATGCTGTGGAAGATTTAGCTGAAAAACATAGTGTAACTGTGCTGCGCACACCGCCATATCATTGTGAACTAAATCCTATAGAATTTATATGGAGGCAAGTAGTGAAAGAATTTGTAGCAAGACACAACACTACATTCAAAATGAAAGAGGTTAAGCTACTGTTTGATCGAGCCATAAAGGAAGTGACACTAGAGAACTGGCGAAAAGCAGTCCATCATGTCATTAAATAAGAGGAGACAATGTGGAATCTTGACCACTTGATCGATCAGACCGTCGACCCGTTAATTATAACGTCAAGAGGAGATGACGAAGAATATTATAATTTTTTATAATTTAATTTCAGTATACTTATTATATTTTTTGTATTTTGTATATATTTTTTATAATGTTAAAAAATAAGTGTACCTAATACTATGTGTGTCACACCATTTTCAGTGTTTGTGAATGGATTACAATAGGCAAAACCCATAAATTGACCCAAACCCGGGTGGTACTACCTGCACTTGATGAAAAGAAAAAAATTTGCAATTAAATCAATGCCAAATTATGAAAGTGGCCTAAATATTCGTAGGGTCATTCTGTAGTCCCTTTGCATACCTAATGAGCTTTTATTACTCTACACCTTTCTGAAATAAACTATAGCCAGTTTTTGCCAAACAACAAATTCCCGTTAAACGACATTTCAGAGGCAAATTTCTCTGAAACTACAAAAACAATTTGGTAAAAACTTTTTTCATATTGAGCAAGGCAAGTATCATTTTTTCTAACGACGCAAAATTTGGGGATCAGGAGTCAGCAGTTGCCGAGATTTTAGCGTCAGAAAAATCGAATAGCGGTAGGTACTTGGCACTTGTTGGTTGTTAAAACTAGCTATATTTCCGTAACCACCGATATAAGCTAGTAGACTGTAAAAATAATCACAAGAAGCGGTAAATAAACATTTATTTAAGGCAGTAAGTCTGTCTATAAACCATAAACAGAATTACGTAGTATACCAGTATACACGTATCGCTGAATACTGAAACATAATGGTCATGTCATAAACACAATATAAATCTGTCATGCTCGTGCTACTTGTGAAGTTGATTTATTAGTTACAGTTAGAATCGTAGAGAGTGTGGCGCTTTAAAGAATTGACATAGAAATAATAATTTTAAAGATGCGTATTGTACAAAAGCCTGTCAGAATTTTTTTTACACTACGTGGTGATTCACGTTGAGTGGCCTATTAGAAGATCTCGGAAACAAGTAAACTTATCTTTCTAAAAATTTGATAGCAGGCATAATTGGCTTTGAGATTTTAAAACATTATCTTTTGAGGTTTTTGGTTACTTCCGGTTATACCGGAAGTTAATGCCAACTTTGCTATTTCAAATGGAAAACCCTGTATATTTTAGCATTTTTGATTACGTTATTAAAATCTAAATAACTGTTAAAAATAATCTATTCCTATCTTTAACCGTTTTTGAGATATGAATTATAAAAGGATTTTTTTGTGTAAAAACGTTCCGAGAAGAAAGTTTAGTAACTCTGAAACTAATAAAGGTAAACATTTAAAATTTTGTAAACTTTTAAGTTAAACATAGATCTTTAGTATAAATTACTTAGGTTTCACGTTTTTTATACAGGGAGTTCTTAAACTTGTGCCAATATTTCCATTTAAATAAACGTGCATAAGTCAATTTTTGCAAATGGAACACCCTATTTTTTAGCTTACTAACGTGTAGAGAATTAAATTTCCTATCTAAATGACATTAGGTACAATCCACATTTTTAGTCGTTTTGGAATTATGAGCAATTTAAATAAAAAATCTTAAAATTTCTGTTTGTGTTAATGCGACATTATTTTTGAAATGAAGGCTTCGACTGGGATTTTCGTTTGACTTTGAGCTTTGTTGCCAATTGCTATTAAGCGCCTATGTTGGTTGCTTAGCTATTTCTAATTTTCAAAGTCAAACGAAAATCCCAGTCGCCCCCTTTTGGGAATCAAGAAATGGTAGCGCCTCCCTCCCCTCCATTATACAGATACAAGTTTAAAATTTGTATTAATCTTGCAGTTTTTCAGAGCTCTTCTGCCCCCCCTAATGCTGCTTCGCGACCCCCAGGGGGGCAAGCCCCCCAGTTTCGGAACGACTGCTCTATATAATTCCACGTATATTTTGTATAGAATGTCATGTTTATGTCTAAATTCTATTGTTCTTGAGATATTGGTGGTTGTATGAGCAGCTTTAATTGGATACCGCCACCATATTTATTTGTTATCTGTATTTATTTTTTTGTACATAATAAAAGGCATTATTATTATTATTATTATTATTATTATTATTATTATTATTATTATTATTATTATTATTATTATTGACTTTTAAAATATGCCATTTTCAGACTTTGACAGGCTGTAGCATTGGAACGGCGCATCTAAGAGAAATATGGTTTTCACACCTCCCTATCTAAGTTTTTTTTCTCTATCCAAAAATAACAACTTATATGTTAACCCAAAAAAATGGTTTCACGGGTTAACATGTTAAACCGGAAGTTGTAAGTACTTTTAGATAGAGAAGGAAATACTGCATGGGATAGGGAGGTGAAAACCCTTTTTTTCTAGGATGCGCCGTTCCAGTGCTACAGCCTGTCAAAATCTAAAAATGTCTTATTTTAAACGTCAATATCTCAAAAACACTTAAATTTAGACATATTATGACATTTTATACAAAGTATACGTGGAACTGTACAGGGAATTGAGGGAATTATAAAATAATATAATAATTATATGTTGTATAAGGTGTTCCGTTTAAAATACCGAGGTTGCCACCTGTTTCGGGATGAAGCGGCGATGCCGTACAAATACCTGTCAGATTTTTTTTCGCCTAATAAACAGATTACTACTTCAGCTCAAAAGCAAACTACTTTACTTTTGTTTTATAAAACTGAAATACCACGGTCCAAAAAAATAGATAAAAGAAGCCATCTATTGGCGATTCCTGCCACTTCTCAATCAATCCTTGTACTAGATATTGTAACAATAGTTGCATACGAAACAAACTATTATTCACGGTCACCAGCACGTCCGAAACTCGATCCAATCAATAAACTATAATACGTTTCCATGACGACAAAAAAATTAATTTCTCTTTTGCCGTCGCTGAGAGCACATTTTTTCTAAAACGAAAAGAAATTACTTAATTTTACGCAGGACCGCGCAATTTTTCTATTTTTCATTTGTTTCCGCCTTTTTAAAATAATTGCTGCACGCGGCAAGAATATAATAATTGCCGAGCGTTTAGTTGCGCTCTGACAACGAAATATTGCGCATGTCGTTGATCGTTTTATACCTACTAAACCTTTACGCGAGCCGTTGATCGGTATAAGTAGGGCTTATGTTTGATTATAGGGGGTGCTAGGCCCGTTGCGCAATCCGGGGCCCCTAATCATGGGTACTCTTGTAAAAATCTTCATAAATTTTAATGGAAACTATTATGAACATTACAATAGTATATTACATAATAAGTGGTACTTTTTAAAGGCGGAGATATTTAGCACAAGGCGTCAGCCGAGGGCGGAAATTCTCCTAGTTTTAGAATAATCACTTTCACACGAGTATTGTACACTATATTTCCTACGGCTACAAAGAATTATTAAAAGAGCCTTTGATTTGTAAAAAACATGTTTCAACACTAGTGTTGAAAAAAAAAATTCAACACTAGTATTAAAATTAGCATATTTAGGATTATGTTCCACTTAATATCTGTTTTCATAGTTTGTCAATAGTTTTCTTTATTTGTAGTATAAATTTTTCATTTTTTCATATTTTATATATCATAGGAAGAACTAATCCTGGATTGACTTCTAGATTAACCAGAATGAAAAATTTTAAATTTAATCAAGGAAAGATGCATTAAACATAAATTTAAAAAATCCACCCAACAAGGAATATTTCAATTTAAAATAATTCTATAAATTATTTAATGTTTTTATAAAAAAAAGTCAAATACTCCTGACGGGATTTGAACCTGTGACCTTGCGATCTGTAGGCTAGAGCTCTATGGTCTCTACGCTATGGATACCAATATAGTTATTTTCCTAACAAGTGCGCAAAGTGATACTTTTCCGCACGCAAGTACAGTTGGACGAACGACGCGAAGCGGAGTTCGGATAAGTTCTTGCGTGCGGAAAAGCACTTTGCGCACTTGTTAGGAACAACATTTTTCCTACGAGCTTCATATCAGATAACAACAAAAATAAAAATATGATAATTTATTTAATAATTTTTAATTCGACTTTAAAGAAAGAACTATAATATATTTAGCGGGCAATAAATTTAAATTTGCAGAGTTTGCGGCCTCTAGGATGGAATCTGGTAGCTCCTCGTCAGAGCTGCTCATTTTAACAGTGTTTAAGCCTTTTTATGATTTGATAAAAATAAAAGTGTCGGTGTTTGTAGATTCTTGTGGACATAGAAACTGAGGAAAAATCTGACATCATGTGTCAAAATCGACATGTACATTTATTGTTGCTTGGCAATATTATAATCATTTATCACTATACGAGGTACTTAAAAAATACAGTTTTTTTCGTTTTAAGCTGAAATACAAATATCGGGAATTACGATTAAAAGATAAAAGAGAATACTCTTGCAACGGCTTCTCACATTGCCATAAAATAGTTTACAGCTACTAAAATAAATATAAATATTCCCTACCAAGGAGATTTTTGAATAGTTTTACTTTTCCGCACCCAGTGCGGATAAAAGTCTTATCCGCACTAGTGCGGAAAAGTGTAACTTTGCACACAAAAATGCGTGCGCAAAGTACTACTTTGCGCACGCTCGTAGGAAAAAGATTTGTTGTTTAATCTATGACACTTTCTTCAGCGCGCTTTGTTTTTTCTGGTAATAGATTTTCCAGTATATTATTAACATTTTTATAATTTCAGATGGCGTATTTTCACACTCTAAATCTAAATCACTTGACAAATACATGATAAATAAGTTAAACACTTTACAATTACTGCTTTCTAAAATTTGTTCTTTTTAATAAATAAAAAATTAAATAGTGTGCCTTGAATTTCAACACGAGTGTGTTGAAATATTTTTTTTCAACAAGCGTGTGATATACGGCGCTTTCTAGCCAAATTAACCGTGCTTTTTTCCCATTTTCATAGGTGGTCGTAAGAAAACTATTTTCATTAATATAAATTAAAAAATAATACCCGTCACTAAATCATATTTAATAATTTTATTCTAAATGGTACTATCCTGGATTATGGTCCTACATACTTACTACTAGACATTATAATACATATTATTATATTTCCATTAGGATGTATTATAAATTTCCCTTCCTGTACTAAAAAATTGGCCACATCCTGTTGAATATTTTTTTTTCTTCCGAGGGCCCGTCCGTACGCCGGATGCACTTAGGCCAGGTTTGGCCCATTGTGCTCACCCTGTTTGGTTGTTACACATACTCCGTAATACCAGTTCCTTGCACTAGTTTGTGTAGGTCAACTGGGGAGAGGGCAGGGATATACTCTGGTTCCAGTTTTGGTTGCCCGAGTATTTGTTGCTTCTTTCGATCTAGTACCTTGCAATGGCAAACTATCTTGTCCGCATAGTCTGCAATCAAGGTATCCATTCTGTGCAGATGGTTCTTGACAGCCACGTATTCTGCCAGAATTCCTGTACTGATTCTCAGTTGGTTCCTATTCATTTGAAGAAGTTGTTTCGTAAGTCTTGGGTTTGGGTCCCCAATGAAGCTTTTGCTATGAGCTAATCCCTGTCTGTTTCTCCAGTGGATTTTGTGTTCATTCCTGATCCATCGCTTTATAGTATCTCGTGCCGTGCATCTTGGCACTCCGAGTGCCGGATCTGGACCAATGAATGTGTTTTCGGAGCCTTTTCTCGCGAGTTTATCGGCTTTTTCGTTTCCTGTAATACCTTCGTGGCCTGGTACCCACTGCAGTATTACTTTGTTCACTGTTGCCAGGGCCTTCAGTTCCTCTTGGCATTCCCATACCAGTCTTGAAGTTACCTTATATATTCTGACAGTCAGGGCTGCCTGACTGTCAGAATATATATGGATCCGCTTATTGAGGTAAGTCTTCCTGTTGTTTTCGTACGCACATTGCAATATGGCGTAGATTTCTGCTTGGAATCCTGTTGAACATACATCAAGTTGACTCTATAAGTGTTTCTTTTTTAATCCGAACCTTTAAATACACACTACATTTGAGGAAGAGGTTTCCTGCTGTTATTTGTATCCTTATCACAAAATGAAATAATCTCCGGTCGCGAAACAGGTTACAGGCCGTTATCTACGTGTCGCCTGTCGCAAGGTTTGTAAACACAAGTTTGGTTAGATATTTGACATTAACTCCAACATGGCGGTCTCTGTGCAGTGCGATACAAGTCAGTAGGTAAGTTTTTGCACTTTTATCAATAACTAACGCCCCAAAAATTATTTAAGTTATATTTACGTGATCGGAAATATGCCTACTACTCACCACCAGGCGCGTCATCATATATTTTTAATGCGTTACTCTGAAATAAACTAGATATTGATTGATCGTTACCTGGTGTGTGCTTAGTTGGCTTTGGATAATTTACTATTTACATTTACTAATTTCATTTGTTTTTGTTGGAAACGATTGCATGTCACGTAGATATATAATCGACTTGCCTCCATATTTTGTTACATGTCGCAGAAATTGAGGCTTTCGGATTATAGTAATTTCGCGTTGCGAAGACCTTGATGAAATTTAATTTTTAAATTATTCCGAATTAAATTTGATGTGCCGATGTACCGAGAAGTTTTATCAATAGGACATAGTTTGTTTACATGGTTACGCGGTTGAGAACGTAAACGAAAATGTGCACGTTCGGTTTCGAGAATTTTTGTTTATTTTTGGCGGGAATTGTTTTGAATTTTCTATTGGCACGTCCGTTTAAAATTGATTGGACTTAATTTAAATAAACAAATATAAAGTTATGTCATAACTCATAACAGTGTACAGGATATTTTCAAAATAAGGCAAGTTTTAAAAATAATAACACACTTTATTATAGATACTTAGTAATTAATATTTATATTATTATAATTATATACAGGGTGTTCCTTAATGACGTGCTAGTATTTTGTGATGTATGATTCCTCAAGTCATTTTATGAAGAAATGTTCATATAAACATATGTCCTCAACGGCTTAAATTTTTTGCTACAGGGTGTTGAATTATTTTTTTTTAATGCGTTTTTTGTAATATCTCCGAAAGTACTTTAGATAATATTTTCAATTTTGGCATGTGCTAATAGGACATAAAACCAAATCTTTTAGTAATAAAAGTTATTTTTTTGTCTCACCAGTGGCGTCCCTGCAAACATTTCCTCTGATATTATTTATAAAAAAAGTGGTACGCCACTGATATTTTTCCATGTGGATATCATTTCTGATTAGCCTGGTCAATTCTGCAAATTTGAAAAATTTTAGGTAAATTAATAAAAATACCATTTTAGGATAAAGTGGAACAGGCGCGGAACCAGGGGGGGGGGGCAAAGGCAGTTTCGCCCCCCCCCCCCCCCCTGAGCCTCACAAAATAGGTGTTTTTTACCTTGAGCCTTGAAAATTGTAGAACGTGTAAAGGGTCAGAAGTTTTTTTAGAAGTCACGTTTGAGAGTAGGAAGATTTTTAGAGCAGGGATACGCTCTTTTTTTTAGAAGAATTTTTTTTAAAGTCGCCCCCCCCCTCAACAAATTCCTGGATCCGCTACTGAAGTGGAATAAAAGAACAAGATGGAAACGTAATTAGAAAAACATTTTTTAAGTTACATCAAGTGAAATCTAATTTGGGAAAACTTACTTCCATATTTTTTACCAAAAGGTTATTGTTGCGTTTTTAAAAATAAAATTTTGAAAAATCGCTGTGTACTTTACTGCAAAATTACTTTATGAAAATTCTATGGGTAAAGGATTTTTTTGAAATTCCGTTTTTTTTAATAAGATATAGATATATAATTTCCCGGCTTTTCCTTTCGATTTTTAAAATGATCTGACGTGCCCTATGACACACATTTAAGCACAACATAATTACCCCACTTTCGAAAATGTTCCTAAAAACAGCACAGCATAGAGACCCATTATTTTCTTCAGCTTTTTACAATAATATATCGACCCATCCGAAAGAAGACATTTCACAAAAAAAAATTATCTCATCTCGGTAAATAAATATACATTATTATTTCATTATTTAAATTAAAATTATTTTTCAAGAACGAAATTTCTTAATCTCATAAGATAACGGCCATTTAAACAGTAATAATTACTAATGAGTATAGTGACGTCACTTGTAATTACCTTATCAACACAGAGAGCGCCTTGAAAAATTGGGGACAATAATTAAATAGGAACGGAACCAGAAATGAGCTTTAGAGAATTTTTCTCTTCAGGGGAACGGCGAACATTTTTTTTTAAATTTATTCATTTGTTTTTTATATCTGTGGATAAAAAGTGTTAAATGGGAATTTTTCTTAAAATTGCCCCTAATGTAAAAAGGCGTTTAGAGGAAGAAAAAAATTCCGCTGTAGCAATATGGAATATGTATCATTTATTTTTCATCGTTTTATTCAATAGTAATTTAAAATTTCCTTATAAGATCGATTAGGTTTCTATTCTTATTCAGGTGGGTATATATTGTTTCAGAAACAAACATCTACAATCTCATGAGTAATATAGGTTAGATAAGTTTTCCACCTTTAGTCAGTTGTGAAAAGCAGGCCACTGATATCAAATGAATAAAAATTAAATATTTATTTGAACCTGAACGCATTACTGACAGTAAATATTTTAACACTGAATCTTGGAATACATCTATCTCATCTATATGATTAAGACGGGACGTGAAAAAAGCATAATTGTAAACGCATAATTTTGCACTGTCCAGTTCCAGTCACTAATAGAATCATTCGTCTAGATCATCTGCAAATTGCCCCCATTTTTTCTTTCCTAGGGACCTTTCCTTTGGCCTGGTTTGACCCATTGTGCTCAACCTATTTGATTTTCACACTCAGTCAGTGATCCCAGTTCCTTGCACTAGTTTGTTCGGGTTGGTGGAGATGGTGTGGGGATGTCCTCTGATTTCAGTTTTGGTTGGTTGTATTTGTCGCCTCTTCCATTCTAGTGACTCGCAATAGCAAACTATCATCTGTACTGTTTCCATATAAACTGCAACCAACTTCTTCATTGTACTGGGTGATTCATTAAGGATGACGAGCGGCCATATCTCAGAAACTACTGAGCATAGAAATTCAGGAAGAAAAAATTATAACTAAAGTGGCCATTAGAAAATCCTGGAAATAATTTTTAAGTTTCGCATTTTGCCGCAAGAGGGCGTAATTGAAAAGTAAATTATAAAAGTTTACATATCTCCGAAAATTCCACATTAAGGTAGGTATATCTTTGATAACACAAAGCTTGGACAATTATGCATCATTTTGGTCTTATGCTCATTGGCGTACCGACTTTAATAAGAGGGGGAAAGCTGTTGAAAGTGTAATTAGTTAAATCGCTGTAAGTTATAAACGACTTATCCGATTTTAGCAAACTAAAAAAATTATTTCCAGGATTTTCTCATTTCCGCTTTAGTTATAATATTTTTTCCTGAATTTGTATGCCCAGTAGTTTCCGAGATATGACCGCTCGTCACTTTTAATGATTCACCCGGTACAGTTGCATTCTGTTTTTTATTTGAAGCAGCTATTTCGTTGGTCTCGGGTCTAGATGGCTATAGTGTAATCCCTGTCTGTTGTTACCAGTGGCCGATCCAGGATCTTGATGAGGAAGGGGCGGCTAAAAAAATTACTTCTAAAAAAAGAGCGTATCCTAGCTCTAAAATGCTTCTTACCCTTAAAAGTGACTTCTAAACCCCTGACCCTTCACACGTCCTAAGGCTCACAGTTAAAAAGCTCCCATTTGGTAAGGCTCGAGGGTGGGGGGTTACTGTTTTTGCCCCCCCCCCCCTGGATCCGCGCCTGTTTGTTTCATCATAGCATCTCGTAACCTTGGAACTCCGAGTGCCGGTTCTGGATCTACGAATCTAAATTTTCTAAAATGCATTAATACATTAGTCGCGTTAAGAAGACCGAAAGGCTGTCAATTTTTATTTTGTAAATGATATATTATTACATTATTACATTTTTTCTTAGACTTTCAGATTCCTTATGACATTCTAGATCAAATTCAAAACCATTCAATATTCTGAATAAAAAATACTTTGGTAAAGCCTTTTATTTTAAAAACGGTCGACGTTTCAAATTTTTGTCAGTACCCTGTATATTACAGGAAAATAATTAAAAACTGTATAATTTAATTATTGGTTCCTGCTGTTATCATAATAAATGAAGTAAGGGCTGTGACAAAGATAACAGCCAAAATAACCTAAACATTTTAAAAATACTGCATAGGTGGCTCAGCGGTTCGATCCCACATATGGTATACATACACTAATTACTAATACCATAATTCAATGATGACACCACTGTAGGCAGATGATGCGGGTCCGTTGAATTTGCGCAGCTCGGAAATTTGCTTCTTGATGTAAAGATTTGACAGGACCTACTTTCAAAATGTTTTCACAAGCTTTTATTTAAATTCACCCGCTAGTTCGGGCGTGTCCAGTTTATGGTCAAATAAAACTAAGTATCCAATATTTTACATACCTGAAATACCTTATTCCTGGTATTGAACAGCGATTCGTGCAAAAAAGGATCATGCACTTTTTTCTACCCATCTTGAGACACAAGTCGCTAACAATAACAAAATGTCTGGTAAAGTTTTATACCTAAATTCGCAACCAAAACTTAAAAATAATATCCACAATCACACACGCACCATCCGAACGAATACAACGTAAAAAAAGATGGAAACGACTAACAACAACTTACAAACTTACAAAAAAAATGTCTAAAGTAAAGTTTTATAAATATTAACACCCAAAACTTGGAAATTGAAACCACATACGAATGAACGAAACAAAAGATGGCGACGAATAAGAATACAACGGCGAGGCGAGCCGGTTCTGTTCAAGAGACCTTGGGTTTTGTTTACGTTCTGTTAGAAATCGTGTCCGTTGCCTAATTTTTTCCCTACTGCGCAAGCACCACGGACCCCAACTCAGGTTATTTTGAATCGCACGATGGGTGTATTCTTGCTTCGTGCGGTTGCTTGTATTGGCAATATAGTGTATGTATATATGTGTTCGATCCTTGAAGTAGGCATACGCCCAATAAAAAAAGTATGTTCGAATTTAAGTAGGTTTCACAATAGAGGAAAGAATGTTAAATGTATTATCTCCCAACCCACCCCATTCACGCTGGTAACCAGGCCGGATGAGAGCGGATGTCTCGTGGGGTGCGAAGAAAGGAGGGTTGTGGGTGGGGGAAGGGGGGGGGGGGTGTCGCATGCCTAGGGATCGTAATTCGGAACCCACATTAAGCTCTAGGTCCCCTCGAGAATGGCCCTGGCAGCGAACGAAGAGGTAAATATCCTAATTTAAAGGAAGGGTAAAAAAATGACGGGACAATTTTAAAATAACAACAATATTTTATTTTATTTTTTAAAGGAAAATAAAAACAATTTGAACTCTTTAATGGACTATTATCATTAAATATAAATATGTTTTATATAAATTTAATATAATATTCCTGGTAATAGCCTTTGCACTACGAAATCAATATCATTATTTACTTAGACAACTTATTCTTAATTTTGAATTAAGTTATAAGTATAGAATTTCCTCATAATATTTAAATATTTATAAACCTATAATAATATAATTATGTTTTCTTTTTACAAACCTGCCTGTAAAGTGAATATTTTATGACACGCGTTGAACTTCGCCACTTTTTTTTATATAAAAACTTCGTAGGAGAGGCAGTAAAAAATTAAACTAATTTTCATTAAATTCGATCCAATTTTTCTTTGGAAAGAGTATACATATTATTTGTTTCTATACAGGGTGGAGATTTTAAATGGGACGCTGCTTATACGGCTCTGGGAATAACATTTGTCTAAAATCCAAAAATACGTCCTCAAAGATTTTTTTTAGGCCTCGCTTTTGTCATGTAAAAAATGGGGACCCCAAGGATGGGGCGCAGCCCGAAGCAACTTTTTTATTTCAAATTAGAGGATTTCTTTGTGGCACCTTTTTGGAAAGCTTATCGAATAAGGAATTTCTCCATATAATTTTTTTAAGTGTCAAACCATGTGGCAGAAATTTAATAAAAACTAATTTAAGGGACAATTAAATTATCAATACTTTTAAAACTATAATGTAACTTTTTCAGCATAGCAATTATTAAAAATGTGCCCTATAAATCTGTTAGCACAGACCCACGATCGATAGTAGAAGTATAACTCTTCCCTTAGTCTTTCCAAAACTTCTGGCGTGCCTTCAACTCTTCCATATTTTTAGGTCTGGTGCCATACCCGTCTTTTTAAATTACCTCATAAATAATTTTTTTTTTTATGATAAATCACCTGCACTGTAGGAAAAATCCTTTAAGGCGCTCTGGGAGCGGTGCGTGTGCGAAGAAAGCGATTAACGTTGGTCTTGAAACGTTGAAGATTGTATTCATTGGGAAACACGACCTCAGGAAGATCATTTCACAAAGATGACGTTCTCCAGATGAAAGAATTCTTAAACAATGAAGTTCGAGGAGTACTAAGCTGAACAACATATGGATGAGCGGCAGTAGTTCGCCGTGTATTTCTGTTTTGCATTGCTTTAGGTGGAATCAAGTCGGCAATGTCAGTCGAACACCTGCCATGGAAATATCTGTAAAAGAGAGCCAAATCACCAACCTGTCTTCGATGCTCCAGGCTATCGAGGGTCTTGGTCAGCTCGGGGTCGCCGATCAGACGAACGGCTCTCCTTTGAATGGAATCCAGTAGCCGAAGGGTGTGCTTGGATGCAGAGCTCCAGACATGAGAGCAATATTCTAATGATGGTCGAATCTGGGCTTTGTAGAGTGTCAAAAGTTGATGAGGTGTGTACAACCTTTTGGTGCGGAAAAGTACACCAAGTTTCTGTGCAGCTGCCTTAGCAATTGAGGCAACGTGATCATGCCAAGACATATTACCTCCCAGATTGACCCCCAGCAAATTAATAGACGGTGCCAGGGGAATTGCGTGTCCTGCCATGACTATATCCGGTTCTGCAATGTTAACCTTTTTGGAGAAGACTGCTGCCTGGGTTTTCTTAGCATTAAATTCGACTTGGTTACTGTCACCCCAAGCCAAGATTTCTTCCAGGTCATTGTTGAGACGCAATACTTCATGCTGCCTGCGAAGATGTGCGTCGGCAGCGGATGTTTGGGGAGTCAAGGTAAAAGATGAGACAAGTGTATGGGTATAATATCCAGAAATTTGGGCGGCTGCTCTATAAATTCTTGCAGTCCTATCTACGTATTTGGAAATATAACATTAATTAATAAGAAAAAGATTTTCCCTTTCGTTTCGCCAGATCAATCTCTAGACGCGTTTCGTCATATCATGACTCAGCAGTAGAGCTAGGATCCGACGAAAAGAAAAGGGAACTCGAAGCTACTTAGGCAGCACTTGGTGGGACACACCAGTAAGATGTGGCACGGAGCGCCATCTGTGTCGTTGTTAAATACTCTTGAACATACCAGCACCTCTAGCAACCTTATAGAAATAAGTAAACAATGTTAAGAGGAAATCACCTGTAAAGACATTTGTCACAATTACAGGAGTCCCGCTAGGCAGCGCTAACTCGCATCGGTTTATTTAACCGAAAACAAAGTTAAGAAAAAGATTTTCCCTTTTTTTTCGCCAGATCCATAATTAACAATTTCTTAAATGATCATTTCTATGAACGCATTCTTTGCTTATTTATGTCGTAAACTAGATCCCTGAATAAACATTCCCTAAGACCGTTTTAAAAGCAAAGATCTGGCTGTACATTAGCGTCTTATGCAAAAGCAAAAGCACTGCTTTTGTACGAGCGGAAGCAAGCCGGTAGGCAGTAGGGTAGAAAGAGATGTAACAAATAACCTAGTCACAACCCTCGACCTTCCTTCATCTATTAACCCGTGCCAAGAAAGCACGCGTTTGGTAAGTGCAGTGGTGCCAATCTTCAAGCTTTACCGTAGTTTGGAAAATAGGGATTACGGATAAGGTATCGTAAAATAAGAAGCACTCTTGTGACAATTAAAATAATTTTTGCTGATAGGTTTATATTATTTAATAATCAGTAAGCTTATCATCATATTTCACATAATAATTGACTTCGTTTTTGGCAACGATTTTATAATTCGTGTTTTCGCCCTTTCGCAGACTTTCGCTGGACTTCGCGCCGTCGGGTTTCGGAAAAAAAAGAAATATGGAGTCGTTAATTGTTACTATTCCGGCTAGCAGTGCGTCTGCAGAATGATCCTTTTTTGGTTTAAATAGTATTTATACTTATTTACGAAACACACAGGAAGAGACACGCTTATTAACAATAATCTCTCTGGAAAGCGACTTTTTTCAGGATTTAAAACGCAAAACCAATTTTTATGACGATGCTTTAAATGAATTTTTACTTAAAGACCGCCGTGTTGAACATATTACAAATAATGTCGTTTTATTCTTCTTCGGCCACAGTGTTTTTTCCACAAACTTAAAAACAAGACATTTTCTGACAAAATTTGAAATTTAAATGCGTGAATGCTACGGAAGGTAAATGTTTGTCTCAAATGAAATTTTTGCCTACCCTTGTTAAAACAGCATTGCACGACATTAAAATTTAGTGACAAAGCCCAGTGCAGGGTCAGAAAAACAAAATAGTACTAGCATAATTTCTTTTGTCAACATTTAAATACGGTTTTGCCGTTATCTATAATTAATAAGCATAAATATCATATTTAAATCATGTTTTTCGGTTTGATTACAATTCAGATAAAAGTTGCGGTTACTTAAGACCACAACCAAGGAAGCTAGAAATAAATACTAAACTTGAAGTCAACATTCTTTGGTATTATTAGCGCTGCTAATTTGAAATTTAATATCAATGTTTATTTTTTGCAATTTTGTGGCAACATTGACAGGTAGATTTGCTGGATATAGCGCGCATGGTTTTATTGTACTTATATTGCATTAATTGTTCAGTGCAAGTATTTTTAAATTTAAAATATGGTGCATAATGACCTTTTTAACCGATTATAGGAGTGCAAAAGGATAATTATTGTTGTTTTAATTACAAAATAAGTGAATATTTGGGTTTTATTCACCTATTCCGTGAATAAAGGGATATACAAGGTGTTATTTAGTGGTATGTACTTATTTTGATGAACAACTACATGACTATTATGATTATGATATAAAATACCTACATATTTTGTCCAAAAAACGATTTTCTAATATCAGTGGCGTAGGTAAGGCTACTTCTCGTTACGTTGTTAATCAAAAATTCTGTTGCAAATTATGTGTTGGTGTCATAATAAAATCAAAATAAACAGTTTTTGAGATTTTTGTTATAAACAAAAAAAAAATTATATACATGTAGAGTTTTAGGAAAAAACGTTTATATTGCACCTTTTAACTTAAGATTAGTCAATAAATCACTCATTAAAATAAGTATATATCATTAAGGGACACCCTGTATATGTCTATAATTTATAAAGTGTCTACAATCACTTTTGGGTAATTTCCATAACCTATATTTGCTTGTTGTTAAGAAATACTATGGTAATTCTTGGGAGAAATAATATCCAAAGGGAAAAGGGAATTTTTGTTAAAACAAGTGATATATTCTTTAGGGTCACTTATTGTTGTCATCTGTTCAAATTAGGACTTTTTAATATTTCGTGCAATCGTGGGATTTTTCTTTAAAATAGGGAAATTTATCCAGTCATATTAGTGTAAAGAAACCAGCAAATATTTAGGTATGTTCGGGTTTGTGTATACTTCCAAAACTATTAATTCCGACAGGCTGGGAGGTGCATTTTCCTTTTCCATAGAATACAAGAAACTGTCTGTGAGTTGCATTAAGAGAAGGAAGTTTAGCATACTTTCGAAAAATACTTAAACAGTTGACACCTTATAACAAATTCTTGCATAATTTTGGTTTTCGAGAATGGAATCACAATTTTTATAATATACAAATCATTGTGTTCAATATGATCCAACATTAACTTAGCTAGTTTTTCACGCCGACAAACCCCAAAAATGCCGATTATCATAACAACCTTCATAAGTAAATATGTTTCATCATCTGCAGTACTAAGAAACTTACATACGTCTTCCTTTGTGAAAACTTTGGACTTTTTGACCTTGTAACCCTCGGAACTTCTTTTCAAAAATGCGATTAGTTGAGAAAATCTGCTTATATCTTGATTTTTCTTGACTGAAATCATAGTTCTTAACATTGAGTAGTGAGTCCATAGTGTAGATGGTTTCTGGGAGCGTTGCTTTACGGATAAATAACCCAAAAGGATTTTCTCAGACACCTCCTTTATTTTGTTAGCTTTGTACCAATCTTCAAACTTCTGATACTCCAACTCATAACGCGCCTTGGATTTTGTCGGAACTAAACTTGAGATCGCTTCGTTTGCCGCTGCTTCTATATCAGAGGGTAAACTTCCATCAGAATCGCTCATTTTAAAAAACGCTTTTTATATTTTTGAATTTGTTTGACAAAGTTTCGACAGTAACCATGCGAAACAGTAACTATGCGAAAGGTAACATAAAAAACTTGATTACTAAACTTAATAGCAGGTGCATTTTTATTTTAAAAAATGCCTTTTGCCAAATATTTTTATTCATAGATGAAAGTAGATAAAATTTTGTACAATATTCTTTTTGTAAATTCATATTACTACACTCGATGTTTTATTAAACTCGGCTGACGCCTCGTTTGACAACTTTAACATCTCGTAATAACTATATTATGACACATTATGACCAAGTCATGGAAAATTATAACTCAAAATAACAGCTGGGTTTGGAAACTTAGCAAAACTCAAATACCTACCTTTGAAAAAATCCGTGTATATTACAGAAATAAAGTCAAGTTTCCTTATTAACCTTAAAAATTCAATTTTTTCTAGGTACTTTCCACGTCACTAGTATAAATGTTAACCTTAACATTACAAATGGCGCATGTACATACGTACAAGCTTATTATTATACGAAATTAAGTCAGTATCGCTGTTATTTTAACAAAAGTATATGTAATGTAATGATACATGTTTGTCTATAAAATTAGCTGATAAGTATAAGCAATAATTAATGTATATTTAAAATTATCGTATTGTGCTTTGATCCTTACTTATTGTGTTTTTAACCTTCCATGTTATTTATTTTTCTTATCAGCTTAATGAGTGGCTTAATCTTATTCAGTTTTCGAGATTAGAAACGAATATTTACTTGATTGTCGTGGTCCAGAATATTTGAGAGTTGAAATTTTATTATATATTTTTCACTATGGCAAAAATGTTGTATATGAATATTGGAAAATGTAGGGCTATGACAGGTAAGTGGTAATAATTAATAAAATAAAACAAAGTAGAAAAAGGACTTGTGTTTAGGATCCCCTTAAAAATTTTGGTAGGTGGAATAAAAAAGAATAGTAGATTCTGTAACGAGGTTGGAATGAAAATTTGATCCGAGTGGAAAATTCCGAACGCCAGCGTAGCGAACGTGAGGAACCACGAGTATCGAATTTTCATTCTAATCGAGTAGCAGACTATATTTTCTCCACGACCAAAAATACTATTCGCAATATTTGTAATTTCAGGTCGAGTATTATCCAGTTCCATATCTGATTCATCCGATTTTTCACTCATATTTTGACTTGCACTAAAATTTGTCTGCTGACATTGACAGTTTCGAAATTTATGGCAACCTATGTAGTTTAGATCAATTACAAAATATTTATTTCGTATCTTGTTATGGAATAAAAATACACGCAAAACGCATAAGAAGCAAGTGTTTCAGAATAAATATTCCAACTCAAGAGCGAGAATTTTTACATTCTATTATCAAAAATGATTTTGGAATTATTGCATTCAGTAATGGTCGTGGAGAAAAACGATTCTGTATTTTTTTGCAGTTAACTATCTTACTTTTTGCAAACAATTTGAAAAAATAAAGAATTTTCGGGATTTTAAAGTTTAAGAAATCATAAAGCTTGTAAAAGTAAGTATTAATCTTAAGGATTTTTGAAAATAAATTAATGTAACTGATTGCTGATTACCTGATGTTATTAAAAATATTTATGTTGTATAACTTAGTAAAATTCTGATTGAATTTTATCCAGAATTAAAAAAAATCAATGGGAGGATTATTAAAAAAATTTAAAATCAAAAAAAAATCGGAAAGCCTCAATAAATTATTCCTTGTAGATTTTTACAAATTATCAAAACACTTGACGCACTTTTCTAACATGTTGGTGAACTGCTGTAAAAATTTGAATTATTTTGATGCTTTTAATTAAAATTAATTCATTATGTACCGGATGATTCAATAAGAAAGGACGCCGGCTATATCTCGGAAACTACTGGGCATAGAAACTCGGGGGAAAAAAATGATAACTAAACTGGCCATGAAAAAATCCTGGAAATGATTTTTAAGTTCCGCATATTGCCGCAAGAGGACGTAATTGAAAAGTAAATTATAAAAGTTTACATATCTCGGAAAATTCCACATTAAGGTATATCTTTGATAACACCATTAAAAAGCATGGACAATTATGCATCATTTTGGTCTTATACTCATTGGCGTACCGATTTTAATAAGAGGGGAGGGAAGCTGTTGAAAGTGTAATCATTTAAATCGCTGTAACTTATAAACGACTTATCCGATTTTAGCAAACTAAAGACTGTTTGGAAGAGAAATGTATGCACTTTCACCAGTCGTATTTAGTTGTCCATAATAGTTCTCAAAAAAAATGCTAGAGGGCGCAATTTGTAATAATACCACATTTTTTGATTTTACTCCGAAAAAATAAATCATACGGTATAATTATAATACCATAATCGAAAAGCAGATTAAATTTGCTAGAAAAAATATTAAAACTGCAGCTCGATATCTCCGTTCGTTTCAGCGGTATAGCCAATAGAATAATTTTTAAAACTTTCAATGAAGAAGCGAGTGGGACGCCACTGATATTTTTCCATATAGATATTATTTCTGATTAGCCTGGTCAATTCTGCATAAAAATGATCTCTTGCGTTTTTCTCCTCAGGCACACCGTTCTTAATTAAAATAATTAAATTAGCTCTACTATTTATTATTATTAACATTAATAATGAAAAATTTTGTTTTATAAAAATTGTTGGAAATGACCACCTTCACTTAATAGGCATGCTCCCGCCCGTCAGGTAGACAATGACAGCTGTTTCGTCCTTATTAGGACGATCCTCGTCATCTGAGGAACTGTCATCTTGACATTATAGTTAACGGGTCGACTTTCCGATGAATCAAGTGGTCAAGATCCCACATTTTCTCCTCTTCTTTAATAACATGATGGACTGCTTTTCGCCAGTTCTCTGGTGTCACTTCCTTAATGGCTTGATCAAACAGTAACTTAACGTCTTTCATTCTAAATGTCGTGTTGTGTCTTGCTACAAACCCTTTCACGTGCGCCCATATAAGTTCTATAGGATTTAGTTCGCAATGATATGGCGGTGTGCGCAGCACGGTTACACTATGTTTTTCAGCTATATATTTCACGGCATGTTTCATAAAACAATGTTTGTGTAAATTTGCTATAGCTAATAGTTCCTTCGTTATCAAATTATCTTCTTATTTTTCTTTGGATAGTTATCATAAATAATTTAAAGCACAAAATTTACCAGTGCCTATGGCCGGTACCGAGATTGAGCCTTGAGGCCTTTTTACTATAATCGAATTGATCATATTCAGCAATAACATTCCTAATTAGAACCTAATAAAAATAAATTCCAGTAGGTAATAAAAATCTTCTAGAGGGTCGCAACCCTTTTCCAGACACAATTGAAAAATACGCCGCGAAAGCGGAAAGTTTGAAAACATAAAATAAGAAAAGATGTATGTGACCGACTAATATTTCTAAATCTTCTTAAAGGTTATAAGTGTAAAGTTTGCCTATGACAGAATTAAAAGCCAAACCTTTTTTCTACTTTGTTGTGTTGCCAATTGTTAATATTTTTTTAAAATTTTAGGTAAATACTTGCATTGACAACATTATTAATTAGAAATATCAGTAATGGCTTATGATATAAAAATATTTTTTGCACAATTATGGTAACGGTTCTATGAGGAAAATCAAAAATTACCTATATAAAGAGCTCGGTATATAATGAAGGCCAGATTATACTAAAGGAGCCGGTTAATAGGATTTTTACTGTGGAACTCGATTGAGCTATGATGAGTCTAAAGAATCAACTACTTCTATTTCAGAAATATCTATTTTAATGGCAAATTATAGAAAAACTAAATAATTAAATTTTAATTTCTGACTGACATATTTTCTGTAGACCTAAAATATTTAGGTAAATTTTTTTTATTGAAACTCCCTTAAAAAGATAAAGGGAATATTTTATTTTAATATTTTAGTGTCTCTTAATCAATAATTCCATTATTCTAATTAAAATCCTCAATTGAGTAAATTATTTACAAAAATAAAACGTTTGACTGCCAATGGAAAAATGAATATAAAAAAAATTGAAAATAAGCTTGGAAAATTCACCATATTGGCAGGCGCGATGAAACGACAAGTAAATCCTGGTTCTGTAGAAGTAAAATAAAATCTACACCCACCTCAAAGATCCAAACTGGCACAAAATGTACAACCTTAATAATTAACAAACTGTTATAAATCTTATGATTCGAATTTTAAACGATACTACACAATAAAACTACCCGTTTATTTAGAGGAATGGTTCGGAGAAATAAAAAACTGTTTTGAACTACTTAATTTATTCAGACTACATTATATTCTGTACGAATATTTGTTATTATAAACTCACAACTCACAAGACGATTGTTGTTTCGAGTTATACCCTTTATTAAAACTACTGTAGCTAAAATAATTTAAACCCGCCATAGATTTAAAACAGCCTTTTTACACTATATTTAGCAATAAAGAGGGATGTTACCTGATGTGACATCTAGTGTCAACGATGGACGCTTTCAAAACATACCCAGTATACTCCAACAAACTTAGGGCTGTTGACTCCGATTTAAAAAAAAAAGCTACGGCACCATTTATATTTCAAAATAATTTTATAATAAATTTTTAAACGGTCGAATGACCAGCTTGTTATATATTAATTATCCAAAACTATAAACTACCTATAATTAGGGTGGCAACACCAACAACAGCAACAACAATTGAAGTCTTTAGCTAATATTAGGAAACTTTAGTTATACTGTTATTTTATAAAAAAAAAATTTAGGTGACTGCTGCTCTAAAAAGTTTTGGGTTTTCTATCTAATTAAATCTTTAGTTTGGTTTACTTAAAACTAGTTTATCAGCAAGTTACCTGTGAAATTATAGCATATTGTGTTGTTCCTTTGAAATAAGGATCTTTAAGTAAGGCTAATATATAAAAACAATAGTAGAGTGGAGACTCGTCAGGTGAAGTAGGTGAAGGGACTCTTCACCAAAAAAAAATAAATATAACCAGGAGGAAAGTGTTTCGGCAATATTAAATAATAATGTACCAATACAGTTACCATCTTAGCCCTTAAAAAATAATTATGTTCGAATTAATAATATTAATTTAATCTGAATGTAGCTATGCAGAATAGGGCCACGGTCAACTCCGATGGACAATAATTATAAACATTCGTGCATTTTGGCGCGCCCCAGCAGACCGTGTCCGTTATCTCCAAGCAAGTGAAGATTCAACGCCCAACATGGCTTTTATATTCGCTATGGTATAGTAGCATGTAACAATTTGCATTATGATGAAGGACAATTTAAAAATAGATCAGTCGTATGCACCATTGTTTTAGGTTCGCCTAACCTTAAGGTATTTATTTTGAGGCTTCGCTAAACTCACGGTTATAGATATATCTTTAATAGTAGAGACGGTGTATTACTTTGTCAGACAAATGGGCCACCCTGTATAGGATTCAGTTCGCAATAATATGGCGGTGCAGTGTTTTTCAGCTATATCTTCCACGGCATATTTTTAACACTTCCTTCTTTATTAAATTATCTTCTTTTTTGTTTTCTTTGGTTGGTTATCATAAATAATTAAATGCACAAAATTTACCTGCCCCTATGGCCGATACCGAAATTGAGCCGAACTGGACGGAATTTCCCATTTTATAAATCTACCTACACCTTTCTGAAATAGACTATAAATAATAACAATAATTCATTAAAAATGTCTTAATTGTAATTCGAGTTTACTTTAATAATAATTGTACATTTTGCTCTCCATTGCACCAACCAAAATGTTCTTATTTTTCCTAAACTTAACCTTCGTCAATTTGTGTTTGCAAGACACGTTTTATACGCTTAATGTACGAATTCAAGGCACGTTTGATGATATATAGTTTTGGCCAACGCTATTTACCTCTTGCTAAAATTTTGGGTCATTGAATGACTTACATTGGTAAATCTAAACCGTTTTTTCTTTGATATTGTTTGTAGCAATACCGAGGAATTGTTTGACAACAAATGTGTGTCACCGACTGTGTAAAAGGTTTTAAAAATTACCTTTGATTCTATACCGGGTGGTTCATCGTGGCTGGAATCATAGGAAATCCCATGCAAATTTTAGAGTCTACATTTTTGCTCCCCTGTTGACTTTAGAGCCGGATTGTAGGGAGACTTTTTAGGCTCTCTGTCTGGTGAGTGCACATGCGGAGTTTAAACAATTTTGGACAACCCGATTTTAACTTATTTGAATAGGATTGCGGTTGTCTTTTTATTAGAAAGAATGATGCTACGGACACCAGCGTTGATTAGACTTGTCAACTTGTGATTTGTCATGGTCAAATATAATTTGATATTTTATTAATAATAATTTTTTACTAAGGTAATTATTATGATTTATACAATAGAAGTAAAAGTCATTATGGTTTTTTTTTTTTTTTTATGATAAAACACCTGCACTGTAGGAAAAATCCTTTAAGGCGCTCTGGGAGCGGTGCGAGTGCGAAAAAAGCGATTAACGTTGGTCTTGAAACGTTGAAGATTGTATTCATTGGGAAACACGACCTCAGAAAGATCATTCCACAAAGATGACGTTCTCCAGATGAAAGAATTCTTGAACAATGAAGTTCGAGGAGTACTAAGCTGACCAACATATGGATGAGCGGCAGTGGTTCGCCGTGTATTTCTGTTTTGCATTGCTCTAGGTGGAATCAAGTGGGCAATGTCAGTCGAATACCTGCCATGGAAATATCTGTAAAAGAGAGTCAAATCACCAACCTGTCTTCGATGCTCCAGGCTATCGAGGGTCTTGGTCAGCTCGGGGTCGCCGATCAGACGAACGGCTCTCTTTTGAATGGAATCCAGTAGCCGAAGGGTGTAGAATGGTACTATGCGAGGAAAACGAAATGTATTGTATTTGATATGTTTTCCTTTTATTTCCCTAATTGATCCATTTCTACCAAGCCGGCAATACAAACAGTTATTACTAAGTTGGAGGTGAAAGACGCTGTAATGAACAACTGCAAATGCATAGCACAGAATTATGAGAGAGCTGAAGAAAACAATGATAGAAATCTTAATATTTTACTTCACGTCGAAGAAAATAAATTTATCAGCACTTGAATTCTCGGGCAAGGGGTAGAAAAACGTCACACCACGGTTGGTTCAAGGAGGGTTGACCTGTTGTCAGTATACTGCAGCCAAATGGCTTATTGTATCCCTTTTGCTTAACGTCGGGGTAATGTCAGCCAGACGGGACCTACAGTTTTTTACGTGGGATCCGAACCACGCGTATGCACTGGTTTATCCGTCAGTCCCCTAAAGGCAGGATTATCCGCCCTCAATGGGTCGTATTCGGGAGTCAACCAGTGTCATACTGCATTCTTACCTCTAAAATCTTGGGTATACTTTTTTTATTAAGCGTACACCCGTCCCGGGGATCGAACCCGGGTCACCTGCGGCCGAATGCGACAGCTCTACCACTGAGCTGCCATACCGCGGCCACACCACGGTACTTGCGAACTTTGAAAAAAGCATAAATATTATTTATATAGATATCATATCGCGATAGAAAACGGCGTTTCGACAGTTGAAAGCGTCAACTGAGGAGAGGGTAAGGATGTCCTTTGCTTCCAGTTTTGGTTGCCCGAGTATTTGCTGCCTCTTCCGATCCAGTGACTCGCAATGGCAAACTATGTGCTGTACAGTTTCCCTGTCATGTCTGCATATTCTGCAGTCAAGATTTACATTGTACAGTTGCATTCTGTGCAGATGGTTCTTGACAGCCATGTGTCCGGTCAGAATTCCTGTAATGGTTCTCAGTTGGTTCCTATTCATTTAAAACAACTGTTTTGTAAGTCTTGGGTCTGGATCCCCAATGAAGCTTTTGCTGTGGTGTAATTCCTGTTTGTTGCTTCACTGGATTTTGTGTTCCCTGCTGATGCATCGCTTCATGGTATATTACTTGGTTGCTCTGTATTAAACGATAAAAGTTAAATTTTTTTGGAGGACTTGAGGATATGACTTCCTTTAAAAAAAAAAACTGATATCTGTATTCAATTATTTTTTTTTTAAATAGCTGCCCGTTTCTAGGATGAATCTAGATGGGTACCTAGCTAAATCTTTACTGGTTCCTTGTTTATTAAGTAGTATTGTAAGAAAATTTTGACACACCCGGTAGAATCAATATCAGTCCACGTGATGGTAATACGATATCCCTATGAGGCTGGGTGTGACTTGGATTCGACGGCGAATGCGAGTGGCAGTCTGTCTGAGGAAATCCCGAAATGAATATTATTTTAAGTTCACTTCTTTTCCTGTGCTATTATTTTAATTTGTTTTGATATTGTGATTTTAATTGAGTGCGAATAAATACTTTAATTATAATTACAAGAGTGGGGTTCTGATTTCGCTAACACTGCACAGAAGTTTGGTGTACTTTTCCGCACCAAAAGGTTGTACACACCTCATCAACTTTTGACACTCTACAAAGCCCAGATTCGACCATCATTAGAATATTGCTCTCATGTCTGGAGCTCTGCACCCAAGCACACCCTTCGGCTACTGGATTCCATTCAAAGGAGAGCCGTTCGTCTGATCGGCGATCCCGAGCTGACCAAGACCCTCGATAGCCTGGAGCATCGAAGACAGGTTGGTGATTTGGCTCTCTTTTACAGATATTTCCATGGCAGGTGTTCGACTGACATTGCCCACTTGATTCCACCTAGAGCAATGCAAAACAGAAATACACGGCAAACCACTGCCGCTCATCCATATGTTGTTCAGCTTAGTACTCCTCGAACTTCATTGTTCAAGAATTCTTTCATCTGGAGAACGTCATCTTTGTGGAATGATCTTCCTGAGGTCGTGTTTCCCAATGAATACAATCTTCAACGTTTCAAGACCAACGTTAATCGCTTTTTTCGCACTCGCACCGCTCCCAGAGCGCCTTAAAGGATTTTTCCTACAGTGCAGGTGTTTTATCATAAAAAAAAAAAAAAAGTATGCTTTTGCATTTGACATCTATTGTTAAACAACGATCTTTAAGGAACCAATTTTTAAAGTTTCTGTAAATACCAAGATTGATAGTGTCTAAATGTCTTCCACTTCTTGGGTCGTCTTGTATTTTTAGGACTATTCTGCTACTTTTCTTTATTAAAGTGACACTGCGTGATGTTTCAATTTCACAAAACTACCAGTACTCGTTGAAAAAACCATTTATACAACAAACTACAAAATAATGACCGGATTGAAATCATATTTGACACACAAATAGAAAACGTTCTTAAGGCAACGCACTGTTATTTCTGTCATGTCTAGGTGAATAGATTTTATAGTTTCCCTGGTATTAAACGCACTTTAATAGTGATTCTTGGATAAGAATATCTCAATGTTCATATGGCGTTTGTATGGCTGTGAAAAGCGATACGTTTTTACACCTTATTGCCAGTAAGGTCTTATTATTTATTTCTTATATCTCGTTTAATATGACTATAGCCATATTTATATATACGAACAATTAAAAAAATCGTTTTTTTTTTTAAATTTAATACCGCTATAAAATTTACTGCTCTCGATAAAAATGTAATAAAAAAAATACTTATTTTACTTTGTCAGTATGTTTACAACCAATACCATTAACTGCCATAATATTAACAATTTTTCATAAAAATCAGAATAATTTTATTCTTTTTAAAAGTAAGTACCGGGCCTATCTGCCGTTATCGTTTTTTAATTTTTTTTTAAAGCACGTATTTACTTTTCACTGATACAGTTAATTTATTCCGCCATTTTAAAATACATTTGGCTTGGTTATTAGCAAGAAGTTAGAGTAAATAAGTTTAATATTCCTAAATACTAAATAAGCAATGGTTATAGAGTCATGCGAGGTAACTGAGAACGCATTGGTATGATCGGCTTTGTTAAATCGAGTGGAATATTATTTTTGATCATATAAGGCAACGATTGTTAGTTTTAGATAGTGTGTTTGTTAGTCTGTAAAAGTAAGCTATCAAAATCTAGAATTTAGGTCTGGCCACCGAGCCTTTAAGTTCCCATTTTCATTCAAAAAAGTAAGCAAGTCAAAGTGAAATAGACTACTTCGTTATTATACTATTTTTATTGAAAATATAATGATTATTATGACAATATGCTTACTTAAAGGCAGGGTTGAGATGATTAAAATCATGATTTTGAGTATGATTTTTTTTTAAATCATGATTAAATTTAAAAAAATTTTTTTAACGCTTTAACACACAAAATGTATTTGTTCATATAAAAACTAAAACCCAGGCGCATTTTTATGTGGTGTTATTTATGATTTCATTATAATAATTGAAAAGAACAGCTGGTTATAACAAAAATAAAAAAAATTAAAACCAAAAACATCTTTTTAATACAAAAAAATACTTAATTTAAACAAAAAAAAAACCTTAGTGTTATAATGCTTAAATAGAAATACTAGTTTAGCTGCTTTCCAATCCAAATGACCGCTACTTCCACTATTTTTAAGTCCACCTACACTTCTCTTTTCACAGTTATCGCTTCTCTGTTTCTTTGCCAACTGGATAATTTCACTCTGGCTAGTTCCAGGCTGTGACTGACAATCACCATGAAGAGTTTCAAGACCACTGCTAATATCACTAGTTTCACTTTTGCAGGTTTCCCAATGACTTTTTAGTCTGTCCGCTAGACCTTGCAATTCTTTACCACACCTTTTACATACTGCTCTACAACCTAGTTTGCCCACCACTTTCTTTTTTATAAAATGCTGACAAACACTAAATTCCTTTCTGCCCCGGCTTGTTATGATTCCAAATGTTTTGATAGATTAACCCCCAAAGCAAAAATATTACTGATAAAACTGAAATAAGTGCGTATCGTTATTATAGCCAGGCGTTTTCTGCCAGCCATTACAAGTTTCGACAAAGGCGCAAACTTGCAAAAACTACGCGAGCAAAATTTGCATGTAAAAAGTTAAAACTTCTCCAGGTTGGCTTCGTATCTGTACTATTCCTGCCTAAAAATATTTGTTTACTTAACAAAACAAAATATAAGCAGTTAAAAATAATAATATTAGTAAAAGCTGGTAAATTAAAAAAAAATCAAAAAAATCATGATTTAAAAAAAAAATCATCGATTTTTGATTTTTTTTTTAAATCATGATTTTTATCAACCCTGCTTAAAGAATCGTCCAAACCTGTATGCCATTCAGAATTCATTGGGCGCATCCATCAACATTTTAGAATCTCTCAATATTCGATAAAAAGAGAACCGCAGACCTGTTGAGACCCAGTCGGAAAGACGTGAGAAATATTACTGCGGTTGTTACCGGACATTGCCTCTTCGGTAGACATGCCGAACGTATGCAAATACTTACTAACGACTTCTGCAGAAGTTGCAGAGATAAGGATGAGGCAGAAAGTCATCAATATTTTCTGTGTGAATGCCCTGGCCTCGCAGGAAGAAGGTTCACTGCCCTGGGTGAACCATTTTTCAAGAGCCTGGAGGAAATAAGCAACTTACAACTTGGACGACTGAGCAGGATTCTGAATAGTAGTGACTGGTTTGGATAAGTTATTAAAATCCTTTTGCGGTATACGCCGCACTAACCATCAGAGATTTGATGAAGGTGGGTTCTATGGAACACGTGTGGTATCACAACGGACCTAATAGGACTACATGAGACTGTTTGGTTAGAACCAAAGGTCTGCCACTTCTACCTAACCTAACCTAATAGATATTTACTTTAACGGTAGGAGAGTTTTGGACTTGCATTGTCTTTATTGTTTTGAATTACAACGTTTCAACTGGTAAGTATCTCCAGTCGTCTTCAGCTAAATACTGAACCATAAGAGATGGATATACATATAACTTACTGTATGTACAAGACGACAAAGATACCCTTCAATCAGCTTAAACCCGTCAAGGAATTATTGTTACAGAATCTGACATCGATGCCATTAGTATGCGTATCTCTTTCTTAATCTTTTGCCTTCGCATATCTCTTTCCTTACTTCATCAATTCGCGTGTCGTCTCTGTGTTCTTTCAATATCTCATAGCCGGTATTCATTCGTTCACGTGTTCAGTGTTGTTGTTGTATTTGGTATTTATAGAGATCATTTTGCTATTATTTTGTACGTAGAATTTCGGGTACTAAACTGTTGGACTCTGTGTATCTGTGAAGTGTTCATTTTATAAAAAAGCAAGTAGATATGTTGATATTTGGTGAACTATAATAGGAACGCGAGTCCGGCCGTAACCAAATCTTATGTTCTATAAAATTTTATTAAATGAAAAGCTTAAGGGAAAAACACTATATCTCTAATCCAGTTTCTTTCTATATTCCTTTTTAGGATTATACGTAGTATACACAAGTTTTGAAGCTATGCAAATATCGGCTGACTGTTAAATTATTTAATAATCCTTCTATTGAGTTCTAGAAAATTCTGACACTTACCAACTGCACCAAATTACCCCAAAATGACCTGATTTCCAAATGCTAAACAGTTAATACATACCTAAATATTCAGTATTATTTGGTTATGCCTGTGTAGACTTTGAACGGTATTTTCTAGATGTTTGTGCCCTTAGCCTTTTAACTTTAAACAACTATTTTTAAACCTATTGTCAGATATACAGTTCAAAGCTAATATTTGTCATACAGTAATGATGACTTGTTTATTTTGGATCGTTTATGATAATTTTTGTTTGTTTGATGGTATAAATTTCGGTTTAAAACGGTGAGGACTGTGATTTATTAGAGTTGGTTATTTTTTTTTTAGCTCTAAATGGCGTAGAGCGTGTTAGGAGTGGGCCACCCTGTATTATATTATACTATAAAAAAAGTTTTATACAGGGTATCCATGAAATGACTGTACAACGCTTCACCACAAATTCCTTAACCAAAAATAAGGCGATCTAGACAAACTTACCTATATGCGATGTTGCTTCGTTTTGCCGCTACAGGGCGCTAAAATTTTCAAATTAATATTGTTTTTTCGGAATAATTTCTAAACGCCTTTATCAATTTTCACTAATTATGGAACTAAGAATGACCACTATTAATAGCGTGTTTTGATGTATGTGCCATCTTTTTTCATTACCGGCAAATTTAAAAATGGTGTGTGATTGGTAATTAAAAGTTCCCTTTTTTGTTACCCCCCGTATAAATGACTTAAATTACTTCTCTGACACTAGCTGACTTCACGTTGAAACTTTTTTGTCTCTTGTAAAGTTTTAGCCAGAAATGCAGTTTCTCTGCAAAAAAATTATTTATCATACCGTGTAATTCATCATTGCTGTTTATTCAGAACGAGAAACATGAAAAAATTTTTCAAATCAACTAGTTGGATTTTTACAACAATTGTTCGAAACTTTTTAATGTTTTGCATAGTAAATAATTTTTTTGTAGAGAAACTGCATGTCTGGCTAAAATTTTACAAGAGACAAAAAAGTTTCAACGTGAAGTCAGCTAGTGCCAGAAAAATAATTTAAGTAATTTATACGGGGGGTAACAAAAAGAGGAACTTTTAATTGCCAATCACACGCCATTTTTTAATTTGCAGGTATTAACAAAAGATGGCGCATACGTCAAAACACGCTATTAATAGTGGTCATTCTTAGTTCCAAAATTAGTCGAAATCGATAAATGAGTTTAGAAATTATTCCAAAAAAACGACATTAATTTGAAATGTTTAGCGCCCTGTAGCGTCAAAACGAAGCAACATTGCATATAGGTAAGTTTGCCTAGATCGCCTTATATTTGGTTAAGGAATTTGTGATGAATCGTTGTACAGTCATTTCAAGGACACCCTCTATATTTCTTTAAATTAATTTTTATATTTTGAAAAACACTTCTTCTACGAATTCCGTATTGTATACTTCTTCAATAAAAAACGTTAATACTTAAACTCGCATTACTTGTTACCTAATTTAGCGTTAACTGTGATCTTAATTTCTTTTATGATATACCCATTGTTTCTAATGTATTATTGTTCTTGAGCCACGAGTACGAGTAAATTATTTATCATTTTTGTTATCGAATATTTGATATCAGGAAAAAAGGATTTATCACTAAGGATTACTCCCAGCCAGTTTCGATCCCTTAAATCTTATCCTGGCTGATTAATAAAACAAATACAACGTGAATCTTAAAACATCACCAAAATTGTTTAAAATTTAACTTTGAAAGGTGTCCACTAGCACTAGACTATACCATTCAAGGATTAGAGATTAGATGATGCTTGATCCAAACTGAAGGACGTGTAAATTATTCAGCCATGACCGCCAAACCATTTTCTATGACGTGAACGGGACAACATCTTAATTTATAATACAACCCTGCTTGTATAAATAATCGTATTCTAGCTCTTGAGTAGTATTGAAGAACTTTTAGTTTAACAATGGTTGGTTGGTTGGTTTAAGCCGGGGGTCAGGCGTTCGGCTCAAGCTTTCTACACTGCAGCCTACTGGCTTATTGTGCTCCCCTATCTTGCTAGAAATGATTTGTTCCTTTTATATATCCCAGTAAATTCCTACCAAGTTTGTCATGCGGAAGGTTATCCCCACATTGGATTCCTTCAAAGATTTTGAATCTTCTTCGGGTCAGTGCTTCGCAGTTATATATGATATGTGAGGCGGTTTCGTCCTCTTCGCTGCAAAGTCTCTATTCAATGGGCCCATTGTAAATTCCTATTCGGCGTAGGGGTTTTCTTAAGTGGCAGTGGCCTGTTAGTAGACCAACCACTTGTTTTAGATGGGTGCGCGTTAGAAGCAACATTCCAGCTGATAGCTTTTTGAAGGGTTTCCCAATTGTGGCCCTCGTTTGGGTTTGACCAGGTATCCTGTTCCATCGGGATAGGTGTTGTTGTTATGCCCACCTGTCCGATGTTGCCTTGGTTGCCTGTTTTGATATGCCAAGGGCGGGTTCTGGGCCCCTGAGTTTTAGAGATTATCCGGCTCTAGCCAGTTCATCGGCTTTTTCGTTGCTCACTATCCCCGAGTAACCAGGAACCCATAGGAGTTCTACCCTGTTGTTCCTTGCCGCTAAGTTAAACAATAGTATCAGACTAGTTTTCTAAGCCCACGTTTAACCCAACTTAAAAATGCCCCAAACTTCTCTACTATATTTTTCTTTTATTATTTTATATGATTGTGAATAATCACCGAAAAAAGAAAATATAATTATTTTATTCTAAAGGTCATCAAAAGTGAAATTTAATTAATATCTTTTAGATTAAAGGAAAAACAACTGAATAATATTTCTTAATCAAGTATGCCTATTGAGTATGCCTAAGCCGAAAACATTAGTGAAAATAAACCCATTACTCTTTCAGAAACATGAAAATTGTTCGGCATTAGTGTCTAGGCGTGGACAAACTCGACCATACTTTTTTTTATTGTATCAAATGTTCCCTAATCTAAAGTATTTCAAATAGCTATTCCCCAGTGCTTATTTTAAAAAACACTTTACATAAATATTGTCCAAAAATTTCTGTCTCTTGAAATACAGGTTGTTCAGTTTGACAACTTTCCCACCAGCACATCTCAAATGATATACAGAGTGTCCAGTAACTTATGGGCCGTAGAGTAACTGGAGATACTAGACATCAAACTAAGCCGATTATGTCATATAAGTTTTTCGGATTGTCACTTTTTTTTTGTTAATTTAATTATTTACTATGTATTTTTATGCTTTGGGATGTTTAAAGGGAAATATCTCTAAAACCGTTGAAGATATTAAGATCAATCAAGTACACATTTTTGACTAAGAAAATTCCTACTTTAAGAAACTATAATTAAAAAACACCTAATATCACAGCTAAGAAAAAAAATCATAGATTTATGAAGCCCAGTGTATGCAACCACCGCCCTCTAGTTTGAAACTTAAAAATTTCTACAAATTCTTATTTCTTGCTCATAAAAACATAATATTGCCAACTTTCAATTCGATTTTTTAAACCTTTTAAAAATTATGGCTTATTGTCGAGAATAAACTTTTACTTTCAACACCCTGTATCTCTAGAACGAGTAACAATCCGAAAAAACTTATATGACATAATCGGTAAAAAACAAATCTTTATCGATAGTGATAGCGTAGAGAATAGAGCTCTAGCCTACAGATCGCAAGGTCACAGATTCGAATCCCATCGTATTGATTGTTTTTTATAAAAACATTAAATAATTTATAGAATTACATACTTTGAATTGAAATCCTTAAATTTATGTTTAATGCATCTTTCCTTGATTAAATTTAAATTATTTTATTCTAGTTAATCTAGAAGTCAATCCAGGATTAGTTCTTTCTATGATATATAAAATATAAAAAATGAAAAAGTTAAACTACAAATAAAGGAAAAGCCTATTGACAAACTATAAAACCAGATATTAAGTGGAACATTATCCTAAGTATGCTAATTTCAACACTAGTGTCGATATTCTCTTTTCAACACTAGTGTTGAAATATTTTTTTCACAAATTAAAGGCTTTTTTAATAATTTCTTGTGGTCGTAGGAACAATAGTGTACATTACTCGTGTGAAAGTGATTATTCTAAAACTCGTAGAATCTCCGCACTCGGCTGACACCTTGTGCTAAATATATCCTCGTTTAAAAAGTATCACTTTCATCTCTTGTTATGTAATATACTATTTCATAACGCCAAACGGGAATTCCTTGGACCTTTCAATTAAGTTAAAAAAATTTAGAGAAGTTCGCATTATCCCGTATTTGTACCGTCATCTATTATTAACGTTGTCACCTCAATTTACTGTGTTTTCATTCAACTAGATCGATAAAATTGTTATTAAAAAATGGGTTAAGTTCACTTATTTTATTGGAATTAGTTCGTTTTGTTGTTGTGTCAAATTAAACATAAAAATTTCACCATTTGCACTATTAAAAAAGTTATGGAACCATTATAAACGGTTATAAATAAATTGAATGAATACCTAATTCAATATTTTTATGGATTGAAATAAATTGATCATATAAATTATTTTTCTACCGTAAATATAATTTATTTTTCCGAAAAAAAAATGTTTAGTCATAACATATTATGGTTAATGTAGAGAATATTGAATTTTTAACCTTAACCTGTCAATATTAAAGAAAAATACGTTCTATTTAACCCCTCTTACCAGTGAGGAACGAGATGGAGGCGGGGATGGAAGATTAAATCATTATCGAGGAGCTTATCAAAAATACTAAACCAGCATAAGGTATCGACTTAAAAGCGGCATATTTTAAAAATATTTTACATTATACAGGGTGGCTCAAAAAAGTGTGGCGGACTAAACTTGCATTTTTTTAAATGGAACACCCTATATATTATATTATTTTCTAATTCCCTATACAATTCCACGTATATTTTGTATAAAATATCATATGTCTAAATTCAATTGTTTTTGAGTAATTGACGTTTAAAATATGGCATTTTTTGACTTTGACAGGCTGTAACATTGGAACGGTTCATCCTATCTTAGTTTTTCATTCTCTATCCAAGAAACCCAACCTCCGATTTACCATGTTAAACCAAAAAACCGGTTTTAACGGTTTTCTTGGATAGAGAATGAAAAACTAAGGTAGGGAGGTGAAAACCATTTTTCTCTAAGATGAACCGTTCCAAGGTTACAGCCTGTCAAAGTCAAAAAATGCCATATTTTAAACGTCAATTACTCAAAAACAATTGAATTTAGACATATGTCATTTTATACAAAATATAGGTACGTGGAATTGTATAGGGAATTAGAAAATAATATAATATATAGGGTGTTCCATTTAAAAAAATGCAAGTTTAGTCCGCCACACTTTTTTGAGCCACCCTGTATAATGTAAAATATTTTTAAAATATGCCGCTTTTAAGTCGATACCTTATGCTGGTTTCAGTTCAGTTCCATTCGTTTGGATGGCCTCAGCTGCTAGGGCTATGCGGCCATTTATGCTGGTTTAGTATTTTTGATAAGCTCCTCGATAATGATTTAATCTTCCATCCCCGCCACGTTGGCGGACCCTAATAGAAAGAAAAGTTGGTGCTATATTTTTGATTTAAAGTATACAGTGACGCAAAAATAATGGGTTCCCTGGGATACAGATAGACAATGACAGCTGTTTCGACCTTATTAGGACGATCTTCGTCATCTGATTGATTGTCATCTCCTTTTGACGTTATAATTAACGGGTCGACGGTCCGATGGATCAAGTGGTCAAGATCCCACATTTTCTCCTCTTCTTTAATAACATGATGGACTGCTTTTCGCCAATTCTCTGGTGTCACTTCCTTAATGGCTTGATCAAATAGTACCTTAACGTCTTTCATTTTGAATGTCGTATTGTATCTGGCTACATATCCTTTCACTTGCGCCCATATAAGTTCTATAGGATTTAGCTCGCAATGATATGGCGGTGTGCGCAGCACAGTTACACTATGTTTTTCAGCTATATCTTCCACGGCATATTTTATAAAACGATGTTTATGTAAATTTGCTATAGCTAATCGTTCCTTCTTTATCAAGTTATTTTCTTTTTTTTTGGTTAGTTATCATACCTTATCATTAGTTATTATATCTGCGCCTATGGTCGACACCGAAATTGAGTCGAACTGGACGGAAATTACAATTTTATTACTCTAATCCTTTCTGAAATAGTCCATAGCACGTCATTAAGAAACCCCTTGTATAAAATATAGTAATTGGTCTATGTACATCGAGAACCCACTTTACCACATAGAAGAAGATTTATCAAATCGGTGAAGCCATGGAAACAAGTCATGCGTAAACAAACATAAGAGAAGAAAGAATCTACATATTGAATTAATAATATCTTCTTTTTTTGCAGTCGATCAAAAAGAACACAATATATATTTAATTTAAAACATTCACCACCAAATCTAAATTATCTATTTTACAATAAGTCACATAAACAAACGACGTACCTACACAAGTTTTCAAATTTTTATATCTTAAACAAATTCCTTTATTCTACCTTATCTCGATAAGATAAACTTGTGATCTTTTAAAATAATTTGAATAATGATAATGTGAAGTATAGTTTCTTATCTATTCTATACAATTTGTTTTTTTTCAGTGGAAAGGTATAACAAATTAATTAAATAAAATTATTATTACAGATAAGTACTTTGTTCCAATAATAAAATCATTGAGAAGATTACTAAGTTTAAAATAGCTTTTCTTTATCTGTATTATATTAGATATTCGATAAGTCCGAAATAAACGACTCTAAAAGGAGACCTTACCTATTCAAGTGATGCATTTGGTAAATGTGTAAACCGCTTTTAGTAAAAAACGAACTTTTAACAGGACATTTAATCTGGAAGTATATAGGGTGATTCCTAAGTTGATTTTTTTTTAGCTGTGTATAGAAGGCATTAAAATACACAACATTTTCAAATACCTTTTTTCAAAAAACTCAAAAATAAGGTACTTACATTCATTTATTACACTATGGATCAAATACGGTTCTGCCTAACTTGCCCGTTGAATAACATTAAGAAAACTTCTGGGTGTAGGATGAGCCCGCAAGGGAAAGCGTTCTGCGAATAATCTCGAAGCAGCAGCCGCACTTTGACGACACTCACCGTAAATAAGCACCATATCTACTCGTTCATTGTTTTCAAATTTTACCATTTTCTCGTATCACCAATTTAAAATTAACTTGCTTTAGAAAAACACACCGCAGCGAATTGACAAAATAAATAACTGACCACCGACCCGTAAATTGCATGACTAATAAGACAAAAACAACATAAAGTGTAGTAGGTTACGTTTTGATGACCAGGCCCGCACTTAGATTTTTACTTCTGTATCTCGCCTATTTTTAAGTTTTTTGAAAATGTTGTTTATTTTAATGCCTTCTATACACAGCTAAAAATAAGTATCAACTTAGGAATCACCCTGTATAGTTAATATATACCTGGATTTATGGTTATAAAATTTAAATAAACATTGATTTTACAGAACCAAAAAATAATATAAAACATCAGTCTGTTATACTTGTTTTTATTGTTGTGTAATTTTTTCCTCTTCGTTCACTGCCAGGGCTATTTCCGCGGGGACCTACAGCTTAACGTGGGTTCCGAACGACGATCCTCAGTCATGCGACACCCCCCAAGGGCTATCAACCCTCGATTTCTTGCTATTGCATGACCTATCGATTGGGGAGTGTGTATCTTCTTCCACACCCCACGAGATGTCCGATCTCATCCGGCCTGGTTACCGGCATGAATGAGGTGGGTTGGGAGATGATACATTTTACAATCTTTCCTGCATTCTTAAACCTACTAAATTTCGGACATACATACTTGTTTTATTATGCGCACTTCGGGGATCGAACCCGGCCCGCCACGGTCGAATACCAGTACCTCACTTATACTACTTGTTGACTTATCCATTATGTGAAATTCTACGATTTGTATTGATACAGTCCGTGCAAAAAATGTACCTAATAAATAAATATCACACAAATAAACAAACATAGCTGCTGATTAGTGATAGAGTGATGAGTGATGATGAGTTATGAGTAATAAGTTAATTCAACCATAGTACAGAAACTCCACTTTATCGAAATAAAAAATATGAAATAAAAATACCTATTTAAACTGGCGTATCTATAATATGTCACAAGCATTTCCTTTTTCCGTTATTTTTATTACAAAATAATTGCGACAGTAACCTCCACAGCTATAAATTAAAATTTACTAAAATTTTAAAGCTTTAATATAGGATAATATGTATCTATTCATTAAAATACCTAATAATACAGGATGATTCCTAAGTTGATACGTCTTTTTTAGCTGTGTATAAAAGGCATTAAAATAAATAACATTTTTAAATACCTTTTTTCAAAAAACTTAAAAATAGGCGAGGTACAGAAGTAAAAAATCTAAGTGCGGGCCTGGTCATCAAAACGTAGCCCGCTATAGTTTATGTTTTTGTCTTATCTCTTATTAGTTATGCAAATTACGGGTCGGTGGTGAGTTATTTGGCAAATCCGCTGCGGTGTGTTTTTCTGAACAAAGTTAATTTTAAATTGGTGACACATGAAAATGGTAAAATTTGAAAACAATGAACTAGTAGATATGGTTCTAATTTACAGTGAGTGTTGTCAAAGTGCGGCTACTGCTTCGAGATTATACCCAGAACGCTTTCCCTTGCGGGCTCATCCTACACCCAGAAGTTTTCTTAATGTTATTCAACGGGCACATTGGGCAGAACCGTATTTAATCTACAGTGTAATAAATGAATGTAAGTAGGTACCTTATTTTTGAGTTCTTTGAAAAAAGGTATTTAAAAATGTTGTTTATTTAAATGCCTTCTATACACAGCTAAAAAAGAAGTATTAACTTACGAATCACCCTGTTTATTTTTTTTTGGACAATAAACTCTTATGTTTAATTAGACTTTATCAAAATCTTCTTTGTACTTACTTTTCGCACTTCGTAAATTTGTTTCCGCAATTATCAACTGGTACTTTAAGGTCCATTATTTATTTTGGGCCTTCATCCATTGATTTCGGTTTAACTGGCATCCTAAACAATAATATCAAAAGTGGCAAATTTTAGGGTTCTTGGACATAAACAAAGTCCTGCGATTGTTAAAATATTCAATTTTTTTTTTAAATATCCTAAAAAAAACTTACGTTTCTACGGCAAGAAACAACGTTTTGTGGCTGCCATTGAAAAAATAAGTATTTCGCTGATTGTGGCTTGACAAAAGAGCTACATAATTGACTTTTAATGTAAAAATTTATCAGGTAGATAGCTAGTTTAATATTGTTACCCATTTGCTATATTGCTTACAATGCAAAAAAATTGCAATATGGTTATTTTTAATAAATAATTTACAATAACATGTTGTAAGAGGTTACAGTTAATTTTTATTGACAATTGTTTCCATTGCACATCGTTGCCATATTTTGTAATTATATTTAAAGCACGTTAACAGGTTTGAAACGAGAAAAGGCTAAGCGTCTCAATAAACTATAATTATCATCTCTCAACAGTTATCAATCAACCTTTTCTAGTCTCGGATATGTATTATTTTTTAATTGTATTCAATCAATTGTGGTGATTTTGACCCTATCGTATAGAGCACGAAAAATTAAAATTTTCTACGGTTTTAGTTTTCAAATGCTTCAATTATTTATTGAGAAAATAATTTTCAAAAATGTATCTATCTAATAAAAGCACGACACAGGAAGTATCGACGTCACAATAAAACCGGCAAACGTGCAACGCAGTCTTCATTTGACACCCATCTCCGACCTAAAACCTAACTAATCTCTCGAGACTGGCATTCTATTTCTAATCTATTCTTTTCTATGTAAATAATCGGAACCAAAATGACAATAGAAGCGGTTGCACAACTCAAAAAAAAAAAAAAAATTATTTATAGGATGACGTACAGGGACATTATTTTAAGTGTCTCATCGGATTGGCGACTTTGCTATCGACCACAATAAAAAAACAGTTATGTATTCCCTAACAGCTTTTAGTGAAGAAGCCAAATTTGATGTCAAAAAAAATCTATGTTTACAAATTTGACAGATACGACGCCATATTGGATTTTCTTAAATGGCAACTCTACCTTATAGTAAGCCAGCTGCATTCGCCTATTTGTTCCAACATGAAAAATGTATGATTGTCAATATTTATTTTCAGCCGTTCCGGAGATACGAGGCTTCGAAGTTGGTGAATTTGTTATCATCGAATTAACAGAAGCTTTGTGATTAAAAAATAAATTTTTTCTGAAGATACGAATTTTTTATGGCGGAGCCACCCATGCTATTGTCATATATGTCACATGTCAGAAAATGTCAGTTACGACGTCGTTTTTAATATTTTTAAATGGCAACCCATATTTATAACTACGTCAGTGTATTGCATTTGGCGGTCCGATTTCAAAAATATATAGTTGTCGATATTTATTTCCAACCCTTATCGAAATACGACTGCATCCAAAACTGCATCGTACGATTATGTCTTTTAAGTGTCTCACCCCATTAAAAAATAGAAGCTTTCACATTAAAAACTCAATTTTAGACATCTGACATATATAGCCTGGGTGGCTCCATCATAAAAAATTACGTATTTTCAGAAAAAATTGATTTTTTAATCATAAATCTTTTTATTTTTTAATGGGGTGAGATACTTAAAACACATAATCATACGATGCAGTTTTTGATACGGTCGTATTTCGGTAAGGGGTGGAAATAAATATCGACAACTATATATTTTTGAAATCGGACCGCGAAATGCAATACACTGACGTAGTTATCAATATGAGTTGCCATTTAAAAAAATTCAAAATGGCGTCGTAACTGTCATTTTCTGACATTGACATATTTGACAATAGCATGGGTGGCTCCGCTATAAAAAAATACGTATCTCCAGAAAAAATTGAGTTTCTAATCTCAAAGCTTCTGTTAATTCGATGATAACAAAATCCTCCACTTCGAAGCCTCGTATCTCCGGAACGGCTGAAAATAAATATTGACAATTATACATTTTTAATGTTCGAACAAATAGGTGAATGCACCTGGCTTACTATAAAGTAGGGTTGCCATTTAAGAAAATCCAATATGGCGTCGAATCTGTCAAATTTGTAAACATAGATTTTTTTTTACATCAAATTTGGCTTCTTCACTAAAAGCTATTAGGGAATACATAATTGTTTTTTTATTGTGGTCGATAGCAAAGTCGCCAATCGGATGAGACACTTAAAATAATGTCCCTGTACATGCTTGCTCGACTCATGTTTTTAAACTTAAAGCTTTCCCGCCGTGTTTTGAATTATTTCTAGAAAATATTTGTGATTTTTTTTTCCTTCCGAGGGCCCGTCAATATGCCGAATGCACTGAGGCCAGGTTTAGCCTATTGTGCTCACTCTGATTCTTCACACCCACTAGATGATCCAGTTCCTTGCGCTAGTTTATCTAGGTCAACGGGGAACAGGATCAGAATGTCCCCTGGTTCCAGTTTTGGTTGCCCGAGTATTCGTTACCTCTTTCGATCTAGTGACTCGCAATGGCAAACTATGTGCTGTATTATTTCCCTAGCTTGCCCGCATAAATTGCGGTTAAGATCTCCATTGTACAGTTGCATTCTGTGCAGCTGATTCTTGACAGCCATGTGTCCTGCCAGAGATCCTGTAATAATTCTCAGCTGATTCCTGTTCATTTGAGCTGTTTCGTTAGTCTCGGGTTTGGATCCCCAATGAAGCATTTGCTATGGAGTAATTATAGTCCATTGCTTCAGTGGATTTTGTGTTCATTCTTGATCCATCGCTTTATGGTATCTCGTACCGTCCACCTTGGTACCCCGAGTACCGGTTCCGGACCAATTAATATCTTTTCTGAGCCTTTCTTTGCAAGTTCATCGGCTTTTTCGTTCCTTGTAACACCTTCGTGTCCTGGTACCCACTGCAGTATTACTTTGTTTACTTTTGCCAGGGTCTCCAATTTCCCGTTTACATTCCCATACCAGTCTTGAGATTTGTGATTATCTAGAAAGATTTTTATTATTGAGATATATTTCAATAGGTTCTGGTTCAGGATGTTAGTGCTGAATATAATAAATTATAAATATTGTCCCTTCTGTATAGCAGTTACAACTTCGTCATAGTTAATAGATTTTCACTTTTTGACTACAACTTCAACAACTTATTTGAATCCTGTATTAACAGTTCTTTCCTGTTCTAAATCAATAAAGGATTTATTTTTCTGCTTAAAATCGGTAAATCTCAACTTGTTTAGCAACCAATATTTACCTAGAAGTCTAACACACCCATTAGGTATAAATTATGTAAGAGAAAAATTGAAATTCGTTAATAATTACAAGCTGGTAGTTGTACAGTAATTATTAGGTTTCGAAATAATAGCAACAATGAAGCGTTTAAAAAATCACGTGTTGCTATAAATATGGCTTCTCGTCTGAAACAGAATAACCCGTAATAAAATACGAAGATCAACAGGTTTTTTTTTATTTCACGGGAAACTGATATTATCATAATTTGCGTTTTTTTTTCACAAAGATGATTTATTTTACCTGTACGGATAAGATGAAATTTAAAGGCCTATTAAATATGACGACGAAGAATTGTAGGAAATCTGTAAGACGTCATCATCATTGACTTAATAATTTGTCCGGGTTTATATGTTTAATTAAATCTTTAAAGCTGGAATCCTACGCCTTATTAAAATTCTTTTTCATGCGAAATTATATCTATACGGGGTTGTTCAAATTTTTTTCATTTTTATACAGGGTGATTCCTAAGTTAATACTTCTTTTTTAGCTGTGTATAGAAGGCATTAAAATAAATAACATTTTCAAATACCTTTTTTCAAAAAACTCAAAAATAAGGTACTTACATTCATTTATTACACTATGGATCAAATACGGTCCTGCCTAACTTGTCCGTTGAATAACATTAAGAAAACTTTTGGGTGTAGGATGAGCCCGCAAGGGAAAGCGTTCTGCGCACATTCTCGAAGCAGCAGCCGCACTTTGACGACACTCACCCTAAATTAACACCATATCTACTTATTGTTTTCAAATTATACCATTCTCCCGTGTCACCAATTTAAAATTAACTTGCTTCAGAAAAACACACCGCAGCGGATTGCTCAACACAACCCGTGAATTGCATGACTAATAAGAGATAAGAAAAACAACATAAAGTTTACCGGGCTACGTTTTGATGACCAGACCCGCACTTAAATTTTTTACTTCTGTATCTCGCCTATTTTTAATTTTTTTTTCAAAAAGGTATTTGAAATTGTTGTTTATTTTAAAGCCTTCTATACACAGCTAAAAAAGAAGTATCAACGTAGGAATCACCCTGTATAATAAATTTATTATTTATGGACCGATTTTTTTAATCTTGTGTGAGAGACGATGGATCAAGAGATCTCATATTTTGAAAATTTGTATAAAAAAACAAAATGGCGGACATACCTCAACTTGGTTAACCCTTAAAACTTGCCGGAACTTTTCTGAATAGCATTGTACAGTATGTCGACGGATAGAGTTTGGAAGAGGAAAAACTTTTTTATTAGTAGGTATAGAAGAAAAAGTCATATTAGTCATCAGTCGTTTATCGTGCGTGTTAGGGGATTTGGAAATTGGTAGAATTTGAACAGGTTTTATTAATTAATCGTTTAAAAAAAGTAAAATATAAATAAATAATCTTAAGAGTCCCGATGAGATCAAGTTTGTGTATTGAGAAGATAATGTAATGATACCCAACAATAATTATGTATATTTATCGATATTACTACCGTCTCTTGTTTCAATACAAGCAAAAATAACCTCCGATTTTGTAGTAAAATTCTATAAAATTGCAGATATGACTTCTTCATTACTAATTTTATCTCAATTTTTCCCACATAGATAGAATATCAATTTAGGTACAGATGTGAACAAAAAATATTCACTCATACTTTATGCGATATTACCGTGAAGAAGTCCCTTATTTAACAGGACTACGGACTCTGAATTAGATGGTATTTAGATAGTTTGCTAAAGTGATTAGGTCGTAGAACATAAATGCAAGATGGTAGCGCCACAGGCGAAAATTGTGATTCAAAATTAGGATAAATAAAGAATATTTTCATAGAAATTAAAGTAACATTTTTTTTCCCAAAGCTCGTCCGTGCGCTGATGTATTTAGACCAGATTTGGCCCATTATGCTCACCCTGTTTGTTTGTTACACTCACTCCGTGATCCCAGTTTCTTGCACTAGTTTGTGTAGGTCAACTGGGGAGAGGGTAAGGATGTCCTCTGGTTCCAGTTTTGGTTGCCCGACTATTCGTTGCCTCTTCCGATCTTATGACTCGCAATGGCATACTATGTGCTGTACAGTTTTCCGTATAATCTGCAGCCAAGGTCTCCATTGTACAGTTGCATTCTGTGCAGATGATTCTCGACAGCCATGTGTTCTGTCAGAATTCCTATAATGGTTGTCGGCTGGTTCCTGTTCATTTGAAGCAACTGTTTCATTCATTTCCTGTAATACCTTCGTGTCCTGGTACCCACTGCAGTATCACTTTGTTTACTTTTGCCAGGGTCTACAGTTCCTCTTGACATTCCCATACCAGTCTTGAGGTTACCCTGTGGCATATTAGCGATCTAAGGGCTGCCTGACTGTCAGAATATATATCGATCCGCTTATTGAGGGTAACCCTCCTATTATATGGCGTAGATTTCTGCTTGGAACACTGTGGGAGATTTTCCCAGAGAGAAAAACGCATTTTTCTCCGGTCTTCTTTGGTTTTCGAGCCGTCTGTATATCAGAAGTAACAACGTTTATTCATACGGCAATGTGTTTAAAATCTAATTATTAATTATATTACCGGCAATATCCAAGGTACATTACTCATAGCAGAATTCTTTATTTCTTGCAAATATCAGTAATAACTGGCGAAACGGTAAGTCTGGATGAAGAAGAATTGCATATACTGCTGAGCAGAGTTGTGAGATGAGGATGATAAATTCAACTGAAGACTTTTTCCTATCTAAACTTGTTTTTGGTGATTTATGATATAAATTATGACCCAATAAATATTTTGATGATCGGTAAAAATGAATAATCTAGTTCACGGGCATACCTCACTCCGGACCAATTTTAAAACTGGTTTATTTCAGTAAGTTTACATAACAAACACTAGACCAAAGTGATTTTTGACCTATAGCCTTTTTACATTTTCAAGGTAAAGTTAACCATTTAAATTTAAATCAGTGTAAATATGCGTTTTTATTCAAATTTTAAATTATTTATTGGCAGGTAAAAACGCACAGTTCACCACTCGGTAACTTTAACTTTAATATTAATGACATTGGCAGGAATTATTTACTTATAGACTAAGTAACCTGATTAGTTAATTAAAAATTAAGGTAACCGGGTCACTTTGATTGTCAGACTGTATTTCTGTCAATGGATGTCACCTTCAAAGATGTTAGTACATTATTGTGTTCTTGTGTGTTTTATAGAAATATCGGCCAGTGGTATATGAAAAATTGACTACCGGGCGGACAGAATTAGAATAACAAATTTTTAACTGATATTATTAGATAATATAGAGATTAAAAAATTTAAACATATTATTTAATAAAAATTCGTCACATTTCAAGGCTTTTTTAGAGTGCAGAATCGCGACTTGATGAAAATGTTTATATAATTTTGGTATTATTAAATAAAATATCCATAAAGTTATACAGAGTGTTGCATTGTTAAGCGAAACGTACAATTTTTTGCTAAAATGTTTTAATTTTTCAAACCTACAATCCTGTTTCAACTTCTAGAAGTTGCCAAGTAATTTACGTAAAAATTAAATTTTGTGAAAGTGGCTGCAAGAAGTAATATTAACTCTTAAAAGTACCCATGTCACATCGCTGTCGATGCCTCTGCTCGGGCAATTGTCACTGCCATCCAAAGAGTCGTCGTTATGCAAAACTTTACCTTTTGGGCCAAGCCCTACCGATTTAGTAAAAAGTATGTAAACCTGATACGGACAATTCAGGTAAACTGTACAGCACATAGTTTGCCATTGCGAATCCCTAGATCGGAAGAGGCAACAAATATTCGGGCATCCAAACTAGAACCAAAGAACATCCTTACCCTCTCCCCAGTTGACCTTCACAAACTAGTGCAAGGAACTGGGATCACGGAGTGGGTGTAACAACTAAACAGGGTAAGCACAATGGGCTAAACTAGTGGTGGCTCGTCAGGTGAAGTAGGTGAAGGGGCGCTTCACCAAAAAAATTAATAAAACCAGGAGGAAACTTTTTTGACAATATTTAATATTAATGTACCAATACAGCTACCATTTTGGCCCTTAAAAAATAATTATGTTCGAATTAATAATATTAATTTAATCCGAATGTAGCTATGCATAATAGGGACACGGTTAACTCCGATGGACAATAATTATAAACACTCGTGCATTTTGGTGCACCCCAGCCTACCGTGTCCGTTAGCTGAAAGCAAGTGAAGACCCAACACCCAACATGGCTTTGATATTCATCGTTGCTCCGTTTACGTAACGTCAGTCACGCAAACAGCATGTTACAATTTGCATTATGATGAAGGGTAATTTAAAAATAGATCAGTCGTATGCACCATTGCTTTAGCATTGGAACGCCTAACCTTTTAAGGTATTTATTTTGAGGCTACACGGAACTTACGGTTATAGATATCGTTTTTCCGTGATTTACTGTGTTATTAAAGTGTTTTGTTTTTATTTTTCAGTTATTTCAGTAGTGTACGTACCTCGTACCTACTTAGTTGTGTGTTTTAAAAATGAACCCAATTAATGACATAGTTTGTAAATTGTTGGAAACTCCATTCAGTCGTTGGACAGATTAGGATAAGAGAGACGTTTTGTTACACGGGTTTTTAGTCAATGTTCGTTTAAGTTCCTATCCGCTCTATATTTAGTTCTTCACCATTTTTTAAGACCGCGAGCCGCCACTTAGTCAAACCTGGCCTAAGTGCATCCGGCGCACGGACTGGCCCTCGAAAAAAAATGTAAACCTGACGTGAATACAATACACTTTTTAATTATTTAGGTTCCAAGTATCTAGCACCAGATTTTAAAAAATGATCTTGTAAATGCCAAAATCTAAAATGGTCCTAAGTTTGTATATATGAACCTTGATTAACAATTCTCGGAAAGTCCAATAAAAAAAGTTTTTTCAATGAGTACCTTAATGTTGATTAGAAAAAATTAAAAATTATCTACATTTAAATATTCAAATATTTGCAATAAAGCAAGTTATTATAATATTCATTATAAGGTTCAGTACCCTCAGATTCGCAAAATCGTATTTACTCAAGTAATTATTGAAATTTTTTTAAAATTTTTTTAATTTTATATATAAAAAAATATAATGGGCAATTTAAAATCATTATAAGTACCCTAGTATAAGTCAAAAATAGGGAAGATGACCCTAAATAATATTTTAATGTTGTAATTGATGTTGTAATGACGCAGTTCAAATTTAAAACGGCCATTACAATATCAAATATCATTAGGCCATTGCCGTAGGTTGCCTCACAACGTTGCAGCATTATAGTATTAAAAAACTACGAAAAATTTCCTGATTTATGATAATTGATTTCTAACAGAAATAATGAAAACCTAAAATTAAATGACTGAGTTTTGATTTGAAATATAATTTACATTATGTTAGGCAAATTTTACATAATACCAAAGCAGCTGACAAAAATTAATGATTCCTTACTTAGTTCCCTTTTTTAGCTAAAAAGTAAAAAACAAAAAAAAAAGGACAAACAAAAAAGGAAAAAAAAGAACGAAAAAAAAATGAATGAAATAAACCAAAGAAAATCATAAATATAATACAAACCATGTAAAAGACCGTAATCTTGATAAACTTCAAGGCACTTAACATTAAACAAACGCGGAAAAGAAAAATATACATTTCTCTAAACACAATGCTGGCCATTTGTTTTCAACCAGTGTCAAAATCCCCCTATAACATCAAATGCATATTTTTTATTTAATACAGCTGTTATTGATACTGAAGTTGATAGAGATTAAAATTACGAATATTGCCACGTAAAAACACCAAATGTTAGGATTCGAATCGATATGATTTTTTCTTTAAAATAAGAATTCTTGATAACATTACTAACCATAATCGCATTTTTTCAATTAACATACACTATGTACACTTTACAATGTTTACATGCAGTTCAGTCACCTGCTGACTTGCTAATTATATTTTCTGTTACAGTGCCTAATGCAGAATGCAGGACAGTACGTCCCAGGAACTGCCCACCAGCCGCAGCAGTTCGTACCATCGGAACCATCGGTGAGTACCATTATTAATGTCTTACGGCAAAATTGTACAAAATTGTGTACATTTTTTTGTCTAACATTGCATTTTTGAAGCTGGGATATACGGAGTAAGACAGGAGAAAAATGCGTTTTTCTCTTTGAGAAAGTCTTCCACAGGGTTCCATGCAGAAATCTACGCCATATTGCAATGTGCGTACGAATACAATAGGAGGGTTTACCTCAATAAGTGGGTTCTTATATATTTAGACAGTCAAGGCCCTTAAGGCCTTTTTACATTGAGTGCAATTGCAAGAAAAAATTGCCTGAAAGCAAGCGCTTTGTCGACGTTTTAAACAGCTGATGCAGGTTTTAAATGGGAAAACGTGCATAAGCAGATTAAAACGTCGTCGAAGCGCATGCTTCCAGGCCATTTTTCTTGCAACTGCACATAATGTAAAAAGGCTTTTAGATCGCTAATATGCAACAAGGTAACCTCGAGACTGGTATTGGAATATCAAGAGGAAATGGAGGCCCTAGTAAAAGTAAACAAAGTAATACTGCAGTGGGTACCAGGACACGAAGGTATTACAGGAAATTAAAAAGCCGAAAAACTTGCAAACAAAGGCTTATAAAATACATTCATTGGGCCAGAACTGGCACTCGAAGTACCAAGGTGCACAGTACGAAATGCCATAAAGCAATGAATCAAGAGTGAACACGAAATCCACTAGAGAAACAGACAGGAATTACACCACAGCAAAATCTTCATTGGGAATGCAGACCCAAGACTTACAAACAGTTAATTCAAATGAACAGAAACCAGCTGAGAACCATCACAGGAATTCTGAGAAGACACGTTGCTGTCAACATCTATCTGCACAGAATGCAACTGTACACAACAACAACACCTGTCCCGATGGAACAGGATACCTGGTCATAGCCAAGCGAGGGCCACAATTGGAAAACCCTCCAAAAAGTTATCAACTGGAATGATGCCTCTAACGCGCACCCAGCTAAAACAAGTGGTCGGCCTACTAACAGGCCACTGCTTAAGAAAACACTTACACCGAGTAGGATTTTACAATGGTCCCATTGAATGCAGGCTTTGCGACGATGAGGACGAAACCGCCTCACATATCATATATAACTGCGAAGCACTGACCCGAGGAAGACTTAGAATCTTCGGAGACATTCAATGTGGGGATAACCTCCCACATGACAAACTTGGTATTAGTTTGCTGGACCTTATAAAAGGAACAAACCTTTTCTAGCAAGATAGGGGAGCACAATAAGCCACTAGGCTGCAGTGCAAGAAGCTTGGGCCGAACGCCCAACCCCCGCCTTAAACCAACCAACCAAACCAACAATGGAGACCTTGACTGCAAATAATGCGGACAAAACAGGGAATCTGTACTGCACATAGTTTGCCATTGCGAGTCACTAGATCGGAAGAGGCAACAAATACTCGGGCAACCAAAACTGGAATCAGAGGACATCCTTACCCTCTCCCCAATTGACCTACACAAATTAGTGCAAGGAACTGGAATCACGGAGTTGGTGTAACAACCAAACAGGGTGAGCACAATGTGTCAAACCTGGCCTAAGTGTATCCGGAGCACGGATGGGCCTTCGGTAAAAAAAACACGGATCAAGCTACAGTCGTCAAAGTCTACAAAAAATATTTTTTTGCAAACTATAACACTAACTAAAACTGCTAATATGGAGTCAACTTTTTATAAAATTAAAATTTGATGATACTTTAACAACCACCTTAAGCAAAAAAAGAGTATAGCGTAAAAAAAGCAACAACAACAGCCTGTATCGTCCAAATCACAATATAAACTTTGATACATTTTTTCAATAATTTTAAGTACAATAGCCGAAGTAGCAGTGCCAGCACTGATCATCATGGTAATACCCCAGTACTATCAATATTATCACGGTACCATCGCATCGGTCGAAGTACCATCAGTCTAGTCTTGTTTGCCTCATTAATTATGTCATAGCTATTCGGGTACCGGGCCCAGATTTGATTGTATAAATCGATTTCGCGAAGTTTTGGTGTAGTGTTTGTCATTGATTTAGCAAACCTGTGGATATTTTTACATGGTTTTTAGAGTTATTGATGTTTATACTTAATCGACATAGAGTACATTATATCATGGGGAAAAATAGGGGTATTTTGTCGGTGACGTCAATATTTTTTCATTCCTTTAGCGGTAGAATTGGTGTAAAAGAAATATTTTTAGTGTCAGTGTAGTGTGAATTTTTTTAATTGGAAACTCAATTTCATTCTCAATTCATTTTACTTATGGAGTTTGATATGCCAACAAGGGATTTGACTTCCTGTATTACACTGGATTTATTTATTAAAGATGAGGTAACTGTATTCTGTTAAAAAAAAATTGAATGCCAAAGAGGGGGCCCAGCCCTAACCAATTTTTTTTTTATTGGAGAATACCATCTCTTTTTTGAAAAGGTTATTAAAAAATTACTTTTCCGAAAATCGATCGGAAATATTGACATTTTTAATAACATTTCTGAAAGAAAAAGTCAATATTTCCTTACACTTAGTCGTAGCTAGGCAACGAAAATAACGGTTAGGACATATTTATTATTGTACTGTAAGGAATAGTAGATTCTAGTAAATTTGATCCGAGTGGAAGATTCCGAACGCGAGCGTAGCGAGCGTGAGGAACCACGAGTATCGAATTTTCATTCTAACCGAGTAGCAGACTATATTTTCTCCACGATCAAAAATACTATTCGCAATATTTGTAATTTCAGGTGGAGTATTATCCAGTTCCATATCTGATTCATCCGATTTTTTACTCATATTTTGACTTGCACTAAAATTTGTCTGCTGACATTGACAGTTTCGAAATTCATGGCAACCTATGTCGTTTAGATCAATTACAGAATATTCATACCGTATCTTGTTATGGAATGAAAATACACGCAAAACGCATAAGAAGCAAGTGTTTCAGAATAAATATTCCAACTCAAGAGCGAGAATTTTTACATTCTATTATCAAAAATGATTTTGGAATTATTGCATTCAGTAATGGTCGTGGAGAAATATTTCTGTACGGCTACTTGTAAACTAAAATGTGTTAAGCTTGACATTTCAATATTACTGTGTCTCCATAGTTACAACACAAATATTTAATGGCATTCTTTATTTGTGAACGAAGTTACTAATATTTATTTTCAAATGTTAACAAGTTGATTGTAATAAGTTATGTGCTTTTAATAATTTTCGATTTACGGAAAAATAGTATGTATACCTCGTAGAAAAAGACACATTCCCGGACTCCGTATTGGCAGTCTCGGCTTGCTCCTCGACATACAATCTTTACGGTCGTCCGGGAATGTTTAGCTTGTCCTACTAGGTATACAATGTAAGTACTATTGACCATATATTTTTTTTACATTTCTCAAAGCATGTGTCCGAAATTTAATAAAAAAATTTTAACGAACAATTTCAATAACAATAACTTTAATGTCACTTTATAAGCAAAGCGATTGTTGAAAATGTGCCTCAATAATCTGCTAGCACAGACCAAACCGATAGTATAACTCCTCTCTTACTCTTTCCGAAACTTCTGGAGTGATTAAACGTATATCTGCCCGAATCCTTGCCTTCAACTCTTTAAGATTTCTAGGACGGGAAGCAGATTTTATAAAAAATGTATACTGTTGTAAAGAATCTTTTAAGCTCTCTTATCTATTTAAATTTTTATTCGTTGCGTTATTGTCATAGTCTCTCAGTCCTTGGACCTTATCGTCTGTGATGTTTTTGAAATTTTTACTTTATCGCTAAAACTGATGAAGATATCTCAATTCTTAAAAAAGGTGATAAATTTGGTAAATGCACTGTGAAAGGTTGTAGACAAATTAAAAATAAATTAAAATTATTTAAAAATAGTGTAATAATTTTTTTTCTGCACAAGATTTATTATAGGTACAGGGTGACCCCGTAAACATATATATCTTTCTTTCTAGCGAACCGAAGTTCAGGTTTCAGAAGTTAGTCATCAAGGCCGAGTTATTAGCATCTGAAAAATCGATTAGCGTTTTTTTTTAATATTATAATTATTGATTCTCCGTGTACAGTATTTGTTCTACACAACCATCGGAGGTCTTTTGTTATACGAAAATAAAATGTCCCTTCTGTTTATTTCTTGTCAAAATGTAGCTGCTTCAGTGACCTCTATTTAAATAACTCTTTATTAATGAAAGAACAAGTAACAGCAAATAGCTTTACCCATTTTAATTAAATGAATATTAATTATATTGCATTTTAATTAACTTCGGCTGTTTAATGTGTCACCTTCAAACTCGAAAATATACAGGGCAGGGCGAAAATAAACCAGGGTTGGAATAAGTAACGGGTTATACAGGGTGTCAAAAAAGTCTAGCTAATATTTCAAAAAATACTGATTTTTTTTTTGAAAATTTACTTTTGTTTGGAAAAGGCGCACGTAGAAAGGATGACATACTGCGCATGTCAGGCGGATTGTGTGATGGCGGAACATTAAAAATATAAATAGAAATGGATTTAATTATTTTTTTACGTCACGGTGTTGACTCATAGTCGAGGTATTAAGTTTTCTTGCAAGAACAGTTTGCCACTTTGTTAATATGTGGCCTTGTGGGGCATAATTAAAATGGAGGGGCAGGTTATTTAGTATATTTGATGGAGATGTAAAAAAATTAATATAAGTACTAGAAGTTTTCTGTGCATTACAATAATCTGTTTTTTGCTATAAAGTACGCAGAGACGGCAAAATTATGAGTTCCCTGGGACCAGGTCGACAATGATAACCGTTTCGTTCTTGTTATGACCCATCGGAAAGCCTTACTCTAAAGTTACTCAACAGACTGCGAAATCGCGTTCTTAATATTTATTTAAGAATAAATAGTAGTGAACACGCTGTATCGCCATCTAGTAAGAATCAACTCAATGAAAAAGATAAATCCACTAGAAGAATATGAACTAAAGAGAACCAATTTATTCTTAAATAAATATTGAGAAGCCAATTTCGCAGTCTCTGGGGTTTGTTCAGGTTATGGCTTTAACAACGGAAACCGTAGAAAAGTATTTTTTACTCTTGGCGGTACACAAACACTTGTTCATGTTTGCCTTTACCAACAACTCCGAAAATAAAATAGCCAGTAATAAACACTAATTACCCCATGCCCAGCATGTTCTTTTTGAATTTTTTAACACGGAGAATCTAGATTTATAGTCCTGAGGATGACCTAATATAGGTCGAAACGCGACAAAATAAATAATTTGATCATTTACTAAGGTTTATCATAGACCATTATTCAACGACGATTATTTTTTTATAGGCCAAGGATATTGTAAACCATTTTTTAAATTATATTTTATAATATTAAGATATATAAAAATATTCTGCTTAGTTATTACTATTAAATATGTATGGCTAATAATTATTTTAAGATCTGAATTTAAAAGGTAAATTAGAATTTAAATAATTTCTTTTGGGATCGATAAAAAAAAACACCTAATTGATGGTCAGGATTCGACCAGCAATTACCAGGACAAATTACTAGATGATGCAAAATATATAATTAATTATTTTTAAAATTTTGTTTGGTAATTGCTCTGAATAATTATGTTTTTGCTAAATTTTAGCATTTTTAAAAACATTGCTAAAAAAAAATGTTCCGAAAAAAATACGTCAGGATTGTACAGGGTGTCCCAAATTCGATGGTCACCACTGGGATCTCAAAAACTACATGCAGCAAAGGTTAAATTGGGGCAAAGTTGCATAACTTGAAGCTTAAATTAATGCCAGTGAGAAATTAGAAAAAGTCCAACTACTTCCAGAGATATCTGAAAAAAAAAATAAAAAATTAGTTTCCTTTTTTGTTTTCTTGTGATATTACTTATAAACATATGGAAAAATAGAGAGCATTTTCTGCAGGCACTTTTTGACGATGTATTTAAAGATGGTTTCTAATTCAAAAAATGGCGTTTTGGTTTTTAGATACCATCATCAAATAAATATTTTTTAAAGTATTTTATTCCGTGAAAACATAAACCAACAACATTTTGCCAAAATTTTACCGTTTCCAGAAACTTAAGTTTTTTTGTAATGTGGTTCTGTTTTTGTAATTTCTTGCCATTTTTTCGAATTATTCGTTCGCTGCCAGGGCCATTCCCGAGGGGACCTTTAGCTTAACTTGGGTTCCGAACCACAATCCTTAGTCATGCGACACTCCCCCTCCCCCACCCAAGGGCTAACCCTCGGTTTTTTGCGCTATTGCATGACCTACTGATTGGGGAGTGTGTCCCTTCTTCCGCACCCCACGAGATATCCGATCTCCTCCTGCCTGGTTACCGGGGTGAATGGGGTTGGTTGGGAGATGATACATTTTACACTCTTCCCTGCATTCTTAAACCTACTAAAATTCGGACATACTTTTTTTTATTGTGCGTATGCCGACTCCGAGGATTGAACTCGAAACGCCACGGTCGAATGCCAGTCGCCGCAGTATGCGATCCTATTAATAATTATTCTTAAATATTCTTTTGGCAATTGTCATTGTCACGTTTAAAAATCCTAATTTCTAACCAAATTTAATTTTTTTTACAGCCAAATGGTGGGTCAACAACAAGCTCGCTGAGGCAGTTCCGCAAGAGGGATGTAGACAAATCACAGCCGGAACAATCTCCAAAACAGGAGAGTCACGTGGCGCGCGTGGCGCCACACAATCATTATCCACCTGTGTCAAATGATCTTTACCGATACCCATCGCATCAGTTTTCTGATTATAGGTAACACACACAACTTAACACTCTTTATAGTCTATTTCAGAAAGGTGTAGAGTAATAAAATCTCATTAGTTATGCAAACGGACTACAGAGTGACCCAACAAATATTTAAGTCACTTTCATAATTTGGCACTGATTTCATTGCAAAATTCTTTATTTTCATCAAGTGCAGGCAGTACCACCCGGGTTTGGGTGAATTTATGAGTTTTGCCTATTGTTATCCATTTACAAACACTGAAAATGGTGTGACAAAGGCGTGCATTATGTACATAGTATTAGGTACACTTATTTTTTTATTAAACATTGTAAAAAAATGCAAAATACAAAAAATACACTATATAGAAATTAAATTATAAAAAATCATAATAAATTTTTCTTCATCTGGGGAACTGTCCTTTAGGCGTTATAATTAACGGGTCGACGGTCCGATCGATCAGGTGGTCAAGATTCCCCATTTTTTTTACTTCTGTAATGACATGATGGACTGCTTTTCGCCAGTTCTCTGGTATCACTTCCTTAATAGCTTGATCAAACAGTAGCTTAACATCTTTCACTTGGAATGTCCTGTTGTGTCTTGCTACAAATCCTTTCACTTGCGCCCATATAAGTTCTATAGGATTTAGTTCGCGATGAGTGGGCGGTGTGCCCAGCACAGTTACACTATGTTTTTAAGCTATATCTTCCACGGTATATTTCATAAAACGATGTTTGTGTAAATTTGCTATAGCCAATAGTTTCTTCTTTATCAAATTTTCTTTTTTTTTCTCTGGTTAGTTATCATAAATAATTGAATGCACAAACTTTACCTGCGCCTATGGCTGACCCTGAAATTGACCGAAGTGGACGAAATTTCCCATTTTATTACTCTACACCTTACTGAAATGGACTAGAACATTTGGCTGGTTGTATGGATGCCCACGAAATGGCGTATATACTTAATTGGTGAAGATTTTATCGTATTCACCTACTTTTATTGTAGGAATGTGCTTAATGTACATTATATATTATTTAAGAAGAATAACTCTTATTTGATCCTTACAGACTGTCACCGTAAGTCTTTTAGCTAAAGGTTGTAATTCCTTTCTAATAGTAAAGTCCATAATAATAAATATTTTTTTATATTTCAGCCCACAGGTGAAATACTCAGATATAGCTGACCCATCGCAACCCAACCCAATATCAACGTCTGTGATACAAAAACCGAAACCCAAAGATTACATGGAAATGTGCAACGTGCAACAGCAACATTTAAACAATCAGCCGCAATATTCGCCCGATAATGGACAGTATATGCATAGGGATCCAACTCAGGTAAGGTATAAAAAACATTTTGTTTTTGTAACGATTATTTATATAAAGATTTAATGTCAGAGAAAAAAAAGAATCCCGTTTGCCTTTAAAAAATGGATATTTTGGTTGTTATATAGAGACAAGACCATGAAAACTAAGTAAATAATAAAACCAACACCAACTAGTAAGCCATGGTGGTTTAGAACTTACGTATCTCTCTCCTCCACTGCTATATCTAGAATAATTTTTTTAGGGATACCCAACAGGGTATAAACCAGAAGCTCATTATCTTACAAAGGAACAACACCAATACCAACAACTTGCCCCTCACCATACTGGTCAACCGAAAATGAATCCCATGATGACTCAGAACATGAGGAAATACAATCCAGGTCCCGACAACCCTTTTTTAAATAAATTAAGTAAAATACATCCGTCTATGGCCAGGTCGATTATCAGTGACCATCATCTTCAAGAAGCCCAACCTAATTATGCTTCAATGGATCAACGCGGACTGTATGGTCAGCAAAATCATAGATATTATACTGGTAAGTTTTTAGATCCAGACATAAATGAAACCTTTGTTAAAACCACAACGGATAAAAATTAAGTTGTTTTTGTTTTATCTTGATAAGTCTAAGTAATATTATAATCTCTTTTGAAACCTTTAGGAATATTTTCTCTTTTATAGGTTCGCTTCATCAATCAAACCCCTACGCCCCCAATCCCAACTACTCCATAAACCCCCCTCACCATTACCCCAACTACCCCTCTGCGTCATGCAGCTATACGAGAACACCTTCAATCAACCCTCGCTATTCCCACATGGATAGAAGTATATCCCCTAACCGGAGAGGCTATTCAGAAAGCATGCATATGAATCATTTACCTTATCAGAATATACCCCACAAAATGCAGCCCTATCCTAATTATAATCTGCAGTACGCTGGGGGACCGGAATACGCGCAGCATTATCAGCATAGAAGAATGGGGCAGGATTGTTACACCCAGCCTTGTCGGCCAGCACAGTATATGCAGGGTCATCAGCAAATGCCAGGTACGTTACACCTATATACGGGGTTGGTAATTAATTTTAGAAACGGTGTATGAACAAGATGTTTCTTTATGATCCACTGAAAACTAGTTCTTTCAGGAAATAAATAAATACGCTTTTAACAATGAAATCATTGACAACAAACTAAGCTTTGGACCGTTTTTTTCCTATGACGGTCTTGTGAAAATGTTTTATGTTAGAAAGGATCTTCTCTATTAAAATGTACTTCTTTTAGCTCAAGAAATGCAAGATCATTCCGAAAGTCGCATTTCTCCATCCGATAGTCTGAAAAAGTTCATCGAAAACTGGGCTGTAGACGAGGAGCCTACCAATGAAATCAATCCTATGGATAGCAATATGAATTTAAGAGATAAAGTAAGAGATGATGCTCCGCCAGGAATATATATGATTAACGCGACTGATGTGCAATACTTTGAGAATAATGGAATACCTATAGTGACATCAGAAAATGGCGGCATACAATTGGTAAGTAACTTTATATTATAATTATTATAAAGGAACTTAGAAAATGATACAAAAGCGTTAGTTTTTAGCAATAAAGATAATTTTATTAAACTAATTGCGATTAGGTACTTATTTACTTTTTTTTAGACGTCTGAAAACTACCAGTACCTGCTCAAGAATAGCCTAGTAGACAATAGTGGAATGGTTCGAATAATAGAAGCAAACAAAGAAATTTCTATTGATTCTAGTGGAAATCCTGAACGAATTGTAAATCTAAAAATCATGGAGACATCAAAATCAGACTGCATGATGGTAAGCAAGTCTTTACGTCCTAATGATGGTAGTATAGGCTCAAATGGAATAATTCCGAAAACAGAAGACGAAAGAAGAGTTGTTATACATCAAAACACGGTTATTAGTCCTGGAAATTCTATGGTAAGTGAAAGGATACCAAGTCAGCAACCACCACCTCAAGCTCCTATGACTGAGTCGGTAGTGGAAAGTACAAGTATTAATAAAGAATTAGTTGATAAAAATTGCTCACCAATCAACTTGGACCAACTAGAACATAATCTTGGTTTTAGCGAACCCGATCCATCTGAGACTGAAAATGATAAACTTCAAACTACGATACCTGTAAGTACCATATACTCTTGTACTGAGGAAAGTGAAAATATATCTGGAAACGGCAAACTTAGTGAGTTAAGTACATCGGAAGATATAAGTCAAAATTCTGATGATAGTCAAAATAAATCCCCTGGATCAAAAAGTATGCCAATAATTGATCTTTTTGGGGATCCCCAAGTTAAAGATAATGATACAGCTAATGAGCTTGATACTCCTACTCAAGAAGAAGCAAATGCATTTGCAAAAAGTGAGGAACATGATGTAGTAATAGATCAGAATAAACAAAATTTCAGTGAAAATACAGAACCATCTGCAGATGAAGAAGCTAGTTGTAATGTAAGCGATAATTCAAATATTGATCGAAAGGTAGAAGAAATGATAGAAACTAGCCCAGAGCATTCAGGCGATGGTCCTTTTTTTCCAGCAGTTGCAGAAAAAGATGTTATTAGGAACGATATCTTAGAAACTACGTCGGCAACAAACAGCGTTATCGTCAGCCCAGAAATATTAAAAATAGATAATGTTTTAAAAGAAGAACCAACATGTACTGAGAATTCTGACATTGAGAACCTTCGTGAACCACTAAGTGAAATTCCAAGCATTAGTAAGGAAGTAGATAATATAAAAATATCTGAGTCTGTAATTAATGATTGTGAAAAACAGTTGGTTTCAGAAAACTCAACAGTTGTTACTAAAGTTAACCAAACAGAAGTAGTAGCAAATAATATACCCAACACTATAGAAGAAAGTAAAACTTCGATTGATTTAACCACTATTGAACGTAGGAAAAGGATATTTTCAGTGGACGATATAATGAATCATATTGGAAATAATATGAAAAGGGGCTCGAGAGATATAGATGTTTTCTGTACTACGGAAACGTTAATGACTTTTATGGAAAAAGAAATAGAATTTTCTTCGTTAGAGCAATCACTTAACCTTTACTACCGCCAAAAAACATCCAGTGTAATTGTAAACGAAGATATTTCATCTTTAAATGATAAAATTGAAGATGAAATAGCGAATTCTGAGTCATTTAAAAGTACAAGAAGCGAGGAAAGTGTTTCGTGTGCTCATACTACTATCTTGAATGATACCGAAGATTGTCAAAATACATTAGTGGAATCTGAAGAAACACTAGAACATTCCAATATAAGTACCAATGTCCAGCCCTCAATTGAGGAATCAATAGAAATGAATGTAGAGAACTGTATACATGACATCAGGAAAAAAGAACAAGATTCAATAGAAAATTGTATACAAATTGAATCAAATGACCGTATTGAACCAAAGTTTACAGAGGACTCTATACAATCTGAATCCACGACTGAAAAGGAGGATAATATACATGATTATAACTTACAAGAAGTCAAGGACGAACTAAATGTATCCGAAATAAGTAAACCAACTGAATCAACAACTGATAATAAGGAAATTATACTGTTGGATAAGGTACAAGATGAAGTCGAGGAAAAACGACTAGATTCAACAGAAGATCATGTAGAAACTAAATCAACAAGTGACAAGAAAATAAATAATTGTGATAATGATTCACAACATAAAATTATAGAAGAAGAACTAGAATCAGCAGAAAACTATATACAACCTAAATCACCAATTATTCACAAAGAAAATATTCATATTGATAAATTTCAAGATGAAATAACGAAAGTAGAAATAGAAGATCCAGAAAATAGTATCGACACTAACTGCACAATTGATAACACAGAAATTATACTTGAGAAATTACAAAATGATGTTAGGGAAGAAGAACTAGATTCAGCTGAAGAAATTATACAAACAACCTCTGATAATTGTACTGTACCAGGAGTATTAGAACCGGATGAGCGTTCTAATACTCCAAGTGTTTTCCAATTTCGAAATGCTATTCGAATTGAGGAATCATCAGTACTACTTCAGATTGCCGGTGAACTCATGGAAATCAATGTAAATGTTGTTAATGGTAAAAAGGTTATTACTGTAGTGCCATTAGCTGAGAGTACTGTAGTGGATTATAACGATAACTATGAGGTATCTGCGGCTATTCAAGATATGGAAGCTGTAGCACAAATAGATGATAGTAGGGTAGACTCAGAAACAATAGAAATTGCCGAAACTTTCGAAGAAAATAACAGCGAAATTTATATTAGTAATAAAAGTTGTGAACCAGAGCAAAGCATTGTTATATTAGAAAATCAAAAAGAATTTGCAGATACCGTCGAGGAAATTTCAGATGTTCTAAATTGTGAGGAAAATATTAATAAAAAAGTAGACAAGAAAGAGGAGTCTAATGAAGCTAAAGAAAACTTGAATAAAGTTAAGCAATCGTTTGACAAAGAAGAGCCCAAATTTGATATTTCATGTAATGAAAGTGATGAAATTAAAGAAGAACACATTTCTTGTGACGCAAATAAATCAGCAAAGACAGATATATACAGTACCGGTGATAATAACAGCGATAAAGAAATAGAAGTCAAGTCAGAAATTAAAATTCACAATCCAGACCAGATTATGGACCCCCCTACATTAAAAGATGTAATTAAAAAAGAAATAGTAGAGTCGCAATCTGAAATAACAAACACAAATAGTTCTGAACCTATTGAAACCAGTGACATTTTTGATAATTCAGTTGAAGTTACCGAAATAGTCGAAACCAGTAATATCGAAGAATTTGTTGCTGAAGAAACAGTTAAGTTTATGGATGGATCGAGTTTCGATGCCACTAATCAAGTTTCCGAAGTAATTGAGCCCGATAATATTGAAGAGTTTGTTGCTGAAGAAACGGTTAAGACTATTAATGAAACAGATATAGTGCAAATCGATGAACCTTCCAAATTAATAACAGATCTCGAAACTATTCAGTTAGCCGAAACCTTAGTTACGACCACCCTCGAAGAAAATTTAAAGAAAACTAAAAATACCGAGTTAACGGAGGGTTCAGCTGTTAACATGTATTATTCAGTTAACAATCCTACTGGCGCTAATGATTTATTTCTACCGGAAGGCAAAGAGATTGGTTATGATGGACATGTTGTACCAAACTGCTCTTCAGAAACAGAAGTATATGATAGTGAGAACATAATGGGGCTTTCGGAAATTCAAGACGATACTGTTCCAACAATAGAAGCAGAAGGTGTTAAATTTCCATCCTCGGGATCATTTAATGACGATGAAATTGATGAAGATAATGAACAGGATGAAGACACAGAAAGTTTCAACTACCCGCTAGAGGATGATGTTTTTATTACAGCAGAACCGTCTGATGAAATAATAGTTAGTGATCATTTGGAAGGTGTTGCTCTTGTAGAAGAAGTAGATAAAACTATTGATATTTCTTCAGAACCAGTTACTGCATCCGATGAAACTTCAGAAGTATTTCCTACAGAGGAATTGGACGTTAATACACAAGAAACAAGTAATGATGACTACAGTAAATATCCTTTAGATGATAAAAGTTTACTCAAAGATATTAGCAAAGATCCAGAAAAAGTTTCCGTTTCCTGTCATGTAAAGAAAGAAATAGTGAATACATCCGTCACTGATCTAGAGGATAGTGCTAATAAAATAAATTTCAAAACTACGAAAGTAAAAGAAATTCCTATATTAAAAATTGAAAGAACTAAGGAACTTATAATTAAAATTAGTAAACCAGAAGTACAAATATTGTCTCCTACATCAACTAACATAGAGGACCCTGTTACGCCATCCAAAGAAAATGTATACTTGGAACCTCGTAGAAGATTTACCACCGATGATGAGTCAGAAAATACTTTTATGGCAATAGCAACAAAAGCAGCGAAAAAATTATACGAATGTGACTTGCAGATACCTGCTGTAACAACTAGTGGGGACATCAGCAACAAAATCAGTAAAAAAATTATGAAATGTCAGCACGATACTGTATCATCCTCGAAGAAAGATATGATTGTTAAAGATTTATCTAGAAATAGGAAATCTGTATTGAAAAGGTCCAAGAGGATAAACGAAAAAAATAAAATCAAAAATGAACAAAAGGAAATGTTAAGACTACTAGCAGAGAAGCGAAAACAAAAGAAAGAGGCTAAGCAAAAAGAAGCTTTTAAACAGAAAGTTGGCATAGAAGAAACTAAGGAAACTAAAGAGAATTTGACAGAACCCAGCGTATTAAAGGAAACTTCAAAATCTAAGAATAGACATTCCACCGAAACTGACGACGAATATGTTGATTTTAAAGAGTTATTGCGAGCCAGAAAAATGAAAAAACTTAAGAAAATGCAAGAATTAAAGCGGCGAGAAGTCAAGGATAGTAAAGTTAGAACTGAAGAGGCCAGTAAAAACGTTAAAGATGGTAATAAATTAATGACAAATAAAAGAGCTGCAATTATCATTAAACCAAATGTGGTAAGTAGCAGTTTAGTGCAAGAAAATAATACAGAAACACAAACAAAATATGTTAATAGTAACACTTCTAGTAAGAAATCTAACAAACACGACAAGCAAAGAACTAAGAAGCGTAAGAGTTCTTCTGATGGAATCAAAACACTGAAGGTTACAATTAATCCTGCTAAAACTGAAATTGTGAACTCTGAACTAGAAGTCTTTAATAGCAAAGTAAGTATTATTTCCGCTGTATCTGCTGAAAACAAACTCAGTAATGAGACTGCAGCTAAAACGAATGATATATGCGACAGCAAAATAAAAACAAACTCCCCACCAGCTGAAATTAAAGGTACTGATATGCAACCAACAGTAATGATTGATGATGCTGTCAAAGAAACGTCAACAGCCGCAGCACCTCTTTTAGAGCCCGATATAGAAAATAATCACATCCCTAAGAAAGCAAAAATTCAAAAAAGAGTTAGTTTTTGTGATGACATTTCTTCATCTACCTCACATAATGAAACCGATACGTTACTACTTATGAATAAAGGTAAGGGATCTTCTAAAGTGAAGACGCATTCAACATTAAATCCAAAAGACCCTCGAAGGCGCTCCAAGAGTTATTCTGGACAAGTCATGGTACCAAGTGTATCGGAGCTAATTGAAGAAAATAGTGGTGGTATCTACAAGAAAAAAATAAGCTTAGCTGATTATGTTAGTAGAAAGCGAAAGAATTCTACGGAGAAAAACGAAGTAACCAAACCTGAAGAAAAGGAATTTATTGAATCTAAGAAATCCAAGTTCGATAACAGTGTTCATGAAACAGAAGAGTTTGTAGCCGAATCAGTCACTAGTAAAGAAACAGAGCCTTGTATGTGGAAGTTAGAAGAAGATAAGCCTAGCGCAGAGGATAGTTACCACTTGGAAGAAGGTAATAAAAATTCTAAAAAAACTTTAAAAGATGTGAAAACTTCTTTTGTGATCCATTCTTCAGACTGGGAAGATTCGCAGTCGCCTCTTCCGACTACTATACAATCGAACGACGAATGCCTTATTGAAGACTTTAGTGGCCTTATTAAAACTAAATCAAAAAGACCAGTCATAGATGTTAATGAATTAACTCCCTTAGAAATCGTAGAAAACCCCAAAGATAAGAAACTTCAAGAGTACAAAGATAAAGTGGACTCCCAATTGAGTTCGTTAAATATCCAAATACCTAAAATTAAGCCTCAAAGTTTGGAAAATAAGCGAAATAAGTTAAATTTAGACCCTTACGGATCTCCCGAGAGTAGTAGTTTAATTAAGAAATTTTTAAGTAGTGAAAAAATTACTCAAAGTGAGATGGAAAGGATTAAAAAAATTATTTCGTACAAAAGGTTTATACAGCATCAAAAAAACTCCAGATCACCGAGTAAGAGTCCAGCGTCGTCTATTTCTACTTACAATCAGAATTCCGCGTGTTCCAGTTATGAACCCATTTGTTTGGATGGGAGAAGTCCTGTAAGTTCCGTCTCCGACCCGACGTATGAAATCAAAAATCATCGGAGAAGGTCCGAGACCGACTCGAGGGAAATGAGACTGCACCTCAAGAAAGTTAACGCGAAACGGAAACTTCATGTAGAATATAATGACGAGAGCTCGAGCTCGGTGTACTCAAGCCAAAGTGAAAGTCGGTATAAAAAAACTGTAGACTATTCAGTGATCAATCGTTTAGGTGAAGATGGCCAACCAAAGATAATTTTTAAACGCAATCGTCAAAGTAATATTAGTGACGATAATCAACCCGTTGTTGAACTGGAACGTATCGATAACAATTTGGAATTGGTGGAGGAAAAATATAACGTCACTGTGAGACGATGATGTGATTTAGGGACCAAATAGTCTTGTTACTGTTTTAATAGTTTATAATTTTGTTTATAGTTTATTTTGTTAGAAAAGGTTTAATTTATTGTTATTTTTTTATTGTATTATCTGGATTATGCAATTTTGATTTTGTCATACATTTGATGGTATCGGAAAAATGTTCGTTTTGGGGTTTTGCCACTGCTTTTGAAAGATCTAAGCCAAAAGGTTCATAATTTAAAAAAATTTAGGATATCAACTTTAAACCAGGTTATTAATGTTCATGTTCATTTGCTTTAAATAAAATAGAAATTTCGTCCATTCTCTATTTAGATTTAAAGGATTTCAGCAAATAAAGAATAGGCATCTTGCCGCCTTTGTACGTTTTTATAATGTGTAAAATTTTTAGGAAAAAACCCTTTGCCCTTTAAATAAACTGCTGATTTGTTTTCAAGCAAGAAAAAATTCACCTAACTTAAGAAGTTAATGTTTGCTGAACCAGATATGATATTGACCTCCGGTTTTTAATGGTTGATAGATTTATCCCTTATAAAACAATTGCCAATGTTGGATTTTCTTAAACTATCAGAAAATTTTATATACAGGGTGTTACAGGAGATGATGACTTTTGCTCCAATTTCAATAGCATGAAACATTCACAAAAATATTTTTAAATTTTATCACTGTACGTCAATTAAATCACTGGTTCATAATAAAGAAAGTGATCTGTCAAATTTGTGATATCTGCTATATTTTATATCACTGTGCGTTGTATCGTGCAAACTTTGCAAGTAATTATTATACCTTATGAAAAGATCGTTTATGTTCAGTAACAGCAATTGCACATAAATTTTGTGATGTGCAGTGGCGTACCTATAATCATCATTATATCTATGGCTTATGAGTATCTCCTAATTTTTCACGGTTTTTTTCCTTATTTTTTTTTGTATCCCACTACAGGTGAATTATACAATTTAACAAGCCTTTCGTAATGTATATTAATCACTTGCAAAGTTTGCACGATACAACGCACAGTGAGATCTAGCTACCAATAAGTTGAAATACAGCAAGGTTTTCCAAAATAATCGGTATTTTTAAAAATATAGCAGATATCACAAATTTGACAGATTACTTTCTTTACTATGAACCAGTGATTCAATTGAGGTAGAGTGATAAAATTTAAAAATGTTATTGTGAAAGTTACACGCCATTAAAATTGGAGTAAAAATCATCGACTTCTTTAACACCCTGTATATAAAATTTTCTGACAGTTTAAGAAAATCCAACGTTGGCAGTTGTTTCCTAAGGGATAAATCTATCAACCATTAAAAACCGGAGGTCGACATCATATCTGATTCAGAAAATATTACCTTTTAAAGTTAGGCGAAATTTTTCTTGCTCGAGAACAAATGGCAAGCAGTTTATATATTTAAATAAAAAAATTAGTGCCATATTTATTAAATGAATATACTAAAAATAATAGAATATACATTATAGCTTTATTTTTCTAAATTATTAAACTATTCCTAAACTATATCTATGATTGATTTTTTTTTCTCAGACGTTTTGGGTTGGTGACCAAAACATTACCCCAAATCATGGGCATTCGAAGAAACTTTTTTTGGGGAGGGGGAGGGGGAGGAAGGCAAAGATTTTCTGTCAAAAAATGAATTGTTTAAAATGTTTCTATCTGTAAACTTTAAAAAAAAGCAAGTACAATTATTGCTTAGAAAAAACTGTAGAAATAAACGTGGTATAAAATTGAACGATGAAAATCAAGTGAAATGGGATAAAATTAATTTTGTGCCCTTCCACCCTTCGGACGCCCATGTTAAAATGTTATACAAATATTTTTTTTGGGAGAAAAATAAAAAAAATATATTTTTGTAATACTTATTGCCTATATTAAACGTTGAGCAGTGACAAACCCTAAACAGGCATAATATATAGGGTGTTAGAGAAATATCTTAATTATTGGTGACTCCTTCAGTATCATGGAGAAACAATTCATATTTTTTTTTTAATCGACTGTCTAACAAGTTAGATAAGAACATTCTACATGCGTTCGCATTGACTTGCTCTTTGAAAAATAAGGCACGGACCGTCAACAAAATACTGGTAAAACAAATGGTGAATATACGGGTTTAAATCACATATATACACTATATTGCTAATAACATAATTCAATGATGACACCACTAAGCAGATGATCAGGGGCCGTTGAGTTTGCGCAGTTCGGCAATTTGCTTTTTGATGTAAACATTTGACAGGGCCGACTTTCAAAATATTTTTACAAGCTTTTATTATATTATAAATTCACCCGTTTAGTTCGGGTGTGTACAGTGTACAGTTGTTGGTCAAATAAAACTAAGTAACCAATATTTTACATACCTGAGATACCTTATTCCTGGTATTGAACCGCGATTCGTTCAAAAAAGAATCATGCACTTTTTTCTACACATCTTGAGACACAAGTCGCTAACAATAACAAAATGTCTGGTAAAGTTTTATACCTAAATTCGCACCCAAAATTTAAAAATAATATCCACAATCACACACGGAACATCCGAACGAATACAACGTAAAAAAGATGGAAACGACTATAACTTACAAACTAACAAAAAAAATGTCTAAAGTAAAATTTAATAAATATTACCACCCAAAACTTGGGAATTATAACAACACACGAATGAACGAAACAAAGGATGGCGACTAATAAGAATATAACGGCGAGCCGGTTCTGTTTAAGAGACCTTGGGTTCTGTTTACGTTGTGTAAGAAATCGTGTGGGTTGCCTAATTTTTTCCCTACTGCGCAAGCGCCACGGCCCCCAACTCAGGTTATTTTGAATCGCACGATGGGTGTATTCTTGCTTCGTGCGACTGCTTGTATTGGCATTGTAGTGTATGAATATGTGGTTTAAATACAATAAGTTACTTCCATAACACCCTGTATATTAATTCTATTTATTTAAAAATAACTGCTATTTAGAAGGTGATTTATAAAATATCCTATATGATGTCAGTGATACCTGTATAAGTGTAAATTACTTAATTTTTCTCTAAACTATAAATAAAACAGAAATCGTGTTTTCAAAGATGGCGTTATTTTTTCGTAATTTTTTTATTATCATATAATTCATTATATAAATATTACTATTAAGTCAAAGGATGTTCCTAAACACAAGAAAACTAATACAAATGTATACAGGGTGACGCATGGGCACTCTGAGCATGAAAATATCATGAAAATTTTATAATTGGCTGTTTATTTATCAAATCACGTATATTAACTCTATCCCAAGCTTTTTGTCGAAATGGTTCTTTAGATTCGTCCCCAGACGCGTTTCGTCATCTTATGGCTTATCAATCAATGAGGCTACAGAAACTGATGAAAGAAAGGAATGTTAACGCAGTTATATCAAATAGTTTAGGCGTAAAAGTTATGTAGGCTGTAGCCTGCGGCGCCATCAGTGTGGAAGTTGGACACTATGAAAGCATACGCAGCCCTTCAACGAACACATGCTGTGAATAGTTACCTGTAAAGACGCGAGTCACAATTACAGGAGTTCCGCTAGGTAGCGCTAAACTCGCATCGGTAGAGTCGAAGTTTGTCCATTTAAAAATGTACATGATATTTTCTATAATTTGCATGTCCATGAGCCATCCTGTATATAATCGGTTAAATGCCGAAAATAGTACAATTCCTACTCTGTATTATACAGTGCTACCATAAAGTATTCCTTATTATTTCAGATTTTTGTTTATTGATCTACCAACAGAGCTTTATCGGCGTAAATTGCCACTACACGAAAATATATTAAATTATCGTTAAACTAACGAAATTATGAAAACATCGGCATCACCGCTTATGTTATCACTTTATGATAGTTCTGTATAACAAAGAAAAATAGTTAAAATAGCTTTATATTGGCGTTGAAAAGAATTTATAAAAAAAAACTTTATAGGTGTTGGCATGTTTTGATATAAGTTTTTGAGAAAAGTAAATATTTTTTAGACAAAATATTAAAAAAAGATATATCGTATTTACATGTGTGTCATTATTTAAAACTTAAATTATTTATAGTGTAAAGAAGAAGAAACTAAATATTTTGTAAATCGTTATTATTTTTTCAAAAAACAAATGTGTATATTATCCCGATGATCATCCATTATCAACAAGTTATACATCAGGGTGACTTTTAAGTTAATCCTTTGTGTATTATAGAAATTATTAAAATAAAAAAAGTTATCTAATATCTTTTCAAAAAACTCACATTATATTTTTTCAAAAAAACTTCTAGTACGCTCCTGTCTAACTTAAATATATCTTCAACACAACGTTCGGCACGACATCAGCAGCCGAACTTTGTCGACATTATTATCCACTCGTTTCTTACTTTCAAATGTTCCATTTTGACGTTTTATCAATTTAAATAATAAAATACTTCCATAACATCAACACCACTCGACTAGATTAGAAAAGAAATAAACATAAACACAAGCTATGCCTATGCATATTCTATGACCGGATTATTTATAATATAAGTATACATTTTTTTTCCAAATATATTAATTTTACTTAGTTAAAAAGGTCTTAACTTAAGAGTCACCATGTATGTATATGCAGAAATGAGACTTGAGTGGTATTTTAAATTTAAATTTGAGAGATGAAAGTTTTTTCACAGATATTTGTCAAATTCAATGTTGTCAAATCTCTAGGTTTTACGCAGTATTAAAGAAATGTGCTAAAGTTTCTTGGAACCTATATTTTTTTTGAAAACTTCAATCATTCCATCCTTAAATGGAATACATAATATATAATATTTTGTACCTATTAGTTCTGTTGTATATATTCTTAGTTATTACATAGCAATGTAAGGGGTTTATAATATAATTTTATTTTCATAGAAAAACTTTTTTATACAGGGTGATATAGGCTAGTCCTACTAACATTTGGTTTTGTTATGGTGTTTATTTAGAATAACTTGAAATATAGTAACGAGGGTCCGTTTTAACGGGGATCCCACAGAACCACGCGGTGCCGCAACGCTATGGCGTATTTAGGGGGTCTACCCCCCTCGAGCTTAGGAGCTCGGGTCTAATTTCAACCTAATTTTTCGTCTCAAGCTTGGACTTTTAATTTAAATCTTTAAATAAAGTATTCTTGGCTTAGCTTACAAAGGTATTGTAGGAAACGTTGAGTTTTTAAACTTTTCCTTCTAAAAGTCCTGTTTTATATAGAGATTAAGATGTTACACGCGTATCGTTTTAATTATTGATGCATGACACAATTTTAAAGGAAAGCGAGTAAAAAGAATAATATTTTATAGTATTTTCTCTATTATATACTTGTCTCTTTCGTTTTCCCTTTTTTTGAGCTATTTTAAATCAACAAAAATATAACCCAATGCAATAAAATATTTTTACAACAAAAACAAAGAACAATTGGGTATTTATTTTTAAAGAGAAAAATTAAAGTAAAAATTTTATGGAAGAAGTGTATATATATTTATATTATAATATAAAAAATAGTGCGGGAAGAAACGAGAATACCTTATTATGAATATACAAAATGGCACTTAAGAAAGAGTATTTCAAAACTTAAGCATTTGCACTTAAAACTGCTCTTAGATCTACGCTCCTAAAATACATGATTTCTGAAAAAATTATCAATTTTGGCGTGGTGAGCGATAGTTACTTTATTTTTAATCATGTAAAACGAGCCCGAAAAACGCTGGTTAGAGTCATACATACGTCTTATATTAAAATTTTGGATTGACACAAATATTAATATTTTTCACAAAATAAAAAAAAATGTTTTTTTTTAAATAAAGAGTCAACTAGGAGTATCAAAAAAAAGAAAGAAAAACATTTCTGGTTATGCCACTGCCGCTACCGCCGCGCCGCGTCGGTCTGGGGGATCCTTAAAAATATTTTAGCGGTGCGCCTATATACAGGGTGTCAAAAACTCTGAAATATTGAAATATTTCTATTCCTACATACATTCCTATGTTTTCTTATTTACTGTCTACCTATATGGTAAACAAGTTATAAATTCAATATGGCTTAAAGTTACCTAGATACTACTGTATTTTGATATCTCACACAGCTTCTCACGACAAATTATTTTGATTATAAGAAATTGTTGAATTATTTTCCCAAACGGCCCTCGCCTTGGTAATTTAGAGTCCGTAAAATATCTCACAATTATAACGGTTCGGTCAGTACTTTTTATCACTATCAAACATGTTGATTGTGTCGAGTACAACTTTAATAATACTGATTTTCGTTGCTTTTTACGAGCAAAAGCAGAAATATTTTGGTCAGTAAATTTACTAATAAATTTGATTTATTTAAACTATAAGGAAATACGAGTTTTTCTATGAAAATATACACACATATAGAATATATTTTTAATAGTTACCAAAAATTGCACTAGGTAATTCCGTTAAAAAGATATAAAATTGTTTTTCACGTTTTATATATGTATGTACATTTGTTATTGATTTTTATGAGTGCCTTAGCACATTGACTGTTGTTTATCGCACTAGTTGCGGTAAGTTTGTACATTTAGCACTTAATTAAAGAATGAATTTAAAGATACTTGTTTTTTTTTATGATAAAACACCTGCACTGTAGGAAAAATCCTTTAAGGCGCTCTGGGAGCGGTGCGTGTGCGAAGAAAGCGATTAACGTTGGTCTTGAAACGTTGAAGACTGTATTCATTGGGAAACACGACCTCAGGAAGATCATTCCACAAAGATGACGTTCTCCAGATGAAAGAATTCTTGAACAATGAAGTTCGAGGAGTACTAAGCTGAACAACATATGGATGAGCGGCAGTGGTTCGCCGTGTATTTCTGTTTTGCATTGCTCTAGGTGGAATCAAGTGGGCAATATCAGTCGAACACCTGCCATGGAAATATCTGTAAAAGAGAGCCAAATCACCAACCTGTCTTCGATGCTCCAGGCTATCGAGGGTCTTGGTCAGCTCGGGGTCGCCGATCAGACGAACGGCTCTCCTTTGAATGGAATCCAGTAGCCGAAGGGTGTGCTTGGGTGCAGAGCTCCAGACATGAGAGCAATATTCTAATGATGGTCGAATCTGGGCTTTGTAGAGTGTCAAAAGTTGATGAGGTGTGTACAACCTTTTGGTGCGGAAAAGTACACCATAAAAAAAATTCTCAAAACTAATATTTTAGTTTTCTCTTAGAACATTATGATTTCTTTGTATTATAGTCTAATTCAGGTGTAGAGTAATAAAATGGGAAATTCCGTCCAGTTCGACTCAATTTCGGTGTCGGCCATAGGCGCAGGTAAATTTTGCGCAATAAATTATTTATTATAACTAACCAAAGAAAAAAAGAGATAATTTTATAAAGAAGGAGCTTACTATAAAGTAGGGTTGCTATTTAAGAAAATTCAATATGGGGTCTTATCTGTCAAATTTGTGTATTTTTTTACATCAAATTTGGCTTCTGCATGAAAAACTATTATAGGAAATACGTCATTGTTTTTTTTTTATTGTGGTCGGTAGAAAAGTGGCCAATAGGGTGAGACACTTAAAATAATGTCCTTGTACATCAGTTATGTAGGTGCGGCATAAAAAAAAACATAGCACATTTTTGGTAAACTTTAAATTTATTTTCAAAATTTTATGGTTACAAAATATTACACATAAATTGTTGTGTACATTACAACTCCATTAGATAATTTTAACCAGAATATTTACAATCTCAAAATTAAACGTAAACATCTTATATACAGTTGCCGGCAGAATTATTTTATTATCGATTTCACAGAAAACTTTATTCCTGATAAAAGCTTTTGCGCCCAACTTTTACAAATGCAAATTGTATCTTAAACTAAAGTACTATATGTATATACAGGGTGATTCTTAAGTTAATACTTCTTTTTTACCTGTGTATAGAAGGCATTAAAATAAATAACATTTTTAAATACCTTTTTTCAAAAAACTCAAAAATAAGGCCTACTTATTAGTTTATTACACTTTGAATCAAATACGGTTCTGCCTAACTTGTCCGTTGAATAACATTTTAAGAAAACTTCTGAGTGTAGGATGAGCCCGCAAGGGAAAGCGTTCTGCGTATAATCTCAAAACAGCAGCGGCACTTTGAGGACACTCACCGTAAATTATCACCATATCTACTAGTCCATTGTTTTTAAATTTTACCATTCTTACGTGTCCAAATTTAAAATTAACTTGCTTCAGAAAAACACACCGCAGCGATTGCCAAATAACTCACCACCGACCCGTAAATTGCATGACTAATAAGAGATAAGACAAACAACATAAAGTATAGCAGGCTACGTTTTGATGACCAGACCCGCCCTTAAATTTTTTACTTCTGTATCTCGCCCATTTTTAAGGTAAAAAAAAAGGTATGTATTTAAAAACGTTGTTTATTTAATGCCTTCTATACACAGCTAAAAAAGAAGTATCAACATAGGAATCACCCAGTATGAGAGTACTTTCTCTTAGCAAATTTAAAAAAATTTGAATCGCCTCGTATGCGTTACAGTTCTTTTGAATTTCAGTTACCGTTTTTTTAGTTTAAAGGAAATCAGATAATTTATTAACAATAACATTTTTTGTGAAATCAATAATAAAAAAGTTTTCCATGTGGAGCGACAATTCTGCCCCCCACTGTACTTATATAAATAATAAAAATATTATTAAACGGTTAAATCTTAGGTCGTTTAGGTGGCGGGATATTACCTTTTCCACGCTATTTATACAATTTTGGTATTATACTTTCAGTTTTGGAGTTCGTTTCATCGTAAATAATAAAGACTCGTTTCCTGGTCTGTCGTGTTCGGTCTGCTTTAGCTTATCCTATTTGATAGACTGGGTATTTAAATGTTCGGTTAAAAACATATTTAATGTCGAGTTGGTTAATGACAGTGGTTATGATGGTGTGTTCTTTGCTGTGATGTTGTGAAATAAAGAAAAGTTTTAATCGTAGATTGAATTTATAACGATTCGCTTATTTTTATTATGGTTGTACATTGTGTGCCGGTATTTGATTTTTCCTCCCAAAACCTTTAAGATTTAACATTTCGCAAAAATTATTTAAAATTTATTATTATATTATAACTTAATTCTATTTGATTTATATTATGTATGTTTGAGTAGGATGGATAATCTGATATTAACATACTTTTATTATTTTTTTGGAATTCCATTGGATTTTACTTAAGAATGAGGTCTAGGGACGCATTCGTCATTTCGTATTTTGATCAACATTTCGTTACTCTTTCCTTTTATCCAATAATCGACCAAATACCCATATTTGAAGCATAATAACAATTTAAAGTTAATAGCTATTAATATAACGAGATTATTATGCGATTTATAATAGTCGAGGACATTACTGGGTGACGAGGCAACAGCCGAGTCACCCGCAATGCCCGAGACTGTGTTAAATCGCTAATAATTGAGTTGTATTCAAAGCTGTATCGTATCATTGACAACGACGATGCGAAAATAAAAACAAGGTTTTATGTCATTTCGTTTTGGCATTTCAAAAAGTCATCATTAAAATCATGCAAGATTTTGATATTTCTGACGATATATTAGCTGCAGCCAACATTATAAGGTTGAACTTGCTTCCGGACAAATCTAAAATCCATTATGAAAAAGAATATCGGCAGTTTTATGAGTGGCGAAATAAAGTACATGTTCAAGGTGCAGAAGAAACGGTATTGCTGGCATATTTAGCAAAACTCTCTGAGGAATACTCTGCTTCATCCTTATGGCCGAAATATTCCATGTTACGAGCGACTTTAGAACTGAAGGAAAGAGTGGAAATCGACAAATACGGCGTCCTAATACGTTTCATCAAGAAGAAAAATGTTTGATATAGAGCAAAGAAATCAAAAGTATTTACAAGAAAACAAGTCAACGAATTTGTGTGTTCTGTCTCAGACGAGAAGATTTTAATGATGAAAGTGGCCTTTTTAATTTAAATTGGAGGAGCCTGTCGAACTAATGAATTAGCGAAGATGACCACGGAAGATGTTGACGTTTTAGAGGACAAGCTGATTGTTACTATTCCCGACTCAAAAACCCCCAAGAAACGTATTTTCGCTGTGATATTTGACGGCGAAGTCAATCCTGTGCTTTTATTTAAAAAGTACGCAATGTGAAGGCCAGACCACGTCACTCACCAAAGATTGTTTGTATCATATAGAAAAGGGAAACGGTACAGCCCTACGGCATTTACTTCTTCTCTAAAATACCTCAAAAAATAGCTAAGTATCTCTCACTTGAAAATCCTAATTTGTCACTGCGTTAGAAGATCTTCGGCAAATTTTCTTGTTAATGCTGGAGGAGATATATTAGACCTACAAGAACTTGGTGGATGGGAATCGGCGAAGGTTGCTAGAGGGTATTTAGAAGAAAGTGTGACCAAGAAAGTTTCCATTGCTCGCAGAATTTAAATCAGCGATGTTTCCGGCAGTGGATTAAGCACTGGAGAATCGCACGAAATCGAAAGGAGTGCTTGCTCGGTCATTAATCAGTCTTCAGAGGGCATACCTAAGATCGTGGACGTTAAAAACAAAAGTGTATCAATCAAATTTGAAAACTGTCAAAATATTGTTTTACATGTTCATGAAAAATAGTTCTAATATTATTTGGTATCTAACTTATTATGCTTTCGTAACTAACGTATTAAATTATGGTAACTAATGTATTATGAGTAACTAAGGTGTTATGTAGGTTGTAGTACGTTTATGATGTTAATAATTATTAATAAAGATATCATATAAAAATGACTTAATCTTCAATGATACGATAAACAAGTTTAAATTTATAAAGTAATAAAAACAGAAAAAGAAAAATGGACAAATTTCACAAATTTTCGTTTTCTGCTTTTATTAATTCATTAATAAAAACAATCTTAGTTCAAGACTGTAGGTAATTGCTACTCAAGGACGGCTATTTGGCCCCTTTTTGAATAAAGCGACAAGAATAAGAAATATTAATTAAAAAAATAAATGGCGAATGTATTACTAGACTTCACTCTTAATATGCGAAATTATATCTAAATATAATAAATTAGACCGGAAACATTGCAAATAATTTTCTTAGTTTTCTTTTGTAATTCGGGTCAAGAATATCCAGAATTTAATAAGACAAATTTAGCGCTTTTGGATCCACTGAAAGAATATAAATCAAATGGGTATCAATGGGTTGCATAAAGATTTTTAACAATAGTTAACTAACCAGCAACTTTGACCGTGACATTCATGACATTGCTAAAAATCGGTACCTTTCTCACAATTAAAGTAGCCTGGTTATATTCATATTTTTAGTTAGCGCCTTCCTAACATTCTTGTATATAATTTTAGCTAATTAATGTTTGGTACTTTTATACAATTAGATTTATTTTATTTACATTCACCATTTTGTCAGATTTTAGCATTATAGGATTACCTTATTTATCTCCTTGATAAACATATTTTACACTGTTTAATCTAGAGTTAGTAGACTTAACAATAAATTATATTCAATTACTTTTTACATTAAAATGTTGGGTTATTATTGAATAAAAAAACTGACAAGAAGGATCCAAACGATGAAGTATTACGAGTAATGCTATAAAAACTGTAAAATAGTAGATCGTTTTCCTTCATTCGTCGACTGTTAGCCTTACTGATGAGCCATGATATGGCGAAACGCGTCTAGGGATGAAGTTTGATGAAGGAGGGAAGCAAGCACTTTTTATTTTAATAGGAAGGAGTTTAAATAATTTTTCTCCTTATTGTTGATTCAAATGTAATTATTAACAGGTTGAGTCAGATGATGACATTTATCTTGTGATCTTCGTGCAAGTGTTTTTTTTTCCGTATGTTTATTTTATTTATAGTCTGTTCTAGACAGTGAAAATTTAAAAACTGAACGTGAAAAATACCATCCCTAGAGGAGTGTTGCAAGATCCCTTTCTTTAAGTATTTTTATTCAATGAATTTATCTGATTTCTATAGTTATTTCGGAAACCACAATAATAAATATATACTACAGTGACCGGCAAAATTCTGACTCCGAAATGAAAATAATTCAAAATATCAAACTAGGCATGAGACTTTAAAATTGTCTATTTTTATCCAGTTTCTTTTTTGGAATATCTTTTCTTAATACCATTTTTTAGTATCTCCTAGAGAAACTCCACTTTACTAGTAAAAAAAAATAGGTTTTTAGTATATTTTCAAGGCATACTTGATTTTTCGAAACTAAATTACATAATAATTAGAAATACACAAGTTGTAGAGAGTGTGTGTGTAGTTGAGGTGCACATTTTAAAATTATGCTGGAGTATTATACGGGGTGGCCCAAAAACGTAGCGAATACAACTTACGTTTTTTTAATGAAACACCACACAGAATTTAGTGGGGAATTAGAAAATAATACAATATCTAGGGCGTTTAATTTAAAAATACCTAAGTTGTATTCACCACAATTTCTTGGGCCACTCCGTATACTCCAATATAATTTTAAAATGTGCAACTCAACTACACACACACTCTCTACAACTTTTGTATTTCTAATTATTATGTAATTTAGTTTCGAAAAATCAATTACTCCATCGTTGACTCACCCTGGATATTCTAAGCTTCGAAAAGGTAGGTCCCTACCCTACTCTTTTCATCCACGGTCCACAATAAGGATACCTAATTGGATTTGTTGGATTCCCATTCCTTATCAATAAAAACTTTATGATGTCCGAAATAACACTAGTTCTTATGGGTAGTACTAATTAAAAAATTATTTTTATATTTTATGAAAAACTTGAATTGAGTCATTGAGTATGTTCAATATATTACAAGACATTTTAAATCGTATACCTACCCATTGGTAGCAATGCACTCAATGAGGATCAAGCCTATAGAAATATTATTCTCATCAGTCTATAGGACAACATGAGGTCCACTGCAAAGTTCCAGTTGGTTTTTGAATGGAATTTGAAAAGTCTTCATATAAACTCACATGTAAAAATTGTACATTGATTTTTTTCTTACGTGAATGGAAAATAATTTTTAATTTTAAATATACCCAATAATCTATGATAATATTAAGTAAATCAAAATAACGAATTAAAGTTTAAGCTTATTCATGAGCCACAATATATCAAGCGCGGGGCAGACGACATTGGTGACATTTTGCAAACCCACAAAATCCCTCTAAACGCTATTTCAAACGTGAGTTTCTCGGATTCAACACAAGCGATTGTATTAAAACTTTCATATTTAGCTGCAAATATAATTGTGTTGTGTAAGTGCGAAGATTTTAGCGCCTGAAAAATCAAATAGCGGGATTTTGTTGGTTTGCAAAATATCACCATTATTAAAATCGGTGGTCTCGTCGCGAGGCCTTGCTTCGTTTGAATTCAGTTTCAGTGACGCGGCCTGATCGTAATCTAACAAGCACCTAAATTTTGCAACTCAAAAACCTATAGGGTAGACTGTTTTACATTGAGGTCATCGGTTTTCCATAAACGTTTGGAAAATACCCAATTTTTAGGCAATCGATAAAAAGGAGATGATGCTTGCGTATGGTATTATTATTAGTCAAGTCCATAACATCCTGCTTAAAAAATCAATTTTGCCAGGTAGCACCAGTCCTGTAAAGTAAGTAATTTAGTGTCAGGAATTTCCTAGCTGCTGCGTCTATCCTATCCGGCTTGATCTTCGTTAGATGCAGTAATATTATTTTAAATTTACTTTTGGGTATTTAAGACTTTATTACAAATTACGTAGATATTTTTCAATTTAATTCGTTGTAATTTAAAAATGGATATTCTCAGTATAAATAGTGAGAAACAAAACTGCGAACATTTTTATTTAGAAACGCATGTTGCCTTAAATAATTTAAACGTTTTTGAAAATTTAATTTTATTCTAAATTATATTATTATCTAATAATAATAATAATATTAACATTGAGAGATAATGTAAATACCTAAAATTGAGCTGGGTCTTTAAAACGAGGTTACAATTAATATCACAGGTCTACACGACAAAAAATTATATTACAATAATTAATTGCATTTTTTACAAGCTATCTAAAGTGTTCTTGAGAGAGAATATCCCCAAAAGCAAGGGTAGATATACAGGGGGGCATTAATAATTAAAAATGCCCAAAACCTTTATAAAACATCCCTTACGGCCTTTACTAGCATCACAAATATTTTTTTTCTAGTTCCACATGGATATTTTTCTTTACACTTAAATGACGAGAAAAGTATTTTTAAATTTCATATTCATTACTGTCAGTGCCTTAAAAATTAATTTCTCAATTTTACAGTTTACACAAAGTATTTTTTAGCATATTACAACCAAAAGTGGTTCTAAAGAATATCCTACGAATATAACACTGTGTGTAAACATTTTCCCTTTGGAGACAGCGCCGACCTATCGTTCCTTTGTGCCTTGATCTCGCGAATCCGGAAATTTCCCATTACTTGACAACATTGTTATAAAAATTAGATTTCTCTGTGGCATTCTTAAAGGTACTGACCAATCACAGTTTATTATATTTACTGAGGCTCCGCCTTCTTTTTCAAGACACTAAATTATATAATTTATATGTATATGGTACAATATGTTATTAATTTATTCAATATAACAAAATCTATACGCATCTATAATTGATTTATAAATAATGCAACCTGCTGAATAACAGAAAATTAATTTCATATAGAGGGTGTCCGGTAACTTATAGGCCGTAGAGTAACTGGAGATACTAGTATATCAAACTAAGCCGATTATGTCATATAAGTTTTTTCGGATTGTTACTCGTTCTAGAGATACAGGGTGTTGAAAGTAAAAGTTTATTCTCGAAAATAAGCCATAATTTTAAAACGGTTTAATGAATCGAATTAAAAGTTGGCAATATTATGTTTTTATGAGCAAGAAATAAGAATTTGTAGAAATTTTTAAGTTTCAAACTAGGGGGCGCTAGTTGCATACACTGGGCTGCATTAATCTGATTTTTTTTCTTACCTGTGATATTAGGTGTTTTTCAATTATAGTATCTTAAGAAGGGCATTTTTTGAGTCAAAAATGTGTACTTGATTGATCTTAATATCTTCAACGGTTTTCGAGATATTTCCCTTTAAACATCCCAAAGCATAAAAAAACATAGTAAATAATTAAATTAACTAAAAAAAAAGTGACAATCCGAAAAAACTTATATGACATAATCGGCTTAGTTTGATGTCTAGTATCTCCAGTTACTCTACGGCCCATAAGTTGCCGGACACCCTTTATAGCATCATTATTGAGATGGTTTTACCATAATTTCTTAAATGATTCTGTAGTCGAGACGGTAGAGCGTTGACCTTTAGATCAAATGGTCGTGAGTTCGAGTCCGGCAGCCTGCAAACTTTTTTAACATTTTTTAGTACAAGGTTCGTAAGTTTGGTCGTAGAAAAAATATACTGTTTAACTCGAATGGATTGCCTTTATCGCAATCGAAAGTTTGAGCACTCCGCCTACGGCGTCGTGCTCAATTTACTTCCTCGTGATATGTAGACATCATTTCCACTCTTGTTGTATAAACTACTATTCTCTCTTAATCACAGTACTTAAAGTTATTTTAGTTTTCAGCCAATATTAAAAAATAAGCAAGAATTTATAAAAATTATTGTAATATTTCCATTTTAAAATTTGACCCACAAAATTAGCTTTTTAAATCCAAAATATAACATAAATTAATCAGTTATACCGTGACCGGCTTTTAATTCTTAACATTTTTTATAAATAAAAATTGTATCCAAAACGACAAATAAGGGTACTATACTTTTGAGCAACTTTTAAAAAATTGTATCTCCCTCATACTCACTACAGTTTCTTCCATTTTTAGTGATCACTCTCTTAGTTTAACTTACAGGAAAAAATCAATATTTAAAAGTTTTTCATATGGAGCGAGAATTCTGCCGGCCACTGTATAAATATACAGGGTTGCCCAGAAGTCCGGAATAAAATTAATATAGCCTTAACCTGTAACTTTTTGGGAAAATGCTCGAACACGTCAACTTAGTAATATATATGCTCACATTTTGACGTTATTCGTTTGTTTTTTTATAGACATTTGTCAAAGATATGACGACATCGATATTTATTTTTAAATGGAAACATATAGCTTATGATACATCATTTGAAAGCTAATATCTCATACGATATGCCCATAAATTTTTGCCTTGATTCTGTCAAGCTATTTCAAAATGGCGACTGCTAAAATTTTTTTTAAAATTTCTAGAAGAAACAAACGAATAACGTCAAAATGTGAGCATATACACATACAGGGTCCAGCGCCTCACCTCCCGTCTTCTGTAGCTCACTTATTAATTAAGTTAGGATTTTGATATTTTGCAGACTTTACCTGTATCTTAGGGCGCATTTCAGGAAAATATTTTTGTTTATACAAGGTGTTCCAAAAAAGTGTGACGTCATAAGCATATGTTTTTTTAGGTTACATGCCATATATTTTCTTACTTATTTGGATGCATCTTGTAGTTGCCTACATACCCCTAAAATTTTAATGAAATCGGTTCAGTATTATAGGCGAAAAAAAATAATAACTAAAAAAAATCAGTTTTGCACCGCTGGTTTTAAAAATTAATAAAAAACAAAAATAATACCTCGTTATTAAAATTCTACAAAGGTACTTAATAAATAAGGTCCAAAAGTCTCGTTAACCCAGTTTGATTAATACGAATTGTACAGGGTGTCCAAAATTTAGTGTCAAACTTTGCAAACTTTAAAGCAATTTATTTTTCTTATATTAAATTGGAACCCCTCTATATTGTTATGTCATTCGATGCAGAATTACAATTTAAACATTTGTTCTAAGTACAACCCTATCGCAATTTCTAACGCATTAAGACTTATTTACAGAAAACTCGTTTTATCAACCTTTCCACCAGTCATTATTATATAATAATTATCAAAGGTGGCTTTGAAAAACAATTTATTGGTATTAAAGTTTAATAAGTGACAAAAGCCCATTTTGACTTTAGTTATTTTATAATTTCCAATATTATCAGATTAGTATTAATTATTTAAGCTATATTATTTTTTGTGATGGAATACAACCAAGAAGAGCTCGTAGATATGATTTTCATATTAGGAGCATGCTAAAAGAATTTTTATTTGTCCTTTTATTAAACTTTAATATCAATAAATTGTTTTTAAAAGCCACCTTTGATATTTATTATATAATAATGACTGGTTAAAAAGTTGATAAAATGAGTTTTCTGCAAATAAGTCTAAATGCATTAGAAATTGCGATAGGGCTGTAATTAGAATAAATGTTTCAATTTTAATTCTGCATCGAATGACATAATAATATACAGGGGTTCCAATTTGAAATAAGAAAAATAAATTGCTTCAAAGTTTGACACTAAACTTTGGACACCCTGTAAAATTCGTATTAATCAAACTTGGTTAACGAAACTGCGAGACCTTATTTATTAAGTACCTTTGTATAATTTTATTAACGAGACATTATTTTTAATTTTTATTAATTTTTAAAACCAGTGGTGCAAAATTGATTTTTTTTAGTTTTTATTTTTTTTCGCCTATAATACTGAACCGATTTCATTAAAATTTTAGGGGTATGTAAGCAACTACAAGATGCATCCAAATAAGTAAGAAAATATATGGCATGTAATCTAAAAAAACATATCCTTATGACGTCACACTTTTTGAAACACCCTGTATAAATAAAAATATTTTCCTGAAATGCGCCCTAGGATACAGGTAAAGCCTGCGAAACGTCATAATCCTAACTTAATTAATAAGTGAGGTACAGAAGACGGGAGGTAAGGCGCAGGACCCTGTATGTAAAACTAAGTTGACGTGTCCGAACGTTTTCCCCAAAAGTTATAGGTTCGGGCTATAATAATTTTATTTCGGAATTCTGGGCAACCCTATATTAACATTCAAAAAATTCAACGCAATATTAATTAATTGTTTTATCAAATTTACATAGTTAATTTAATTCAATATCGCTAACATATCTACCTAAAACTATAATTAGTTATTAACAACATTTTGCAACCATTTCTATACAACAGTATTTGAAAAAGATATAATTATTAACAGAATTAAAAACGGCTATGCAGCCTGTTCAAACAAAGTATTGAACATAAAACAACCTTAAGAAATTTAAGTTGTACCACTCACAGTGAAAACGGAGCTTTATGTTCTGTTAAGCTTCATGAAAAACAATCTTTTTTAGTTAAAACGGGGAGCCATAAAACTTTGTAGTAGTAATGTATGGTTTATATTTAATAGGTAGTAAATTAATATGAAATACTTTACTATATTAAATTTTATACATAAGAATTCAGTCCATCGTAATAAAATAATTCATTTCGGTTTTTATTGTTTTACATATTTAGTCACCTCTGGAAAAACCATATTGTTAATATTATCTTAATTAGATGGTAGGAAGGAGAAGAAAATGAGCCTAACGAACTTTCCCGGTGTCCTCTGGCTGGTTCTGCTAGACCTGTAATAATCATTAATAATAATTAATTAATTAAATTATTATTTTTAAATTATATTAATTAATTTCAATATTAAAAGGTAACATTAGCACAAGTTTTGTGCCCATATTAATTTTTTTTTGCTCTACACTACACGATAAAGTCAATATTTAGTGAAACTGCCCATTAGACATAATATTTTAGTTTCTTTTAATTCTTGTATTTATAAGACATACCTCCCACAATGCTCAAAGTATCCTCGTGTGGACTGCCTGGTCCCACTTTGATTTCTGAAACAAAAAATTAAACAGAGTTTTTATTAAACAAAATATAAAAATACGTAGAATACAGGGGGTATTACTCTAAGACTGTTATTAAACTCATTGGCGGCTCGCGGTCTTGAAAAATGGCGAAGAGCTAGGTTTAGCATAACATTGACTAAAAACCCGTGCAACACAACGTCTTTCTAATCCTCATGTGTCCAACGACTGAATGAAGTTTTCAACAAATTACAAACTATGTCATTATTTTGGTTCATTTTTAAAAAACACAACTGAGTAAACAAAACATATCTCTTTTTTCTACCTTTTTACCCTGCTACGTATACATATATATAGCTATACATTTTACTACTGCTACTACCTAAATTACAAGATCTGCAGACCGATCTTGTAATTTAGTAGATTCACCAACTTGGACTCTCTTAGTGGTAAAGAGCTTAGTATAGTGCGGGTACTTAAACAAACATTGACTAAAAACCCGTGTAACAAAACGTCTCTCTTATCCTCATCTGTCCAACGACTGAATGGAGTTTCCAACAAATTACAAACTATGTCATTAATTGGGTTCATTTTTAAACCAATGCTAAAACAATGGTGCATACGGCTAAACTATTTTTAAATCGGAGTTAAGCGTGGCCCTATTATGCCTAGATATATTCGGAATAAATTAATATTATTAATTCGAACATAATTATTTTTTAAGAGCTAAAATGGTAGCTGTATTGGTACATTAATATTAAATATTAATATTAATATTAAATATTGTCGAAAAACTTTCCTCCTGGTTTTATTTATTTTTTTGGTAAAGAGCCCCTTCACCTACTTCACCTGACGCGCCGCTACTGATTAAACTATTGATAAAAATTAAACGTCCTCTACTACTTTTTATCGCTTACTCACTATGTTATAAATTATAATTGAACGTTGACTTCTAACCCGCCACATTAAACTTTTCGCTGCATCTAATAAAGATCCTAAAAGCCCTCTTATCTGAAAAACCCTAAAGTAAATAGTTTTCAAGTTAAACGCTTTCTCTATTAAAACTCCATAAAACAAGTATTTCACCAGAAGCTCATCTATTTAACTTTTCCGAAGTTAATGGCGAGCCCGAATACGGTAACTATCTTGGATTTGAAGCCGAGGATAATAAAAGGCAAAAATATATAGAAGGATAAAAATATAGTGAAGTAAATTTTATGCTTTATGATAATTTTAAAATTGAAATAGTTTATATTCACATAAACTGCAACTGGCCAAACTGAAGCTCTATTAAGTGTGTTAGGACTAGTGATGCATTCGCCATTTCGTTTTTTGATCAATATTTCGTTTTTTTTTTAACTAAAAGCTTTTATTTAACTTGCAATGTTAGTTTGTGGATTTGTTATGGTGTGATTATGTGTGTGTTAAGGTTAAATCTTGCAAGGTGAATTAGAACAACTTTCTTTTATTCTACGGAGTTGAAATTCTACATGGTGATCCAGTTCCGATGAAAATGCATTTTTATGATAAAAAATCAATGATATGATAAAGAAAACTGAATAAACCCGAACAATTGAAGCATTAATTGAAATGAACATACTAAGAAAAATATTCAACGAAAACTAAAATAGAAAAAATAAACTAATATTAAAAAAAACTTTTTCCGAAAGTCGATCGGAAATTTTGACATTTCTGATAACATTTCTGAAAGGAAAAGTCAATATTTCCTTACATTTAGTCGTTGCTAGGCAACGAAAAATAACTGTTAGAAAATATTTATTATTGTACTGTAAGGAAATATTATTTCTGTACTGCTATTTATTGTAAACTAAAATGTGTTAAGCTTGACAATTCAATATAACTGTGTTTCCATAGTTACAACACAAATATTTAATGGCATTTTTTATTTGTGAACAAAGTTAATAATATTTATTTCAAAATTTTACCAAGTTGATTGTAATAAGGTAGGCCCTTTTAATAATTTTCGATTTACGGAAAAATAGTATGTATACCTCGTAAAAAAATCCACATTCCCTGACTCCGTATTGTCAGTCTCGGCTTGCGCCTCGACCTACAATCTTAACGATCATCCGGGAATGTTCAGCTTTTCCTACTAGATATACAATGTACTATTATTTGAATGCGCTAAAAAGAAGAAAATAAACCTTGTAACTAAATTAAAACCATCCTTTAGTTACATTATTCAATTTTATGATATAAAAGTCATCAAGCAATAATATTATCCAATCAATATCTAGCAAACATTAGAATAAATTTAATTTATTTTAGTTCAATGGTACTTTTTAATTTAATCATAGAAAAGGAAGGCAACACTTCTTTACCTGCGGAGCGAGGGTGAAGAACATATTTATCTTTTGGCTGCCGTCGCGTCGTCGCCTTGCCTCCTATAATATTTTTATATGCGTTTTTGCTTGGTTTATTTTGTAAAAATAAGCTGTTTGATGTCAGCAACCTTTTTATATTTTTCGATGGTATCATCTTTAATTGTTTGGCATAATATATCCGATCGATAGAAATTATTAGGTAGATCAGACCGCGCTAAAATTGGCCGAGCTAAACTGATGTTATTCCTGGCCCGTATTATATAAATTTTTTTTAAAATTTTATTACAATGAACTGATGAATACCCCCACATAGATACCACCTTTCCATAGGTGAAAAATACTCATTATTTTGCTTAAGTTTAAGTCATACCACTTTTTAATTTTGACTAAATCTTCATTAATTATTGTAATTAAACTCTGTGTTTTTTGTTCGTCCAAAAAAAACTTTTATATTTTAACCTTTTGTGCGCACACAAACTTTTCAGACACCACTGCAAAAGCTGTATCAGCACCCTTAATCCGGGCTAATTAATCTTTGCTTGTCTTATTTCGGGCCGGGTTTGTTCACTCGTAAAACTTTTCAGCAAAACAAGGAAACCTGTGTTTGCATGCCTTCGATCTAATTAAATAGGCGCAATTTCTAGCTTCTTAAAGTAAATGGACATTGATTTATGATTTTTTTATTTAAAAAAAAATGCTTTCACTTCTCAGACTTAATTTTAAAAATACCCCGCAGCGACATCTACGAATATCGATATTAAGCATCTCTAAAGCATACTAGTAAAGTTACCGCCACAAATATAACACTATTCTTTTTTCCGAGGGCACGTCCGTGCGCCGGGTGCACTTAGGCCAGGTTTGGCCCATTGTGCTCACCCTGTTTGGTTGTTACACTCATTTCGTGATCCCAGTTCCTTGCAGTAGTTTGTGTAGCTTAACTGGGGAGAGGGTAAGGATGTCCTCTGATTCCAGTTTTGGTTGTCCGAATATTCGTTGCCTCTTCCGTTTTAGTGACTCGCAATGGCAAACTATGTGTTGTATAGTTTCCCTGTCTTGTCCGCATAGTCTGCAGTCAAGGTCTTCATTGTACAGTTGCATTCTGTGCAGATAGTTCTTGAAAGCCATGTGTCCTGTCAGAATTTCTGTAATGGTTTCCAGCTGATTCCTGTTCATTTAAAACAACTCTTTCGTAAGTCTTGGATCCCCAATAAAGCATTTGATGTGGTGTAATCCCTGTCTGTTGCTCCAGCGGATTTTGTGCTCACTCCTGATCCATCGCTATATGGCATCTCGTACTGTGCACCTTGTTATTCCAAGTGCGAGTTCTGGACCAATGAATATATTTTCTGAGCCTTTCCGTGCAAGTTTATTGGCTTTATCATTTCCTGCAATACCTTCGAGTCCTGGTACCCGCTACAGTATTACTTTGGTTACTTTTGCCAGGGCTTCCAGTTTCTCTTGACATTGCCATACCACTCTTATTGTCTACATTTCCTTCTTCTGTAAAAAAATTCCAGCAAAAAATATTACGAAGGAAGCAAATGTTCTGGTAAGAAGAATTAGATTAATTATATTAGGTTCAACAATCATGGACTACAAAAGGGCAATATCTAATTTACTTCTATTGGCCTTCAAAGCCCATTTTCCGCTAATCATTGGCTTAATCAGTTACAAATTAATATCACCATGCAAATCTTGACCAATCGACGGTATTCCTGATCGTTAGTAGTCGAAGCGCCGATATGGCTTCGCTCTGTTTTCTCTCTATATATTACGTTTAAAAGGAGTAGTATAAAATCATACTGCCGTCACTGCTTTTAAACTACCACACCTCCGACTATACTAAACGTACAACTTTTTGAAAACTAATAAAAATAATTTTCCTACTTTTAACGTTTATCATTAACTTTGCGGCACATCCGGTCAATGTAACTTTCTAACTTGGTACTTAGCGTAAACGTTTATCCCGTTTCACGGAAAGTTTTTAAACTACTTTCGTAGTTAAATTTGACATACGACGGTCTTAAACGAACGATCTTGGCCTGATTTTTACTTATTCCACTAGTTTTATAAATTCTTGTTAGCTGACGACTCATATATTATATATGCAGGGTGAGTCAACGATAGAGTAAAGTTTATTTTCTCCTTTATCTTAAGAATTAGGTAAAAATTCGAAATACAAAAGTTGTAGAGATCATTGAGGTGCACATTTGAAAATTATATTGGAGTATACGGGGTGGCCCGAAAAAACGTGACAAATTCCCCGCTAAATTCTATGCCTATTTTGTATAATATGTTCATTATATATGTGTTGCTTAATAATAATAAAAACCATTATTCACTAGTGAATAATGAACTCATAATTCACTAGTGAATAATGAACTCATAATTCACTAGTGAATAATGAAATCGACAGGTAATGCGATTTGAAATTAAAAAAAATATCATTGGTCATCATTGTCCCCTGTAAGGTCTATCCATAATACGATTTTGTGTGTATGATGAAAAATTCAAGCATGCCATGAAATGTCAAGTCGAAGCGCTTTGTAATTTTATTTTGAAACGTCAAAATATAGTTCAACTTATCAACTTTAAAGTTAAGAATTGTATTAAAAGATCTTACAAAATAATTAAAGATAGTGAAGATGAGATAATATGTTATATCCCACCAGATATACAGGAAGCAGCAAAAATAGCAAGTTTAAGTATATTACCAGAAAAATCGAATTTAAAATATCAGATGATTATTACCTAATTTGCAAGAAGTATATCAGCCTTCGTTCATCGTTCGTTACATCTAATGTTTTTTTTCAATTATCAAAATGGCAAATGTACCTCACAAAGGATAGGAATTAATAAATTTACGCAAATGGGGAGACAAATAGCAACATTTCTGCAATTACCCACTCCAGAGAAATATTCTGGTCACAGTTTTCGCAGATCTTCAGCCACTATACTTGTAGACGCAGGGGGGGATATAACTGCATTAAAAAGACACGATGGCTGGAAATCCATGGCGGTAGCAGAAGGATATATTGATGACTTAATGAAAAATAAAATGGAACGAGCTAAAAAAATATCAGACGCGATCCAGAAAAATCCTTTTGGTCAGCCGTATATACGCAATGAGGCAGTATCTACATAAACAGCTTCATCTACATCTACTACAACGAATAACCAGGATGTTAATGTAGAATTAAATTCGATTCCTAACTTGGCACATTGTGTGAATACAAATAGTACTATTCATATTTATAAATAAATAAAGATGTTTAGTAATTCTGGCTACAATTATTATTGGATAGTCGTGGACAAAGTATAGTATTCTACTCGCATATAATGGCTTTTATTCACTTGGATAAAATTATGAAACTCGCCTACGGCTCGTGTCATAAACTTTATCCGCGTGAGTAATTACCACCATTATATGCTTGTTGTATAATATACTATTATTATAAAAAAGAAGGAAAAAGATTTTGCAAAAAATCGTGCAAAAAAATTATAAAGCCGAACGAATCAGCGTAAACCTGTTATGCCGAAACTTTTTCTCGTTTTATAAGAATTGGCAAAGTCGATTTTCAGAAATCCATTCGAATAACGATATTAATCACTATTGCGACGGTTGTGAGGCACGGCCCAATTTTACTCGTCATTAAGCATTGAGCCATTTTACGGTAGAGCCAGAAAACACACTTTAGGGATTTTTTCGTTTCTTGTTTTATTGCATAGGAGCATTTGGAACAGTTTTTTTCTTAATTTAAAATTTTTTAAAAATTACATTCGTTCACTTGGCCCGAACCCTGGCCATGTATATTTATGTATTTTTTTTAATTTTGAAGATATTGGAGGGTGTCAGAAAGTTATTTTTTTTACGCCCACATGGAAATTTGCTTTTTCCATTACACTAAAGTGAAGGAAAGTGGGTTATTCCTATTAAATCGTCGCATCCACAATTTGTTCCTAAAGAATGCACGAAATGGTGCGAAAATTGAAGGTATAATACCAAAATATATTTCTACCGAACTATTCTTATTTTCCTACCGAACTAAAGATTTGTACACAGAAGCACTTACTACAACATTTAATGCATAATAGCTATTTATGTTATAAGGATCATAATAACGATCATTATGGTACTAGCCGTGAGTATTATTGGACGAGGCGTCAGCCGAGTCTAATAACACGGCGTGTACTGTATAGTGAACTCTTCCAAATAGTAAACAGACATTTTTTTCTTAATATATTCTATAGACTGAACAAATTGACTCTCGAAATAGTGAACCCAATAGCTTCTTTCGTTAAACAAACACGTTACAACAGGAAAACGATTTTAAACGTTTTCCTTTAGTGTTTTAAGAAGTCGAATCAGAAATGAAGAAATTGTGGATATTGCGTCCTTGTTTCGACAAACCTGTGTTGGTTTCCTTTTCTCCAATATCGATAATTTTAAACATTGGGTTCATTGTTTAAGGTAAATGTGCATTCGTCAGTGAAACAATGTTTTTTAAAAATTCCCTATCTATGTTTGCTCTTTCAATCATACCAAAACAAAACTCCTGTCGTCGTATTTCGTCCCTATCTCTTAGCTCTTGGTGCTTTTCATATTTGTATGAATAATATTTATGTCGTTTCAAAGCTCGTAACGCTGTGGTGTGATCTAATCCTATGTCATCCTCAAGTTTCCTTGTGCTGATCTTCCCATCATTTTCTTTCACGCACAATAAAACTTGCAAGCCCCTATTATTTCTTCCATCTCTTCTTCGTTCCTGTCTTTGAAAGCCCCTATCATTTTCCTGTTCCTGCCTTTCTTCATATATGCAGTTATTTATTACAGTGCCTTTTGTCTCAAATTTCTTGATAGTCCTTTCGACTGTAGATTTTGCAGGTATCGGTCTATTCGGATACAGAGCAGCAAACATGTCTGACACATTTTGATAACTATTTCCTTGATAATACTATTTAATTATCAATATTTTTTCTTAAGAAGTGTAATTCATGGCTAATATTTTCGATGTACGAGTTTTTATAACAATAAAGCACACATTTCAAAATGACAACTTTATTTGACAGTCATCTTTTACCTTGACTGGTGCCCGCAAATACGGGGCCATAAAAAGGAGAAATAGTTAAAAAGAAATCGGCGATAACCCGCAAACGGGCTCATCTAAAATATCTAAAGTTATTCTTTTGAATGTGGGTTTTAGTGCTCTTTAATAAACCTAAATAGAATTTTTCTCTAGAATAATTAGGGAAGCCAATAATTGACCCCATTTAAAATTACATGGGATTTCCTATGTTCCGCTCGACGATGCAACACCCGGTATAATAATATGTAAATAAACAAATCAATAAATTGAACTGGGTGTGCATTAATTAGTTCACTGTATCGCGAGTCTACTGTATATAGCTTCTTTGTCTGTTATTCTGCAAAAAAACGAACGTAAGAAAAAAAAGAAGATAAATATTCAAAATAATTTTGTGTAAATATAAGAAATTACCCAAATCGACAAATATGTAACAGTGTAATTTGGTCCATGAATTTTCCAACTAAATGAGTTATTTTAATTGTTTTTTCTTATCCATCGAAATAAATTTTTCTTTAATTGTTTTTTATTATCTTTCTCACCACTCACGGCCAAGTTAAAAGTCAATTTAAATATATTCATTAAATGATAGGCTAAATTTCTAAAGCCTATAATACAAAGTGTCCGGTAACTTATGGACCGTAGAGTAACTGGAGATACTAGACATTAAACTAAGCCGATTATGTCATATAAGTTTTTTCGGATTGTTACTCGTTCTAGAGATACAGGGTGTTGAAAGTAATAGTTTATTCTCGAAAATAAGCCATAATTTTAAAACGGTTTAATGAATCGAATTGAATGTTGGCAATATCATGTTTTTATGAGCAAGAAATAAGAATTGTAGAAATTTTTAAGTTTTAAACTAGAGGGCGCTAGTTGCATACACTGGGCTTCATAAATCTATAATTTTTTTTCTTACCTGTGATATTAGGTGTTTTTCAGTTATAGTTTCTTAAAAAGAGCATTTTCGGAGTCAAAAATGTGTACTTAATTGATCTTAATATCTTTAACGGTTTTCGAGATATTTCCCTTTAAACATCCCAAACCATAAAAAAACATAGTAAATAATTAAATTAACAAAAAAAAACCAAAGTGACAATCCGAAAAAACTTATTAGACATAATCGGCTTAGTTTGATGTCTGTCTAGTATCTCCAGTTACTCTACGGCCCATAAGTTACCGGACACTCCGTATAAACATTTCTTTCTAACGTTAAAGCATATCTCAATTTTAACTTTTATTTAAGTATTTAAAAAAAATTGTAAACCAAGCCTTAAAAACTGTTCTATTTATACCATATATTCCCAAATTTCCGTCTATATCTTTATAATAACGTGACGGGTTCCTAAAAATTCCTAATAAACACCCCACAGAAGGATGAGAGTTCAGTTTATCATTTTCATACACTATTAGACCCTCGTCTGACCCATGTCAGTGAAATTAAACATGATTTTTTTTTAAAGGCGGTCAGCATTTTCAAAGAATTTTTCAACATTGTGAAGGCAACTAAAGTAGCCGTTTTATGATTTTTTTTAAATTTAAAACTTCGGAAAGGTATGGTTGTTTAAACCAGTGGCGGCTCGTCAGGGAAGGCAGGGGAGGCAGTGCCTCTCCTGGAAATATAATAGTTCCTGTATAAATTTTGACAAATCTCTTTAATAAATTTGGACTTTCCCAAAGTCTATAATATTCAATTGTTAATTTTAACATCTGGACCTTTCTCCTTATCCGTTTCATCATTATTGGATCTTGTCTCGCTCTTCACGGGATCGCTGTTTATCGGAAGCGTGCGGAGGCAATTCGACAAGTGTTTCTTCTGTAGTCAATGTTTTTGGGAAAGACAATAGTAAAAATACAAATAATTATATACTCACAGACAAAAATATTGCATAATTTATCATAAAAGGCTTATGCAGTATTATGCAATATTTTTGTCTGTGAGTGTATATTTTAGGAAGCGTAGTAAGCTTTTTTTCATGACGGTTAGGAGGCAAGCACGCCTACTGCGCTTTAAACTAATAATATTTTAGGAATTTGGAATTATGTTCTGTAGTTGGACCTGTTATCGTTATGTTAGTGTAGGTTATGATTTTCTAATTTCTTTCATAATTCTTCATTCATGTGGATATTATTTCGGATTAGCCTGGTCAATTCTGCATAAAAATGGTCTCTTGCGTTTTTCTCCTCAGGCACACCGTTCTTTATTAAAATAATTAAATTAAATTAGCTCTACTATTTACTATTTTTATTAACATTGATAATAAAAAATATTGTTTAATAAAAATTGTTGGAAATGACCGCCCTGCCCGTCTAATTTAATTTAATTATTTTAATTAAGAACGGTGTGCCTGAGGAGAAAAACGCAAGAGAACATTTTTATGCAGAATTGACCAGGCTAATCCGAAATAATATCCACATGGAAAAATATCAGTGGCGTCCCACTTTTTTTCTAAAAAATATTCTTTATTTAAAATTTTAAAAATTATTCTAGTCGCGATAACGCTGAAACGAACGGAGATATCGAGCTGCGGTTTTGATATTTTTTCTAGCAAATTTTATCTGCTTTTCAATTATGATATCATAATTATACCGTATGATTTATTTTTTCGGAGTAAAATCAAAAAATATGTTATTATTACAAATCGCGCCCTCTAGCATTTTTTTTAGAACTATTATGGACAACTAAATACGATTGGTGAAAGTGCATACATTTCTCTTCCAAACAGTCTATAGTTTGCTAAAATCAGATAAGTCGTTTATAAGTTACAGCGATTTAACTGATTACACTTTCAACAGCTTCCCCCCTTCTTATTAAAGTCGATACGCCAATGAGCGTAGGACCAAAATGATGCATAATTGTCCAAGCTTTTTAATGGTGTTATCAAAGATATACCTTAAAGTGGAATTTTCGGAGATATGTAAACTTTTAATTTATTATAATAATTTACTTTTCAATTACGCCCTCTTGCAGCAAAATGCGGAACTTAAAAATTATTTACAGGATTTTCTCATGGCCACTTTAGTTATAATTTTTTTTTCCTGAATTAATATGCCCAGTAGTTTCCGAGATATGGCCGCTCGTCACCCTTAATAAATCACCCGGTATAATATATCATTCTGGGAACAACTTGGTTTCACAGCCCAGTAAGCCAGGAACAACAAAAACGTGTAATTACATCTTGGTCATTATCAAAGCGGTGGCGATTGATTGAAATGCATCAAACTTTAGTGTAAATAAACTGAAACTCTTTTCATTAATATTTTTATCAATCGATGGTGCATTTTATAATAATATTCTTTTCCTCAAGTAAACGAGTTCCTGTAATACTTTTATATGAGTACTTTAATAAATGTTAACGAGCTTGGTATTCTAAACAGTATTATAATGTTCCTTGGCCTTGACTCTTTAAAGACACTTTATAATGCATATAAAATTGTCTCTTACAAAATAATAATTTTAAAATTTTCCATTAGTATAACAAGAAATGCAAACTTTACATGAAACATTCATTACATTATCCACTAATTTTATGAAAATTCTTCTTTAAAGTAGTTTTATGGCTGCCCGGCACTTAGGTTTACTCCCAGCTAATCTACTAATCCCTGAAGAAAGTTTCCCTTTAAAGCATAAAACAAAGAGTCTTTCGAAATATGCAAATTTAAAGATAAGGACGTGGCAACGAACGAACGAATACAATGAAGGTTACATTGTTACAATATCGTTTCATGTATTAACCGCGGTGTTTAAGGTAATTTAGAGATATTTATTGGCCAAATCACGAAATTATTTCGTGTTATAAGTAAGACGATTGCAGTTCAACAATGGGGTCTGAAAAAATTAAATAAAGAAGGTGAAGTTGAATTTTATAATATAAACTGCTGGACAATTGCTTTTGAGCAAGAAAAATTTCGCCTAAATTTAACATTTAATATTTTCTGAACCAGATATGATATCGACCTACGGTTTTGAATTGTTGATAGATTCATCCCTTGGGAAATAATTGTCAATGTTGGATTTTCTTTAACTGTAAGAAAATTTTATATACAGGGTGTTAAAGAAGCCGATGATTTTTGCTCCAATTTTAATGGCGTGTAACTTTCACAATAATAGTTTTACATTTTATCACTCTACGTCAATTGAATCACTGGTTCATAGCAAAGAAAGTAATTTGTCAAATTTTTGATATCTGCTATATTTTAAGAAATACCGATTTTTTTGAAAAACCTTGCTTTATTTTAACTTATTGGTCGCTAGATCTCATTGTGCGTTGTATCGTGCAAACTTTGCGAGTGATTATTATATCTTATGATAAGCTTGATTATGTTCAGTAACAATAGTTGTACCTAAATGTTATGATGTACAGTGGCGTACTCGTAAACACTTATATGTCTATGGTTTATGAGTAGGTATAGTGTTAGAAAGATAAAAATAATAAATACATTTTTTCCAAAAATTAAATAAAAAAAATTACCTTTGTTAAAATTTGGTAAACACACTGTATAAGATACCTGTAGTGCGATATGAAAAACTAAAAAATAGCAAAAAATTCACCTAATCCAGGGGCGAGTATTTTCCAATATAATAAAATCGTAAAAAATTGAGAGATACTCATAAATCATAGACATATAGATGTTTATAAGTACGCCACTGTACACCATAACATTTAGGTACAACTATTATTACTGAACATAATCAAGCTTTTCATTAGGTATAATAATTACTCGCAAAGTTTGCACGATACAACGCACAATGAGATCTAGCTACCAATAAGTTGAAATAAAGCAAGATTTTCCAAAATAATCGGTATTTCTTAAAATATAGCAGATATCAAAAATTTGACAAATTACTTTCTTTGCTATAAACCAGTGATTCAATTGACGTAGAGTGATAAAATTTAAAAATATTATTGTGAAAGTTACACGCCATTAAAATTGGAGCAAAAATCATCGTCTTCTTTAACGCCCTGTATATAAAATTTTCTGATAGTTAAAGAAAATCCAACATTGACAATTGTTTCCCAATGGATGAATCTATCAACCATTTAAAACCGTAGGTCGATATTATCTGATTCAGAAAATATTAACTGTTAAATTTAGTCGACATTTTTCTTGCTCGAAAGCAATTGTCCAGCAGTTTAGTAGTAATATACAGAGTACAAAGAGGGTACCGAAGAGGGAAGACACGAAACAAGACCAGAGAAAAAGTATTTTTCCCTCTGGGAACGTCTCCTACAGTGATCCAACCAGACATCTACGCCATATTACAGTGTGCGTATGAAAACAATAGGATGGCTTACCTCAATAAGGCAGGTATTATCAATCTCTTGGTAACTCTATCAGCAAGATAATTTCCAAAGAAACCATTGTTAAATTGTTTCCATAGAAATTATCTGGCTGGTAAAGTTACCAGGAGATGAATAATATGAGCGGATCCACATATACACTGACAGTCAAGCAGCCCTTAGATCGCTAATATGCAACCAGGTAACCCCAAGACTGGTATGAGAAAATCAAGGAAATGAAATTTTTGATTTAAAGAGTTTTAAGTGCATTTTGATCGTCATGATGTAAGTAAACATAATATCGCCCCACCAATTACATACATAACGTCGTTTATTTGTTATTTACATGGTTACTAGACTCTAGAACTATATTTAAATTTTCTTTAGTGACTACAAGAAAGTGTTATTTTCGAAAAGTTTTACAATCTACACAATTTATCAAACAATGATACGCTTTTTGTTGGTGTTTTGTTTGTCGTCACAATTTCTTAAATTATGACTTGCCAGTTTAAATTCATATAATATGATCGAGTTAATCCGACTTAATTTTTGTTTATGCATCTTAGGCCATATCTATAATGGTGGGTAATTAAAAATAGGCTGAGGGAAATGGAAAATATAATCACCCCTACAAGTAAACACAAGACCATTAGCGAATAAGGCCTGCATAAACTATTTATAGGACTTTAAAGCTATCGTTTTTTTTAATAATCACGAATTAGGAATAAAGAAATATAACCTAAAATAAAGAAGCAGGATAAAAGAAGAAAACGTTAATTTTATTGAAGAGAAATTAACGTCGTCATGAAACAACATACCTACAAAAGTATATTAAAAACTTACCATACAGTCTTAAAGTCCCTTCTGCTCTTCCCAGTGAATTTGTTGAAACACAGTTGTAAGTTCCAATATCATTGGGCGAAAATGACTTAATAATGAGCCACATAAAAACCTTGTAACCGCTTCGGTCTTCTCGTATTGAATATTTGCTCCTAAAAAAAGAAATAGTTATCAAGTGTTTATCAAACTCACATAATAAGTGTTGAATTTAGAAATGAAAGAGTCGCGTCTTGCCATATCATGGCTCATCAGTATCCGCCAAAAGTAAGGAAAATTGCTGTACTATTTAATTAGTAAAATGCGTGCGTGAAGCTGTACAGGGTAATTTCTAAGTTGATACTTCTTTTTTAGCTGTGTATAGAAGGCATTAAAATAAACAACATTTTCAAAAACCTTTTTTTAAGAAACTTAAAAATAGGCGAGATAGAGGCTATAGTTCCTGTTGTTTTTCTTATCTCTTATTAGTATTAGTCATACGGGTAGTATTGAACAATCCGGTGCGGTGTGTTTTTCTGAAGCAAGTTAATTTCAAATTATTGATACGTCAAAATGGTAAAATTTGAAAACAATGAATTAATAGATAAGATGGTAATTTACTGTAAGTGTGGCAAAGTGCTTCAAGATTATACGCAGAACGCTTTTCCTTGCGGGCTCATCCAACACCCAGAAGTTTTCTTAATGTTATTCAACGGGCAAGTTAGGCAGAATCGTATTTGATTCGTAGTGTAATAAATGAATGTAATTACCTTATTTTTGAGTTTTTTGAAAAAAGGTATTTAAAAATGTTGTTTATTTTAATGCCTTCTATACGTAGCTAAAAAAGAAGTATCACCCTGTATAATGAAACACGCTACATCAGTCGATGTTAGACACATTTTCAAAGCCCCATGTATATTTTCGAAAGGAAAATATTTGAAATTGCAATTGCAGTATTATAATAATTCTTACTAAAACAAAAAAATATAATAAAAAGAAACGAAATAACAAAAATGTTATGAATATTGAGATACCGTTAAAACCAGTAATATAATATATTGCATATGTTCAGGAATTATATGTTTTTGGTTATTAATATTTATGAGCATATTTTATAAAACCCTTGTGCTGTATCGGGACTAGAATGAAATTATCCCTCCTTTGTATACAGGCTATATTCTAGACATAAATTTTTAAGCGCAATAGAGACCCTAAAGCTGTCACAAGATTTACTAACGCTCAACGCTACAGTGGCGCGTGATTTAAATATTATTTCGGCTATTAGAGTACGGGGCAATGGGAAATTTCAAAATTGTAGTAAACATAGATTTCCTATTCACGAGAATCTTGCCTATAAAAATAATACAAAAATTTGAGATCGACTCGTAAAATAGAGACAGCTCAAAAGCAGAAAATATATTTATGCCTTTCAAATCAGGAACGAAAAATCTGGTGGTACTACCTGCACTTGATGAAAATAAAGAATTTTGCAATGAAATCAATGCCAAATTATGAAAGTGGCTTAAATATTCGTTGGGTCACTCTGTAGTCCCTTTGCAGACCTAATGTGCGTTTATTACTCTACACCTTCCTGAAATAGACTATAATTAACATTAATTTTGTTTATCTGACTTTATGACTCGAACCCAGAACCTCCTGTTTGCCGAACGAACACTTCTTCTCACTAGTGCGGAGTTCAGTATGCAAGTGCGAGATAAAAATAATACTTTTTGCAAGCTCTTAAAGAAAAATGATTTTTCTTCTCTTAAATCTTATAACTCCGTCCCTGTAACGCCTAAACCTTACCCATAAAATTTAAATATGGCGATTTATGTACGTGGGACCCTCGGCGCGGTTTTCAAGGCATAATTTATATTTTCTGTAAGTGAAATGGATAGTTTTAATGGTCACATTTATTTACCATGTTGATCGTGTTGTGTAGTTATTTATCTCGTCTCTTTTTACAAGCGATAAAGTAAAATAGGCTCTTGAGGGTAAAGGACTATTTATTTAGTTTTTAATTGATATTTACAAGGACGAAGAACTAAGCATTTCATTCTTCGTCTTTTTCATTTTCGCAGTGCCTACAACTTACTATTTATAGAGGATATTCTATCGTACAATATGTCTACAAACTCTTATTGGTTAATTAAAAATTCCGGCACTAAATGAGTAACTTTACATACCTGGTATCGTATAATATTGTTTCGTTATAATGTTCACACGATATCTTAAAACTAAATCATTATAACAAGTGAAAGGAAGAAAATATAAAGATATTTTAGTAGCGTTTAGTGTCCGTATAAGTAAATAGAAAGAAAGTTTTTAGCGGCAGACCGACAAAGTAGTGCATCTATCTTTTGCATTAAAGTACACAGGGACGCCAAAGGTAATGGGTTCCCTGGGGCACAGGTAGACAATGACAGACTGTTTCGTCCTTGTTAGAACTAATCAGAAAGCCAAAACCCGTAAGCAACTCCCAAGTACAGCGAAAATATGCTGCAGCGCGATCTAAATTTAAATCTACAAACCCGTAGAAAAATGTAGGGATGCGAAAGAACGTTTCCCATACTGGTGTTTGTTGGTCAACCGTACTTGGTTTATTTAATTCTATGTTTTCACTTTTGATGGCTATCTTTTGCATTGAGTTGATTCCTACAGATGGCGATACTGGATTTTTATCACATCTTTATTCTTAAAAATGTCTTGAAAGCATATTGTCGCTGTGCTTGCGAGTTGCTTACGGGTTTTGGCTTTCTGATGAGTCCTAACAAGGACGAAACAGCCTGTTATTGTCTACCTATGTCCCAGGGAATCCATTACCTTTAGCGTTCCTGTGTAATTTATTGCAATAGATAGATGCACTACTTTGTCTGCCTGCCGCTAAAAACTGTCTTTCTATAAAGATTTTAGGTGTTTTTCAATTATAGTTTTGTTAAAAAGGGCATTTTTTGAGTCAAAAAGGTGTACTTGATTGATCTTAATATCTTAAACGGTTTTCGACAAATATCCCTTTAAACATCCCAAAGCATAAAAAAACATAGGACATAATTAAATTAATATTTTAATAATTATCAAAAAAAAACTTATATGACATAGTCGGCTTAGTTTGATGTCTAGTATCTCCAGTTACTCTACGGCCCATAAGTTATGGGACACCCTCTTCTTAGATGTATTCTTGTGCAGATGCGTATTAACACTTGGAAGCGCCCAAAGCCCTGGGATATTTTTTTGCCCCCCTTCTACAGTAGCGAATTTAGGATTTGTAGAAGGGGCGCGAAACGAAATTGCGCCGAAGGCACATTTTAGCGCCGCAGACGAAAATGTTTTGGGTGCCACACCCTTTTTTGGGTTTAAATAACCGTAAAGCTTAATCTGCGGTTGAAATCGCTTAGTTTCATATCTTGTTTGGTGCTGGCGACACGTAATGAGAACTCGGCTTTAGTCTCTCTTGGAGTCTTGGCGCTGGAAAATGTGGCGCCCCTTTCAGATTTGGCGCTACAAGCCTAGGCTTGTTGGGTTTGTACTATAATCCGCCTCTGTTCTTGTGCTAATGTCAGTTCTTTACCCATAACAATCAATTTAACCTTACCCTCTTTATATGCTTAATAAGTTTTCTTTAAATGGAAAGAAAAGCTCATAACTTTCATCATTTGAATTTGGTAGTATTTATTTTAACTACTATTTTGCGTAGATTAAACGCATCTTTAACATTAGCCTTAATGCCTCCTCGCGTTTTAGAAAACGTAAACGATAAAATACGTATCTACAGGGTGTTCCTTAATGACGTGCTAATATTTTAGAGTGTGATTCCTCAAGTCATTTTATAAAAAAAAGTTCATATAAACATATGTCCTAAACGGCTTAAATTTTTTGCTACAGGGTGTTGAATTATTTTTTTTTAATGCTTTTTTTGTAATATCTCCGAAAGTACTTTAGATAATATTTTCAATTTTGGCATGTGCTAATAGGACATAAAACCACATCCTTTAGTGATAAAAGTTTTCTTGTCCCACCAGTGGCGTCCCTGCAAACATTTCCTGTGATATTTTTTAGAAAAAAAGTGGTACGCCACTGACATTATGACAATTATTTTAGTTAAGAACGGTGTGCCTGAGAAGAAAAACGCAAGAGACCATTTTTATGCAGAATTGACCAGGCTAATCAGAAATGATATCCACATGGAAAAATGTCAGTGGCGTACCACTTTTCTTCTAAAAAATATCAGAGGAAATGTTTGCAGGGACACCACTGGTGGGACAAGAAAATAACTTTTATCACTAAAGGATGTGGTTAAAATATTAGCACATCATTAAGGAACACCCTGTATAAAGTCTGAAAGTTAAATTCGGTCTAATTTGTGTTTCAAACATCAAATATTATTTCATAATCTATCACTACCGTCAGTCAGTCATGTTTAAACGATTTACCCTTCACAAGCTTTTATGTGCTTACGAGATTGCAGAATTTACTGTGGGGGTGTTAATATCGTTACCAAATAATTATTGTTTTAAAGAGAACATTAAACGTTTGAACGAGCATAGGAAATCTGGGGTGGGATTAATAGGAACTAATTTAATCGCTTTACATGAAATTACCTGATTTACAATGATATTGTTATCTGAAACATATTACAAAGCGCTGTGTGAGTTTATTTTGAGGGATTTATTAAGTTTTGTGTTCAGTTTATAAATGTAAATATTATTCAGGGTCCTGCAGTAGCACGCCAGGCTTTTATAGCTCCCATACCATTTCAGGATTTTTATTCATATACAGATATGCATTTGTTTTTATTTTTCCTTGGTGGCCCAAAAAAGTGTAGTAACCAAAAGTTGAACTTTTTGAATAGAACACCCAGTATTTTATTTCATATTTAGGTTCATATTAGAGTCCTTTATGATTGCCAAAAATTGTATTTATTTTGCTTTGGTAGTTTAATAGTAATAAATTAAAAAGTAAATAAAGTTTGACGTTCCTGAAAAAAACCAAAAGAACCATCTAAATTTATTTTTTAAACCATGGCATTGGGTGAGAATTATAACAAAGGATCTAAAAATATCATAAATCTAATAGTATTAATCTATTTTATACAGGGTAATCATGAAAAGGTTTCAAAAACGACACATTTTAAATTAATTCTTCTTAAATATAAAACCCTGTATATTATTTGACTATTTAAATGATGCACTCATTAAAGAATGGAACTATATATAAAGTCTATCTGCTTCACAGCTTTCCCAATAAATTTGTGGAATTTCCCCTTATATTTTGGCAACGACATTCATTACATTTTTTTTAAATTAATTTTTATTATTTTCGTCACTTACCCATTGAGCAACATTTCTCCTCGGTTTTTAATCCAGTAATTTATAGTATTTGGGAATGCCTCCACATAACATTCCAGCTGTACATCAGTGTTTAAAGGAGCTCCTAGTAATTGGTTTGGCACTTTTATCATAGGAGCAACTAAAAATAATTTATGTGATACACTCATCGTCACATATTATAGAAAATTTCAGTAATAATATAATATTTAATGCATACTAATTTGTTCTAAACTCAAACCAAATAAAATATAATTTCATTTATCATAAATATTTTAGAATTTCTTACAAATACAAGGTGATTTTTAAGTTGATACTTCTTTTTTATCTGCGTATAGAAGGCATTAAAATAAACAACATTTTCAAATACCTTTTTTCAAAAAACTCAAAGTTAAAGTACTTACATTCATTAATAAATAAATAAATAATAAAAAAAACACTACGAATCAAATACGGTTCTGCCTAACTTGCCCGTTGAATAACATTAGGAAAACTTCTGGGTGTAGGATGAGCCCGCAAGGGAAAGCGTATAATCTCGAAGAAACATCCGCACTTTTACGACACTCACAGTTAATTAGCACCATATCTATTTGTTCATTGTTTTCAAATTTTACCATTTTTACGTTTCACCAATTTAAAATTAACTTGCTTCAGAAAAACACACCGCAGCGGATTGCTTAACACTACTCATATGACTAATACTAATAAGAGATAAGAAAAACAACAGAAACTATAGCGGTCTATGTTTTGATGACCAGGCCCGCACTTAGATTTTTTTACTATCTCGCCTATTTTTGAGTTTTTTAAAAAAAGGTATTTAAAATAGTCGTTTGTTTTAATGCCTTCTATACACAGCTAAAAAAGAAGTATTAACTTAGGAATCACCCTGTATTTTTTAAATTCCAATAATTTTTTTTAATTTTTAACTTTTAATAGAAAAACTCCATGTAACTAACAGTAAAATAAGTTTTCAGCACTTACAATTTACATTTAAAGCGATCCTTTTGCTAACGGCGGGAGGTACATCGTTGCTGGCGATGCAGAGGTAAGCACCCATTTGTCTTCTGTCTAATCTCCAAAAGTGGAGGTTGGTGCCGTTGAACATCTCTACTGTAAAGAAAATCGATTATTACTAATCCGGCGATTGCAGCCAATAAAGTTGTAAGTTATATTGGTGGTATCACTTTTAATCCTTACACCCAGTACCCTGGGAACAATAAAACGAAAGAAACTTTTTTTGTATTTTAGTTTTCATCCGTGTAATCCAACTTTGTCAATTTATCTTTACATTAATATAATCAATAATAATATAGGACTGAAAAATTAATCTTATATCATTTCCAAGAACGCTTTCTTTGCTTATTTATATCGTAAACTACTTCCATGTATAAGTATTCCGTAAGAGCGTTCTAAAAGCAAATATCTCGCTGTACATTAGCGTCTTATGCAAAAGCAAAAGCACTGCTTTTGTGCGAGTGGAAGCAGCGAGAGAGTCGGTAGGCAGTAGGGTAGAAAGAGATGTAACAAATAAACCCGTCGCAATTATTTCATATAATAGTCTACTCGAATGTTTTATTTTAAGCTGCTAAAATTTTTAAGACATTTAAACCAATGGATAGTATTAAAACCTTAATATAATATTTGTATATAGTCTCGATTGTCTTAAATTATAGCAGAATTTCTAAAATTCGCTATAAATCTTATCGATCTTAATCGAATTCGCAATATAATTCTGAACTAATCTTGATAACAATGAAACGGTTGGCCCTAATGTATTTAAAATAGGATTATTTTAGATAATCATTGTATAAAACTTTTTTTTTTAGTTTCAAAATATTTTTTGTCTAAAACAGACACACATATTTTTATTTAAACACAAACCAGAAAATATACAGAGTTGCCCAGAAGTCCGGAATAAAATTAATATAGCATTAACATGTAACTTTTGAGGAAAACGCTCGAACACGTCAACTTAGTTTTATATAATATGCTCACATTTTGACGTTATTCGTTTGTTTTTTTATAGACAGTTGTAAAAGATATGACGACATCGATCTTTTTTTTTTAAATGGAAACATACCGCTTGTGATACATTATTTGGAAGCTAATATCTCGTACAGTATGGTCATAAATTTTGACGCGATTCTGTCAAGCTATTTCAAAATCTCTATTTAAATAAGCGGAAATGATAAATCATTGATGTTTTTTTATCTTTCAAGTCACAACATTTCAGAACTTGAAACCATGAATATTTCTTACCTTAAAAGGCAAAAAAAAAATATTAATGATTTATCATTTCCGCTTATTTAAATAGAGATTTTTTAAAAAGTCGCCATTTTGAAATAGTTTGACAGAATCGCGTCAAAATTTATGAGCGTACTGCACGATATATTAGCTTTTAAATAATGTATCACAAGCTGTATGTTTCCATTAAAAAAAAATCGATGGCGTCATATCTTTCACAAATGTCTATAAAAAAACATATAACGTCAAAATGTGAGCATATATAAAACTAAGTTGACGTGTCCGAGAGTTTTCCCCAAAAGTTACAGGTTAAGGCTATATTAATTTTATTCCGGACTTCCGGGCAACCCTGTATAATAAATAAATTGGTATGTATATTTTCAATTATCAAATTAAACATTTATGTAAATGATTTATATTTTATTAGCTAGATATTTTATTTTTAGTACAACCGTTATTTTAAATTACATAACAATCTATTTTATGTGACGGAAATTACATATTTAATGTAAATACTTAAATGAGTTATATTATATAATGATAACTAAAATTTAATGGCGTCACAAATTAAAAAATAATTTGCACAATTAATATTTTATATATCTTATTGTCCTAATATAAATTAAATCATTCTAATTTCATTTAAAGTAATTTCAAAAACATCAGGCTAGTAATCCCTTCTAATTCGTTATCCAGAGTGAAACTAATTGTAAGTATATTAATTGTAGCTTACAAAAAATGTCACTTTTTGGAGAAGTGCCATGAAAATCTCGACTTTTTGTATTATGTGTATAAACTATCTTTTTAACATGTTACACGGATCACTTGTTTTTCTCAATAGGTCACCAATAATTTTTTTTCCGAGTGCCCGTCCGTGCGCCGGATGCACTTAGGCCAGGTTTGATCCATTGTGCTCGAATGATAGAAAACTTACGAGGTAAAATGGGAAATTTAACCTGCATATTATTCCAAAACATATCCGGTGGTAGCTCAGTGGTGGAGTTACCGGCACGCGCTTAATAAAAAAATTCTTCGCAACTTTAGTGGATAAAAAAATGTAGTGTGCTACTGGCCATTCTTAATATCGAGACCAAAAGGGGCTAGCAAACATCTGGGGATGTAAAAAGGATAAAAATTAATGTGGTTCAGAACCCACGCTAAGCTGTGGGTCCCGTCTGGCGGGTATTACAAAGGCGATAAAGGATACAACGGTCTTCTTACGCCTACGTTTACTAGCTTCTCAGGCAACCTCTACTTGCAACTGAAGAAAAACCCAAACATGAATAACCATAGACGAAACAAATAGGTCAAAATATTATTAGTATTTCTCTCAAGATTCTATCTTTTTTAAATTTACCTATTTAATCGGCGTAAACCACTGAAAAGAAGTTGCGAGTAAAAATAACCGTTAAAATAAGCCCTTTTAGCTTAAAAGTAAATCGCAGTGGCAGATAAATGCGTACTTTTAAAGCGTAGGCGTAGTTAGGCCTAGAAGTACATACTTCAATAACACTGCAGTTTAACGCACGAGTTAAAACGTATAAAGCGGCACTTTTTCGAGTAGTTCAGGTTTTATTTAAATTACATGCCTAAACCGCGAAAGTAGGAGTGTATAATAGGCAACGCCTATGGTGAAAAATGCATATAATTATATGATTTTATGTTTTACATACAAATAAATTACCTGCTATTTGATTTATATGTTGGGTTTTTCCATTGGAACAAATTTTTAATATACATTTATAGTCGCATACTGTTGATTTTTTATCTATTAAAGGCTTCTAAGGCTTATAGTAATATTTTCAAATAACTATCTGCAAAAGTATCCATAGACTGTAACTCAAGAAATAAAGAGAAAATTTTAAATTATTATATTTATTTCTTGTTTTCCTCATATCCCAGAATTAAATCGTCCATCCGAAATGTGTTTTTAACTTATCTTTTCAACTCCTAAAGTCAAATAAATCACATATTGCCTCGCAATGTTCTGTGTGTGCTTAAGAAAAACATTATTGTTCAATATTGCTTCTCCAAATTACAGGAAAAAGGCCGATTGTAGTGAAAAGAAAAACAATTGACAAATTAGAGTGATTTTCCTGAAAAAGGTATTTTGATGAAAATAACTTTGGATTAAAAGCGGATATTGGTTTTCTTTTATATGGTATTTTGACACAGTTTTATAAATTTGCTACTTCAATCTTATAAGATGCTTATTATAAGAATTTTAATACGTGATTGCATAATAATTTATTATATACCGTGTGTGTCAAAATAAGGTCGGCTCTATTGCTAACTTTCTTATTATAAGAGATACTGCGTGAACGGCGTCGATTAAAGTAGTAAGAGTTGTAGTTTAATGTGCTGATGATTATGGTGATACCAAAAAAATGGAAATTTAGAATCATGTGATATTAACAAAAAAAGTTTTTTTTTTGTTTAATAGAAGGTGCTATTTCTGTTATAACTGTTTAATAGAAAGTGGAATTTTGAGCAATATTTGTTTTTACCATATATCGCTAAACTAACAGAGTTATTTATACAGAGTGTCCCATAACTTTTGGGCCGTAGAGTAACTGGAGATACTAGACATCAAACTAAGCCGATTATGTCATATAAGTTTTTTTTTGATAATTAAAATATTAATTTAATTATGTACTATGTTTTTTATGCTTTGGGAAATATCTCGAAAACCGTTAAAAATATTAAGATCAATCAAGTACACCTTTTTGACTCAGAAAATGCTTTTCTTTAAGAAACTATAATTAAAAAACACCTAATATCACAGGTAAGAAAAAAAAATCATAGATTTATGAAGCCCAGTGCATGCAACTAGCGCCCTCTAGTTTAAAACTTAAAAATTTCTACAAATTCTTGTTTCTTGCTTATAAAAACATAATTTAGCCAACTTTCAATTCGATTCATTAAACCCTTTTAAAATTATGGCTTATTTTCGAGAATAAACTTTTACTTTCAACACCCTGTATCTCTAGAACGAGTAACAATCCGAAAAAACTTATATGACTTAATCGGCTTAGTTTGATATCTAGTATCTCCAGTTACTATACGGATCATAAGTTATGGGACACCCTGTCTACACCATACACCAAATTTTAATTTTAATTTTATGTAAGCTTGCTACGGCTCACGACATAACTCGGAATTCTTTGAAGGATCAGTATCAGCTGTTGTTGCCATCTGCGGTTGTCAAAGGTCCAATTACTTAGTTTCATTGTAAATTGTAGTTCTATAGCTTTGGCATATATTCTAGTTAATATAACTACAAATACGTTATTTAAGTTAATTGAAGTAATTATTTCTTATTTTTTACTTTTAAAAACAACCAAACAAAACAAAGAACTTGAAATGTATTACATTTAATTAAAGTCTGGAAGGCGGGTTGCACTTCCACTTATATCCTAAACAAGGGTAAAATTTATGTTGCAAACTTGTCTGAGGAATTTAATCAGTTTTTTAATCCAACACAATTGTACAAATAATCTCTTTTTCAAGCGATCAATACACTTGTGCAACTTGCATTAAGAAATTTCTTGTTTTCTTGCGATCTTTAATCGTTCTTACTAAGAGCGGACAAAGGACGAAAGAAACTAAGTTGTTGCGATAGCTATAAACACGTATACTGTGAGACAAATGAAAATAGTAGATTTTTATTTTGAAATTATTTTATATCAATCTTTGTGTGAAGATTATATTTCCTTGTATACAAAAGCGTACAATAAGTCAACCTGCTTTATGTTTTTTTAATGTTACTTATTTAGTCAAAAAAAATTAAACTTCAAGAAGGAATTGGTAAACATATACTAACATCTTGTTTTGTATTATTAGTACGTAAATTAATTTAATTATTATTAATATTAACTATGCCATAGTGTTGATGTATCATAAGCAAGCATGGTAACTTTATCATTGTTATTAAATTCCTCTAAAATGTATTTTTACCAGCTTACCCAATTCTAGTAAAAAGTACGAAAAATAGCATATATACCACTGGACTAAAGTAGGTTAATACATTAAGTAGTTGTTGTCCTCGAGCTGCGACCTCGACAACAATCTTCACTTGCGGGATTAAACGGGTCGCTTTAATCCCCTTGCAAGTAATACACTATATTGTATCATATTTATAAGTAGAATTTTTAAATTTTGATTAAGGGTTTTGCAGATAATATATATATTTTAATTTTTTAAGTGAATAGGACAATTAATTTCTGTTTTCTAGGTCATAAATATGAAAAATAATAAAGGTAATATGATGCATTAGAATAAGGTCTTCAAGAAATAACAAGCTCCGGTATTAGGGGGCCTCAACGTTATAACAACTTACAAAAAAAACATTCATAACAACTTTAAATTTAGGTAGGCTGAAACAGTAACAACTATTAATGACATTAAAAATATAATCAAAGTTCCATCCTTTAAGTCTTGATATAGGGTTTGATTAACGTATGCTTAGTAAAATAAAGTGTCACAGAATCCCACCAGTCCTACTACTTTCAGTGCAGAATTTTATATAATTCAAAAATTAAATATAGTTTACCAAATCAACATCTAAAAATAAAACTTACTTACATCGCTATTTAAAAGCATTGGTGTTGGTGACAATCGGAATTTTTTTTTTGGGGATTTATAAACATTACCTTTGGTATATTCCCGTGGACCTTTCCGTATAACAATTGATTGTCCATCCTCTCTCTTCCAAACTATCCTGGGTATCGGGTGACCTGTGGCCCGACACCAAAGTGTTGCGTTCTCGCCCTCCGAGACTGAAAGATCTCCGCTTGTGTCGTCGTTAATAATATCGGGTGGCACTGAAAAAAATAAGTTATCTTTGTAGTTTTATCTATGTCAATAGATCTGATAACTGTATAAGAAGTACAGCTTAAAACATAAATATATAGTTGTATTTTCTTCAAAGCGACATTGTAAGGCAAGACATAAGGATGCGTTTAACGTTGACCCTACTGTAACTCGGATTAATTAAGGGCCTCTGGCAAATGGATGGACCCTCGGAAAAACGATCACAAAACTGTTGTAAAGAAATGCACAATAAATAATTTTTAAGTAGAGTAAAGAGCTGGGTAAGAATCTTCAAAAATATTAATATTTTTTACTTGGCAACCTACCTCAAGAAAAAAACATATAGAAAAGCTTAAAGCTAGACCCTTAATAAGGTAAGCGTGCACTTCAAGTCGTTGAGATTACCACACGTATATTTTTACCCAAAATTGCGTGACTATAACTTTAAAAAAATCGAATTTGTTTTTTCTAAGTTATCAATAAAATTACAATTAGCCAGGCACAGAACTTCAAATCAAATTTGCGCCATTTTTCTTTGCATTAATTATTATTCTTCAAATTAATTTAAATTAAGGCCCATGTTTCCGCGTTTATTAACTCAGAAATGATTTAAAATGGTTATTTGCTTCGCTGACTACAGTTTTTTCCGCTTAAATTATAATTGCCAAGTTAACATGTTTTTGTATTGAACATAAAAAAATGTTTTAAAATTATTTCTGATTGAAAAAACGAATTTCTTACATACTAAAAGTTATTTTTCAATTTGCTTTCGACATGTCCACCTCCAGACGCGATTTGATATATTACGGCTCATCAGTATGTCACTTAAAGCGACAAAAAAGAAATTAAAAAATCAAATATAACCACACAGCGATATCTCGTACAGAAAAAAAGATTTTTTGGAACTGCACTGGAGGACTGAATTAACTTTATCTAGTGTAAATTCCAAAGCAAAACAGAGGGAATAGGAACTACCCCAATTTAAGCCTTCATCGCCGGATTTAAGACATATTTGTGGGTTGCGGTCTAAGAGCCAGCCGTCAATCTCACATCGCTTAGATAAACGCTATAATTTAATTTATTTCATACAATGTAGTGTATTTTACGTTATTAATTTTAGTACTGTATACTTAAAAATAATAAACGGGAGGGGATATTAGATAACTTACCAGAATTTTTTGCAGGACAATGTAAACCTTCAATAATATCGGGAAAATAAAAAATGTCATTTAAGTGTGCCATATAACTTAGGTAGATAAAGGTGTACACAAAGATCTAGTCAAAACTAGTCAAAATATACATGCGGGATCGATTCCATAGAATGCGTTGGGACTTTTTTGAACCTTACTCTAAAATATATATTAAATTACTTGTGCTGCTATATAAGAGCCAATAATAAAGCACTCTTAACAATGAACCTTAATATAGGTTATAGGGCTTGATTCCAAGTATCTATTATATACATTTCTAGGTTCAAATTTATGTTATTATATTTAAAGGGAGCAATATATTTTTTAAAACAATAGCAGGGGAAGGTACATTATTTATATCGAACACCCTTGCAGAATTAAGGAAAAGTTTTTAACAAACTTTTTGAATAACATTAACTTAATGTTTAAATGAAACAGGTTCCTGTAAATGACACATTTCATTTACGCTTTGTCCAAACCAAAGAAAATGTTGTTTTTGAGGTTTTGCTTTGTTATCACGTTACTGTTTTATTTTATGACGTTTATTTTGAAGGTTTATTATTTTCAAATACAAATGTTGTATCTACCACATTAGTTATGTCCTAAATATTTTTTTCGCAATAACAAAACCCACAAAATTACTCAAAAATAATTATTACAAAAAATAATTAACAATCCAGTTTTGTTGGTGGCGATCATCTGTCATGTCTTCTATTGGTTTTTTGTATACATCATCTTTATAATATCTCCAAAGGAAATAATCCAGAGGGATCAAATCCTGTGATCTAGTCGGTCACTGTTTGTATTTTCTTGTTTTATTCATTAGTATCAAATGTATATTATTATTTTCAAGGTAATTATTTAACATACTATTTAATTGGGGATCAAGCTCTAGAAAAAGCTTTCAATGAATATAAAATCCATTGAAGCTTTTAGAAACAGGGTTAAGACGTTTCTCGTAAAAGGCACATTTTATTCTTTTGATGAAGTGTTATTTGTAATAAATGTGGTTTATTTGTGATAATGAAATCTGTTGCTTGTTATATTTTAGTACCTTTACTTTATACTGTACTTCTATTATGTGACATGTGTAAGTATATTGTACCCTAATACCAATAAATTGTATTTTCATTTAATTTTAAAATCGACCTGATGATGATCTATTACATACAAAACATCTAATGGTGAAGTAAGATTAAACATTACAAATTTTCTTAATAGGGGTTTATTTATTTTTCCATATTTCCCTAAATAGGACCATAAAATAATAAAATAAATCGGCAATTCGACCCATTATATCTCAGAAACGAGTGGAGATATCAAATTTGAGCAAGGAGCAAGAATCCCTTAGAATTCAAAGGGCGTTCAAAATATAATTCTAAGGTTCCTTCATCGATTGACATTTTTATAGCGTCGCGACGCCTAGAAAATCACAATTTACTCAAATTTGTAGTGACAGGCTACACCTACCAAGGTCATTTTACAGAAATTATTTATCCCAATTATAAGCATATATATACCCAATATAATGTTAGAATGAAAATTCTAAATCATATAAACTACCAATTTCTGTTAAGGTCTACTAAGACCGGCAAAATGTAAATTGTTGCCACTGCTTCGCACTGTAAATTTGGCTTAATAGGCACCGTTTTAAATTTAGTTTGCACTTAAGCACGGGAGATATCGCTTTTAGTAATAATTTATTAATTCCCGAGGGAGTCCAACGATGTTGTATACATTAAAGCAGCCTTGATAGGTTCTTTTCGGCAATTTGGCATTAATAATTCAAGAGATAATTTAAAAACACTTAAAAAAATTATTGATGCCAAAATTTCAGGGGTTTATGATTTTGTTTATGGAGAGCGCACCCACCTAATTTGAATTTTTGAAGAATGTATTAATTATTGAAAGCTGCAGAGAATGAAATATCGAACGTATTCTTTAATTGTTTTAATAAAACAGTCATTCATTATATATTCTTATAATCGGAACTATTGGTACCTACACACAGCACAATATTCATGACGCGTTGAAATGTTGTAGAGGCGTATATGAGCTCAAAAGGCATGCGCAGTTACTCGTAATGCCCGTTTTTAACAATAAACGCGTTCTTTATGTAATTGTGATGCATGCAGACTAAAAAACATCTCTCAACAAAACTCTTTACACAGTTAGAGGTTTGTCTTGACACATGAGACACTAGTAAAAATAAAAATTTAGTGCTTTTGAGTATTTAATGAAATCTATACAAATAATATTTATTTATTATCTAATTTTACTAATGATGTGATATTACCAACTAAACATCCCAATAGTTTTATAGAGTCTACGTAAATATTATCTTTAATATTTGTTGTAATTAAATTTACAATTTTAGGCCGACGGACGGAGTTTATTAATCACGTCAATTTCTACTGTAACATTTACTCTAGATAGCATTCATTCATGGTAAGTTATTCGGTTTCGTTTCATTTATCTTCTAACATCTCCAGTTTATCTCGACGCAGCGACAAGCGAGGTTACAGCGATGTACCCGCGACATAACCGCCTAGTAAAATGACGTCAGGTCGTTTCCACCGGTTTATAGGGCAAGATTTTAATGACGGTAAACCTACATTCATTAAGGGTGAATGGAAGCAAAATATTTAATGGTTTGTTTAATTTGTGGTAAATTATAAAACGGAATGCTCGACTAAGAATTTAAAAAAATAGTTAACTTTATAAATATATTATTGGCGATGATATATTATTATGTACGATGTACTGATCTTACACAATAATGCTTTAATTCTGTAGAAAAATAATATTATAAGCCATTGCGAACTTTCTCATTTTTTCTTCTTCATAAAATGACCTAAGAAATCGCATCCTGAAATATAAGCAGGTCAATAAAGAACAACCTGTATTTAGCAGTTAACTGAACGGATGTAATTCATATCTAGTCTTATAAGGGTACGAAGTTGACCAATCACAGCTTGTGTATCCGTTTTTCTCATTCACTTAATAGGTTATTAAATTAGGTATATTTATTATTTTTTCGCGCAAGGGCATTTGGTCGAATGGTAAGGTGCCAGAATTTGGACGGTAGAATCGTTGATTCGAACCTTGACGATGGGAATAATTTTGTTAAACATTTAAGGAACAGTCTGTTCTATAACATATATCATCCGTTATCCGTACGTTTGTGATTTAATACAATATTAGTATATTTGTTAAATTATTCGAATTCCCTTTTATAATTTATTTTAATTACACATTTCATTAACTTACTCAACGACAAATTAAAATTAATTACCTTTAGTTACACAGCGGGACCTTCGCAACAAAGCTGAATACCATACAATTTTAATATGTATCTGAATTGTTTTAATTTAATTTGTTTCGAACAGGCAGTTTTTCCAGCAAATACCTAGCAATAAAATTTAGTAAAACAGCAATCGAGTCAAAACAAATTTTATAAGCGAAAGCTAAAACAAACTCTTTCATGGCACTATAAGGGGTTATCGGAAGTGGTCGATTATAAAACAATAAAAGTCATTTTTAATCACTACCTTGTGTGCCAACACCAACCGCACCAGGGTGTTTGCCTTGGCGCATGCCCTGGTCAGCAGCGACCAGCAGAGCTCAATAAAATACTGTATTTGTGTATCTGTGTATATTACATACTGAAAATAATTAATAAAAAAAACAAACGCTACGCAACCCACTTACTTTACAATGCAGACATTTTAAATGTCCGATCCCTTTATATATTATCAGCCTCAATATTCATCCATAAAAAACCTGAACTCAAAAACCATATTAACCATTTACATATTACGCGAAGCAAAACTAACAAGCATCTAAGAATACCACATAGAAACACTACAATCAATTTACGTTTCTTCAGTTATCTGGCTCCTAAGATATATAACATATTACCTATAGAAATTAAAAATATCAACAATATTAAAAAATTCAGGAAGCGTTGCAGAACATTTATATATACAGACAATCATAAATTCATTGCCTTATTCTAAAAACCTATTCTTTCTTTCCGACGGATATCTGTTTAAAAGTTTTAGTCTAGAGATAAGTTTATAATGGTGTTTCTTTGTTTAATGCATATTAACTATGCAAATATTTTAGGATATTTTTATTTGCTTTTGCACATTGTTGGTGCAACTATTTTTGATTAAGTTTATTTAGCTATTTATATAATTAATAATCAATCAAACAAAATGTTACTGATAATTTAAGTGCTTTTAACATACCATTGCACATACAGGGATTAAGTTCTCTAGGTGCAAACCCAAAACTCCCTATAGACAATTATTTACACTCTTAGATTTTATTTATATATACACGATTTGTTATAATTTATAACCAAGTATGTAATATATATATTTCTATTTCTATATTTCTATTTACCTAATTTAAATATTAAGTAAAAGAAGTGAGCCCTTCTCAAACTGGCCGTGAGTCGTCGCTGATTTCTATTTATCAAATCCACAGCTAATTTTATAAAACCTCACATGTACATTCATTCTCTCATTACGGTTTGCTTTTATTCGCGAACACCCACTTACATTTCATAAAAAATAATTTGCGAACTACCTACGAAATTGCACTTCATGCAGTAAATTCTATTAACCTTGTTTTTTTCAGCGTAAATTTACCTCGGCAAAGACATTCTATCTCTCTCTCTAATGTGGGTAAATATATGACCCTGTTTTATGAAATATGGCCATTTCGAGAACAATTTGAACTTAACTTTAACCAGACCAGACACAAAGGAGAGTTAGTAGGGGTTTTGGTATTGCTTACCTACATACATTAATTTTATATGTATAAACAGATGTATATGGGCAGTTCCGAGAAAATCGGAAGTATGTAAAAACGCTAATAAATTAAAAAAATATCTTTTTACTAACACCAAACCTCTTTTTTTTTAAATGTTACATTCAAAATGGGAATAAAAATATGAAAAGATGATATTTAACAGGAAAACAAATAAGTTTCTTATTGGCTAGAAATAACTTACATACAATATTATATGGTTTATAACCCCACTGGTGCATATATAAAATTAGGGTTAAATTTTAAGTTATAAGTTATCTGTTGTTATTTGTAATGTATAGTTTATGTTCATGATTATACCGTCCTAGACTACAAATGTTTTAATAGAAGTTTTCCTACGACCACCTATGAAAATGAGATAAAAGCAGGGTTAACTTAGCTCGAAAGGGTCGAATATCACACGCGTGTTGAAATACAAGGCACACTATTTAATTTAAACATATATTGCCAATTTGCCAGACAGATTTAACTTATTTATCATGTATTTGTCGAGTGATTTAGAAATATGAAAATAGACCATCTGAAATTATAAGAAATGTTAATAATATACTGGAAAATTTATTATCAGAAAAAACAAATCGCGCTGAAGAAAGTATCATGTATTAAACAACAAATCTTTATTGGTATCGATAGCGCAGAGAATAGAGATCTAGCCTACAGATCGCAATGTTACAGGTTCAAATCCCATCAGGAGTATTTGACTTTTTTTTATAAAAACACCTAATAATATATAGAATTATTTTGAAATGAAATCTTCCTTGTTGGTTGGAATTTTTAAATTTATGTTTAATGCATCTTTCCTTGATTAAATTTTTTATTTTGAATAATCTAGAAGGCAATCCAGGATTAGTTCTTCCTATGATATATAAAATATGAAAAAATAAAAAGTTAAACTACAAATAAAGGAAAAGCCTATTGACAAACTATGAAACCAGATATTAAGTGGAACATAAGTATGCTAATTTCAACACTATTGTTGAAATATTTTTTTTAAATCAAAGGCTTTTTTGATAATTTTTGTGGTCGTAGGAAAAATAGTGTACATTACTCGTGTGAAAGTAATTATTCTAAAACTCGGAGAATTTCCGCACTCGGCTAACGCCTCGTGCTAAACTCCTCGTTTGAAAAGTATCACTTTCATCACTTGTTATGTAATATACTATTACTTAGATCTATTAAAAAAGTGATTATACAATTACCAATTGTTTAATTTTTCAAAATGTTTTATTATTCTTAGTAAATTTGACATAATCTTAGATTTATTCTATCGTAAATTTATACCCCAGCAATATATTTTTTTTACCAGTAAAATGGTGGTACTTATCTATGTGAGTAAGGAAAAGTCGAAGATAAATATATAAACCTATAGATTATTACTAAAGTTTATTATATTGGTATAGGTTCTATACGTATTAAGATTAATATTTGAGAGCTAATAATATTATATTATACAACAAGCATATAATAGTGGCTATTATTCATGCACGAGCCGTAGGCGAGTTTTATAATTTTATTCAAGTGAATAAAAGCCATTATATGCGAGTAGAATACTATACTTTGTCCACGACTATCCAATAATAATTGTAGCCAGAATTACTAAACATCTTTAATTATTTAGAAATATTAATAGTAATATTTGTATTCACACAATGTGCTTAACATCTTGGTTATTCCAAGTATATCCAAGGTCAATACCATGATTTAAATTAATAGTAGTTTTAAGCATCGAGTAGTTTGTTCATAACGTCGATGGTTTTCATTTTGCGGACAACTCTGTGAAATACACTAACAATACGGATTCTGAAAAAGAACTAGTTTTCTTATCAATCCTCCATTGTACAAACGAATCATAAGCAGACACGTAAAGTTTTTTCGATTTTTCTGGTAATAAACTTAAACTTGCTATTTTTGCTGCTTCCTGTATATCTGGTGGGGTATAACATATCTCATCTTCACTATCTCTAATCATTTTGTAAGTTCTTTTAATACAATTCTTAACTTTAAAGTTGATAAGTTGAAGTATATTTGAACGTTTCAAAATAAAATAACAAAGCGCTTCGACTTGACATTTCATGGTATGCTTAAATTTTTCATCATACACACAAAATCGTATTATGGATGGACTAGGATCTTCATTGATTAAAATTTTAAGCGAGGCTAGGCCTATAACTCCTCTTAATTATTGACAAAACATTAGCTTAAAACTAGTACATTATGTTCGTGTTGTATGAGGGGTTTGAACCTGGGTCCCTCATTGTCGTGGTGCCTGGTGTTGTGGTTGGTGGGAATGGCGGATTAGCGGATTCTGGCTTTGTTCTGCTGTGTTAAAGTAATTGTTGCTGGTGTTCGTGATGTAATCTTGGATCGTTTCCATTATAAGGTATCTGTGTAATGTGGTATTACGTACGAACCATGGTGCGTTAGTTATTATTCGTAGCAATTTGTTTTGATATGTTTGTATTTTGCTTTTCCCCGTCATGCAGAGTGTTGACCATGATGGGGCGGCATACAGTAGTGCTAGTCTTATGCATAGTTTGTAGATGGTAACTTTGTTACGGGTATTTAGCTTGCTATTTCTATGTATTAGTGGATAATACTGGTGTAGGAGCCTGTTTGATTTGGTTAATGTTATTATGGATGGACCTTACAGGGGAATCGACCAATGATATTTTTTGATTTCAAATCGCATTACCTGTCGATTTCATTATTCACTAGTGAATTATGAGTTCATTATTCACTAGGGAATAATGGGTAATATTATTATTGAGCAAACACATATATAATGAACATATTATACAATAGTCGGGGACAAAGTAATTAGTTAAATAAGTCTAATTATTATTTTATATCAAAATATTATATTTATCCTGTAATACATTGCCCTTGCCTTGCCTTTCTCAACCAAAACGAAATAAAGCAATTAAGGAATTTGGCTACATGTCTAAATTGTATAATATTCAGCTTTACTGCGAAATTCCCGCTGTGTAAGTGATTATGTGACGTAAACGTAATTAATATTAATTTTACGTTGAGTAAGTTAATCAAATGCGTAATAAATAAAATTAATCGTATTAAAAATTAAATTATTGTAGGATTTTTAAAAGATCTCTTTTCTAATTAAAAACAATAATAAAAAGCACTCACAAATGTAATTTTAAACTATTCGATTTTTTACAAGTAATAATTTTTAAACAACCTTAATTATTGTTGTAAAGATTCATATTACAAGACGAGATGTTAAAGTTGTCAAACAAGGCGTCAGCCGAGTTTAATAAAACATCGAGTGTAGTGTGTAATATGAATTTACAACAAGAATATTGTACAAAATTTTATCTACTTTCATCTATGAATAAAAATATTTGGCAAAAGGCATTTTTAAAAATTAAAATGCACCTGCTATTAAGTTTAGTAATTAAGTTTTTTATGTTACCTTTCGCATAGTTACTGTTTCGCATGGTTACTGTCGAAACTTTGTCAAACAAATTAAAAAATATAAAAAGCGTATTTCAAAATGAGCGATTCTGATGGAAGTTTACCCTCTGATATAGAAGCAGCGGCAAACGAAGCGATCTCAAGTTTAGTTCCGACAAAATACAAGGCGCGGTATGAGTTGGAGTATTAGAAGTTTGAAGATTGGTGCAAAGCTAACAAAATAAAGAAGGTGTCTGAGAAAATCCTTTTGGGTTATTTTTCCGTAAAGCAACGCTCCCAGAAACCATCTACACTATGGACTCACTACTCAATGTTGAGAAGTATGATTTCAGTTAAGAAAAAGCAAGATATATTTTAATTAATAATTGGTAATTAATTTTATAATTGTTAATAATAAATAATTCTTCTAAAAGGTGTGGTTTTATTTAACAGCAAAATTTTAATAAAACCCTTTTTTTATTACAGCACTAGTGCTGTAATAGATGCCCTTCAAAACGATTTACAGAACTGTAAAATTCATATTACTAAATGGAAGTAGATAAATAGGTTTTATTGTAACTAAAATAATTCGTTTTCTATTAAAAGATCCGTTTTGAAAATAATGGTCGTTTTATTTGAAAATACTAGTTATTAAATCCAATGTAAAATGAATTTTTTAAAGATTTTTAAAAAGCCTGTTTGCAAATTATTATTGACAACGACAAATTATAGATTGACAAGTTTAATCAATGCTGGTGTCCGCAGCATTATCTGTCACCACACAGAGACCCTAAAAAAGTCTCCCTACAACTCCGCTCCAAAGCCAACTGGGGAGCAAATATTTGGATAACTTAAAACTTGCATGTGATTTTCTATATTTCCTAAAAATTAGAATTAGAACAAAAATATTGCGTTCTATTGGCCTGAATCCTGGCCATGTCAGAAAGTGTCAGAGACTTTCTAGTTTACGACGAGTTCAAAAACAATAATAACACAATGCGTGCGTGTGATTCTGTTTTTGTGTATTGCTAACAATTATTAACTGTGCACTACGGAAGTGGTCTTTGATTTAATTAACGTGAAGAAGAAGAAGGAAAAGTTAGACACGCAAATTTAGTAGAGACATTTATTTAAAAAGTGAATGAACAAAAATGAATGGACAAAAATGAATGTAACAAAAAAATGCTTTATGCTGTTTTCCCTGCTTACTTTTTGGTGGCGATACAGCTTGGACTAAAATAGAAGTCACCAATCTAAAACACATTTGTGTGAAAAAGAATCGAAGATGCTAAAAGCCATCCTCATAATTGTTAAGAAAAGTTACTCTTCGAAATAGACAATTTTATTGACAAAGTCATTACTAAATGTGCCAACAGAAAAGAATGTTTGTAAATATGGACTTAATTTATGAAAAAAACCGCCACTGGTTTACAGTCAATTATACAAGAGTCCAGAAATTTATAAGAACATGAAAGAAACTTTTTATGAATGTAGGGTTGGACTCGATATCTGATAACATCATATTATAGGAAACGGAATGGAAGGGTAAAATTATAATTTCTTCCTCTTTGTGAATGAAACTTTTCCAAACATAATTCATAGAGAAAATCCGTATCTGGTAACGTTTGGGCCGCGGCGCATTGCCTGTCAAATGTTGGGCCGCAGCGCCGAAAGTTTTTGCGCCTACGGCGCCTTGTCTATTTACGTTTGGGCCGCAGCGCGGACACAAAAATGTACATGATTTGTAGTCTGGTATACTTAGTTAAAGTAGCAAAACAGATGATGTATACTCCAGAAATCAGATCTGTCATGCAATGACAAGCTCCGAAATGCATCAGTGCAGCGCGTGCAAACAGTAATCATCGTTACATAAGAAATCCGGTTTAAGTCCGGATCGATTTTCAATGCATAAATTCCTCTTAAACAAATATTGGTTTCGAAAACCAATTTTCCACCCTAAAGAAAAACGTCAAAGAGCAATTTCCCGACAACAAAGACTAAACGAAACCTTTTGTTTCATTTTCTTTTGATTTATGAAACACTTAAAACCTTTTTAGTAAATAATCGACATTTTTCATACAAAACTTGTGAACACGCTGCGAAACTGTCACACCTGAAGATTGTCCACCATAATTCATGGCCTGCTATTGGCACCTCGATTAATAATATGTTTAGACCGGACGTAAGTAGACTATAGATTTTATATTTTGAAATAGGGCAACTTGTATAATATACAAGCGAGATGTCAATAATGGCCCATAAATAGACAACAAACGTGTATAGAATTTTTTCCACTACTAACTTTAAAATCACTCATTATTGACTGATTATTAACGTTCGAAATCGTTTTTCTCCACGACCAATGCAATAATTACAAAATCATTTTTGATAATAGAATGTAAAAATTCTCGCTCTTGAGTTGGAATATTTATTCTGAAACACTTGCTTCTTATTCGTTTTGCGTGTATTTTCATTCCATAACAAGATACGGAATGAATATTCTGTAAGTGATCTAAACGACACAGGTTGCCAAAAATTTGGAAACTGTCAATGTCAGCAGACAAATTTTGGTGCAAGTCAAAATATGAGTGAAAAATCGGATGAATCAGATAATGGAACTGGATAATACTCCACCTGAAATTACAAATATTGCGAATAGTATTTTTGGTCGTGGAGAAAATATAGTCTGCTACTCGGTTAGAATGAAAATTCGATACTCGTGGTTCCTCACGCTTACTACGCTCGCGTTCGGAATCTTCCACTAGGATCAAATTTTCATTCCAACCTCGTTACAGAATCAACTATTCTTTACCCCTTGCCAGAAGCCTCTATTAATTACCGTCGTTATTGACAACGGTCAATAATAGAGGCTTTTGGCAAAAACAATATAGAACAGGCAACGAGACCTTTTTTAATTTAAAAATATATGAAAACGTCTCGTTTAGACAACCAGGTATTCCAGCTTTCTTTGTTTGGTACCAGCCCTTAAATACTGAGTAGGTTTTTAAATACAAAACCTTAGATTTCTGGGGTAGCAACTCATCATTAATTTATTGTGCTTCCACCAACATTTCTGGAGGAGTGCACGTATCAGTAATAGTTTCTTCGCTCATTTTAACAAAAAGACTTGAATTTTTTTATGAATCGACAAATACTGACAACGAAGAATGCCATCTGACAAGATAAAAAAATGCTGCAAATTTCAAAGCAAAGGTAACCTGACTGAAAAAACAGATGCAACTCTAAGAAGGTATATTAACTTTAATTAATGGTTTAATGTTGTAAATGTGTTAGTAGTGGAAAAAATAATATATTTACCACGGTTTAGACAACTATTATTGCCCTCACGTCTTAAATCGACGCTCAGTCAATAATAGTATCTGTCTAAACCTTGGTCAATAATATACTATTAAATTTTATAGTTATTTTTTTAACCATTATTTTCTTAGAAAATAACAGGCATATTTACTAAAAAGTGTTAATTTTAAACCATCCTGCGGTCCACAGAAGCAATTGAGGCGTCGCTTCTGCTACTTCCAGTTGCTTAAAAAAATTATACAGAGTATTGCAATAGTGCTTGATTTTAAAATATGGGGTTTTTGAAACCTTTTTATAAACACCATGTATAAATAGATACTCACTATTAATTAGATTTACAATATCTTTATACTCCTTGTCATAAATCTTACCCAATGATGGTTTACAACTTGAATTTAGATGCTTTTTTAATTTTTTTTTTCAGGACTGCAAAATTTAATTTTTTTAGTTTTTAATTTATTTCTTAACTGCCAAAGCAAAATAAATAAAATTTTGGGAAATTATAAAGGACTTCCTTGCACTAGTTTTTGTAGGTCAACTGGGGAAAGGGTTAGTAAAAAAAATATTTGTTGCCTCTTCCGATCCAGTGACTCGCAATCGCAAACTTCGTGCTGTACAGTTTCCCTGTCTTGTCCGCATAATCTACAGTCAATATCTCCATTGTCCAGGTGCATTCTGTGCAGTAAGTTCTTGACAGCCATGTGTCCTGTCAGAATTCCTGTAATAGTTATTAGCTGGTTCCTCTTCATTTGAAGCAACTGTTTCGTAAGTTTTGGGTCTGGTTCCCCAATGAAGCTTTTGCTGTGGTTTAATCTCTGTCTATTGCTTCAGTGGATTTTGCGTTTACTCCTGATCCATCCCTTTATCGCATCTCGTACTGTGCACCTTGGTACTCCGAGTGCCGGTTCTGGACCAATGAATGTATTGCCTTTCCGTGCAAGTTTATCGGCTTTTTCATTTGCTGTAAGACCTTCGTCTCCTGGTACCCATTGCAGTATTACTGTGGTTACTTTTGCCAGGGCCTCCAGTTCCTCTTGACATTCCCATACCAGTCTTGAGGTTACCTTGTAGCATATTAGTGATCTAAGAGCTGCTTGACTGTCAGAATATATATGGATCCGCTTATTGAGGTAAGCCTTCCTATTGTTTTCGTACGCACAATACAATATGGCATAGATTTTTGCTTGGAACACTGTGTTAGTCTATTAACGTGGGATGTCTAAGTCTACTTAGTTTATGGTTCTACTCTCTAGTATAGCAAAATCAGCACTTGCCTCTTCTCGTCACTGATATAAATGATTAATGAATGAGCTGTCTAAAATTTTCTTTAAAACTTTTTATTAAAACCGTTTCGTCTATAACTTTAAAAAATTATCCGTTACCTGGAAAATATTTTCCCAGTTTCGAACTAACGGCCACTGAAATAGTTTCAATCACGGCAAGTTTCGAAGGGCCAGAGAAATAGCACAGCTGCGGCAACAACTTTCAGAGTTAACTAACAAGAACAGCGATAGTTTGTCGAGTGAAACTTCCCGATGGTCATATTTTGTCGGGAACTTTTTATACGATTAAAAAGTCAATGTTTTATGCAATAGTCGCCTTGATTTTTAAGAATTTTAAAAAAATATCTACACAAAAAAATCTATGTCTAATATTCTAAATGCTACAATCAATATGGAAAAATCACATTTAACTCACCATAGACATCTAAACATCCTTTCTGTATCTTCATGACAGCTGTGTTAATTTGACACATGTAACATCCACGGTCTGACTCTTTGAGCTGCCTGATACGTAGTTGCCACGTACTCAGGTTATCGTGTGTTACTCCGATACGACTATTGTGGGTGACAACTTTTGTATGTAGACTAAGGATGGTTTGGTCTTCTGCTCGAACCCAAGCAACCTGTAACAATATATCAACATGCTGATCATTTGATTATAATAAACTGCTGGACAATTGCTTTCGAGCAAGAAAAATTTCGCCTAAATTTAACAGTTAATATTTTCTGAACCAGATATGATATCGACCTACGGTTTTGAATGGTTGATAGATTTATCCCTTGGAAAACAATTGTCAATGTTGGATTTTCTTTAGCTGTCAGAAAATTTTATATACAGGGTGTTAAAGAAGACGATGATTTTTGCTCCAATTTTAATGGCGTGTAACTTTCACAATAATATTTTTAAATTTTATCACTCTACGTCAATTGAATCACTGGTTCATAGCAAAGAAAGTAATTTGTCAAATTTTTGATATCTGCTATATTTTAAGAAATATCAACTTTTTTGGAAAACCTTGCTTTATTTTAACTTATTGGTAGCTAGATCTCACTGTGCGTTGTATCGTGCAAACTTTGCGAGTGATTCTTATACCTTATGAATAGCTTGATTATGTTCAGTAACAATAGTTGTACCTAAATGTTATGATGTACAGTGGCGTACTTATAAACACCTATATGTCTATGGTTTATGAGTGTAGTACAGGAAAGTTAGAAATTAATAAATACATTTTTTCCAAAAATTAAATTAAAAAATTATTTTCGTTAAAATTTTGTAAACACACTGTATAATATACCTGTAGTGCGATATAAGAAACTAAAACAAAGGAAAAAATTGACCTAATCTAGGGGCGAGTACTTTTCAATATAAAACAATCGTGAAAAATTGTGAGATGTTTATAAATACGCCACTGTAGGGGAAATTTGCCTGAGTTGGCATACATTTTATAATTATTTTTTTAAACATTAATTTTTGGTTTTGAAGAAGTAGTCCATTCTTAAAGTGGAGTTAATTTATAGAAATAAATAAAAAACATTAAGTCTTTCTCCACTGGTTTATTAAAAATAAAGTTAGAAGGTGGTAGATATTCTACATGTTTCGGGTGTAGCAACACCCATCATCAGGAACAAAATATAAAGAGAAAAATTCATAGAAAGGAACAGACGTAAATGGTGAGTGATAATGAACCTCGATGGAGCTCTCATCGAGCCATGGAAGATTAAATGTTGAGAAATGGTATAGTGATTAGAAGAAAATTGACATATTTAAGTCTTAACACTGACCATGGGCAACAGGTAACAGTGGTAAGAAGGGGCCCGCTTGGGCAAAGAGAAAAAAAAAATTAAGAAATGTAAAAAATGGAGATTCACAGGTCAAGAACCTTCATCCTGAGAACCGTGGAGGGAAAGAAAATTTGTTAATTTAGCCCTCTTTTTAAGGGAAAAAAAAGAAAATATTTTAGTTAAGAAAAGTAAAAGGCATAGAACTGATGTAGAATCTGTAAAGAATAAAAGAAATTGTTGAGTAAAATACATTGAAATGATTATTTTAACAATTCACTCGAAAAATCTCTTTTATATGCACGAAAACGGGGACTTACCTTAGTTCATAGCCGAAAAATTAAAAAATTTTTTAAAAAATGTATTTAGGGGAACAAGCCCGAAAGGGCTGGAACCCCAGTGGGCGTTAATTTTAACATAACAACCAAAATTAGACTTTAAAAAAGAACTTAAAAAGACTAGAGAGTCGGAGTACTTTTAAAACTTTTATTAGGCACGAGGTCAAAACGGAAAAGAATTTGAACTTGAACTTGACCCAGTGATTCGTCACTTGACACAGATCTTCAAGGTGGGGAAATGACATATATTTTAGCGGGTAATTTGAAGGAATATATTAAATAATAACATGACGGGAAGAGCTCAATAGAGGTTCAATAAGATAAAAAAGGTAAATACCACAGCAAAGCGAAATACAATTCAACACCAAAATTCATAGCAAATATTAAAAAGAAAGAAAAATATCATGATATTTTAGATTTCTACCCTTCAGTGCTTCATATTATAGTATTCTTCTAACTTTAATTTATAAATAATTTTAAACTTTCCTAATAGAGGTCACCAAAATGTACAATGCTTTTGTTTGTGTAAGTGGTGACAGGGAATTTTTAATGTTTTTATTTTTCTTTCTTTTTAATATTTGCTATGAGTTTTGGTGTTGAATTGTATTTCGCTTTGCTGTGGTATTTACCCTTTTTATCTTATTGAACCTCTATTGAGCCCACTGGGGTTCCAGCCCTTTCGGGCTTGTTCCCCTAAATAAATTTTTTTAAAAATTTTTTAATTTTTCGGCTATGAACTAAGGTAAGTTCCCGTTTTCGTGCATATAAAAGAGAGTTTTCGAGTGAATTGTTAAAATAATCATTTCAATGTATTTTACTCAACAATTTATTTTATTCTTTACAGATTCTACATCAGTTCTATGCCTTTTACTTTTCTTAACTAAAATATTTTCTTTTTTTTTCCCTTAAAAAGAGGCCTAAATTAACAAATTTTCTTTCTCTCCACGGTTCCCAGGATGAAGGTTCTTGACCTGTGAATCTCCATTTTTTACATTTCTTAATTTTTTTTTTCTCTTTGCCCAAGCGGGCCCCTTCTTACCACTGTTACCTGTTGCCCATAGTCAGTGTTAAGACTTAAATATGTCAATTTTCTTCTAATCACTATCCCATTTCTCAACATTTAATCTTCCATGGCTCGATGAGAGCTCCATCGAGGTTCATTATCACTCACCATTTACGTCTGTTCCTTTCTATGAATTTTTCTTTTTATATTTTGTTCCTGATGATGGGTGTTGCTACACCCGAGACATGTAGAATATCTACCACCTTCTAACTTTATTTTTAATAAACCAGTGGAGAAAGACTTTATGTTTTTTATTTATTTCTATTAATTTTTGGGATTTGCAGGCTAAAATTTGGTATATGTATAGACGATATACTGCCAATGAATCTAAAAATTCAAGGGACATCTAACTCTAAAATATTTTTGGTTACACTGTTTTTAAAACTTACCTTGCTATGCCATCTCAGACTGAACAGTTCGGGTGAGATGGCATACTATGCCATCTCGTCCAAGAGGTAAAAAGGTACTTATTAGACCAAGGCAAATAAAGATATACAATTTACATATTTTTTTATATGCAGTTTAATACCTATTGATAAATACAAAAAATAAACATACCTAAACTTCGCCTAAACCGAGCTTAAACTTAAGAATACTGTAGCTACATACAGTACCCAAAATAAAAAATAAAGTCAAAAGTATGTTCAACAAGTTGACTTTCTATATTCTAGTCCAAAGTTGTTCTTTTTCCCTCCAAATAGTATTTTTTTGCTTCTACATTAAATTTATTTGTACCCTGGCAGCGTCGTCGTAAGGTTCCGAAAGGCACACTGTAAGTTTTTGATGCTAATAACCAGCCCATTGTGCCGGATTTGACAGCTGTAGTTGCTGCTTTTATGTTATCTTTCTCCCATTGGAAGCGATTTCCTTTTCTATGGTATTTCCCAACCATATTTTACTTCAATCTATAACAATTGAATCGAATATAAATAATTTTATTATTTCAGGGCGAGTTGGCATAATATGCCAACTGGCCCGGTATTATAATATGCCAACTCACACGAAATCGCAATTTAAAAAATTATACTAATTTACACACAACCACACTAGAATATCAAAACGGTTGTTACATGAAATTGTAAGGTTAGGTTTACCAATTAATTTATATTTGTTAAAATTAAAAATAAACATTAGGAGATATGTGTTTTATGGAAACTAGATAATCTACTTAAAATTTTCTTACCTTCAAAATCCAATTATGTCAATCAATGTTTTTGTTTCTTGTCACGCAATACTACAAACAAACAAGTGGCCCTTTTAAACACAGATCAACAAAATGATAAAGTAAATTGCGTCACAAAACGTCCGATAGCAGAAAAAAGGCCAGTATGCCAACTCAGCTGGTATGCCAACTCGGGCACATTTCCCCTACATCATAACATTTAGATACAACTATTGTTACTGAACATAGTCAAGCTTTCCATAACGTATAAAAATCACTCGCAAAGTTTGCACGATACAACGCACAGTGAGATCTAGCTACCAATAAGTTAAAATAAAGCAAGGTTTTCCAAAAAAATCGGTATTTCTTAAAATATAGCAGATATCAAAAATTTTACGAATTATTTTCTTTGCTATGAACCAGTGATTCAATTGACGTAAGAGTGATAAAATTTTAAAATATTATTGTGGAAGTTACACGCCATTAATATTGGAGCAAAAATTATCATCTTCTTTATCACCCCGTATATAAAATTTTCTGAAAGTTTAAGAAAATCCAACTTTGACAATTGTTTCCCAAGGGATAGATCTATCAACCATTCAAAACTGTAGGTCGATATCATATCTGGTTCAGAAAATATTAACTGTTAAATTTAGGCGAAGTTTTTCTTGCTCGAAAGCAATGGTTTAGGAAAAATCGTTCATTTTTACTCTCACTTTGTGAGAAAAATAAAATCTGTTTAAACTAGCATCATCAGACCTTATAAATTAAATAATAAGCCAGTCGCCACGTAAAGTGCTCAGCAACCTTTTACTGGCAACGACAATATACTAACTTATTTACCAGACTAAAACTAATATGTATCGCCTTTATAATATCGCCGTCTTAACGAGCTGAGTGGGAGCCTTTAAGAAAACTGCCTAATGGAACTCAAACTAACCTATATCAAATCCCGCTGAAACCTATACATCCTGTCCTCCAACCATTCCTATTATTAAATTCAATGGCATAAAAAGTGGAGCTTTCGAAAGTGGGTTTAAACCCGTCTTTCATTCGGGTCCGTTACAATGAAAGCCTCTTAGATTTTGATTGGATTCAGGACTTCCGTGCATATTACGAAATATAGATTTAACATCTTGACGGGTGTTTGATTTATGGCTTCCCTCGAAAGCGCAAAAGCTGAATATTTTTTGGTTTTAGAAAGCTTTTACTTAAGAGCTCAGAAGTGGGATGCTCTTTAATAGCGGAAATATAGCAGGTATTTTGACTGCCATCCACCAATCGAAAACTATTCAACTCTTCTTCTTCTATGCGTGTCAACTTTATTTTTTTTAATAAAACCTATACAGGGTGTTTCACGCTGAATGGAACGTTAGACGTTTATGGAAAACGGGTGAGAGGTTTGCTTCAAAATTTTGGTTGCTCAAATAAACAACCATGGTCTATCGTTTTAAGGTATTTTCATCAATGCGGCGTTGCCGCTTCTGTCCGAAACAGGTGGCAACATCATTATTTTAAATGGAATACCCTATATATTATATTATTTTCTAATTTTCTATACAATTACGTATATTTTGTTAAAAATGTCATAGGTCTAAATTCAATTGTTTTTGAGATAATGAAGTTTAAAATATGCCATTTTCAGATTTTGACTGGCTGTAGCATTGGAACAGCGCATCTTAGAGAAAAATGATTTTTACCTTCCTATCTCAGTTTTTTATTCTCTATCTAAAAGTTACAACTTCCGATTTAACATGTTAAACCATAAAACCATTTTTTTATGTTTAATCGAAAATTGATATTTTTGGATAGAGAATAAAAAACTAGGAAAGGCGGGTGAAACCATTTTTCTCTAAGGTCCGCCGTTCCAGTAATACAGCCTGTCAATGAATGGGCGTAAGTAGGACTTTTTTTTTGGAGAAAGGGACAGTCGGGACTACATGTATTTCATGATATTGTTCCTAGGAAAGAAGACGGAAAAGCGCCGCAGGCGAAACATATTCGGGGCCAGGCCCAAAGTTCGTTTAAAATTCACCTAACTACTAACAAATTTCATCAAAATTATTAAAATTTGTTTTTGTAAATGTTTTTTTTTTACTTTTTTTTTGATTTTCCTAGCTGGCTCTTTATTAAAAAAACATTTTTTAGATTTGTAAACAATATGAATATTAGTGTCAATCCAAAATTTTAACATAAGACGTATGTATGACTCTAACACGCGATTCTCGGGCTCGATTTTTCATAATTAAAAATAAATAAATATCGCTCTCCACGCCAAAATTGATGATTTTTCAGAAATCATGTATTTTTGGAGCGTAAATCTAGGAGCAGTTTTTGGTGCAAATTCTTAGGTTTTGAAATACTCTTTCTTAAGTGCCGTTTTGTATATTTATAATAAAGCATTCTCGTTTCTTCCCGCACTATTTTTTTTAATTATAAATCATCACACTTCTTCAATAAAAAATGTTTCAATTAAAATGTTTACTATAATTTTTTTCTTTAAAAATAAATACATAATTGCTTTTTTTTTTTTTTGTAAAAATAATTTATTGCATTGGGTTATATTTTTGTTGATTTAAAATAGCTCTTAAAAAGGGAAGACGCAACAGACAGGGGCAGGACAAAACTCTACCCGTATGACGAAATTATTTAAATAATTTCATTTTATTAAATTTATTTTTTTTTATTTCAAAATCTGTTTTACCAGGGCTCAATATTTTTTTACCAGGACTTCGCCCTGGCCAGCCCCCCTCTAGCTACGGCCCTGTCCAAAAGCCCAAACTTTAACAAACAGAAATTTTAATTCCGGTACCGAAAAGTTATAAATTTCAGGCCTAAAGCTTACGTCGCGTATTTTGTACAATCCAAAACACCCAAATACACACGCATTCGCTCAAATTTAAACTTTAAGCGCCCCCAAAAACACACTCTCATTCAATCTGCTCTATTGTAAAACAGAGCATTGTAAAAGTTAGCTTTGTAACTTCGGAAAGTGAATTTAAAACCTTTTCTTTAGCCGGGTTGGTTACAATGAAAGCCTCTCAGGATTTTGAATACATTCGGGAATTTTCCTGCATAATACAAAATATAGATTTAACCCTGCAAAATGTATTTGATTTATGACTTTTAGCACTAGTCTTGGGTCCTATATAATTTCTTGTTTACCGCAGAAAATTGATTGTTTAAGGTGTGCGTCAACTAATTTTAATCGTTTAATTATTCTATTGTTATTTCATTTTGGCTGGATTATTGATAGCCTTATTACAGCCTCTTATGTTAGTTTTTTGCGGGCTAGTGGATAACTTATTCTATTTATTATTACTTCTGTTTAATTCAGTGGCGATCGGTGGTCAGCAAAAGAGGTGAGGCCAAAACAAGTTTTCTATAAAACGTCAATATTTTAAAAAGAATTTTGATACCAGGGGCGGTTCTACGGGGGGGCCTGGGGGGGGGGGGGGGGGGGGGCCAGGACCCCCCAACATTTCTGAAAAAAACTATAAAGTTCATGTCACTGATAAAAAAAAATTCCGGGTGCTTTATTATTTACATAAATTGATACAATTTAAGCATGATCCTAAAAAATTTTGGGCTGTGGCGTTATTTGCTTGCGAAAGCTACGAAAAATTGTTGCTGCGCCCACTGGCGTATATAAGGGGAGGGGGGCTGCCGGGCTACATTTTCATCTCACGCATGGACTCTTAATTTAAATCTTTAAATAATTTATTCTTGACTTAGATTACAAAGGTCTTGTAGGAAACCTTTAGCTGTTAAACTTTTTTTCCTTCAAAAAGCCCTGTTTTATATAGGGATTAAGGTTTCACACGCATATCGTTTTACTTATTGATTTTTGATGCAATTTTAAAGGAAAGAGCTATTTTAAATCAACAAAAATATAACCCAATGCAATAAAATATTTTTACAACAAAAACAATTTGGTATTTATTTCTTAAGAGAATAATTAAGGTAAACATTTCAATTGAAACATTTTTTATGGAAGAAGTGTGATAATTTATAGTAAATAAAATAGTGCGGGATGAAATGAGAATGCTTTATTGGGAATATAAATATACGGCACTTAAGAAGAAGTATTTCCAAATCTAAGCATTTGCACCAAAAACTGCTCTTAGATCTACGCTCCTAAAATAAATGTTTTCTGAAAAAATCATCAATTTTGGCGTGGTGAGCGATATTTACTTTTTTTTAATCATGAAAAACCGAGCCCGGAAAACGCAGGTTAGAGTCATACATACGTCTTATGTTAAAATTTTGGATTGATATTCATATTTTTCACAATTATAAAAAATGTTTTTTTTTAATAAAGAGCCAGCTAGGAATATCAAAAAATAATTTAATCAACCATGCAAAGGGGGAGAGGTAATAATTTAATTTTCGAAATTTGATGTGTAGGTGAATTTTAAACGAACTTTGGGCGTGGCCCCGAAATTTTTTTAGAAATCATGTAGTTTAGGAGCGTAGATCTAAGAGCAGATTTTGGTGCAAATATTTAGGTTTTGAAATACTCCTTCTTAAGTGCAGTTTTGTATATTCATAATAAAGCATTCTCGTTTCTTCTCATACTATTTTTTTTATTATAAATTATCACACGTCTGCCATAAAAAATATTTCAATTAAAATTTTTACTTTGATTTTCCTCTTTAAAAATAAATACTTAATTATGTTTTTTGTAAAAATATTGTATTGCATTGGGTTATATTTTGGTTGATTTAAAATAGTTCTAAAAACGGGAAAACGGAACAGACAAGTATATAATAGAAAAAACTATAAAATATTATTCTTTTTACTCGTTTTCCTTTAAAATTGCATCATAAATCAATAAGTAAAACGATATGCGTCCGAAACCTCAATCTCTATATAAAACAGGCATTTTAGAAAGAAAAGTTTAAAAACTAAACGTTTCCTACAAGACCTTTGTAATCTAAGCCAAGAATACATTATTTAAAGATTCAAATTAAGATTCCAAGCATGAGACGAGAAATTAGGTTGCAATTAAACTTTTAGACCCGAGCTCCTAGGCTCGGAAGGGGGGGGGGGGCTTCAACCCGGCATCCTCCCCCCCCTTAAATACGCCACTGCAATTACCCTTTTTGTAGAAGATTAAATAAGTTACTTAATCTAACAACACTTGTGATTTTAAATGTGAAATAATCTTCCTTCTCTTCCAAAATAGCAAGTATACCTAAAAGCTTATAAAGAAAATAACATGGAATATTCCCATAATTTCCATACACTTTTTCCTCGACACAAAAAAATAGAATAAAACATGGTCGCAGAGACAGAATAATTCGAAAGTGTTTTCGCAAAGCCCCATGGAAATAATTTGTCACCGGGCGGCGTGAATATCCTCGTTTTTTCGGAAATAACATTTAAATGAAAAATCGTCAACTAAATTAAGGTCCTGTGGGAGCTTTTACGGGATGAATGGACAGTGAAAACGATTCCGTAAAACTTTTTAATTTAAAAGTTTAAGAGTAGATAGAGCTGTATAAATTATTGTATTATTTTTAAGTTTTCAGTTTTTTTTTGTAAATTATAGGGATTTTTAAATTTTTAAAATGGAATATATATTTTTTCTTCTCCCACTTTGAAATGTGCTATTTCCTTGACACTAAAGTGTTTAAAAAAATGGGCTATGTCGGTTAACTGAACAGATATGATTTCATATCCATCCTAGTTAGGATATGAAACTGTCCAATCCTAGTGGTCAATTACAAAGAAACCAAATTTACATGTTGTAAATTTCACTAGTCGTTTTCTGACGCTTGACAGAAGTGAGGTTAAGAATGTACTTCAAAAATATGCAAATCTGGCAGATGAAAATTGTTTTTTTTTTTAAATTTAAATCAAATTATTTATTCCAGATTCTAGACATACACAATTTTTTCCTTAGGTGCACGAAATGGTGCGAAAATTGATGGTATAATATCAAATTATGATTCTACCAAAGTATTGTTATTTTCTGATCGAACTAAAGATTTGAGTACCGATGCAATGTGTTATTTCAAAAATCTCCAGTTTTAAACTTATTTCTAGACACTTAATTGAAGATTTAATGCATAAAATGTATTACATACCTACAAAATGAATGATTGGTTCTTTGCCATGCACATATTGGTCCACAGCGATGTTTTCTAATATATTTTGAACGGGGATTTAACCCCAATCGATGTTAAAACTTTTATTATCCGCAACAGATATAAAAAATTAACTGGGAATTGTTCCTTAAATGGTGGAACATGAAGATGAGTACCTATATAGAACCAGATAGACGAAATTATAGAATTTCTAGAAAAAAATTAATTCCAGTTTTTACTAAAACTTTTAAAGTTGTTATTTTTCTAGTATTGCCACTTCTTATTCCACGTTGACTATGTTGCTAGTTTATAAATTGGCGATTATTTTGAAAAACTGTACCATAGCGAACATTAAAAGTTCATATTATTGTACAAAGGCTGCTGTATTAAGGTAACTATTTAAACCGACTCCTACAGTTATTTTGTTGTAGTTTCGGAGTTATACTTCTTATGCAAGCAGAAAAAAAACCACAAACCATTTTTTTTTTCTCTGCATTTCCACAAAACATTTAATTAAAATGGCTATGGTTGAGAAAAATAAATTGTTTATTTTTATTACTAATAAAAAATAGGTATATCGCTTTTGGTCTGTTATTCTGCAAAAGGCTGAATGTGAGAAAGATAGATATATTCAAAGTGATTTTGTGTAAATATAGAAATAACTTAACATAGTACACTTTGTATGTTACAAAATAAAATATATCTTTTTATTTCAATACATCGAAAAATATATTTTTCCTGTCACGCTTTGCACAATTTAAAAGGAGATAAAAAAAATCAATCACCGGACACGTCAAAACCATTAGGATGGCAAAATGAGGCTTTTTCACCATCCGACAAAAAGCATTATCTATGTGTTGACGCAAAGATAAGTCCAGCTGTGAAATAAGAAAAATCTAGGGTCGACAATATATCGGTCGGTTGAAAATCACGACTTAAGTTTTAGTCCAGTAATAATGGCGTACAATGTTATACAGGGTGTTCCACGGTGGATGGAACGTAAGACGTTTATGGAAAACGGGTGATACGTTTTCTTCAAAAATTTGTTTACTCAGATAAACAACCCCGATCTATCGTTTTAAAATATTTTCAGCAATTTGCCCGTTCTGCCCGAAACTGCACTCTTAAAAATGACTTGGTATTTGGTACTAATTTTTATTTGTTCTCGTGTTTACGTTACAAAAAATAACTATTTATAGTTAGGAAAACAAAAAAGATTTTTTTCTTGGTTATATTTACCAAAAAATGATGCCACCAGAACAAAGAAAATATCTTGTTTTCATATTAGTTGGCAGAAATAATATATTTTGTTTAGCTGAATTTTACACTGTATATATCCTATTTAAATGTTACATCAGGGTTCTTACAAACTTGTATTTATCAATTAAGCTTGTTGTAATAACACATTATGAATTTGTAGTCCCTATTCATTTTTTAAGATACATTCTTAGTTACCAGAACTAATTTTTCTTTTCAAGTAATATTATTCTTCATATTATTTATAACTAACGGCATCAACAGAGACTTGACCCCTTGCCCGATGGGTGACATGTGACATCATTCTAGCCAGGACTGTCAGGAAGTTATGTTTATGTTAGTGTGCTTTTGCGGTTTCGTGTCCATTTTTTCGTGTTTTTAAGGCAATAATTGGCCATTTTCATGGCCGTGCCCGTGTGGAAAATGGATGTGACAATATTTGGTGTAATTTATTTGTGTTTGTTGTCTTTCTTGTGTACGTTCTTATTGGCAGAAGGAAGTTAAATCATAAGTAAGTAAACATTTTATTTTTTATCATTGGAGTTGTACATTAGAAAGTTTAAATGAGGTTTTTATTAAGAATGGCAAGGTGACTCGATGGGAAATAACTTAAAAATATTTTTTTTTGTTTTGTTTTTATTCTACGTTCCATTTCTATAAAAGAACTTCATCTTGATGACTTTTTAATCTGACCAAGTACAACAAATTTCATATACCTAGCTGTATATTTTAAATAGAAAGTCCAGGGGATATTTTTTGTTTTTTAATAATCGCAGTTGCAGATAAAAAAATTTAAATAAGGAGAATTCAGTTCTATAAGCAATTGAACAACCCAAAAGGTTGAGTAAAATAAGTCAAAAATCTAGTGTTTCTGTTTGTTTTGCATAAGTATGTATTATAAAGAACATGAGAGAACAAGGACATTGGAAATAATTTTTTTTTAAGAAACCATAATATCCCTGATAATTTATCCCAATTAGTTTACGCATACCTAATAGAGTAGTAATACCAAGGCATTTTTTTAATTAAATGGGAACCTAGGAAGGAATATTTTTCGTTACTAAGTATAAATTACATATGACATTTTTTTTAGAAATGAAACAGACTTTTTTTAAAGTTATTTCTATCAAATAAACTTGCTAATTTTGCCATGCGTTATAAGCAGTTCATTCAAACTTTCTAATGTGCAACTGCAATGACAAAAATATAAAATTTTTACTTATTTATGATTCAACTTCTTTCTTACAATTAGAAAGTACAGAAAAAAGATAATAAATACAATGTTGTGACTACATACGTAATTGTTACTCTATGAAAATTTTAAGTTGGGCCCAAGTAAATGATTGCTTTGGCAATATTTGTAGATTGCATCATTAACAAAAATAATATTTCCTTGAAAAAAAATTTCAATTTTCCATATTTTTACATATTAGTTGTGAAAACTAATTTTAAAAGCGGGAGTACCATATAAATTTAGTCATTCGTATATAAAATTTCGTTGTGACAACTAAAATGTGTAGGTTGGGTTGGTTAATGTTATTAATTAGTTCAACAGTTCAATAACGACAATTTTTTTTGGTTGTACAAACTAATTTTTGGGTTGAGTCCGATTTCACGAAAATAAATAGTTGTCAGAACCAAATTTTAGTAATCCATACCATGTTATTTTTAAGAGTGTGGTAAATTTTGTCCGTATTTTATCTGCTTTTTCTTACTTTATAAATTCATGTTTTGTTAACTTTAAACGCGCATTCTGCTGTAAAGGGTTACAGGAAAAATCCTCCTCCTCCAATTTAACTGAACTATTACGGCCGGGCCAAACGACACAAAATCTCTATGACGTGCGAATTCGCTTGATGGATGAAATTGAGTTTTTTCTGTCATTGGCGGGGAGAAAAACGATGGTATAGGTCAAACCTTTTAACATACTTTACTTGAAGTTCGGTGGGACGTATTTTTTTCGTGTTTTTGCAAATGTATCCGGCAAAATTTATTTCACCAGGAACATGTTTTATCGATTACGTTCCAAATTTCCTTTCGCCTAATTTTTTTTTTCATGAATAACAGCCTATCGTAATTTTTCCTACCTTTTATTCTTTTATTAAAAATCTTAACATCGACAGTTTTTTTGTTTTGTCATTTCTTGCCCTTTTTTTTAATTAGGTTTTTTACTCCTTCGCTCGCTGCCAGGGCTATTCCCGAGGGGACCTACAGCTTAACGTGGGTACCGAACCACGATCCCTATTCATGCGACACTCCTCCCAAGGGCTATATCAACATCATAGTAAAAATTCCGAGTGATATGGATAATCCACTCAAGTTCAACAGTATATTTTTACTACGACCAAACTTACGAACTTTATGCTAAGAAATGTTTAAAAAAAAGTTTGCAGTCGGTCGGGCTTGAACTCTCGACCATTGGATCCAAAGTTCGAGGTTTTCCCGTTCGGCCACATGCTCATATCAGAAATTAGGGTAAAACTAACTTTTTATAACAATGTTGTCAACTAATGGAAAATTTCCGGATTCATGAGAACAAAGCACAGAGGAATGATAGGTCGGCGTTGTCTCCAATACGGTTAACTGGAATAGCGTACTTTTCCCATCACTTAAGTGTAAAGAAAACAGCAAATTTCTATGTGGGAGTAGAAAAATAGTATATTATACCCAGTAGGAAAAGCTGAACATTCCCGGATGACCGTTAAGATTGTATGTCGAGGTGCAAGCCGAGACTGACAATACGGAGTCCGGGAATGTGGCTTTTTCTACGAGGTATACATACTATTTTTCTGTAAATCGAAAATTAATAAAAGTACATAACTTATTACAATCAGCTTGTTTATATTTTGAAATAAATATTACTGACTTTGTTCATAAATAAAGGATGCCATTAAATATTTGTGTTGTAACTATGGAAACACAGTAATATTGAATTGTCAAGCTTAACATATTTTAGTTTATAAGTAGCTGTACAGAATAGAAGTTTATACAACAAGAGTGGATATGGTGTCCATATCGCACGAGGAAATAAATTGAGCACGACGCCGTAGGCGGAGTGCTCAAACTTCCGAGGGCAATATGGACAATCCACTCCAGTTGAACAGTATATTTTTTCTACGACCTTATGCTAAAAAATGTAAAAAAAAGTTTATAGGTTGACGGACTTGAACTCACGACCATTGGTTTCATAGTCCAACGCTCTACCTCTCGACTATCGAAACCTTAAAATAATTATGGGAAAACCAACTGATAAATGATGCTACATGAAATTAATTTTCTATGCACATTCAGCAGGTTGCATTATTGATAAATCTATTATAAATGCGTCTAGATTTTATTTTATTGAACAAATTAATAACAAATGTACCATATGCATTTAAATTATATAATTTAGTGTCTTGAAAAAAAAGGCGGAGCCTCAGTAAAAATAATATACTGTGATTGGTCAGTACTTTTATGAACAACAATGGCTTCTATGTAATTGACTACTGTGATTGGTCAGTTTCATTACCTATATAGCATGGATATGAGATTTTCCCGCACAGTTAACTGGAATAGCCTACTTTACTCGCCACTTAGTGTAAAGGAAACGCCAAATTTGCATGTAGGAGTAGAAAAATAATATTTCCTTACAGTACAATAATAAATATTTCCCAACAGTTATTTGCCGTTGCCTAACAACGACTAAGTGTGAGGAAATATTGACATTTTCTTTCAGAAATGTTATCAAAAAAGTCAATATTTCCGATCGATTTTCGGAAAATTATCTTCTCCCGAAATTAATTCCCTCATGATTTCATCGCTCGTGAATTATTCTCGTTCGGTCTTGTATAAAAAATAACTAAATTTCACATTAATTGGAGAACTAAAAGTTTTAAATTTAATTTTTAAGGTACATCCCTCTAGATAATTGTAGTTGTAGTTTTTGTTTCTCCAAGTAATTGAAGTTGTCCGCACACCGTCACATATTGTGTACAAAACATTAAACTTCTATAATGGAAAATGTTCGAAGTTTCGGCTCATAAAAACCAATTTTACTTCATGAGCCGTAACGGTCCATTTTATCTTAAGGTTTTATGAGAAAAATGGAACAGAAATAGACAAATTTTATACGTATATATAAAGACTGCAAAATGCAGTAGTAACCAAAAAACCGGTTTTAACGGTTTAACATGTTAAACCGAAAGTTGTAACTTTTAGATAGGGAATAAAAAATTAAGATAGGGAGGTGAAAACCATTTTTCTCTAAGATGAACCGTTCCAATGTTACAGCCTGTCAAAGTCTGAAAATGCCGTATTTTAAACGTCAATATCTCAAAAACTATTGAATTGAGACATATGACATTAACAAAATAAGCGTAGAATTTTGTGAGGAATCAAAAAATAATATAATATGTAGGGTGTCTCATTTAAAAAAAGTATCTTTTGGACACCCTACTTTTTGGGCTCACCCTGTATAATTCAAAATATTTTTAAAATGTGCCTGATATCCAACCATACCTTAACACAAAAGCTTACTGTCGACAAATTTTATCTTCAAGGCATAAAATTACCCGGTACAAAGCGCCGCTGGCCGAAGTTTTGTGACGTCACGCAATCGACGCCTTAAACTTTAACCCGCTATTTATCAGCAATGGTTAGTCGTAGAATGACGAGGTTTGAACCGTTATTCTTAGATTCTTGTGTACTAAAACTTTAATTTTTGGCGCACACCCCCTTTAACCAGTTCCGATGATCCTCTAGCATTTGAAAGCATTGGACACGCAATTCCCCTGGCACCGTCTATTAATTTGCTGGGGGTCAATCTGGGTGGTAATATGTCTTGGCATGATCACGTTGCCGCAATTGCTAAGGCAGCTGCACAGAAACTTGGTGTACTTTTCCGCACCAAAAGGTTGTACACACCTCATCAACTTTTGACACTCTACAAAGCCCAGATTCGACCATCATTAGAATATTGCTCTCATGTCTGGAGCTCTGCACCCAAGCACACCCTTCGGCTACTGGATTCCATTTAAAGGAGAGCCGTTCGTCTGATCGGCGACCCCGAGCTGACCAAGACCCTCGATAGCCTGGAGCATCGAAGACAGGTTGGTGATTTGGCTCTCTTTTACAGATATTTCCATGGCAGGTGTTCGACTGACATTGCCCACTTGATTCCAACTAGAGCAATTCAAAACAGAAATACACGGCGAACCACTGCCGCTCATCCATATGTTGTTCAGCTTAGTACTCCTCGAACTTCATTGTTCAAGAATTCTTTCATCTGGAGAACGTCATCTTTGTGGAATGATCTTCCTGAGGTCGTGTTTCCCAATGACTACAATCTTTAACGTTTCAAGACCAACGTTAATCGCTTTTTTCGCACTCGCACCGCTCCCAGAGCGCCTTAAAGGATTTTTCTTACAGTGCAGGTGTTTTATCATAAAAAAAAAATGGTATAGGATACCGCATTGCAATAAATTAAAAAAGAGGGTACTTAATAATATTTTGTTATGTTTTTTAAATATCTCGATGTATTATAGAAGCTTGTCAAATAGAGAAATATTGAAATATTAAATATTAATATAACTATAATTATAGGCTATTATGAAGCTTTAATACAGATTACCTTGACAGATTTGAGTAATATCCAGCCTGTAATTACCTGCCGTATTAACCCATAATAGTTATCACTACGAGGATATGTTTATGCAATTGGGATTATACGTAATTATATCCTACATGAAATAATTATTAATTTCAATAAGCTCTCATTACAATAACAATTAATTTGTTTTTTATAAATGACACAATTTTTTTTATGAGGGTTCATTGTCACTCATTAGTGACATTTTGCCAAACAACAAAATCTCCGCACTGGCTGTTACCTGCAACCGGATTCTCGATTCGCTGGAAATAATTATATTCGCCGCTGCATATAAAACAGGTTTTTACAAAATTGTTTGTGTGGATTCCGAGAAAATTACGTTTAAAATAGCGTTTAGGGGGATTTTGTTGGATGGCAAAATGTCACTATTATTCCAGCGGCCCAAAAACTATTTTAAAATTAATAATATAATTTGTACATAAATCTAATACAATAAATTCACTATACAGAAATTAAATTTAAAAAAAATCATAATATTCTTCGTCATCTGAGAAACTGTAATCTCCTCTTAACGTTATAATTAACGGATCGATAGCCCGATCGATCAGGTGGTCAAGATCCCCATTTTCTCCTCTTCTTTAATGACATGATGGACTGCTTTTCGCCAGTTCTCTGGTGTCACTTCCTTAATGGTTTGATCAAACAGTGGCTTAACGTCATTTTGAATGTCGTGTTGTGTCTTGCTACAAATCCTTTCACTTGCGCCTACATAAGTTCTATAGGACGTAGTTAGTCATCATAAATGATTTAATGCACAAAAAAAACCTATGGCCGACACCGAAATTGAGCAGAACTGGACGGAATTTCCCATTTTATTACCCTACACCTTTCTGATATAGTCTATAATTTTTTGTGTAATCCGTTTCAAGAAAACCGCAATTTAACATGGGTAATTATAAAGCGTTCGGATTCACTTATTACTCGATCTACTTACCGGGATTAAGTTTACGAATAAACGAGATTTTCTTCGAAATTCCGAGTAATACAAATTTAATATCTAATTACGACTTTATATTCAAAATGGATTTACGTTTTACGTCATTTAAAACTCAGGTAATGATTTTCTACATAATTAAATAGAAAACAGGCTATTGAATGCTGCATTTCATAATGAAATGAAGTGTAAGTCAAGTGCCTGTAAATTGTAATGTCTGACTAGTTTCGTTTAATTGATATTAAATTTTTATAGTAAAGGAGTTGAAGGAAGGTCCGTGTTATACACTTCAACGATGAATTTTTAAATTAAATTAGGGGGAATCGAATAATATTTCTAAATTATTATTAAAAAAAACATAACGTTTACATTACAACAAAAACAAAAAACAATTAGGTAATTATTTATTAAGATAAAAATTAAAATAAAAATAAAACATTTTGTATGGAAGAAGTGTATACAGGGTGTCCGGTAACTTATGGGCCGTAAAGTAACTGGAGATACTAGACATTAAACTAAGCCGATTATGTCATATAAGTTTTTTCGGATCGTTACTTTTTTTTTAGTAATTTAATTATGTGCTTTGTTTTTTTATGCTTTGGGATGTTTAAAGGGAAATATCTCGAAAACCGTTAAAGATATTAAGATTAATCAAGTACACTTTTTGACTCAGAAAATGCCCTTCTTTAAGAAACTATAATTGAAAAACACCTAATATCACAGGTAAGAAAAAAAATCATAGATTTATGAAGCCCAGTGTATGCAACTAGCGCCCTCTAGTTTGAAACTTAAAAATGTCTACAAATTCTTATTTCTTGCTCATAAAAACATAATATTGCCAACTTTCAATTCGATTCAATAAACTGTTTTAAAATTATGGCTTATTTTCGAGAATAAACTTTTACTTTCAACACCCTGTATCTCTAGAACGAGTAACAATCCGAAAAAACTTATATGACCTAATCGGCTTAATTTGATATCTAGTATCTCCAGTTACTCTACGGCCCATAAGTTACCGGACACCCCGTATATATTTATATTATAATATAAAAAATAGCGCGGGAAGAAACGAAAATGCTTTGTTAATATACAAAACGGCACTTAAGAAGGAGTGTTTCAAAACTTAAGCATTTGCACCAAAAACTGCTCTTAGATTTACGCTCCTAAAATACATGAATTCTGAAAAAATCATCAATTATGACGTGGTGAGCGATATTTACTTTATTTTTAATCAAAAAAAAAAAAAAAAAATGAGCCCGAAAAACGCTGGTAAGTCATACATACGTCTTATGTTAAAATTTTGGATTCACACCAATATTCATATTTTCACAAATCTAAAAATGTTTTTTTTTTAATAAAGAGCCTGCTAGGAATATCAAAAAAAAAAAAACATTTACAAAAACAAATTTAATCCAACCATGCAGAGGGGGAGAGATAAAAATTTAATTTTTGAAATTTGATAGTAGTTAGGTGAATTTTAAACGAACTTTGGGCGTGGCCCCGAAAATTTTCGCTTTCTTCACTAGGTACAATATCATGAAATACATGTAGTCCCGACTGTCCCTATTTCCAGAAAAAATATGTCCTACTTACGCCCACTGAGCCCCCTCGTGCATATTTTCTCGCTACGTCACTGATCGGCCAAATCAATATATTTAAAATAATATCAAAAGGATGGTAAACTTCAATTAAACTCAATAGAGGCTAAAGCTATTAACCAGACACTTTCCCAGAGCTAACTACATGGCCTTTTTGTATAGAAGTTCCGCTTTGTGTGACTAAACACCAACAAGTAGACGCAATTAGTGAATAATTGATACTTTGTGACACTCTCAACTATTATTTAACATTAAATCAATGAAAATTACATCGCCAGCCATTATTAAATACCTTGTGCTTAATCAATCATACCTTAATGTGTTGTTGAAATTATACTTTGTGGTGAGTAATGATGGAATAAATTTAACATTAAATTTTAAACTATATTTAAAAAACCAATACACAGGATACAGGGAAAAAAAGCAAACTCAAATTTCATCGATTGTAAAATTTCAAAAGAAGCAAATTAAATTTATAATAGTAAAGTGTCATTAGGTATGCAAAGGAACTACAAAGTGACCTTACGAATATTTAAGTCACTTTTATAATTTCCTTGCAAAATTATTTCTTTTCATCCAGTGCAGGTAGTACCATTCGGGTTTGAGTGAATTTATGGGTTTTGCCTATTGTTATCCATTCGCAAACACTGAAAATAGTGTGACAAAGGCGTGCATTATGTACTAGTATTAGGTATACTTATTTTTTTATTAAATATTATAAAAAAATAAAAAAGACAAAAAATACATTATACAGAAATTAAATTATAATAAATCATAATATCCTTCGTAATCTGAGAAACTGACATCGCCTCTTAACGTTATAATTAACGGGCCAACGGTCCGATCGATCAGGTGGTCAAGATCCCACATATTCTTCTCTTTTTTAATGACATGATGGACTGCTTTTCGCCAGTTCTCTGGTGTCACTTCCTTAATGGCTTGATCAAACAGTAGCTTAACATCTTTCATTTTGAATGTCGTGTTGTTTCTTGCTACAAATCCTTTCACTTGCGCCCATATAAGTTCTATAGGATTTAGTTCACAATGATATGGCGGTGTGCGCAGCACAGTTACACTATGTTTTTCAACTATATCTTTTACGGCATATTTCATAAAACGATGTTTGTTTAAATTTGCTATAGCTAATAGTTCCGTCTGTTTCAAATTATCTTCTTGGTTTTCTTTGGTTAGTTGTCATAAATAATTCAATACACAAAATTTACCTACGCTCATGGCCGACAAGGAAATCGAGCCGAACTTTACGTAATTTCACATTTTATTACTTTACACCTTTCTTCTCTTTCACTCGTTATCGAACGGAAAATACCAGCTTGTCATTCTTGCCTTGTCTGTGTTTTTATTTATATGTGAAATATTGTGGAATTATGCGTTATGAAATTTATCAAAATTAAAGAACACTGCGATTTATGTTACCGTTTTGGTGATGTAGAATTGACAAAGTCCGTACTTTTGTTCCAATTGTTCTTTAATTTACTTATTTTCTCAGTGATGGCTTAATAATACCAAGAAGTACAAACCTTGCAGTGGTAGGCTATGGGGCTGCAGCCCTCCAGACTTACCAGAATAAGCCCTTGGTAATCAAAGCTCGTAAAGCGATGCCGCAACAATCTATGCACACTTGGCAACCAACATCGGGTTATTCTGTGCTGGGTTCCTGGACACTCCAAAATAGATGGCAACGAGGCTGCCGATGCGCTCGCAAGAGAGGGCGCAGGCATGCCAGCTGATCTAGCAGACAATACAGTGAACAAACCACTGGGATTGGTCAAAGAGGAGATTGACTACACGGCCAAGCAGCTTGCACAGAACAGATGGACAGGGTTGACAACCTGTAGTACATCCAGGAAACTGTGGCCCACATTCGATAAAAAGAGAACCGCAGAGCTATTGAGACACAGTCGAAAAGACGTGAAAAATATTACTGCGGTTGTTACCGGACATTGCCTCTTCGGTAGACATGCCGAACGTATGCAAATACCCACTAACGACTTCTGCAGAAGTTGCAGAGATGAGGAAGAGGAAGAAAGTATTCAACATTTTCTGTGTGAATGCCCTGGCCTCGCAAGAAGGAGGTTCACTACTCTGGGTGAATCATCTTTCGCTAGCCTGGAGGAACTAAGCAACTTACAACTTGGACGGCTGAGCAGATTTCTGAACAGTAGTGGCTGGTTTGAATGAGTTGTTAAAATCCTTCCGCGGTTACGTCGCACTAACCATCAGAGATTTGATGAAGGTGGGTTCTACGGAATACGTGTGGTATCACAACGGACCTAATCAGGACTACGTGAGACTGTTTGGTCAGAACCAAGGGTCTGCCACTCTTACCTAACCTAACCTAACCTAAGCCCTTGGTACATTCCTTACGTAATGTACCATCTAGACTAATCTAAAGTATAACCAAAAGTACAAAATTAAAAGTTTGTCAACTCTGTTCCATTATTTGTTGATTTTTGTTTTCGATTTACTAAACGTTCCTTTCAAAATAAAAGTCGTGATCATTTATTTGCAAAAACTGGGTTTTAATAGGCAATTAACCGGTTTAACGGTTTGCCATGTTGGCAAAATATCAGCAAAGGTTAACCCTAAAAATACCGATAAATACTAGTTATAACCTCTGTGAAAGATTTATAGACTTTCAATAAAATAACGATTTAAAACGGTTTTTAATGAGTTCCGCTCTTTCATTTAAATATCAATTTACCTACTATAGCAGTGGCGTATTTAGGGGGGCTGCCGGGTTGCTGCTCCCCTCCATTCCTCGAGTTCAGTGGCAGATCGTCAGGTGAAGTAGGTGAAGGGGCTCTTTATCTTTTATATTAAGATAAAACCAGGTGAAAAGTTTTTCGACAATATTAAATATTAATATACCAACCAATTCAGCTACCATTTTAGTCCTTAAAATATAATTATGTTCGAATTAATATTATTAATTTATTTCGAACACTCGTGCATTTTGGCGCGCCCCAGCCACCGTATCCGTTAGCTCAAAGCAAGTGAAGATTCAATGCCCAACATGGCTTTAATATTCACCGTTGCTATGGTTACGTGACGTCAGTCACGCAAACAGCATGTAACAATTTGCATTATGATGAAGGACAATTTAAGAACAGATCAGTCGTATGCACCATTGTTTTAGCATTGGTTCGCCTAACCTTAAGGTATTTATTTTAAGGCTTCGCAAAAATTACGGACATAGATATCGTTTTTTCGTGATTTACTGTGTAATTAAAAAGTTTTGTTTTTATTTTTCATTTAATTCAGTAGTGTATGTAGCTATGCATCCACGGTTGATGGACAATAATTATAAATACGAGTGCATTTTGGCGCGCCCCAGACGACTGAGCCCATTAGCTCAAAGCAAGGGAAGACCCAACGCCCAACATGGCTTTAATATTCACCACTGTCATGGTTACGTGATGTCAGTCATGCAAACAGCATTGTAATAATTTACATCATGATGAAGGGCAATTAAAAAATAGATCAGTATTAAGCACCATTGTTTTAGCATTGGTTTGCCTAACCTTAAGGTATTTATTTTAAGGCTTCGCAAAAATTACGGACATAGATATCGTTTTTTCGTGATTTACTGTGTAATTAAAAAGTTTTGTTTTTATTTTTCATTTAATTCAGTAGTGTATGTACCTACTTAGTTGTGTGTTTTAAAAATTAACCAAATTAATGACATAGTTTGTAATTTGTTGGAAACTCCATTCAGTCGTTGGACAGATGAGGATAAGAGTGACGTTTTGTTACACGAGTTTTTAGTCAATATTTGTTTAAGTACCCGCACTATACCTAGGTTAGGTAAGAGTGGCAGACCCTTGGTTCTGACCAAACAGTCTCACGTAGTCCTGATTAGGTCCGTTGTGATACCACACGTGTTCCGTAGAACCCACCTTCATCAAATCTCTGATGGTTAGTGCGACGTAACCGCGGAAGGATTTTAACAACTCATTCAAACCAGCCACTACTGTTCAGAAATCTGATCAGCCGTCCAAGTTGTAAGTTGCTTAGTTCCTCCAGGCTATCGAAAGATGGTTCACCCAGAGTACTGAACCTCCTTCTTGCGAGGCCAGGGCATTCACACAGAAAATGTTGAATACTTTCTTCCTCTTCCTCATCTCTGCAACTTCTGCAGAAGTCGTTAGTGGGTATTTGCATACGTTCGGCATGTCTACCGAAGAGGCAATGTCTGGTAACAACCGCAGTAATATTTCTCACGTCTTTTCGACTGTGTCTCAATAGCTCTGCGGTTCTCTTTTTATCGAATGTGGGCCACAGTTTCCTGGATGTACTACAGGTTGCCAACCCTGTCCATCTGTTCTGTGCAAGCTGCTTAGCCGTGTAGTCAATCTCCTCTTTGACCAATCCCAGTGGTTTGTTCACTGTATTGTCTGCTAGATCAGCTGGCATGCCTATACCTAGCTCTTTACCATTTTTTAAGACCGGGAGCCACCACTGCTCGAGCTTTGAAGTTCGGGGTCTAATAATCTAATTTCAACCAAATTTTTTCGTCTTACACCTTCAACTAATATTTTATATACGGCCACATTCCGCTACATTTTAACAAATTTTATTCACCGTTAAATTCTATAAAAATTTACATATTACCCTTTATGATTTGTTAAAAAAATGGTAGCCTAGATAAATTTCCTTTGTTTTAAAATGTCCATAACTTTGGTAAAACATGGTAAGTGGTAAAGAGTAGGTCATGGAAACGGTAAAATTTTAACCTCCTTTATAATATAAGTTTGACGTGCTTGAAAAAAATGTATCCGTGAAGGCTATTTTATTTACAACCTATTTTTTAGAAAAACAGCGGAATTTCTCGATTTTTTAAAATGGCAACTCGTATTTGTTTTATTATAATAATATTGTTCATTAAATTATCTTTTTAACGGCGTATCACAAGTTAATAATTATTTATTAGTTAATAGTAGACATTAACAAGAAATATCATAAATCTCTAGACCCATATAAGCCATAAGAAGTTTTGTCAAGACCAGTCTAGTATGCCGCGGAAAACAAAAGCATTATTTCTGCTTTTATTAGACCAAAATGTCAAATTGTGTTAAATAAAATTACTAAGATTGAAATGAATGAATTGTTTAAAATAAAAAATAAAATAGTCTTAACGGATACATGTTTCAGTTCATTTTATATTATAAAGCAGGTTAAAATGAACCATTTTAACGTTTCCATCACTTACCTTTTTTTATCAAAGTTATGAATATTTTTGAAAACAAAGGAAAATTGATCTAGGCGGCCATTTTTAAAACAAATGAAAAAGTTTGATATCTCATTGAATGGAGAATTTTCAACAGAATTTACTTCCGGTTAAACCGGAAGTGAATTTAAAGGTTTTAATTGGCCGAAAAATGGCAATTTACAGACTAATTAACTCCTCAAATTTTTAAAATTATGGACAAAATTTGGGAATCAGCACTTTCTTTTGTCAACAGTTATAAAGGTATATTAAAAACATCACGTTCTCTTTAAACGAATCCTGTCCATGTTTATTAAAGGATTTTAAAAAGTTTTTAAATTTGGACTTTACAGATATTGAAGATTAGTAAAAGTTATTACAAAAAAAAATAATATTTTTTACAATACATACATACTTTTTTTACCATTTCTTTTCCGCATGAAAATAACTTTCTCACGCCCACATAAATACCAGCTTTTCAAATTTTAGCGCTTGTTAATTTTTAATCCTGAATAGAATCGAATAAATTAATAATTCTGTAATATATTTCCTGTCAAACAGGAAACTTCAACGTGCCGTTGAAATAGTCGCTAGGTGAAGCGGCCGGTAAAGCAGGCAAGACTGGCTAGTATAAAAATATATTGATTGTTGGAGGCTTCATTTTAGCAGTCATTGATGTGAACATCTCCCTTGTATAAAAAAAACATTAATTTTTGAATGTCAGGAAACTGAGCAAGTTAGCAACACAAATATCAATAAACGCCTGTTCCAACCACAACAGCAGAGATTTATAACATTTTAATTAACTTTGCTGCAAAAACAAAATTTAATGGGTTTTCGTATTTCCTTTGTAATATTGTTTCCGGAAAACATTCATAAATTATGTTGAAATTATTACCGTTATTTTGGGGTTGATTTGATCAGTAGGAATTATTAAAACATGATTTTTCTAACGCGCTAATAATAGTTTAAGAGTTCTTTACTGCATATAAAATACATATATTTCTTGCCATCACTGCCATTACTGTGTTTGGTATGTAACGATTCTTCGAATCTATAAATTAGCTTAAGAGGCTTTCATACCACCGTAAAACGCGGCATCGTTTCCTGGCTTGTTTAATTGAAAATTCAATACAAAAATTTTAATAAAGGGTTCACAAGATTTTCTAGTTTGGAGGATGATAACTTATTTAAAAAACAAAAAAATTAAATAGTATAATTACATTACAAGTGATGAAAGTGATACTCTTCAAATGAGGAAATATTTAGCACGAGGCGTCAGCCGAGTGCGGAAATTCTCCGAGCTTTAGAATAATCACTTTCACACGAGTGATGTATACTAATTTTCCTACAATTACAAAGAATCATTAAAAAAGTCTTTGATTTGTGAAAAAAATATATCAACAATAGTGTTGAAATTAGCATACTTAGGATTATGTTCCACTTATTATCTGGTTTCATAGTTTGTCAATAGGCTTTTCCTTTAGTTATAGTTTAACTTTTTCATTTTTTCATATTTTTTTCATAGGAAGAACTAATCCTGGATTGACTTCTCGATTAACTAGAATGAACATTTTTTTATTTAATCAAGGAAAGATGCATTAAATATAAATTTAAAAAATCCACCCAACAAGGAATATTTCAATTCAAAATAATTCTATAAATTATTTAATGTTTTTATATAAAAAAAAAGCTCTATTCTCTACGCTACCACCAGCGATAAAGATTTGTTGTTTAATACATACATGACACTCTCTTCAGCGCGATTTGTTTTTTCTGGTAGGTAATAAATTTTCCAGTATATATTATTAATATTTTTTATAATTTCGCATGGCGTATTTTCACACTCTAATTTTGAATCGCTCGACAAATACATGATAAATAAGTTAAACACTACAATTCACACACAACACTAGTGTTGAAATATTTTTTTTAAACGCGCGTGTGATATACGGCACTTTCTAGCCAAATTAACCGTGCTTTTTTTCTCATTTTCATAGGTAATCGTAGGAAAATATACTTGACAGGATGTAAAATTGAAGAATTTTTTAAGAAAAATCATTAGGTTCAATATAATCGAACATTAACTTTTTCTGCTGAACCCTTCGTTCTACATTTGAACCCTTATGTGCCCCAAGCCATAAACCCATACATTTTTTTTCTCTCTTTTTCATAATGCAAGTCACATTATGATTCTCTCTCCGTTCTACTCATTGAACCAGTTCTTTGTGCCTACAAATTTGGATGCTCCGTTAAGGTGATATCTAATAATATTTTTTTTTATTTATTCTCCTGAAGATGAATGCTTCTGCATTCGAAACGTGTAGAGAATTTTTAAACCCATAAAAAAAATTGTCTTTAATATAAAAGTGGAGGAAGACTTTGTGTTCTTATTCCTTTCCTTCTAAATTTCCACTCCACTTTAAGTATGGACTACTTCTTCAAGTTAAAACTTATTTTTATTCTTTAAACTTTATAATTATCGGTATACAAGAAAAAGTGTGTTTTTAAAGTGAACATGTCATAATTTTTTTAGACGAGAATCTTTTAAAAGATTTGAGTCTGCTGGGTCACATGGCGGTAACAATGTGCTTCAGTCGCAGCATCAGTAATAAAGTGATTTGTACCAGTATAAGATATATTGCGAAGAGAATGAAACAGATTAATTTATCCAAAATATATTTTAATTTTTTTTTACCAAAAATTCTGCCCCAAAAATCTAAAATCCCCGGACTTTACGGCAACACTCCAACTCAACAATCCAGCCATCAGTTTATAATTTTTCTTCGGGCGAAATTCCGGTCTCGGTGATAAATATCAAAAACAATATATTTCCTAATCACAACGAAACCAGGCCAAAATACAATATCGGCTATACCATTAATCTTATAACAGCAGCCCCTTTTTTTACCTCTTTATGTACAAGAAAGAGAAAAATTGAAAATATAACAGTTGGAAACAAGAAAGGAACCTTGTTCCGTATCCATCAATTCATTTGGGGGTTTTTATTGTGTAATTTGGCACAATTTGTTGTGATTTTTCTGTGTTCTTTATTTGCGGAAAGTATAGCTTTTAAGTAATTTATTATAAATAAACGACTTTATCCTTTTATTTAACAATTCTATATGATTTTAGTTTATGTTGAGTGGTAACTATAGTGGCGGCTCGTCAGGTAAAGTAGGTGAAGGGGGCTCTTCACAAAAAAAAATAAAACCAGGAGGAAAGTAATTCGACAATATTAAATATGAATGTACCAGCTACCATTTTACCCCTCAAAAAATAATTATGTTCGAATTAATAATATTAATTTAATCCAAGTGTAGCTATGCATAATAGGGCCACGGTTAACTCCGATGGACAATAATTATAAACACTTGTGGATTTTGGCGCGCCCCAGCGACCGTGTCCTTAGCTCAAAGCAAGTGAAGACCCAACGCCCAAAATGGCTTTGATTTTCACAGTTGCTATGGTTACGTGACGTCAGTCACGCAAATAGCATGTAACAATTTGCATTATGATGAAGGGCAATTTAAAAATAGATCAGTCGTATGCACCATTGTTTTAGCATTGGTTCGCCTCACCTTAAAGTATTTATTGTGAGGCTTTGCGAGACTTACGGTTATTGATATCGTTTTCACGTTATTTACTGTGTGATTAAAAAGTTTTGTTTTTATTTTTCAGTTACCTAATTCCGTAGTGTAAGTATCTACTTAGTATTATGTTTTTAAATAAACCCAATTAATGACATAGTTTATAATTTGTTGGAAACTCCATTCAGTCGTTGGACAGATGAGGATAAGAGAGACGTTTTGTTACACGGGTTTAAAGTCAATGTTTGTTTAAATACCCGCACTATACTTAGCTCTTCACCATTTTTTATGACCGCGAGCCGCCATTGGGCAACTACCAAAAATACAAAAAATAAATAAAATTACAAGTTACAGGTTGACATTTTTAATCAATGCTGGTGTCCGCAGCATCACCTGTTGAATTAAAATGACAAACAAACCGTAATCCTATTCGAATAAGTGAAGATCGGGTGGTTCAAAGACCCTAAAAAAGTCTCCTTACATCATGCGTCCAAAACATAACCTTTACAAAACGGGAAATATTTGAAATACTAAGAAATTCCGAGAAAGAGAGTTTTCAGGTTCTTAATCTTCCACTCCAAAATATTTCATTCCTTAAAAAAATCTTCAATTTTGGAGTAGCGAGCGTATATTTAGATTTTGATGCTCGCATAACAAAGAGTTTGTTGGCACGTGTCATGATCATATTAAACATTTCTTTGAGGAAAATGGCACGTAATTCCATCCCTGCTCTAGACTGTTACCAACTCGATTCTCAACTAGCCTAAACTAACAATATTTAGATTTTGTGTTGTCAGTAATTTGTGAGGAGAAATTATTTCCGTTATTGTTTTAAGCAAATAGAGTGCGGGTTTATTTTGAATTAAAAAGGTTAAATGTAGGCGTATTGTTAAGCGATATAATAATAATAGAACCAGTGCTGGCTCATGGCACAGTGGCGTCCATACAATATAGGCAAAAAAGCATTGCCTATCCTGGGAACAATAAAACAAACAGAAGTTATTTTTTTATATATTAATTTTTATCCGTGAAATCCAACTTTGGCAATTTATCTCTACATTAATATAATAAATCATAATATAGCACCGAAAAATTAATCCTATATCATTTCCACTAACGCATTCTTTGCTTATTTCTATCGTAAACTAGATCCCTGTATAAGCATTTCGTAAGACCGTTCTAATAGCAAAGATCTCGCTGTACATTAGCGTCTTATGCAAAAGCAAGCGAGAGAGCCGGTAAGAAGTAGGGTAGAAAGATAAATAAACCCGTCTCAACCTTTGACTTTCCTTCATCTATCAGCCCGCACCAAGAAAGCACGCGTTTAGTAAGTACATTGGTGCCAATCTTTAGGCTTTAACGTAGTTTGGAAAATGATTCGCTTTCTCAATATAAAATATGAAACACGCCTCTATATGTTTTATTATTAATTAGTTAAGTTAAGATATTGTTAAAGGGATAACGGAGAAGGTATCGTAAAATCAGAAGCACTTTTGTGACAACTAAAATAATTTTTGTTGATAGGTTCGGGGCGCCGTCGAGTTTCGGGGAAAAAATAAATATGGATGCTTTAGTTGTTACTATTGCGGCTAGCAGCGCGTCTGCAGAACGATCCTTTTCTGGATTAAAAAGAATTTATACCTATATACAAAACACACAGGCAGAGACACCCTTATTAACAATAATCTCTCTGGAGAGCGACCTTTTGCAGGATTTAAAACGCAAAACCAATTTTTATGACAATGTTTTAAAAGAATTTTTACGTAAAGCCCACCGAGTTGAACTCATTTACAAATAATATCGTTTTATTCTTCTTCTGCCAGTGTTTTTACCCCAAACTCAAAAACAAGACATTTTATGATAACATTAGAAATTTAGATTTTAAATGCTACGGAAGGTAAATTTTTGTCTTAAATACAATTTTTGCCTACCCTGAAATGATGGTTTTTATGAATGACACTAACTTAATTTAATAAAATATATACTTAATTTAAACAAAAGAAATTTTAAACCTTAAAAAATCGCGAATCAAAAAACTTGTTCTCTGAAAAGCCGTCATATCCAATAAAATATTTTCGAGCTTAAAATTTAAATATTGCTTAAAATAAACGCGCAATGCGACATTGCATTTAACTGAATGGGTTAATAAACTTTTACTAGCGCGCGATAACACTATAAATCTTGATTTTAGTTAAAGTTCAAATACAGAAAAATATGTTTAAACTTTTACACACTACTCCCAAACACGCTAAACCGATTTACGAATTTAAAACAAAAAACTCTGTTAAAACGGATTTAACGATGAAATAAAAATGTATCCAGTGACCAAAAATAAGTTCACGACATAGAGGATAAAAATTATCAGCAGAATATCGACAAAACTACTGGTGAAGCGGCGCATTTCAAAGATATGTAAATTTATAAAAAGTAAGGTTAGGTAACGAGATACAAAACAACAAAAAAAAATTATTTGGAAAAGTTGTTTAGAATTAATTTCTAGATCCATCCGCCAAATGTCTTGAATTTATTTAAAAAATTGAAAAATGTTATTTTTTAAAATATTTTTCCTACGACTACTTATGAAAATAAGAAAAAATCACGGTTAATTTGGCTAGAAAGCGTCGTATATCACAAGCGTGTCGAAAAAAATATTTCAATACTAGTGTTGAAATACACGGCACACTATTTAATTTAAAGATATGGTGCCAATTTGACAGACAACCCTTATTTATTAAAAACAACAAATTTTTGAAAGCAATACTTTTAATGTGTTTAATTTATTTATCATGTATTTGTCGAGTGATTCAGAATTAGAGTGTGAAAATACGCCATAAAAAATGTTAATAATATACTGGAAAATCTAATACCAGAAAAAACAAATCGCGCTAAAGAGAGTATCATGTATTAAACAACAAATCTTTATCGGTAGCGAGAGCGTAGAGAATAGAGCTTTAGCCTACAGATCGCAAAGTCACAGGTTCAAATCCCGTTAGGCGTATTTGGCTTTTTTTTTATAAAAACATTAAATAATTTATAGAATTATTTTAAATTGAAATCTTCCTTGTTGGGTGGACTTTTTAAATTTATATTTAATGCATCTTTCCTTGATTAAATTTAAATTTTTTCATTCTAGTTAATTCAGGATTAGTTCTTCCTTTGATATATAAAATATGAAAAAATGAAAAAGTTAAACTACAAATAAAGGAAAAGCCTATTGACAAACTATGAAACCAGATATTAAGTAGAACATAATCCAAAGTATGCTAATTTCACCACTAGTGTTGATATTATTTTTTTCAACACTAGTGTTGAAATATTTTTTTCACAAATCAAAGGCTTTTTTAATGATTGCTTGTGGTCGTAGAAAAATAGTGTACATTACTCGTGTGAAAGTGATTATTCTAAAACTCGGAGAATTTCCGCACTCGGCTGACGCCTCGTGCTTAATATCTCCTCGTTTGAAAAGTATCACTTTTCGTCACTTATTATACAGCGTGATCAGTTAAGGGTACGGATCGGCCATATCTCAGAAACTACTGGGCATAGAAAGTCAGGAAAAAGAAAATGGTAACTAAAGTGGCCATAAGAAAATCCTGGAAATAATTTTTAAGTTCCGCATTTTGCCGCAAGAGGGCGTAATTGAGAAGTTAATTTTAAAATTTTACATATCTCCGAAAATCCCACATTAAGGTATATCTTTGATAACACCATTAAAAAGATTGGACAATTATCCATCATTTTGGTCCTATGCGCATTGGCGTACCGACTTTAATAAGAGGGGGGAAGCTGTTGAAAGTGTAATCATTTAAATCGCTGTAACTTATAAACGACTTATCCATATAACCACCTTTTCTTGGTTTTATTTCATCACAAAAAATAATATAGCTTAAATAATTAATACTAATCTAATAATATTTGAAACTATAAAATAACTAAAGTCAAAATGGGCTTTTGTCACTTTAATACCAATAAATTGTTTTTCAAAGCCACCTTTGATATTTATTATATAATAATGACTGGTGGAAAGGTTGATAAAACGAGTTTTCTGTAAGTGTTTTAATGCGTTCGAAATTGCGATAGGGTTGTAATTAGAACAAATGTTTAAATTGTAATTCTGCATCGAATGACAACAATATAAAGGGGTTCCAATTTGAAATAAAAAAAATAAATTGCTTTAAAGTTTGCAAAATTTGACACTAAATTTTGGACACCCTGTACAATTCGTATTATTCAAACTTGGTTAACGAGACTTTAGGACCTTATTTATTAAGTACCCTTGTAGAATTTTAATAACGAGGCATTATTTTAATTTTTTATTAATTTTTAAAACCAGTGGTGCAAAACTGATTTTTTTTTAGTTTTTATTTTTTTTCGCCTATAATACTGAACCGATTTAAAAAAAATTTTTAGGGGTATGTAGGCAACTACAAGATGCATCCAAATAAGTAAGAAAAGATATGGCATGTAATCTAAAAAAACATATCCTTATGACGTCACACTTTTTTGGAACACCGTGTATAAACAAAAATATTTTCCTGAAATGCGCCCTAGGATACAGGTAAAGTCTGCAAAATATCAAAATCCTAACTTAATTAATAAGTGAGCTACAGAAGACGGGATGTGAGGCGCAGGACCCTGTATATTATAGGCCATACGCTAATTTTAGAACTAACCTATTTTTACTTCAGCACCCCCAGTGTTGACTGTCTAACTACGCCTATGTCCCGTCACCATTCCACGTTGCGGGTGATTTCTAAAGTACTTTCTTATCTGTTTTTTAAAATTATCTTTAAGATATATTTTAAACCTTAATGCACTATTTTATAATATATCGACCATGCAAAATTCTCGTCTGAAGCCGAAATCTGTGCCAGTTGACCTGAAACTCGATAAAATGATATTTTCCCTGGTTTATTCACAATATGCAGTAAAATATTTCCGAAAAAATTGCCCGATAGATTCGCCCTAGTCGAAATGGCGCATGAGAAATCTTGAAACATACGTGTTTTCCAATACCTGACGTTACAAATGTGAAGGGTAGAGTTGGGTGCGAAAATGTATAGGTGTAAATGTAACTAGTTTTGTCTATAGTCTATTTCAGAAAGGAGTAATAAAATGGAAAACTCCGTCCAGTTCGACTCAATTTAGGTGTCGGCCATAGGCACACGTAGGTAAATTTATTGCATTAAATTATTAATGATAACTGACCAACAATTTTAGAGAATTAGGTTAACGAGTATTAAGATGAAATAGTCTTGATTGTAATATTAAAAGTTGAAGTAGTTGTGTGATTTAATTCGGACCACGAGGACATGAATTAGTAGGTTTTTGAGGACTATTTTGGTGAAATGATAAAATATCTTCCAGCTAATTCAGTAGTAGTTTTATGGGTACCGCAAGCTATCATTCACGACGTACAGAGAAGACTCCAACTTCATCTTGGATAAAACAAAAAATTATCGACTGGTTAACCACCAAAAGTATTGAATTTGAAGATAATATGATAAAGAAGGAACTATTAGATATAGCAAATTTACACAAACATCGTTTTATTAAATATACCGTAAAGATATAGCTGAAAAATATAGTGTAACTGTGCTGCGCACACCGCCATATCATTGCTAACTAAATCCTATAGAACTTATATGGGCGTAAGTGAAAAGATTTGTAGCAAGACACAACACGACATTCAAAATAAAAGACGGCAAGGGCCTGTCGACATATTAAGCACCGCGCGGTTCCTGCAGATCACCGAAGTCAAGCGGTGTCGAGCGCGGTTAGTACTTGGGCGGGTGACCGCTTGGGAACACGGCGTGCTCTTGCCACAGGGAAGAGTGTTAAATGAATCGACACCTAGCCATCCTATTCACGCCGGACAGGCCGGATGAGATCGGATATCTCGTAGGATGAAGGTGCCGTTTCACACTCCCCAGTCGGTAGATCACATTTGTGGTCGATGACCGGTTCAAGATGGCCTACGTAGTCGGCGAACCGTAAAAAAAAAAAAAAATAAAAAAAATAAAAGACGTTAAGCTGCGGTTTGATCAAGCCCATAAGGAAGTAACACTAGAGAACTGGCGAAAAGCAGTCCATTATGTTATTAAAGAAGAGGAGAAAATGTGGGACCACCTGATCGATCGGACCGTCGATCCGTTAATTATAACGTCAAAAGGAGATGACAGTTCCTCAGATGACGAAGAATATTATGATTTTTTATAATTTAATTTCTGTATAATATATTTTTTGTATTTTGTATATATTTTTAAATTCTTTAATAAAAAATAGGCGTATCTAATACCATGCACATAATGCACACCATTTTCGGTGTTTGTGAATGGATAACAAGAGGCAAAACCCATAAATTGACCCAAATCCGGATGGTACTACCTGCACTTGATGAAAATAAAGAATTTTCCAATGAAATCAATGCCAAATTATGTAATTGGCTTAAATATTCGTTGTGTCACTCTGTAGTCCCTTTGCATACCTAATGAGCCTTTATTACTCTACACCTTTCTGAAATAGACTATAGGACTAACGGAATTGATCTAACAGACTAACAAATATATATTTAAAGTTTTCCCAAAAGTTATAATAGACGCTCGTCCTGAATCACCATGTATATCTAATTGAGTTCATGGATCCAAAAGGTTTGTATTTATTTTTACCTGTAGTTGCCCGCACCCATCTCAAGTTTTCCGCGTTATTTCGTATTCCATATATGCCGCTATAAAATATTTTTGTTTTCGTTTTGTTTCCAAGCCCGTCCTGAAATGTAATTTCAAAAGTAAAATTCTTTATATTGTAGGATTCTAAGGTCTTAATATTTGCGTAATATAACTGACATATGGGCTTTTGAATTTTTGTTGCGTTAATAAAAACAATTTAAAGGTTGTGGAAATAATTGATTGGACATGTGGAAAATAATGGATTTCAGGTCATACAAAATAAAATATATGGCAATCTTATTCCTTAAAATCTTATGCTTGTTCGAAATATGTTAAGTTTGGTCGTAGAAAGAATATACGGCTCAATTTGAGTGTATTGTCCAAGTCGCCCTCGGAAGTTTGAGTCCTCCGCCTACGGCGTCGTACTCCAGTGGCGGCTCGTCAGGTGAAATAGGTTTACTAAAAAAAAAATAAAACCAAGAGGAAATGTTTTCGACAATATTAAATATTAATGTACCAATACAGCTACCATTTTAGCCTTTAAAAAATAATTATGTTCGAATTAATAATATTAATTTAATCCGAATATAGCTATGCATAATAGTACGGTTAACTCCGATGGACTAATTATACACTCTCGTGCATTTTGGCACGCCCCAGTCGACCGCCGTGTTCTCTACTCAACAGCATTGGAAGGCAAACAGAGCTATCCAGTCAAGCGGTTTTGTTTTCTCGTCGCTAAGGTTACGTGACTTCACTGGCGTCCGAAAAGCGAGAAATCACGCGGCAGCATAAATAAATTTGCATTTTAAAGAAGTGCAATTTGAAAATAGATCAGTTGTATACCATTGTTTTATCATAGGTTCGGGACGTTCGGGTATTTATTTTGGAGGCCTCGCGTAACTTACGGTTAGAGATATCGTTTTTACTGTTATTTACTGTGGGATTAAAAAGTTTTGTTCTTGTTTTTTAGTTAATTCAATAGTGTGGAAGTACCTACTTGGTTCAATTGCTATTGTGTGTTTTAAAAATGAACCCAATTAATGACATAGTTTGTAATTTTTTGGAAACTCCATTCAGTCGTTGGACAGATGAGGATAAGAGAGACGTTTTGTTATACGGGCGACCTACTGGAATCTTAAACATAGATTTTAAAAAAGTATTAAAAAAAAGTGGCAGATCCTATAAGATTAATTTTAAGAGTTCCTGGTTTTTAGAATATAATTGGCTATGTAGTAGTGTCGCCTTACAAAAATTGTTTTGTTGGTCGTGTTTACTCTTTTCGAATAAACATTGCGTTTGGAATAGGGGCGGATTTACACATTTTTTAAATATTACTAGATCGTTGCATAAACACGGGGATTCTGGAGAACACTTAAAATGTCAGTTAATGTTAAGAAATTTTGAACAAAATCAAAATACTATTGTCGATGCTTTAAAAGAAAATGCTAGACAACAACCTAAGAATCGATCTGATCCTGATTTACAAAAACTTTCTATGTAAGTACGTAATTAAAATATATATTAGTCAATGTTTGTTTAAGTACCACTATAATATCCACTCTTGTTGTACAAACTACTATTCTGTCGCATAGAACATAATATTTTAGGTTCAAATATTGGGTATTTATTAAAATAAAATGTTTGTGTAAAATTTCTATCTATGATCATCCTATCCGGCAAGGGCTTGTCGACATCTTAAGCACCGGTTCCCGCAGATCACCGAAGTTAAGCTATGTCGAGCGCGGTTAGTACTTGGGCGGGTGACCGCTTGGGAACACGACGTGCTCTTACTTAGAGTGTAAAATGAATCGACACCTAGCCATCCTATTCAAGCCGGACAGGCCGGATGAGATCGGATAGCTCGTAGGATGAAGGTGCCGTTTCACACTCCCCAGTCGGTAGACCACATCTGTGGTCGATGACCGGTTCAAGATGGCCTCCGTAGTCGGCGAACCGTAAAAAAACAAAAAACAAAAATGATCATCCTATCCCCAATCCTATTAAAATTTCATTCGAAAATTAGTTACATTTCTTTACACTTTAAAACTTTTAAGTTAGTGCAAACGCATAACTGGCAAGTTTAAAAATTTCGCCGTCAAAACTTAAACGTTTTATGACTGAATAAGTCTCGCATGTCAAAAGTGATGTGAATTTAAGATACACTATAAAATATTTTATTATTTTCGGATATACTTGCTATAAAATTGATATTAAACCAGATATAAAACTTACAAAATATTCGTGCACAATACGTTTAAGCGCGTAAAGGATTTTTACGAACTTAAATAAAACTTCCCCATACATTGCTTTTATTGAAACTGGTAACGGTTCTTTTCGGTGCATGTATGGGAGCCATGTTAAAGGGGTATAAAAGCTGTACAATGACGAAATGTACTTTTTAGATCCGTTGTCTGAATGCGAGCATTTAATGTAATAAAACTTTGTTGGGGTATAATATTGTGCTTATTCTAAATTGAAAGGGATTTTTCGCTTGCAACTTGCATTTAAACGTTCATTCAAAAACGACAAAAGCTATCGAAGTTATTTTAAGATACACAGAAAAAATATATTGTCATCGTAAATATACAGGGTGTCCCACAGTGGCGTTCAATGCTGTTTTGTCCAGGGTAAGCAAAAATTTCATTTAAGACAAAAATTTACCTTCCGTAGCATTTAAGCATCTAAATTTCAAATTTTGTCACAAAATGTCTCGTTTTTGAGTTTGTGGAAAGAACACTGGCAGAAGAAGAATAAAACGACATTATTTGTAAATTAGTTCAACACGGCACCGGCAGTCTTTAAGTAAAAATTATTTTAAAACATTGTCATAAAAATAGATTTTGCGTTTTAAATCCTGCAAAAGGTCGCTCTCCAGAGAGATTACTGTTATTTCACTTAAGCGTGTCTCTCCCTGTGTGTTTCGTAAATAGGTATGAATTCTTTTTAATCCAGAAAAAATCGTTCTGCAGACGCGCTACTAGCCGGAATAGTAACAATAAACGCCTCTATGTTTATTTTTTTTCCCGAAACCCGACGGCGCGAAGTCTAGCGAAAGGGCGAAAACACTACTTATAAATTAAAAATCTATCAACCACCTGATTGAACTAATGTTGCCAAAAACGAAGTCAATTATTATGTAAAATATGATGATAAGCTTCCTAATTATTAAATATTATGAACGTATCAGCAAAAATTATTTTAATTGTCACAAAAGTGCTTCTAATTTTACGATACCTTATCCGTTATCCCTTTAAAAATATCCTAACTAAACTAATTAATAATAAAACCTATAGAGTCGTGTTTCATATTTTATATTGAGAAAGCGAAGTATTTTTCAAACTACGGTAAAACTTGAAGATTCACATTATTACACTAACCAAACGAGTGTTTTTTTGGCGCGGCCTTATAGATAAAGGAAGGTCGAAGGTTGCTACGGGTTTATTTTATTACATCTCTTTCTACCCTACTGCCTACCGGCTCTCTCGCTTGCTTCCACTTGTACAAAAGCAGTGCTTTTGCTTTTGCATAAGACGCTAATGTACACCGAGATCTTTGCTTTTAGAATGGTCGTACGGAATGGTTGAATGGGTATAGACTTTTTCAAATACATTTTTTTGCTATATCGTCCCTTAACTTCCCTTTTTTAAATTCACTTTTTTTATTTTACGCTATAGTAGTTGTCACGTGACGTAGTAAAAAGTGGACCAAATATGTTTAAGGTTCTTCAGAACACCTTTTAAAGCGATAAAATATTTCACAAACATAAAATAAAAACCATTCAATCGAGTTTATTGGTACTATAAAGGTCCAAAGTTTGCCGTATGTGAAGGGAATAGAGCCGAGGTTTATGATAGGGGAAACCGGAGACAAATGCACAATTGTAAAATCTCATATATGCACTTTTATTCACTTTTAACAAGCACCTTTATTTTTTTATAAAATTTTCAAATTTATTTCTAATTTTGTCAAAAAAATTCCGATGGGATGCTACTTTCTGTTTTAAACTAAGATTATTCAATACTTCTTTTGAAACAGGCACGCTTTATTATGCACTTTTAATTTTTTTTTTTTTATGATAAAACATCTGCACTGTAGGAAAAATCCTTCGCTCTGGGAGCGGTGCGAGTGCGAGAAAAGCGATTAACGTTGGTCTTGAAACGTTGGAGATTGTATTCATTGGGAAACACGACCTCAGGAAGATCATTTCACAAAGATGACGTTCTCCAGATGAAAGAATTCTTGAACAATGAAGTTCGAGGAGTACTAAGCTGAACAACATATGGATGAGCGGCAGTGGTTCGCCGTGTATTTCTGTTTTGCATTGCTCTAGGTGGAATCAAGTGGGCAATGTCAGTCGAACACCTGCCATGGAAATATCTGTAAAAGAGAGCCAAATCATCAACCTGTCTTCGATGCTCCAGGCTATCGAGGGTCTTGGTCAGCTCGGGGTCGCCGATCAGACGAACGGCTCTCCTTTGAATGGAATCCAATAGCCGAAGGGTGTGCTTGGGTGCAGAGCTCCAGACATGAGAGCAATATTCTAATGATGGTCGAATCTGGGCTTTGTAGAGTGTCAAAAGTTGATGAGGTGTGTACAACCTTTTGGTGCGGAAAAGTACACCAAGTTTCTGTGCAGCTGCCTTGGCAATTGCGGCAACGTGATCATGCCAAGACATATTACCTCCCAGATTGACCGCCAGCAAATTAATAGATGGTGCCAGGGGAATTGCGTGTCCTGCCATGCCTATATTCGGTTCTGCAATGTTAACCTTTTTGGAGAAGACTGCTGCCTGGGTTTTCTTAGCGTTAAATTCAACTTGGTTACTGTCACCCCAAGCCAAAATTTCTTCCAGGTCATTGTTGAGGCGCAATACTTCATGCTGCCTGCGAAGATGTGCGTCGGCAGCGGATGTTTGGGGAGTCAAGGTAAAAGATGAGACAAGTGTGCTGTCATCAGCAAAGCTATAAATTGGATTTTGGGTTATTACTAGAAGGTCGTTAATATACAGTAAAAAGAGGGTAGGCGACAAGAGGAACACCGGCATTGATGGTGAAGGTGTCTGAGAGAAACCCGTCAATCGCCACTTGCAGAGAACGGTTTTTAAGGAAGCTGGTTAACCATAAACAAAATCCGTAGGATCGCAATTTACTTACAAGCCCATCGTGCCAAACACGATCAAAAGCCCTAGAGATGTCCAGTGCAACAGCCCGGGATTCTCCATGATGTTCGATGGTGTTGCTCCAAAGATGGGTGACATATGCCAGAAGGTCACCTGTTGATCTGGACTTACGAAAACCGTATTGATGGTCGCTGATAATGTTAAGCCCGTCCAGATACTTTAGGAGTTGTTGGTTAATAGCTTTCTCCATTACTTTTGAAATTACTGAAAGCAATGCGACGGGTCGGTAGTTGCTTGGCAGGGTCTTTTTACCTTTCTTTGGAATGGGCTGGACACTGATAGAAATGCCGAGTTTATCATTATTTTACCGTATATTTCTATTATTTTTATTAATAATAAACAAAACTCGCTATTGAAGTTCTGTTACAAAAAAAAATATATTTTGCCACTTATGATACTCGCAACATGTTTTTTTTTATTATTTTAAGATTTTTCAGATATTGCTACAAAGAAATATACCTATAGGACGTATTTACCTTAAAACCCACTTCGTGCGACGTCACTGAAAGAAATATTGTCACTTTAAATTTAGTGTAATTTATAACTTATCCATTGTAAGGCATGTCATTCATACCATTATCTTAAACGGCTTCCATGCTATTACAGAAAAAAACTTTTCTCCCCCTCTTTGAAGCATTTCTCCGGGTATGTTTACAGAAAATTTTTGTCATATTTTTTGATGTATTACAGTGTTATTACTTTGATGCATTTATGATAAATAAGCTCTTCTATCAGTGTGGACCTGTAGATCCATAATTTGTAGATGTATTTTCAAATCTTGAAGACCTAATAGGTTAACACTAATTAAGTGGTATTTACTGTCAGTTAAAATATATAAAAAGAAACTTGGAGGCAAGCGGACAGAGTAGTGCCTCTATCTTTTGCATTAAAGTACACAGGGACGCCAATGGTAATGAGTTCCCTGGGGCACAGGTAGACAATGACAGGCTGTTTCGTCCTTATTGAGACTCATCAGAAAGCCATAACCCTGTAAGCTATTCCCATTACAGCGTAAATAGAATATTTTTACGAATAACAATGATGAAAACCTAGTAACGCCATCAGTAGGAATCAACTCAATGTAAAAGATAGCCATCTAATGAGTTGATTCCAACGGATGGCGATACTAGGTTTTCATCATCATATATTTATTCGTAAAAATATCTTAAAAACATATTTTCGCTGGGGGATGGGGGGAATGGGAATTGGGTACAGGTTATGACTTTCTGATGAGTCCCAATAAGGACGAAACAGCCTGTCATTGTCTACCTGTGCCCCAGGGAACCATTTCCTTTGGCGTCCGTGGATACTTTAATGCAAAAGGGAGACGCACTACTCTGTCCGCTTGCCGCTAAGTTTCTTTCTACTAATTAGAATTTTGTCTTATATTATAAGTAGATGGATTATTACGATTTGTGTGTTATTAATGTATCAAACAAACTATTTCTAATATAAAAAATAAAGTTCGGATAGATTTTGCTTTACAAATATTACTTATAGCTCTTTTTTACAAATCATAATTTGCAAAAATTCGATTTATCCCCAGTAGTTTCTAAATAAACAGTAAATAAAAATGCGGCCAGCGATGATATTGTCGGAATGACGTTTGTTACTTTTATCCATTGTTACTCTTTTACTCCAGTGTATCCTACTATGATAATAAAGTATTTTCCTTTTGGAATTGCGACTCGAGTACGTCAAATTTTATGGAAATAAAACATATTTTATTACTTAGAAGATATGAAATACAAAATATTGTAGCAAATTGTAACAAAATGGTAATCAAAATTTGTATACCTACGTAAAATAAATTTCCTTATTTGGGAGAGAAAATGAAAAATATTTTACAACATTTACAAACATTTTTGTGAAAAATGTTTTTCTTTAAACTTAAGATAATGGTTTTTGATAAATCTATAAGCACATGTTATTGTGTATAAAAAATCCATCTATACTCATGATATGTATTTAACCCACACAGAAAAATTGCATCCCAATTGCAAATCCCCTTAAAAAATTACAATATTTTTATTTCTATGTATTTATTTTGGTAATGGTTTTAATTTTAGCACATTGTATACCTAGTAGGAAAAGCTGAACATTCCCGGACGACCGTAAAGATTGTATGTCGAGGCGCACGCCGAGACTGACGATACGGAGTCCGGGAATGTGGCTTTTTCTACGACGCATACATACTATTTTTCCGTAAATCGAAAATTATATAAAGGACATAACTTATTACAATAAACTTGGTAAAATTTTGAAATAAATATTATTAACTTTGTTTACAAAAAAAGGATGTCATTAAATATTTGTGTTGTAACTATGGAAACACAGTAATATTGAATTGTCAAGCTTAACACATTTTAGTTTACAAGTAGCCGTACAGAATAGTAGTTTGTACAACAAGAGTGGATATGATGTCCATATCGCACGAGGAAGTAAATTGAGCACGACGCCGTAGGCGGAGTGCTCAAACTTCCAAGGGCAATATGGACAATCCACTCGAGTTGAACAGTATATAATTTCTACGACCTTATGCTAAAAAATGTAAAAAAAAAGTTTGTAGGTTGCCAGGCTCGAACTCACGACCCTTGGTTCCATAGTCTAACGCTCTAACATCTGGACTATCGAAGCGTTTAGTTAATTATCGGAAAGCCAACTGATAAATGGTGCTTCATGAAATTAATTTTCTATGCACATTCAGCAGGTTGCAATATTGATAAATCTATTATAAATGCGTCTAGATTTTATTATATTTAACAAATTAATAACAAATTGTACCATATACATTTAACTTATATAATTTAATGTCTTGAAAAATAAGGCGGAGCCTCAGTAAAAATGATATACTGTGATTGGTCCGTACTTTTATAAACAACAAAGACTTCTCGGTAATTGACTACTGTGATCGGTCAGTTTCATTACCTATCTAGAATGGATATGATATATTCCCGCACAGTTAACTGGAGTAGCCTACTTTACTCGCCACTTAAGTGTAAAGGAAACAGCAAATTTCCATGTGGGAGTAGAAAAATAATATTTCCTTACAGTGCAATAATTAATATTTCCGTTGCCTAACAACGACTAAGTGTAAGGAAATATTGACTTTTTCTTTCAGAAATGTTATTAAATATGTCAATATTTAATATCGATTTTCGGAATAAACCTTTTTTCTCCAACTTTCAAGGGGGACGCAACTGCCCTGAATTAGCCTATCATTCCAACGCTCATGATAACTATCTTAACACAGCAATGGTAAGAACAAATAAAAAACTAACACGAATATAGTAAAATAAAACCATACGGCCGCAAAGAAAGCTATAAAAAAACCTTTAACCTGATTTAAAGGAACTATAAAATCTCATACCTCGATAAATACACATAAACATAAAGTCTCCTGACGTTTCTTGAAAATTCTGCATTTATGCGCAAAAAAATATGTCTTAGGGTCAATTTATTTGGCAAAAAGGGTCATTTTGTGATGTGTGATTGAAAGCAAAGTTTAATTTAAGAGTAATTAACCTGGTCATTGTTATGATATGATACATAATATTAAGTTATTACCATGTAAATCATTCTTAGCTCGAAGTGTGCTGTAGAGAAAGTGCAACAATTCCCTTAAATTTTCATTTTAAAATTCTGTACTTTGAATCCAAAATAATCCTTTTAAACTATCTACCAAATCGATTCTTACGCACAACTGTGCGTAAAGAATAAAAACGCACAACTGTACGTTATGATGCCTAGTATAACAATTAAGTTAGCCTTGAACCACTCAAATCGTGACATTTATCTATCTTGCGTTTGGAATATTTGATAGTGACATTGTCACTATTTGAAGTTCAAATCGATAATATATAAATTATAAATCGATCTTTAATTTATTAGAAATAGTCATAGAAAAAGTATAGTATAAGTATTGCGAGTTATAAAGCAAGTAGGTACGCACTCATGTAATTCAGTGGCGGCTCGTCAGGTGAAGTAAGTTCACCAAAGAAAATTAAACCAGGAGGAAATTTGTTCGACAATATTAAATATTTATTTACCAATACAGCTTTCATTTTAGCCTTTAAAAATAATTATGTTCGAATTAATAATATTAATTTAATCTTAATGTAGCTATGCATAATAGGGCCACGGTTAACTCTGATGGTCAATAATTATAAATACGCGTGAATTTTGGCGCTCCCCAGCCGACCGTGTCCGTTAAAGCTAGTGAAGATCCGCACGCCTAACATGGCTTTGATATTCACCGTTGCTATGGTTACGTGACGTCAGTCACGTAAATAGCATGAAACAATTTGCATTATGATGAAGGGCAATTTAAAAATAGATCAGTCGTATGCACCATTGTTTTAGCATTGGTTCGCCTAACCTTAAGGTATTTATTATGAGGCCTCATGAAACTTACGGTTATAGATATCGTTTTTATGTGATTTACTGTGTGATTAAAAAGTTTTTTTTTATTTTTCAGTTAATTCAGTAGTGTACGTACCTACTTACTTGTGTGTTTTAAAAATGAACCCAATTAATGACATGTTTGTAATTTGTTGGAAACTCCATTCAGTCGTTGGACGGATGAGGATAAGAGAGACGTTTTGTTACACGGGTTTTTAGTCAATATTTCTTTAAGTACCCGCACTATGCCTAGCTCTTCATAATTTTTTAAGACCGCGAGCAGCCAGTGTTACAAACCGATCTCCAATTTATTTGTGCGGGATAAAAGGGTTTAGCTAGCAATGATGAATTTGCCTTGAGTATCAGTTTAAGCACAATTTTAAAGCGCTCAAAAAATTTGCGTTTTTAATATTTTATTTCTTATTTTGATGTATTTTTTTAAAAATGCCCAAAGCCATCACTGAAACAAAATGAAATATAAAGACAAATATTTCCAATTAAATAATTAAAACTAAAATTTCTGCATAATACAAAGAACCGATTGTTTTAGTATTCCTTTTCAGTATTGTAATCTTCTGAAATATTAAAACGGATAATAATTGTAAAAGCTCTGCAAAGCGATGGCTTAAATATACAAAGGAGTTTAAAATTAGGCCATTATAAGACTTAACCCGTCCTTCTCAGATACTTGTTTGATCCTTTAATGCATTTTCGTTCTTCGTGTTCCTGAAGTATTAAAGGGGTCCGGGAAAATTTTATTATGGTAAAATTTAAATTTTAATAAACTTGTTTCGGAGTTCCGGAATTAATTATTGGATTTGGAGGGCTAAATTGAGAGACACTTACGGGTAAACATGACCATAATGATAAACTCGTCATATTACTAAGATAGTTTTATGAAAAGGAATATGCCAATGACATTACAGATTGTATAAGTAGTACGAGTTGGTGCGTTCTACATCAACTGCATCTAAAATTTTCTCGTGTTAAATGTAATTTCTAGAAAAAGTTTAAGAGTGTTTCTTAAAACAACCTTCTACAATAGGTTTAGAGGTGCCCCAAAATTTCAAACATTGTTGTAAAAAGAGTTTTTTTTTTAATTTTGGAAAAATAATTTCTGAAAGCAGGTGTTAAAAGGTTGGCTAGCAATTTTTAAAATCGAAAATTTTCGTACAAATACATTTGTTGACTATTAACCAAATTTCCTTGTCGTCCTAAATGCTAGTAGAATATCCTACAAATAACAAAACAGACCTCTTTGCCTTTTATAATTTTTGTCTACCTTTTTACCCTGCTACGTATATATAGCTATATATTTTACTACTGCTACTACCTAAATTACAAGATCTGCAGACCGATCTGTAGTAGATTCACCAACTTGGACTCTCTTAGTGACCTAGTACAATTTAAAGGTACCTTAATATGGTTCTCTTGTTATGCATATTACAGTGGCGGCTCGCGGGCTTAAAAAATGGTGAAGAGCTAGGTATAGTGCGGGTACTTAAACAAAAATTGACTAAAAACCCGTGTAATAAAACGTCTCTCTTTTCCTCATCTGTCCAACGACTGAATGGAGTTTCCAACAAATTACAAACTATGTCATGAATTGGGTTCATTTTTAAAACATACAACTGAGTAGGTATGTACACTACTGAATTAACTGAAAAATAAAAACAAAACTTTTTAATCACACAGTAAATTAAGTAAAAACGATATCTATAACCGTAACTTTTATGAGGCCTCATTAAAAATACCTTAAGGTTAGGTGAACCAATGCTAAAACAATGGTGCATACGACTGATCTATTTTTAAATTGCCCTTCATCATAATGCAAATTGTTACATGCTATTTGCGTGACTGACGTCACATAACCTTAGCAACGGCGAATATCAAAGCCATGTTGGGCGTGCGGGTCTTTACTTTGAGCTAACGGACACGGTCGGCTGGGGCGCGCCAAAATGCACGAATGGTTATAATTAATGTCCATCAGGGTTAACCGTGGCATTATTATGCATAGCTACATTCGGATTAAATTAATATTAATTTAAGGGCTAAAATGGTAGCTTTATTGGTACACTAATATTTAATATTGTCGAAAAACTTTACTCCTGGTTTTATATTTTTTTTTGTTGAAGAGCCCCTTCACCTACTTCACCTGACGAGCCACCACTGTCGTATTGCAGATTGAACTAAACGTCTAGTTTGATGATTTGAAATACACCTACTAAAATAACGATCCGTAAGCGCGAACACTGCAGTTAATAGTACATGTTACTAATGACTTTTTTTACTCTTTCTTTAGCAAACAGCTATAATAATGTGACCTGTTTTCGAAGCACCTTGTGTAGAGCTTAAATTAAGGGGTTAATCCGCAAATTTCAAAAAGCCTATAAACTTAATAAATTGTGGTAAAACTTTCTGTTTAATTACCATAATCAAGCATCTCAAAACCCCAATTTGCGTTGTGTTAACTTCAATAGGCTCAAATAAATTAAAGATTAAAAGCTTGACTCAAGACCCTTTAACAAAGCCTTTAAAATTTATAAGAACCTTAAGATTGGACACTTAAAGGCTTAGCCGGTTGTAATAAAATAATTATTTTACCCTTTAAAGTTAACCTATTTCTTTTATTACTAAGAGACCGAAAGAACCGGGGGGGGGGGGGGGGTAGAAAAGAGAAAAGATACCGTCGTTCTTTAGCATTCAAAATTCAACTAGTTAGAAACAGAAACTTTAACTTAGATGTTAAGCATAAAAACCCCAATCATTTATTTACTTAGTTCAAAAAGTAATTTAACATTATTTTCAACTTTTGTACGAGATATTTTCTATTTCATAAAAGATCAAAGACTACGCAGCACACGAAAGATAAAATAAAACAAATAACACATATTACTTTGCTTTTATGATAAAGCATTCACATATTTTATTTTTTCTCTTTCAAAGGAACCACAAAGAAGCTCCATTACATTATTTTTACCCTTAAGAATAAAATATATCCATGATATTCTAAGTATATGTATCGAGATTGCTTATTTCTCCCCAATATATGTCTAAAATGGAACTCAAAACACTTTAACCTATATTTCTTAGGCCCTAGATAGCGAAGGGCATAATATAAACAAGAAACGGAAACTCTATAAGGTTTGGTAAACATTTTAAGTTATTTTAATTTGATATTTGAGTATTCTATTTAACGTATGACATATACATGTGGTAATGACCCCATAATGAATGTTTTGAATAGGTACAATCTGAATTTAAAAAAGGGGCAATTGAAATCTTGCGAAGCGATTAGTTTTCGTGTAAAGTTTGTGGTCTTAACTGCTGGACAATTGCTTTCGAGCAAGAAAAATTTCGCCTAAATTTAACAGTTAATATTTTCTGAACCAGATATGATATCGACCTACAGTTTTGAGTGGTTGATAGATTAATCCCTTGGGAAACAATTGATAATGTTGGATTTTCTTTAACTGTCAGAAAATATTATATACAGGGTATTAAAAAAGCTCCAATTTTAATGGCGTGTAACTTTCACAATAATATTTTTCATATACAGGGTGATTCCTAAGTTGATACTTCTTTTTTAGCTGCGTTTAGAAGGCATTAAAATAAACAACATTTTCAAACACCTTTTTTCGAAAAACTCAAAAATGAGGTACTTACGTTCATTTATTACACTATGGATCAAATATTGTTATGCCTAACTTGCCCGTTGAATAACATTAAGAAAACTTCTAGGTGTAGGATGAGTCCGCAAGGGAAAGCGTTCTACGTATAATCTCGAAGAAACATTCGCACTTTTACGACACTCACAGTAAATAAGCAGCATATCTATTAGTTCATTGTTTTTAAATTTTACCATTTTCACGTACTTCTCACCAATTTAACATTAACTTGCTTCAGAAAAACACACCGCAGCGGATTGCTCAACACTACCCGTATGGCTAATACTAATAAGAGATAAGAAAAACAACAGAAATTATAGCGGAATATGTTATGTGTTTGTATTTTTCACCTTGTTACATTATCATCATCATATCATTACGAAATGACGTTCTATAGCGGAATATGTTATGTGTTTGTATTTTTCACCTTGTTACATTATCATCATCATATCATTACGAAATGACGTTCAATACAAGATTTTACAGAGAAATTAGGACAAAAAAGAAATAAAAAATACATATTTTTGTTTCCTAAGTTCCGAAATAAGATACTTAGAGAATATGCTTATGGTAGCTTATTTAATTCCTCCAAAGGTCTGTCATGGCATGGCAGCTTAGTGGTAGAGCTGTCGTAATCGGTCGCAGGTGACCCGGGTTCGATCCCAGGACGGGTGTACGTTTAATAAAAAAAGTATACCCAAGATTATAGAGTTAAGAATGCAGTATCACACAGGTTGACTTTCGAATACATTGAGGGCGGATAGTCCTGCTATTAGGGGACGATCGATCAACCAGTGCATACACCAAGCAAGCCGTTCGGCTCACTATACTGAAAATATGTCAACCCCTCTTCAACCAACCAAAGAAAGGCTTAATGTTTCCTCTAATCCAGTTAATATTATTCTGGCATTTCTTTTTGATTAGTAATATTTCTGCATGTTATCTCTTTTATAAATATTCGAAGTTTTATAGCGAAGCCATTCTGTAGTCGATCTTTCGCCGATAAATTCGAAATAAAAAGACTTTGAATTTAAATATGGTGTATGGACCAAAAACTTTCAACAGGTTTTCAGTAAATTAACGAATTAAAAAATGACGTAAAAACACAAATAGTTCAGAGGGATTTTGCTTCGATAACTTTTAAATGTATTAAAAATCATACAAATTGTACGACAATTCAGAAAAACAATTCCCGGTTTTATTGCATAATATAAAACGTCAAAAAAATATAAAAGATCCCGAAACACAAAAGTTTCTTTCCCTTAGGAGCGAAAAAGATTGGCTATATGTGAACATATATCTGCAATGAACACACAAAACACTTTACCTTGTATTTCCCCAGATTATTTACTGTACAGGACAAAATGGCCTCTCTTCCCACGGGAACGGTTAAATTATTGATGGGAGCGGCGAATTCGGGCTCCTCTAAAAGGTGTACGGTGGACCATTCTTCTGAAAAATAAATTGATATTAGCCATCGTATATAGATTAGGCAGGTTTGGCTTATTGCTTGAGTAAGAAGATGGTGAATTATTTACAAGCAAAAGCAACAGCTTTTTGTTTCGTGGTAAATTATTTTTTAATATTTAAAACTTTACACAGGTTGGCATAAAAGTCTGTTAATATAGTAAGTATTTAAAACTTACTATAGTTTATTTTAGAAAGGTGTAGAGTAATTAAATGGGAAATCCCGTCCAGTTTCGCACAATTACGGTATCGGCCATAGGCGCAGGTAAATGTTGTGCATTAAATTATTTAGATACGCACAGTGATAGATATTGTAAATCATTTTTACCCTTTTTAAACAACAACATTACCGTTTCGGCAACCAGATGCATGCTTTTCAGACGGCTGATTAATACCTATCGGTTTTTTCTCGTAAGAAAATCAAGTATTTATTTATTTATTTTATACACTGTTTTACAGTTTCCCAGTTACAAAACAGGTAGAAAACAGAATTTAATTAGGTAAAAATAAAATAAATTATTTAACAATTAACATAAAGATTAGCAATATTTAAATTTATGAAACTAACAATACGGTAGTAATAATAGGTACCCTACAACAAGAAATAATTAAAAAAAAAAAAGTAATTAATTACATACGTAGTATAGGTACTAGTGATAAAAATGCCTTTTGACAGCGCTTAAGCTACAATTAAAGATATCATAGGCATGGACATTGTCATTGTAACATGTACACATCCTATTGATGGGAGAATATTTGAAGACATTGGTTCGTGAAGGTGGTAAGTAGAGGGTATATAAGTTACGGGCATTTAGAGAAGGAATTCTAAAGTTCAGTTTGTGCAGCAGCTCTTCACAAATAATATTGTTATTGAGCAGTTTATGTAAAAATAACTGCGTAGAACATGTGCGTCTATCATGTAATCTAACAAACGAGAATCTTTGCAGCAACTGGTCATGAGGAAAACCTCTGTCGGGATAAACTCCATCAGATCTATACCACAAAGCTTTCAAAAAACGTCTCTGAACGCTCTCAATATTGTCAATCGTCGGATTGTAAACATTTGAAATTTTCGGACGAAAGTGTTTCCCGATTTGCCGTTGTGAACCTACTTCCTTGATGGCGCAATTGGTTAGCGCTCTGTACTGGATATACGGAGGTTGTCGGTTCGAATCCGGCTCGAGGAAATACTTTTTTCTGAATTTCAAATTAGGTGTTTATACACAAGAACTTCCCATCTTAAGTTAAATTATTTATACTAACCAAAGAAAAAAAAGTTTGATAAAGAAGGAACTATAGCAAATTTACACAAACATCGTTTTATAAAATATGTCGTGAAAGATATAGCTGAAACACATAGTGTAACTGTGCTGCGCACACCGCCATGTCATTGCAAACTAAATCCCATAGAACTTATATGGGCGTAAGTTAAAGGATTTGTAGCAAGATACAACACGACTTTCAAAATGAAAGATGTTAAGCTACTATTTGATCAAGCCATTAAGGAAGTGACATCAGAGAACTAGCGAAAAGCACTCCATCGTGTCATTAAAGAAGAGGAGAACATGTGGGATCTTGACCACCTGATCGATCGGACCGTCGACCCGTTAATTATAACGACAAGAGGAGATGACAGTTCCTCAGATGACGAACAGTATTACCATTTTTTTATTTAATTCTTTAATTTAATATATTTTTTGTATTTTTTTTATAATGTTTAATAAAAATAGGTGAACCTAATACTATGTACATAATACACGCCGTTGTCACACCATTTTCAGTGTTTGTAAATGGATAACAATAGGCAAAACCCATAAATTGACCCAAACCCGTATGGTACTACCTGCACTTAATGAAAATAAAGAATTTTGCAATGAAATTAATGCCAAAATATGAACTTAGCTTAAAAATTCATCGGGAAGTCAGTAAGGACAGTATCAAAAGAAAGATGAAAGCAATGCTGTCCAACAAAGTCTTCTCGCTCCTGGATAAGGCAAAGATGCAAAATATTGCTATACCTGTGACCCCGTTATCATCAATTTTTAACAATAAACTAATGAGTAACTTGGATTGTGACATAAATGACATCGGCAGGTGGATAACTGTAAGAAGTATTATAAACAATTGTATTATGACGAAGTTATGTTAAAAAATAAAAAAGAGGACACCTTTTTTGATAAATTATTAACTGCTATACCAATTCGATTACGTTAGGGAGTTGGGGTAATTTTTCCCCACCGAATGCATTATGTATAGGAATATTGATTTGTAGTCTATAGAGGTGCCGAAAAGCTTCTATTTAATTGAATTTTTTATATGTAGTAAATTATTTCCTTAATAAAATTGATCGTACTTCATTTGTATTTTATTTAGATTTTTGGCGTTTTACTTCTGAAAACTTTAAACTGAAAATTTTATCGACTTCTTATTCATCATCTAAATGGTCTGAATTCACTACTTATGTTTGATATTAGTAACTAATATTTTATGTCCGTTTTGATTTATTTAAAATGTTAATGTTATACAGGGTCATTCCTAAGGTGATACTTCTTGACAAATAAAATATTTGTTGACTGATAGGAGGGTTCTGGACTTGCATTGTCTTTATTTATTTTACACCAGAATGTTTTAACTGGTGGGGGATTGGGTGTGTGACTCAAGCTTCTTGTACTGATACTGACTCATTGTGTACGCGCTTGTTAAAAGATATTTATTCCTTTTATAAGTTTCTACCAAATTTGTCATGCGGAAGGTTGTCACCACGTTGAATTTCTCCAAAGATTTTGAAGCTTCTGCGGGTACTGCTTTGCTGCTATATATGATTCGGTAGAAATGCCGAACGTATGCAAATATCCACTAACGACTTTTGCGGAAGTTGTAGAGATAGAGGAAAGTATTCAACATTTTCTGTGTGAATGCCCTGGCCTCGCAAGAAGAAGATTAATTGCCCTAGGTGCACCGTTTTTCAATATTCTGGAGGAAATAAGCAACTTACAACTTGGGCGACTGAGCATATTTCTGAGTAGTAGTGACTGGTTTGAATGAGTTGTTAAAATCCTTTTGCGGTGGACGCCGCACTAACCATCAGAGATCTGATGAAAGTGTGTTCTACGGAACACGTGTGGTATCACAATAAACCTAATAGGACTACGTGAGATTGGAGAACCAAAGGTCTGCCACTCTAACCTATACAGGGTGTCTCGTAACTTATGGGCCGTAGAGTAACTGGAGATATTAGACATCAAACTAAGCCGATTATGTCATATAAGTTTTTTCGGATTGTTACTCGTTCTAGAGATACAGGGTATTGAAAGTCAAAGTTTATTATCGAAAATAAGCCATAATTTTAAAACGGCTTAATGAATCGAATTGAAAGTTGGCAATATTATGTTTTTATGAGCAAGAAATAAGAATTTGTAGAAATTTTTAAGTTTCAAACTAGCAGGCGCTAGTTGCATACACTGGGCTTCATAAATCTATGATTTTTTTCTTACCTGTGATATTAGGTGTTTTTCAATTATAGTTTCTTAAAAAGGGCATTTTCTGAGTCAAAAATGTGTACTTGATTGATCTGAATATCTTTAACGGTTTTCGAGATATTTCCCTTTAAACATCCCAAGGCATAAAAAAACATAGTAAATAATTAAAATAACAAAAAATGAATAAAAGTGACAATCCGAAAAAACGTATATGACATAATCGGCTTAGTTTGATGTCTAGTATCTCCAGTTACTCTACAGCCCATAAGTTACGGGACACCCTGTATAGGATATGTGAGGCAGGTTCGTCCTCTTCGCCGCAAAGTGTACATTCAATGGGCGTTAGAAATAACTTTAATCGATTGTTTGAGGTTTTGTCTATTGTCGGTCTCGCATGTGCTTGACCAGGTGTCCCATTGTTTGATGATGCCCTGGTTGTTTGTATGTTCCCAAATTCTCACTGTAAATTCAGTGCCAGAAAAATGAAGACTAGAGGGATGACGGTAACTAGACTGCTCTCGTTTCGTTAAAATATCAATAGTTCCAACGAACCCTAACTTCAACTGTTTTCCAAGTGTTCATATAGTACACACACGTAAAGCGAACTCAATAAATGTTTTAGTTCATGTGAACCGATATTGCAGAATTGAACTATAAAGATTCCGCTCGGATAGTCCCTTAACGGTAATGTCTGATCGACGATTTGTATAGCATAGCCGATAAGGCCATTTAAATTTTTTATGAAAGGTTTATGTATATTATTAAAAATTGTTGTTGAATACCAATGATGTTAATATTATTTTTCCTACGACCACCTATGAAAATGAAAAAAAAAAGCACGGTTAGTTTGGCTAGAAAGCGCCGTATATCACACGCGTGTTGAAAAAAATATTTCAATACTAGTGTTAAAATTTAAGGTGCACTATTTAATTTAAACATATGGTGCCAATTTGACAGACCACCCCTATTTATTAAAGAGAATAAATTTTAGAAAGCAGTAATTGTAAAGTGTGGAACTTATTTATTATGTATTTGTCGAGTGATTCAGAATTAGAGTGTGAAAATACGCCATCTGAAATTCTAAAAAATGTTAATAATATACTGGAAAATCTATTACCAGAAAAAAACAATTCGCGTTGAGGAGAGTGTCATGTATTAAACAACAAATCTTTATTGGTAGCCATAGCGTAGAGAATAGAGCTCTAGCCTATAGATCGCAAGGTCACAGGTTCAAATCCCATCAGGAGTATTTGATTTTTTTTTTATTAAAACAATATATCATTTATAGAATTATTTTGAACTGAAATCTTCCTTGTTGGGTGGATTTTTAAATTTATGTTTAATGCATCTTTCCTTAATTAAATTTTAATTTTTTCATTTTGGTTAATCTAGAAGTCAATCTAGGATTAGTTCTTTCTGTGATATATAAAATATGAAAAAATAAAAAAGTTAAACTACAAATAAAGGAAAAGCCTATTGACAAATTATGAAATCAGATATTAAGTGGAACATAATCCTAAGTATGGTAATTTTAACACTAGTGTTGATATTTTTTTTTTCAAAACTCGTTTTGAAATATTTTTTCACAAATCAAAGGCTTTTTTAATAATTCTTTGTGGTCGTAGGACAAATAATAGTGTACATTACTCGTGTAAAAGTGATTATTCTAAAACTCAGAGAATTTCCGCACTCGGCTGACGCCTCGTGCTAAATATCTCCTCGTTTGGACAGTATCACTTTTGTCACTTGTTATGTAATATACTATTACCAGAGAGAAGTCTTATGTGCAAATTAATAATAATTGAGACTTTAAGTTCATCTATAGTCTGACACACGATTCTGAAAACACGTAAGGAGTGTAGAAAAAAGTTTGTGATAATGTCAGCTGGCTCACTACTAAATATAGCTAAAAAAAAATTGCACATAAATTTATGTCATTTTAATTTAAACTATATAGACAAAAATAAATTAGACCCGCTTTGACTTCAAATTTTGTACCTAATTGTTTGTGTTTCCTCGCCTTTTCGTCTCGGTTAAGTTACCGTATGCCAGTCTATAATAATTGTTTAAATAAGGATAACATCCTGGCCTTCGAACGATTAATTATTATAAAATCTGTCACTTTATGTTTTAAACTTGATATTCAATAATACATTATTTTTGTACAATCCTCTTTAACTATATAAGTTATATTGTTAATATTTCTAGAACTACTCGTTTATGATTATGCTTATAAACATCAGTATTCGCCTAGAATGGACATAATATGATATATTTAAAATTATCGTCCATTGGGACTTTTACAGTAACGACACAGCTACACTTCTCAAATTTTTATTTTCTGTGTAGACTATTAAGGTTTATGTTTCTTCTTTAATGTTACATTGAATTATTGGCGACATTTTGCAAGCCAACAAAATCCCGCTAATTGATTTTTCAGGTCGTAAAATCTTCGCACTAGCTGATACCTAAAATCAAATTCTCGATTCGCTGGAAATAATTTTAATTGCCGCTGAATATGAAAAAGGTTTTTACAAAATTGTTTGTGTGGATTCTGAGAAAATCACGTTTGAAATAGTGTTTAGAGGGATTTTGTCGGTTTGCAAAATGTCACCATTGTATATTTTATTTTAAAACGCAATCGTAATTAAATAAATTAAATTAATCCCAAGGAACGACCGCGACAGCACATACAATCAGACGACAAAACAAAAACAGCGTTTCCTACAATATAATTTTAAACCTTTAATTTAATTTTGGAGACATTAAACTAATTTGAGTGACGCTCCAACCGAAAAGGTTAAACAGCGGGACAATTGGTCCATGGTAAACAAAAATTTACCCCGAAAGGGCTTTACTTAAATGATAATAACTAGCTAGGCTTGATGGAATTAATATAAGGACAAGTGTTACTTTTTTAACAACATAAATATAAATAGAGTGCTTAACTGATAAACTAAACAACACGTATTTTTTATTCACACTTATTGGCAGCAGTATCAGTCTTGTATCGCAAGCGGAAGGTTCCTAGTTAGGAACGTCTGATACTGACCTAGGTAGACTAAAAGTGGTTGACTAGTGATAGATGGAGGGTGCTGCATCAAAAATGTATAAACTAATTGCACATGCACTACGGTATTGAGATTACCCCAGTATAAAAAACTATGTCTGACCTCATCTCAATATCCTAGGACTTTTAATGTTTATGCGATTAATTTATTATATTGTTGAACCCCCCTTCTATTACTACTCCTAAGGTTTTGGTGGTACAGATACTCTCCCATGAAGAGATTTGTCTGATAATTATTCCGTTGGATTAAAGGGTTCTAAGACAATATTCAAGTCACACCATGGAGACGTGTAAGATTCTAGTTCGTCAAAATCTGCTGTGGATTATAAATATCATCATCACTAGATGCTGGTAACATTTAAAACTATAAGTTCTGATTGGCTAAAATAATACAAACGTTAACTAATGTCAGCATAACTATAGACAGAATTCCTACCACCAACATGTCAGCATTTGGATTTAGGGACAGATAACGACCTCGCCCTTGCAGTTATATGGTTTGTATCAATACTAGCCATCGCTAGGTAGCAGAAAGCTACTTCCTCCAGAAAGCCCATCCCGTGGAAAATGTTAAATTATAATATGGTATGTTTAAAGGTTGGAAACAATGATGAATCTTGAATAGTAAAAAAGTTTTGGACTAGCATTGTCTTTATTTGTTTTAAATCTTAACGTTTCAACTGGTAAGTATCTCCAGTTGTCTCAGTATTAACCTGAAGACGACTCGAGATACTTACCAGTTGAAAAGTTGTGATTTAAAATAAATAAAGATACTGTAAGTCCAAACCTCTTCTACCATTTAAAAGAGGATGTGTCTCATACTCTCTACATACCAAGTAAATAAAGAATTCCTAGGGGTTTCATTGTTCTGTCTACGACGTAGACAAAAAACCTTTCCTATACCAATAATACCTTTACATCTGCATAATGATAGGTTTATTCCCCAGATAGAACCAATCCTTTTATATAAGCATATAACTGAAATTATAGACAAGCAAGGAAAATTATTTTAACATGATATTTGTATTAAAAATTCGTAAATTTATAGGCTTGTCCTAGGTACTGGGTCGGAAAAGAGGTATTTGAAGAAGAGGTAAATAAATTGTTATCCTAAGGGCGTAAATATATAATTAGATCCCCCATATTTAATCCCTACAAGGGTTTCCTAAACCTGGCAATTTGTTGTGAACAAAACAAAAGGGTAATAATGTTTGCACAGTTGTTCTCTAGTGCCTGAGAATCGGTTAATTTAACTGCATAAATTTTGTTTCAGGTTTAAATTTAGAATGACAAAATTTCTGTTTCGTAGGCGAAAATTTTTCTTCACCGTAATATAAACGATATATGTACTGAAAATATACCGGACTTGTACGCCCTGTAGAATATTTTTACGTTCAATTTATCATAAAGATTATTTTGTTATAAAATAACTAGTCTTGGAGCTAGAGTTCACTAGCGACTCTGTGGAAGTGTCATAAAGGGCTTTTCACATGTGAACTTGTAACTTTGTTTATCATTAAATGATTTTTCCTTCGACCACCTATGAAAATGAGAAAACGGTTAACTTGGCTCGAAAGAGCCGCATATCAAACGCGTGTTGAAAAAAAATATTTCAACTCTAGGGTTAAAATACAAGGCACACTATTTAATATAAACATATGGTGTCAATTTGATAGACCGCCCCTCGTTATTAAAAAGAACAAATTTTAGAAAGCAGTAATTGTAAAGTGTTTAACTTATTTTCATGTATTTGTCGAGTAATTCAGAATTATAGTGTGAAAATACGCTATCTGAAATTATAAAAAATGTTAATAATATACTGGAAAAATCTATTATCAGAAAAAACAAATCGCGCTAAAGAAAATGTCATGTTTTAAATAACAAATATTTATTGGTAGCTATAGCGTCGAGGCTAGAGCTCTAGCCTACAGATTACAAGGTCACAGGTTCAAATTCCATAAGGTGTATTTGACTTGAATTATTTTGAATTAAAATCTTCCTTGTTGGGTAGATTTTTTAAATTTATGTTTAATGCATCTTTCTTTGAAATTTAAAATTTTTCATTCTGGTTAATCTAGAAGTCAATCCAGGATTTGCTCTTCCTATGTTATATAAAATATAAAAAGTTAAACTACAAATAAAGGAAAAGCCTATTGACAAACTATGAAGCCAGATATTAAATGGAACATAATCCTAAGTATGCTAATTATTTCAACACTACTGTTGATATTTTTTTAATATTTTTTTTTCACATATCAAAGGCTTTGTAATCATTCTTTGTGGCCATAGGAAAAAGTACATTTACTTGTGTGAAAGTGATTATTCTAAAACTCGGAGAATATCCGCACTCGACTGATGCCTCGTGCTAAATATCTCTTCGTTTGAAAAGTATCACTTTCATCACTTGTAATGTAATATACTATTTATTTACAACCAGTCAAGGCGAGGCATTGGGAGAAAGCTCGTCCATCATAATTTAATTCCGACATGTATAGTATCAATTATATTGGAATTGCTCACAAATCAGAACAAGATTAACTTGACTTCGCCTACTCTGCATATAAATCGCGTATTCCGAGCTTAATTACAATTCTAGATAAAGCAAATAAAAATATATTTCAGGTGTATCTAGCTGGCGTCGGGCCGCATTTTGTTATCTCGGCTGGCAACTGGAACCACGTTCCAGGATGAAAATATTGCATGCAGTAGTTTGGACAGGAGTAGTTTTTGCAACGTTGAAATTTTTCCAAGACCTATTCGGAAACTCTCTTGATAAAAATGTCATGTTTCTATCTAGAATTCTAGTAGCACATTCAACAAATATTCAGGAACATTGTGACTCGGGAACTGGAGGCCCTGGCAAAAGTAAACAACGTTATACTGCAGTGGGTACCAGGACACGAAGGTATTACAATAAATGGAAAAGCCGATAAATTTACAAGGAATGGAAAGTACATTCATTGGTCCAGAAACGGCATTCGGAGTACCAAGGTTCACAGTACGAGATGCCATAAAGCGATGGATTAGAAGTGAATACAAAATCCACTGAAGCAACAGACAGAAATTACACCACAGCAAAAGCTTCCTTGGGGATCCAGACCCAAGATTTATGAAACAGTTGCTTCAAATGAACGGGAACCAGCTGAGAACTATTACAGGAATTCTGACAGGACACATGGCTGTCAAGAACCATCTGCACAGAATGCAACTATACAATGGAAACTTTGACTGCAGATTATGCGGACAAGTCAGGGAAACTGTACAGCACATAGTTTGCCATTTCGAGTTACTAGATCGGAAGAGGCAAAAAATTCTCGGGCAACCAAAACTGGAATAAGAGGACATCCTTACCCTCTCCCCAGTTGACCTACATAAATTAGTGCAAGGAACTGGGATCACGGAGTGGGTGTAAGAACCAAATATGGTGAACACAATGTGCCAAACCTGGCCTAAGTGCATCCTGCGCACGGATGGGCTCTCGGAAAAATAAACAATTTGGAGTGTGTAATTTATTAATTTTTAGCATTATTTTAATTATATAAAATATGTTATTAAGATGAGGAAGATAATACTATATTATTATAGCAAATAAAGCCATTCAAAAACTCTTTTGTCCCAGATAGAAGTCCGCTTCAAATCCTTGGGGAAATGCAATCTCGCTAAAATAATAAAATTATTATAATTTAGCTCGGAGTTGACATCAAAATCACGTAACGACTACTGGCATACATTTTTATTCCTTTTCGTTGTCGCAAAAGATAAAAATTACATTAATGAGGCACTGCAACTACTGGTACGGAATAAATTATTTATTAACACAACCCTGTGTTTTCTTCCCGATTTTTTGGTATAACGCTTGATTAAAATTCAAGCAATTATTAATAAAGCTTTTTTTTTTTTTTATGATAAAACACCTGCACTGTAGGAAAAATCCTTTAAGGCGCTCTGGGAGCAGTGCGAGTGCGAAAAAAGCGATTAACGTTGGTCTTGAAACGTTAAAGATTGTATTCATTGGGAAACACGACCTTAGGAAGATCATTCCACAAAGATGACGTTCTCCAGATGAAAGAATTCTTGAACAATGAAGTTCGAGGAGTACTAAGCTGAACAACATATGGATGAGCGGCAGTGGTTCGGCGTGTATTTCTGTTTTGCATTGCTCTAGGTGGTATCAAGTGGGCAATGTCAGTCGAACACCTGCCATGGAAATATCTGTAAAAGAGAGCCAAATCACCAACCTGTCTTCGATGCTCCAGGCTATCGAGGGTCTTGGTCAGCTCGGGGTCGCTGATCAGACGAACGGCTCTCCTTTGAATGGAATCCAGTAGCCGAAGGGTGTGCTTGGGTGCAGAGCTCCAGACATGAGAGCAATATTCTAATGATGGTCGAATCTGGGCTTTGTAGAGTGTCAAAAGTTGATGAGGTGTGTACAACCTTTTGGTGCGGAAAAGTACATCAAGTTTCTGTGCAGCTGCCTTGGCAATTGCGGCAACGTGGTCATGCCAAGACATACTACCTCCCAGATTGACCCCCAGCAAATTAATAGACGGTGCCAGGGGAATTGCGTGTCCTGCCATGACTATATCCGGTTCTGCAATGTTAACCTTTTTGGAGAAGACTGCTGCCTGGGTTTTCTTAGCATTAAATTCGACTTGGTTACTGTCACCCCAAGCCAAGATTTCTTACAGGTCATTGTTGAGGCGCAATACTTCATGCTGCCTGCGAAGCTATCTTATTGATTTGACATTTAAATAAAAAAATGTACACAATTGACCAAACACAGCTTCTTTACAATTATAAGACATAAATACATGCATTTTCACCGTAAACCGACAGCGCACTATCGCGATATTCGACTACCTTAAATTCCAGAAGCAGCATATGTTTCATGCAATTATGACGCTAGTGGTACAACTATATTTTATACAGGGTGGTATTGATTCGACGCATTATATTTAAATGGGTGAGTCCTAGGTTGCTCTAGAGTCCTAGACAAACACTCCATACTTTTTAATTTACTATCGAACTGCTTAATAACATATTCTAATTTTCTTTGGCACAGTTGTGTTTTATGTTTAAGATAAGGTAACATTGCCATAAATAACTGGTTACTGATCTCTTTTACTCAGTTTACTGACTATGTATTATATAATCATGCACGCTCTAACAATAAGGCACTGGTTTTTTAAAGATGTTGGAGAAAAATATAATTTTTTGATAGGGAGTCAAATTTTTTTTAACTTGGTGCGCAAGGTAGTTTTGGATTGTAGTCGTAAAATACCCTCTCTACAGGGTGAGTCAACGATAGAGTAAACCTTATTTTCTCCTTTATCTTAAGAACTAGATACAAATTCGAAATACAAAAGTTGTAAATAAAATTAAGGTGTACATTTTAAAATAATGCTGAAGTATACGGGGTGGCCCTCAAAAACATGGCAAATATAACTTCGGTTTTTTTAAATGTATATTGTATTATTTTCTGATTCTCTACAAAATTCTACGCTTATTTTCTAAATTTCATAATATGTCTTAATTCAATAGTTTTTGGGATTTAGGAAAGCGTGAAAAATAATTTTTTTTTTGAGTTTTTGAGATATTGACGTTTTAAATATGGTATTTTCAGACTATGATAGGCTGTAAGATTGGAACGAGTTACCTTAGAGAAAAATGGTTTTTACCTCCCTATCTTAATTTTTTATTCTTTACTTAAAAGTTATAATCTCCGATTTAACATGTTAAACCGTTGAAACCGGTTGTTTGGCAATACTTATTACCGTCTCATTTTTAAAAATCTTTACATTAAAGAAAAAAGAATCTGGTATTTTTTAAAGCCAAATTCATTTATCCTATAATGTTTGTTAGACTCTACATAAACACAAATTATTACAAAGAAAGTGCATCGCCATTTTCAAGCACAATATCCGGTTACTTGTAGCATTTACCGTAGTTATGTCTTGAGGCAGCTTCAACTGCAATTTCTATAAATTGCCAACAATATTGAGATAAAAGTATTCTGATCTAAAAGGAACATTCTCTTTTATTTAAAACAAAATGAAGAGCTTCAAAAAGATGTTACCGTTTCAGTTCATGTTCAATATTTATACTCAAGAACTTTGCGAGACAATGCAGAGGAAAATACGTGTATATACAAAGTGTCTGGTTGTATTTTAAATAGGGTATATATACAATTAGCTAGTGTCAGAGAAATAATTAAAGTCATCATCAAAACAGGCTATTAATAATAGTCACTTTTAGTCCCAAAATTAGTGGAAATCGATAAAGGCGTTTAGAAATTATTCCGAAAAACGATATTTATTTGAAAACTTTAGCGCCCTGTAGCGTCAAAATGAAGCAACATCGCATATGGGTAAGTTTGCCTAGATCGCCCTATTTTTGGTTAAGGAATTTGTGGTGAAGCACTCTTCAGTCATTTTAAGGACCGCCTGTATACTATATACTTCACTGATAATTCATATTCATATAAAAATAATTTTTGGATATTATACACTAGTGTATAATGGATATTATTATTAAGGGAACACATGTAGGTATAATGATCTTATTATACAGTAATCGTGGACAAAACATTTTTCTACAATTTGTTTAAATATAAAAAATAGTTTCCTTAACACATCGTATTTTATTTTTATTTTTGCTTTTACCAGGTCAACTTTTTATTTTCATACCGCTAAGCTTCCTCCTTTACCACTTTGTGGCATATAAAGGCCGGGAAAGTCCTTATTTACTTTAGCATAATAAAACCGCTCTTCCAAGAAGTATCTTGAAAGCTGTATCATATTCGTTTTTGAGATCTTGAGTTTGTAGTGTTGTTTTTAGTGGATTTCTTAAAAGGGCTAAAATGACGGAGAGCTCTAGGAATAGCACTGACGATGTTAAGGGGCTGTAGGGGAAAGAAACTACTTAATGCTGTATGCTCTTCCATTCAATCAATTTAATTTTATATTATAGTTAACATTATTTGCAATTTTATTATAATTTTCGTCAACATATACAGCAGCTGGAACAAATTCGCTAGAAAATTGGGAAGAAATATTTATGAAAAATGTAAAAACAGGTCGTTACTCACTTTGTTGGCTTCAAAAAATTTGTTTTTAGACCCCATAAAGGAGTAAAACATTACCCAACCCTTTTTTTTATAGTCACTATTAAGGGAAATATCAGAAAATAAATAAATCCTTATTAGGTAAATTTGTAATTTTCCATTTATATTATATGATTCTCTTTTAAAACTTCAATTAGACGTTTCGTCTATAAGAAATCATCATCAGCTCAATTTTTTTACATGATTCATTAAACTATTACCATAAAAATGACAACTTACATTAAATATGGATGATGAGAAGATTATTAACACGGCCGTCAATATCACCGGACTTTGTTCCACTGAATTAATTTAAATGGGCATTTTTAAAATATATTTTGCTAAAAATAAAGTCAAGGAAATATTGGCAAAATATTTATTAATCTTACTTTCTTCACACTACAGCCTGAGCAAATGGATCGCCATCTCTGTTTTACCAGACCTATCGCCAAACTATCGCAACATGGTCATTCGATTACTAATTGTATTATCTACAAACAATGCGGGCACTTCAAGTTATGTTTATATTAAGTTCAATTTTTAACAGCAAAAAATTAGTTAATTTCGTTAAAAAAATTATGATACATTATCACGCGTGTTTGAATCACACTTGACTGGTTATTCTAATCAAAATGTATAAAATCAACTAAGCCGGGTAGCTGTCAATGTTAATTAAGATGGCATTTTTATTAGGCCGAAGATCAGGGTCAATTTGACTTTGACTAAAATTAATCCCGCAAGGATTATATGTAAATTTTGTTTACCAGTTGGTTTTAATTGAATTAAACTCGAGTCAAGGGTTAACATATTAAGGACAGGAAGGGTTAACGAGATAAAATGCTAATTTTTCCAGATAGAACAAAAGAAGCTGATCAGATTTTCAATAAAATCACCACCGTTTTCACAAAAATAACAATTTCTGTGATTTTACGTTTTGATATTTTTAAGCTGAGATAATAAATAAATTAAAAACTGTTGGAACAAAAACGAGAACTTATGTCCGGTTGTACTATTACGAATAAAAGCTTAGTTCAACTTTTAACTCAGCTCAAGCTTCATTTTGACAAAACTTTATATTGTTGTTGTGTAAACAACAGCTTGGTTCAACGTTGAACTAAGCTTAAATACAAAACCAGAGCAATTTCCAGTCAAAGTGTGATCTTTATACCGGGTGTCCCATTATGGATGGCCACCGGCCGTATCTCGGAAACTGCTGGGCATAGAAACTCGGGAAATTTTTTTTTAACTAAAGTGGCCATGAGAAAATTCTGGAAATGATTTTTAAGTTCCACATTTTGCCGCAAGAGGGCGTATATGAAAAGTAAATTTTAAAATTTTACATATTTCCGAAAATTCCACATTAAGGTTAGATCTTTGGTAACACCATTAAAAAGCTTGGACAATTATGCAACATTTTGGTCTTATGCTCATTGGCGTACCACTTTAATAAGAGGGGGGAAAGCTGTTGAAAGAGTAATCATTTAAATCGCTGTAACTTATAAACGACTTATTCGATTTTAGCAAACTAAAGACTGTTTAGAAGAGAAATGTATGCACTTTCACCAATCGTATTTAGTTGTCCATAATAGTTTTGAAAAAAAATGCTAGAGGGCGCAATTTGTAATAATAACCCATTTTTTTATTTTACTCCGAAAAATAAATCATATGGTATAATTATGATACCATAATCAAAAAGTATATGAAATTTGCTAGAAAAAATATTAAAACCGCAGCCCGATATCTCCGTTCGTTTCAGCGTTATCGCCAATAGAATAATTTTTAAAACTTTAAATAAAGAAGCGGTTATATATTTTTTAGAAAAAAAGTGGGACGCCACTGTTATTTTTCCATGTGGATATTATTTCGGATTAGCCTGGTCAATTCTGCATAAAAATGGTCTCCTGCGTTTTTCTCCTCAGGCACACCGTACTTAATTAAAATAATTAAATAAACTCTACTATTTATTATTATTATACATTGATACTGAAAAATTTTGTTTTATAAAAATTGTTGTAAATGACCACCTTCACTTAATAGGCAAGCTTTCGCCTGTCTAATTTAATTTATCATCAAATACTTATTTAACCCAACTGTTTATTAATTATTTTAATAAATCAATTACAATATTTACTTTGCTTACTATCAATTGTATAGTTTAAAAGACCTTGCCTGTTTTCGCTAGTCTCCTATTGCTCTTTCTCAAAATCTCAAAGTTTCAATTTAACAACATCTTTAACACTTACGATGTCCTATAATAGTATATTCAAGTCTATTTTTAACTTAGGTTCACTAGGCTTTCCCGCTTATCTTCCCTAACATAATAAACCCATTTATCGGTGACCCTACACCCTCATATCATATTCGTTTTTGATTTTTAAAGCCGAAAAAAGAATTTAGTGTTGATTTTAAGTAAAAACCGCAAATGCAGTAAAATTGCGCTGACAGCGTCGAAGAGCTAACAAGAAAGGAAATGGCCTTTTAGACGCTCCATCTTACAAGTACGTCTTGATTCAGGAAAGTACGTTATAATGTAGGAAATTTAAGGTAAAATATTTCATACTGAGAAGTTCCGGTTTTATAAAGAGCAAAGTAAAAGGTTTAGAAAATACAATGTGTAATGTTGAAGGAGGGTTTTAAAGTTTTCAGTATCAATTCCGTTTCATTTGAAGCTTAATTTTAAATCTAAATTTCGCAAATAATGGTTCAAGTATTTCCGTCAGTTCGTTTTTTGAGCGGGATAAATCGAAAATGGCCTGACCGATTTGGATTTGTCCACAATTTCGAAAATAATATTTAGTTCGTTTGAAAACCGTTACAATTTTGACCATCATGATTCACACTTCTCTATCGGATACATAATTTGTTGTAATATGACTTACAATTTTATAAAAATCATGTGCCCCCTCATAGTAAATTATGACTGAAATTTGTTTGAAAACAGTCATTAAAAAAAACTATAATACATAATTGTGAGGATCACAATGGAGTGGCTAAACAACCTGAAAGACATAGCAGTAGAAACAACAGGGTAGAACTCCAATGGATTCCTGGTCATTCGGGGATAGCGGGCAACGAAAAAGCCGATAAACTGGCAAGAGCCGAATCATCTCAAAAACTCAGTGGCCCTAAACCCGCCCTTGACATATCAAAACAGGCAATCGAAGCTACATCAGACAGGTGGGCGCAACAACAACACCTATCCCGATGGAACAGGATACCTGATCAAACAGCTAAAACAAAGCAAGTGGTTGGCCTACTAACAGGCCACTTACAATAGTCCCATTGAATGCAGACATTGCGGCGAAGAGGACGAAACCGCCTCACATATCATCTATCACTGCAAAGCACTATCCTGAAGAAGATTGAAATTCTTCGGAGGAATCCAATGTGGAGATAACCTCCCACATGACAAACTTGGTAGAAATTTACTGGACCTTATAAAAGGAACAAATCTTTTCTAGCAAGATAGGGGAGCACAATAAGCCACTAAGCTGCGGTGCAGGAAGCTTGGGCCGAACGCCCAACCCCCGCCTTACACCAACCAACCAACCATAGGTCAGTGTTCTGTAAATATAAATAAATAGAAAATACGTTTTTTGCAAAAACTCTATAATTCATTTTAAAGTTCGTAAAGGAGTTAATGTGGGAATGAAACCACTGGTCGATTTTAGTGAGAAATTTTGTTTTATGTCTATTAAAAGTTAAAGCGATGATGTGCAAGCCTATTACCGACATGCAAAGCTGTCGAGCGTTCATGTGTTAATTAAGACTACGCTTTTTGAAGTGATTAGTGTTTTATCGAGAACATAATATGCACAAAGATTAACACATTTATTATTTATCGAATAAACAAGCATTTTTCAAAGAAAAACCTCATTACGTAATGTACTATTAAATATAAAATAATTATTTTATTGTTTACATACATTTTTTCTACTATATATATTTTGAACCCAAATTTTTTCAGAAAGAATAATAAATGGCCAGGCAGATATTTTTAAGTATCCCTCACTCAATATTTAATTTGTAATATGACCGTACACATAGTAATGGAACCCGATAGTTATCATATTGCAACAAATCAGGGATACATTGTGATGGTCATTTAATATGGTTTTATCCATATACGTGATAGTTTGTAATTTAACTATTTAATTTATCCTTTGTAGGAAATTTATACTAAATTCGTCAATATAATATTTAGAGAAAATATCCATTTAATAATAAATATCTTGTACGCCGTCAATCTTTAACTATCATGAAGAAAAAAAGTTAATTAAAAGTAATTACATTTTGTAATTCTTCAGAGTTTAAAGTTGAGTTTAAAAAGCCTTGGGTGTTACACTAGGATAGAACTCCTATGGGTTCCTGGTCTCTCGGGGATAGCGGGCAACGAAAAAGCCGACAAACTGGTTAGTGCCGGATCATCTCAAAATCTTCTTGTCCTTGGCCTATTAAAACAAGCAACCAAAGCAACATCAGACAGTTGGGCGTAACAACAACACCTATCCCGATGGAACGGGATACCTGGTCAAACCTAAGCGAGTGCCACAATTGGGAAACCCTCCAAAAACCTGTCAACTGAAATATTGATTTTAACGCGCACCCAGCTAAAACAAGTAGTTGGCCTACTAACATGTCACTGCCACTTAAGAACATACCTACGTCGAATAGGAATTTACAATGGTCCCATTGAATGCAGACTTTGCGGCGAAGAGGACGAAACCGCCTCACATATCATCTATCACTGCAAAGCACTAACCTGAAGAAGATTGAAAGCTTGAACCAAACGCCCGACCTCCGCCTAAAACCAACCAATCAGAACACCTAAATATAAAAATGTCCTTCACTTAATATCAGACAGGAAAAGCGGCAGAAATAAAGCCAAAACGGACAACAGCTGAAGAAGGTAAATATTAGCTTTGTTTTTTATAACACCAAGAAAATAATGTAACAAAAAGTTTGTTTTGTATTTTTTTGTGACATTTTCAACTTGCCTGATTTAGGCCTAATTAGGAAAACTTGAGTGTAAATAGGAGTAAAGTAAAAGCAAGCATTGAGAAAATGTTTTTGTAAATGAGGGTAACAAACTGTTTTTGAAGGGTTTGTTAGCGTAAATGAATAAGTGGGTGCGTAACGTATAATCCTTATAGGGGTTTAGCCTGAGTAAATAACTTTAAGTGTAAGAAAATATAGGAACAAGCATTGTTCACTTTTTTGCTATTTAATGCAACCACTCAGTGGCGACTATTTAAAATAGGTATAAAGAGAGGTGGATGGAATTTCACTTCCCCAAGAAAAGCATTATTTTAATTACGAACTGTTTTTTATAGGGTGGATGGTTTGAACCTTGCCTTCTTTGTAAGCTAGGGCAACACTCCTTATATTTTTGAAGTTATTTGGACAAAACCGAATTTTCGTGATTTTGTATTTATTCTTTTCTGACTCCATTTGAAGGGTTAATATAAAGTTTACATTGTTTTGCCCTCTAAATAAGTTGGGGTTATTAGATTTTTATTCCGACGTTTCGTTTTTTCGTGTAATTAATACTAGGTGTGAAACGTCGTTAAATTTTAAAGGAGGAGGGCAAATTTAAAATAATAAAATATTAGTAAAAAGTATAATAAAAAATGGTTTAAAAAAAAAAAGGAAACTTCGGATTAAAATTCTAATTAGACCAACTTGTAGAGGAGATACAATGGTAATAAGAAAATACAATTTATTTTAACATATCTCTTTAAATATAGTCAGAAAAAAATAAAAATGATATCGCAGAGAGTAGGTTTTTTTAAATTTGAAAATACAATGTTGCAGAATCCAGTAGGGAGTAACTTTTTTCAAATTTAATCATCTCTGCATCTTACTAGGTTTACGAGATTCCTGTAAAGCCCATCCTTATCTGCGACACCCTGTATATTTTATTTCAACATAAAGCCAGACAATCTAGTTTCAAACATCCAAGTAGAAATTATTTAACAAAGGATTCTCAAATAAATTGAAAGTGGAACAATAATTAGTTCGTAACAAAAACGTTGTAGCTGTCAAGAACCAAATTAAAAAGTAACGAGCTGAAGTCGGCTTTAAAGACGCCAAATCTGATAAAGACTCGCAATCCGAACGATTAATACCAAACAAAACGTTTCAATTAGAATTAAGCTTCGTTTTGCATTTCCTAGTGCCGGCGAACTATTGGTGAAATTTCGCATTTGTGACGTAAAATTAAGTATTGCGGTGAAATAAAAGCAACCACTTTTTTAACAGTAATACGGAACATCCACATTATTGTCACCTAAATGTTGTCAAATACGTGGCAGGAAGTCACTTGCGTTCTACCGAGCTAAAGACATTTTTTAACTGTTATCTCAAAATTTTCTACTAAACCGACTTCTGAAACATACTTCTCAAAGGCCTTTGATCAAATAGATCATAGTGTGCTTCTAAGGAAGCTAGAGGTGTACAGTGGCAGCTTGTCAGGGTGAAGTAGATGAAGGGGCTCTTCACAAAAAAAAAACAGGAGAAAAGTTTTTTGACAATATTAAAAATTAATGTACCAATAGAGCTAACATTTTAGCCCTTAAAAAATATTTATATTCGAATTAGTAATATTAATTTAATCCGAATGTAGCTATGCATAATAGGGCCACGGTTGATGGACAATAATTATAAATACGAGTGCATTTTGGCGCGCCCCAGACGACTGAGCCCATTAGCTCAAAGCAAGGGAAGACCCAACGCCCAACATGGCTTTAATATTCACCACTGTCATGGTTACGTGACGTCAGTCATGCAAACAGCATTGTAATAATTTACATCATGATGAAGGGCAATTAAAAAATAGATCAGTCGTAAGCACCATTGTTTTAGCATTGGTTTGCCTAACCTTAAGGTATTTATTTTAAGGCTTCGCAAAAATTACGGACATAGATATCGTTTTTACGTGATTTACTGTGTGATTAAAAAGTTTTGTTTTTCAGTAGTGTGTACGTACCTACTTAATTGTGTGTTTTAAAAATGAACCCAAATAATGATATAGTTTGTAATTTGTTGGAAACTCCATTCATTCGTTGGACAGTAAGGATAAAAGACACGTTTAGTTACACGGGTTTTAGTCAATGTTTATTGAAGTACCCACACTATACCTAGCTCTTCACAATTTTTTAAGACCGCGAGCCGCCACGAGGTGTATGGCTTTAGTTTGGATGCTTTTGCCTTTCTTAAGGATTACCTAACAGATCGACAACAATTTGCTTCATACAAGGGATTTAACTCTCATAAGAACACTGCCCCTTCTGGAGTACCCCAGGGTTCCAATCTGGGGCCACCATTATTTCTGATTTTTATAAATGAATTGGCACGTATTCTGATAGACAATAAACTTTTTTTTCTTACGAATTAAAAATGTTTAGGTCAATATCAAACTTAAAGGACTGTTATTCACTTCAGAATGATTTGGACTGGCTGGGGATGTGGTGTGATCGTAATCCATTGAGTTTGAATGTAAACAAATTCAAAGTAGTAACATATTCACGAAAAAAATACACGATCGACTTCGATTACACTATTTCTGCGACGAAACTTGATCGCTCGATTACTGCCGGGGATCTGGGTGTAAATTTTGATTCGGAACTAACCTTTAATTCGCATGTATCGGATATTGTATCCAAAGCCAGTAGGGCACTTGGTTTTATCGTGCGGAACTGCAGGGATTTTACTAATATAGATGCCATAAAAAAAGCTGTATTTTGCATTTGTTCGTTCAAAGCTGGAGTATGCTCAGTCTTTTTCTAATTTAATTTCAGTATAATTAATTTTTTGTATTTTGTATTTTTTTATAATGTTGTACAAATATGTACATAATTCACGCCCTTGTCACACCCTTTTCAGTGTTTGTGACAAGATAACAATAGGCAAAACCCATAAATTGACCCAAACCCGGGTGGTACTTCCTGCACTTGATGAAAATAAAGACTTTTGCAATGAAATCAATGCTAAATTATGAAAGTGGCTTAAATATTTGTTGGGTCACTCTGTAGTCCCTTTGCATACCTAATGAGCTTTTATTATTCTATACCTTTCTCAGATAGACTATAGTCTCTTCTTTAATTTTTAGTTAAAACTACATTTTGTACACTTTCTCTCTTTGCCTCCTCGAGAGAAGTAGCTCTAAAATCATGTGGCAGGTTGGTAAACAAAAATAAGTAAAGGGTTTGTTTACCTAAAAATTATTTACAAATAACAGCTGAAATTTTCAACGCTAAAACTGCCTGTTTTTATTAAAAATGTCGAAATTGCATGCAAGAAGAACAAACACCCCAGTCACTCATCAAGCACGAAACACTAAACTCTATAAGGTTACTTCACAATCGATAATCACGGGGTTTCTTATCCGCGTTAGAAATAGGATTCCAAGAAAATAGAGAGTTTTTCCAAGCGATTAACGTAATTTTTAAGGTAAATATCGTCGGAGACTCTCTATTATAAAATTAAGTATAGCGAGTAAATAAATCCTAATAAAAGTATTTCTATCTTTATATAAAAAAAACTTTAGTTGACATTTTGCTTATAAGAACGTATTTTCATACACTAGATAATACAGGGTGATACCTTTTTTCAAAATACTTAAAAATAGGCGTTGGTTATCAAAACGTAGTCCGCTATACTTTATGTTGTTTTTGTCTTATTAGTCATGCAATTTACGGGTCGGTGGTCAGTTATTTATTCGGCAATCCGCTGCGGTGTATTTTTCTGAAGCAAGTTAATTTTAAATTGGTGACACGTGAAAATGGTAAAATTTGAAAACAATGAACTAGTAGATATGGTGCTAATTTACGGTGAGTGTCGTCAAAGTGTGGCTGCTACTTCGAGATTATAAGCAGAACGCTTTTCCTTGCGTGCTTATCCTACACCCAGAAGTTTTCTTTATGTTATTCAACGGGCAAGTTAGGCAGAACCGTATTTATATTGTAATAAATGAAACACTGTATGTGTGTATTCACCTGAAGACGACTGGAGATGCTTATTAGTTAAAATGTTGTGATTTAAAACAAATAAAGACAATGCTGGTCCAAAACTCCCCTGCCATTAAAAATTATGTCATTTTAATTTAACCTTACCCGGAAATCCTTATAATTCGATCCTGAAAACAAATAATAGGGATCAACGGGTATTTACGATAGCACTTAGTACCCATTTTATTGCAGACATTAAATCAAAAACACTTATCGTGAAAAGGACTTTACTATAAGTTAAAAGTTTCGAAATTCCCGATAATTCATCGCAAAAACTCTAAAATAATAATAAAAATTGATTTTTTTAAAAATAATTTCCTGTTGTTTTGTAATAATAGACAGGTCATGTCATGAATAATGCAAAATATATTTCAACTTACAATATTGTAATGGTTTGGTTATTATTTTTAGGTGTGGTATTAAAGTTAAATAAGTATGCCTAATTTAAGGTTGTATTATCAAAATGTAATGAGGTTTACATTATGCAGGTTATCTTGATACACTGATAGAAAAACCGAGACTTTATACATAATCACGGAATTATAGTTTATTTCAGAAAGGTGTAGAGTAATAAAATGGGAAATTCCGTCCAGTTCGGCTCCATTTCGGTGACGGCCATAGGCGGAGGTACATTTTGTGCATTAAATTATTTATGTTAACTAACGAAAGAAAAAAAGAAAATAATTAGATAAAGAAGAAACTATTATCTATGGCAAATTTACACAAATATCGTTTTATGAAATATGCCGTGGAAGATATAGCTGAAAAACATAGTGTAACTGTATTACACACACCGCCATGTCATTGCGAATTAAATCCTATAGAACTTATATGGGCGCAAGTGAAAATATTTGTAGCATGATACAACACGACATTTAAAATGAAAGATGTTAAGCTGTTGTTTGATCAAGCCATTAAGTGTCACTTACACCAGAGAACTGGCGAAAACCAGTCCATCATGTCATTAAAGAAGAGGGGAAAATGTGAAATCTTGACCACCTGATCGATCGCACCGTCGACCCGGTAATTATAACGTCAAGAGGAGATGATAGTTTCTCAGATGACGATTTTAAAGGTTAATGATTCCTGATAAAGCTGAATGTATCTATTATTTTTGTAGTTGTGTAGAAGAAGTAACAAAAAAAGATAATGTCGTGTGATGATCAAGATGCGGCAGCTCCTAAAATAAATTATTTTGCGTGCCATAAAATACAAAAATGTATTATACTAAAAGACAGAGTTTAGGATTCGAAAAATACAGGGTAATTCCTAAGCTGATACTTTTTTTTTAGCTGTGTATAGAAGGCATTAAAAAAAACAACATTTTTAAATATGAAAGAAATATAGAAGTAAAAAATCGGGCCTGGTCATCAAAACGTAGCCTGCTATACTTTATGTTGTTTATCTTATTAGTCATGAACGTTATGGGTCGGTGTTCAGTTATTTCGCAATCCGCTGCGGTTTGCAAGTTCATTTTAAATTGGTGACACGTGAAAATGGTAAAATTTGAAAACAATAAACTAGTAGATATGGTGCTGATTTACGGTAAGTGTCGTCAAAGTACGGCTGCTGCTTCGAGATTATACGCAGTACGCTTTCCCTTGCGGGCTCATCCTACATTCAGAAGTTTTCTTAATGTTATTCAACGGGCAAGTTAGGTAGGACCGTATTTAAAAGAAAAGTAAGACAACAATGTCACGGTCTCAGCAAATATAATTGTGTATGGTTATACGTGTTTCATCCTTTCGGGCATCATCAGACCTAAAACAAGAAACCTAACTAACAGATACACGAATAATTAAAAACCACTAATTACCTAGAATTTAAAACTGCGAAAAAAACAGTCAATACATATTAAAACTTTTAAAATATAAACAACAAAAACAAAAAGTCAAATGTCAGAGAGTAGTCTAGTCAATTGGATCAACGAATTCAGTGAAACGAATGCTACGGGATCTAACTATGTTTAGCTGCCTAAAAAATTGAAAGAAGATGAGAGCTTAGCCAATCAGTTCTGTGCATTAAAATTAATAGAACCGTATTTGATCCATAGTATAATAAGTGACTGTAAGTACCTTATTTTCAAGTTTTTTGAAAAAAGGTATTTGAAAATGTTGTTTATTTTAATACCTTCTATACGCAGCTAAACAAAAGGTATCAACTTAGGAATCACCCGGTATATGTTTTAATCCATACCACCTACCCAATCACTACAAATTTAATTAACTTGTATTTTGATTACTATCGTTACTCGATCTGATGTCCTTTTCAGGGTAATTTACTACTCCCAACGTCTAATTAACCTTTTATTAATAATTTAGCTTCTATTTAGTAACAGTGGGCCATCCTCGTTCTTCCCTTTTGTCCCTTTTAATATATCGGTAGGGAATACTTCCTTTGGTGTTGGTCACTTAACCCTCTATGATTTTATTACGAAATAGTATCGATACTACAATATAATAAGATTTATGTTTCGGTTTCCCACTTCCTTGTATTTGCAGGTTTTATAATAAACTGCTGGACAATTCAAGCGGACCGAGCTAATTGTTAGGTGAACTTTGGAGTAAAATATTTTACGAACGAATAAAACTATCGATGCGCGGTTTGCAAAATTTGAAAGAGAATGAATTTAATTCTTAATATGCACATTTTTTCCGATTTTTTTTTACTTCTAACCTTTAACTGTCTACAGGGTTCAAAGAGAAGTATGTTTTTTTTCCAAAGTTTCTTAGTACCGGATTTCCACAAAAATAATTTTAAATTATTTTGGATGGCATTTTCTTTATCTCCTATTTATAGAGAACAAAATAAATTCTCAAATTTTTGATATCCCTTCTTGTTCATGAAATTTTAATTTTTTTCTCAACCCCTGTAAATTTCAGGTATTTTTGTCATTAGGCCTTACAATGTTTTGTAAGAACGGGTTTTGGTAAGTGATTATAACTTCTTAGGACCACCTCTTTTGCAACGAGTACATTTTAATTTCTTGCGTTTCGTCCTGACTAGTGGCGTACCCGTTTTTATTTTTATTTTTTTCATTTTATATGCCTCCATTTCCACACATCGTGTGTTTCGTGCCAGGATAACTGCTCACGACGAACCGCAAGAAATTGAAATGTACTCGTTGCAAAAGAGGTGGTCCTAAGAAGTTATAATCACTTACCAAAACCCGTTCTTACAAAACATTGTAAGGCCTAATGACAAAAATACCTGAAATTTACAGGGGTTGAGAAAAAAATCGAAATTTCATGAACAAAGAGGGATATCAAAAATTTGAGAATTTTCTTTGTTCTCTATAAATAGGAGATAAAGAAAATGCCATCCAAAATAGTTTGAAATTATTTTTGTGGAAATCCGGTACTTAGAAACTTTGGTAAAAAAAACATACTTCTCTTTGAACCCTGTAGACAGTTAAAGGTTAGAAGTAAAAAAAAAATCGGAAAAAAATGTGCATATTAAGAATTAAATTCTCTTTTAAATTTTGCAAACCGCGCATCGATAGCTTTATTCGTTCGTAAAATATTTTACTCCAAAGTTCACCTAACAATTAGCTCCGTCCGCTTGAATTGTCCAGCAGTTTAGAAGATGGTGTAAACGGGAGAACGATTCAAAATTTAAAACTACACTATTAAACAAAAAGTTTAAAATTATGCTTTAGTGGATCATATTTTACAAGCGCCTATATTTACATTTTGTAACTCAATAAAAGTAAAAAAATTACTCTTTTTTATAAAGAAAAAAATTTTTACGAATACGAATAATTTTTATTCTGGTTAATCTAGAATTCAATTTAGGATTAGTTCTTCCTATGATATATAAAATATGAAAAAATGAAAAAGTTAAACTACAAATAAAGAAAAGCCTATTCAAACACTGAAACTAGATATTATGTGAACATAATCCTAAGTATGCTAATTTTAACACAAGTAAGTGTTGATTTTTTTTTCAACATTAGTGTTAAAATATTTTTTTCACAAATCAAAGGCTTTTTCAATAATTCTTTGCGGTCGTAGGAGCAATAGTGTACATTACTTGTGTAAAGTGTTTATTCTAAAACTCTGGGAATTTCGATCGTTTAAAAGGTATCACTTTCTTCACTTATTATGTAATATACTAGTTTGTGTCAGTCTTAGATTTTTAAGGTAGGTTTAATTTTAATTTTTAAATTCCTACTTGAGATTGCATCGATGCTACTACTAGCAGCGTGCAGAACATGCATTTTTACAAGGCAAATGGTGAATTTTATTTAAACATTTAAAAAAATAGTCGAATTTTTTTATATTCTAATTAATACTGTTTAAAACTGTGTGCTTGGAAATTTTAGTAAGATAGTGCTAATAACTATAAAAATGTTTTATAATAAGCCTAAAAAATTCATTTTTTACGTTTTAATAATAATTTTTATGACTGATTCCATTGATATTTTTTTAATTAAATCTAATTCGCAGTGGACATTTAAAATTTTAAATGTCACTCTGGACGGTAATTAATTATTAATGAGTTGTGCAATGCAGATTAGTATAACGTGGGTTTATAAAATTGTTAATTTATTTATAAATTATTACGATTTATTAAATGTTATCGCTGCGCCATTTTAAATTGATTTATTGAGGGATAAAGCAAATTTGCAATTATTAGCGGTCTAATAACGCTACGGTTAAATAGCCTCTCTAAGCGGGATATTTTAATAGTAATTATAAGCTTTTTTAAACGTAAACATATTGTAAGTCATTTTTTTGGAATACAGACGAAGAATTTATTTTTATGTTCGTCAGATTGGTTAAATCCATCGTCAGATACGTTTCCCCTTATCATGGCTCAACAATAGAACTGACCTTTTTTCTCTGACCGACATCTAGTGACAGACCGGACAGACGTCATTATTAAAATCTCATAGTCGCGCGTCGTTTGTTTTCATTTGATTGATAACAAGCGAAGTATCAACCCAGAAATTAGGGTAAATCCTTCTACATTCATGTGGTCATAGTTTTGCCATGAATTTCGTCAAATTTTGTATGATTTAATGAGTCTTTACATAATGTAATTAGCTAATGCCTAATCCTAATGTAGCTAACACCCAGGAGTAAGTGTGACGTTTGATCGTTGACAGATGACGTATGACATATAACAGATGACGTATGACATATGACAGATGCTGAAACTACAACTCTTTACTAATTTAATTGACGCGACGTCGTATCTCTTAGAATAAGATAACTTTATTGTATAGTCACAAGCAGATTCATTGTTTCAGCTCCGACAATCCAGGCTTGTTTCTACCATTTCCTTTAATTCGCTAATAAGGTACTTACATTGATTTATTATACTGTTCATCAAATTCGGTTCTGCCTAACTTACCCGTTGAATAACATTAAGAAAACTGAGGAAAAGGGTTCTGTAAATAATCTCGAAGCAGCAGCTGCACTTTGACGACACTCACAGTAAATAAGCACCATATCTACTAGTTCATTGTTTCATTTTTACGTGTCGCCAAACTTGATTCAGAAAAACACACCGAAGCGGATTGCCGAATAAATAACTGCCCACCGGCAACGACCCGTAAATTGCATGACTAATAAGACAAAAACAACATAAAGTATATCAGGCTATGTTTTGATGACAAAGCCCGCACTTAGATTTAACTCTTTACTAATTTAACTGACGCAACGTCGTATCTCTTATAATAATTTAACTTCATTGTATAGTCACAAGCAGATTCGTTGTTTCAGCTCTGACAATCCAGGCTTGTTTCTACATTTTCCTTTAACTCGCTAATAAGGTACTTACATTCATTTATTACACTATGGATCAAATACAGTCCTGCCTAACTTGCCCGTTGAATATTATTTATTGAGCCCGCAAGGGAAAACGTTCTGCGTATAATCTCGAAGCAACAGCCGCACTTTGACTACACTCACCGTAAATTAGCACCATATCTATTAGTTCATTGTTTTCAAATTTTACCATTTTCACATGTAACCAATTTAAAATTAACTTGCTTTAGAAAAACACACCACAGCGAAATTCCAAATAAATAACTGACTACCGACCCTTAAATTGGATGACTAATAAGACAAACACAACGTAAAGTATATCAGGCTACGTTTTTATGACCAGGCCCGCACTTAGATATAACTCTTTACTAATTTAACTTACGCGATGCCGTATCATTTATAATAAGATAACTTTATTGCATAGTCACAAGCAGATTCGTTGTTTCAGCACTGACAATCCAGGCTTGTTTTGACCATTTTCTTTAATTCGCTTCAATGCACATCTTATAAGCAGCCAGAATTATTGTTTTTTAATAATTTACTTATTTTAATTCCATTTCGAAATACCCGTTTCGCTTTAATTCTTTATCATCGTCAACTCTTGGACGACTTATTAAAAGGGAAAACTGGATAATTTCATTTTAAAATAGATGTTTCCCGTCAAAATGGCATTTTATTGGCCCTTGGATTATTCTTGAAAGGGGTCGGACAGATAATTAAGATGAATTTTAATGCAGAACATGAATGAAATTTATTAAAGGTCATTCATTTTCGGAAATTAGCTAGTTAAAATGCAGAAATGTAATTTATTTTATGCATAAAATCACGCCTAGCATATTCTCTTTAAAAACATCTAACCAATATTTTAAAATTATTCTCTAAATGTAGCCGTTACAGTATATTTCAGAAAGGTGTAGAGTAATAAAAGCTCATTAGGTATGCAAAGGGACTACAGAGTGACCCAACGAATATTTTAGCCATTTTCGTAATTTCGCATTGATTTTATTGTAAAATTCTTTATTTTCATCAAGTGCAGGAAGTACCACCCGGGTTTGGGTCAATTTATGAGTTTTTCCTATTGTTACCCATTCACAAATACTGAAAATGATGTGAAAAAGGCGTGCATTATGTATGTATGTTAGGTACACTTATTTTTTATTACACATTATAAAAAAATACAAAATACAAAAAATAGGAGAATCTTTTAATCATTTGGCAACGCTCGTAAAAAATTTCCTACTATTTCCACATGGAACTCGTCAGGAACTAAGTGGTAGCATGAATTTTAGTTTTTGTCGGTTTGTATTGATCAATCGGAATGCGGGGTCTATCTCTGCTTTCCCGTCGTTAAATATAATACATTCCTTGAACGATAGAAGAGTTTTTGGAATGTTGAGTGTTGACTGTGACTCTATTTGCTTATTTTGTGTATTTGGCCGATTCTTGCGATTATCCAATAGTTTATCAACTAAATGCATGGGGTAGCCATTTATGTTGAGGTCGATCTTGATATAGTTAGTTTCTTCTTTGAGGGCTTCATTTGAATTTTAGATGGTAATGAAGCCCTCAAAGAAGAAACTAACTATATCAATACCGACCTCAACAAAAATGGCTACCCCATGCATTTTTTTTTATGATAAAACACCTACACTGTAGGAAAAATCCTTTAAGGCGCTCTGGGAGCGGTGCGAGTGCGAAAAAAGCGATTAACGTTGGTCTTGAAACGTTGAAGATTGTATTCATTGGGAAACACGACCTCAGGTAGATCATTCCACAAAGATGACGTCCTCCGGATGAAAGAATTCTTGAACAATGAAGTTCGAGGAGTACTAAGCTGAACAACATATGGATGAGCGGCAGCGGTTCGCCGTGTATTTCTGTTTTGCATTGCTCTAGGTGGAATCAAGTGGACAATGTCAGTCGAACACCTGCCATGGAAATATCTGTAAAAGAAAGCCAAATCACCAACCTGTCTTCGATGCTCCAGGCTAGCGAGGGTCTTGGTCAGCTCGGAGTCGCCGATCAGACGAATGGCTCTCCTTTGAATGGAATCCAGTAGCCGAAGTTTGTGCTTGGGTGCAGAGCTCCAGACATGAGAGCAATATTCTAATGATGGTCGAATCTGGGCTTTGTAGAGTGTCAAAAGTTGATTAGGTGTATACAACCTTTTGGTGCGGAAAAGTACACCAAGTTTCTGTGCAGCTGCCTTGGCAATTGCGGCAACGTGATCATGCCAAGACATATTACCTCCCAGATTGACCCCCAGCAAATTAATAGACGGTGCCAGGGGAATTGCGTGTCCTGCCATGACTATATCCGGTTCTGCAATGTTAACCTTTTTATAGAAGACTGCTGCCTGGGTTTTCTTAGCATTAAATTCGACTTGGTTACTGTCACCCCAAGCCAAAATTTCTTCCAGGTCATTGTTGAGGCGCAATACTTCATGCTGCCTGCGAAGATGTGCATCGGCAGCGGATGTTTGGGGAGTCAAGGTAAAAGATGAGACAAGTGTGCTGTCATCAGCAAAGCTATAAATTGGGTTTTCACTAGAAGGTCGTTAATATACAGTAAAAAGAGGGTAGGTGACAATATGGACCCTTGAGGAACACCGGCATTGATGGTGAAGGTGTCTGGAGAAATTCGTCAATCGCCACTTGCAGAGAACGGTTCCTAAGGAAGCTGGTTAACCATAAACAAAATCCATTAGGCATACCGTAGGATCGCAATTTACTTAGAAGCCCATCGTGCCAAACAAGATCAAAAGCTCTAGAGATGTCCAGTACACCAGCCCGGGATTCTCCATGATGTTCGATGGTGTTGCTCCAAAGATGGGTGACATATGCCAGAATGTTACCTGTTGATCTGGACTTACGAAAACCGTATTGATGGTCGCTGATAATGTTAAGCCCTTCCAGATACTTTAGGAGTTGTTAGTTGATAAACTATTGAAAAATCACAAGAATCCGCCTAATACACAAAAGAAGCAAATAGAGTCACAGTCAACACTCAACATTCCGTATGTCAAAGGAGTATCTGAGAGAATTAAAAGACTAGGACAACGATACAACATCAACACAGTATTCAGCTCGAAAGACACTTAAAGAAGCCACCTGACAAATACAAAACCAACAAGTCAAAAAGACAGGAAAACTGTGTCTACCAGATCCCCTGCGAATGTGGCCGATCTTACATTGGTAAAACTCTAAGGCCAATTGAAACTATGATCAAGGAACACAGAAACAACACGCTTAAAGGAAAAACCGAAAAATCTGGTGCAGCTGACCATGCCTGGATACACGGTCATCACATCAAGTGGACAAAAGCTCAAATCCTGCATAAAGAACCACATTGGAGAAAATAAATAGAACTGTAGTTACTTTACTTATTTAGTATTCACCTGAAGACGACTGGAGATACGACAGTTGAAGCGTTGTGATGTAAAACAAATAAAGACAATGCAAGTCCAAAACTCTCCTATCGTTCGAGAAACATCATTGTCTCCAACCTTCAAACAGAAATAATACATTCCATTGAGTAAATTTTATTTATAAAATATAAAATTCCTAGTGTATTTGCTCGCTTTTGATAGTCTCATATAAGATTTAAATAACTTTTTTTTATGTCATTCACTTTTGCATATACTTTTATGTAGGCAAGGTCGTAAACCATTTTTGTGGAAGTTTTTTTTTAAATTGAAAAGAAATTGCGTTTCGAAAGAACCGATATAAAAAACAAATACGGTGAAAGCCATCACAAATCTTAAAAATACATATATTTTTATTGTTTCGTGTATGCGTACATAAAACGAAGCTCGAATATGATTTTATGGCTAAAGTTTGACTCACTTTATCTAAAAAGAAATACAAATAAATCGATTTTAGATAGCGACTTGGTATATTACAAAGAAAAATGTTTTTATTGTGAAACTTGAAGTCTTTTTTTACGATTCCGGGAGTCCGAGGTTAAGATTCTTAATATCTTTACAAATACTTTATCTATAAGCCGAAATTATCTATCAATCTGGCAATTTTTAGAATATTGGGCTTTAAGGGTAATCGACCACAATAAATTCTTTTCCAAGATCACCAGCTATATTTTACATTATACAGGGTTGCACAAAAAGTGTGGCGCACTAAACTTAAACACCCTATAAAGGTGCGAAAAAAAAAACAACACAAGTTCCGGACCGTAAATATGACAAAATAATCCAACTTAGCTTAGTCCAAAAGTGGATGATTTCGGAGATACAGAGTGTTAAAAGTTCAATTTGGTTTTCATTTTGTATAAATAGTTTTTTTAATAATTGGTGTATTATCGCAATATTTGGCTTGGTGGGGGTGGGGGGGTAAGAAATTAGAATCTACTCTCATTTTTATTGTAAAGTTTAGAGGTCGCCACCGTACCGCAGGTACGTGTTGCACATATTTAAAACGAAATGAGCCACTTTTTGAGCCACCCTATATTTAACTTTTAAATAAAAATTCGGATTTTCCAACCTAAAAAAGGTATACGTGGTAAGGGTTGATTTGAGCAGCTGTTTTTGAGATATCTGGATGTTAAAAAGTCACTTCGTGTATGGCCAGGTCTAAATTATTGTAATAATTGAACACATTTGAAGCGTAGGCGGTAAACTAAAAACTAGAAAAAATAATTAGGTTGGAATTTTTTTTTAGTTTTTAGGGACGTTATTTTAAATTGACAGGCATGTTTTCTTGTAAAATCCTAGCCACCAGTTTTTATAGTCAAAAACTATATCGGTAGAAACCCGAACAACTGAGAATTTCTGCTTATTTTTGAACGCTTTGGAAATTATTCCGCTATATTCCTCGATAGTATAAAATCTTTCAGTTTTATTAAGCTGCCGTTTAATGAGACCAAAGTCGCGGTCACAGGGCATAAATGAATGTCCTCTCATGGGAAAGTATATTTGAATCTCTTCAAATCTTTTAAGCTCAACCAAGCTCATTAAAAACCGGATCATGGTGTTGTTTTTGTTTTGTCCACAACAGTTATCGCAGAAAATATGCAGTTTTTTATACTTCTGTAGGCTTTCTTGGTCCAGATAATGTTTGACAAAGGAGCACATTGGCTCTTTTACCCGCTTCTCCAAAAAACTATAACTTCGGTGTGTTATAGTGACCAACGAACTGTTCGACTGAATTGGCGTCCTTGGCTGCATATCGGATGTCGATGTCGGTACTTTACCGCAGAAAGGGGACATCTCCCGGATATGTCTCCTTTCTGCTGTAAACGAGAATTTAATCGCTTAACAGTAACAAGGGTGGGTATGCAAAATATCCCGTTTTTGCAGTAAACGATGTATTTAAGATTCTAGAACGAAATATACAAAAATGTCAATTTACCAAAAAAATGGAGATGTCCCCTTTCTGCAATTAGCAATACAAATATTGAATCGATCTATTTACTACAGTATCTATTCCAAAGTTCAAAGAGGAGCGCATGTTACATTTCAACAAGAAATTTAATATTGTCCAGTTCATACGTTGTTTGTTCAGGCTGCTTGGAGAGATTTAAAGCGATTTCAGGGTTTATAATATGGATGGTGGAAAACTGCAGCTGCGTTTGAGATGTAAAGTACTGATATAATAAACAAAAATACACACAAGACACATTTTTATATCAATATATTTTTCGACTATGCTATCATTTTCAAACCTTCATAGCGAACATAAAAATTTGTATGTAAACTATTACCGAAGTAGGATGTTCTTTGATTTATGCCCACGGCATCGTATTCAAGTTACTTCCTAGTGCGATATGGACATCATATCCGGTCTTGTTGTATAAATAACTAATTTAGAGCTCATATTAGCTTCCTATGTCGCACATAATTTAGTCGACATTGATCTCAACTCTCCGAGTCAAGTGTATTTCATTCTACCCAAAAGCAATCTTAGGGAATTAGGAATTTTAAAGTCCCTAAAAGGTTTGTTCTGTAGCGGTTTTAGTTAAGTCCATAAGTGGTCAGTAAACAAGCTTTTTATTTAAAACTATACCTTCTTCATAACAGTGGCGGCTTGTGGTCTTAAAAAATGGCGAAGAGCTAGGTATAGTGCGGGTACTTAAACAAACATTGACAAACTTATATTTTTATTACGTACAAATACACAATAAAAAATAAACTAAGTAGGTACGTATAGTCCTACACTACTGAATTAAATGAAAAATAAAAACAAAACTTTACACAGTAAATCACGTAAAAACGATATCTATAACCGTAAGTTTCGCGAAGCCCCAAAATAAATACCTTAAAATTAGACGAACCAAAGCTAAAACAATGGTGCATACGACTGATCTATTTTTAAATTGCCCTTCATCATAATGCAAATTGTTACTTGCTGTCGTGGAACTGACGTCACGTAACCATAGCAACGGTGCAAATCAAAGCCACTTGACTGTATGTTGGTTTTCACTTGCTGGAGCGCGAGAAAATGCACGAGTGTTTATAATTATTGTCCATCGGAGTTAATCGTTAATAATATTAATTCGAACATAATTACTTTTTAAGGGCTAAAATTGTAGCTGTATTGGTACATTAATATTAAATATTGCCGAAATAATTTCCTCCGTGTTTTAATTTTTTTTTGAGGAGCCTCTTCACCTACTTCACCTGACGAGCCGCCACTTCTTCATAATATGTTGTGGAATGAAGTAAACAAGTAGTTAAATTTTTATCGGAAGCAATACCACCTGATTAGTATAGGCACAGCCATACATATTGAACTATACAGCTTTTACTAGTATATTTTTTTACTGTCACAACATAATTATATCATTTTGTTACTTTTCGTAATGAGAGGTGTCGCTGCTCAGAAGAAGCGATGCATAAGATATTATTTATCTTCACATTTTTATAATCTGTTTTACCTGTGTACAAATACTCGCAGAAAAAATTCCCCGAAAGTAGTAATTTCGCTGCTGGTTGCATAATGAAATGCGCAAGTATACATTACTAACTAGGTTTGTTAAAGTAAATTTAAAATATAGTTGTTTCCATGCTGTTGCATAAAATTTTATTATAGTCTACCATATTATATTGTTATTATATGAAATATGACGATATGTATTTGCCTACGATAGCAATTTAATTTTCTTAAATTTGATAGATATAACAATAAAAATTGTAGGTATAGTTGTACTTTTACAATATTTTATTTTAAATCGATAAAAATATAATTTTAAGAGTGCAGTATTGTGCTTTAATGGGACCCACCTATGTAATTCCGAGGAAGGAGTTTGTAAGATGCTTTTTCTTTAACAACACTCTTAAAAATGACTTGGTATTTGGTACTAATTTTTATTTGTTCTCGCGTATACAAAACCAAAAATAACTATTTTTAGTTAGGAACACAAAATAGATTTTTTTCTTGGTTATATTTACCAAAAAATGATGCCATCAGAACAAAGAAAATATCTTGTTTTCATATTAGTGGCAGAAATAAAATATTTTGTTTAGCTGAATTTTACATATCCTATTTAAATGTTACATCAAGGTTCCTACAAACTTGTATTTATCAATTAAGCTTGTTGTAATAACACATTATAAATTTGTAGTCCCTATCATTTTGTTAATTTTGATTAAGATGCATTCTTAGTTACCAGAACTAACTTTTCTTCTCAAGTAATATTATTCTTCATATGTCTAACTAACGGCATCGCTGCCTGTACTCACTTTACAACAGACTTGACGCCCTTGACAGTGGGTGACATATATTCTAGCCAGGACTGTCAGGAGGTTATGTTATGTTAGGGTGCTTTTGCGGTTCCGTATCTATTTTTTCGTATTTTTAAGGCAATAATTGGCCATTTTTATGGCCGTGTGGATAATGGATGTGACAATATTTGGTGTATATTGTCTTTCTTGTGTACTTTCTTATTGGCAGAAGGCAGTAAAATCATAAGTAAGTAAACATTTTATTTTTTATCATTGCAATTGTACATTAGAAAGTTTAAATGAGCTTTTTTTAAAGCATGGCAAGGTGACCCGATGAGAAATAACTTAAAAATATTTTTTTTTGTTTTGTTCCATTTCTATAAAAGAACGTCATATTGATGACTTTTTAATCTGACCAAGTATAACAAATTTCATATAGCTGTATACTTTAAATAGAAAGTCCAAGGTATATTTTTAGTTTTTTAATAATCGCAGTTGCAGATAAGAAAATTTAAATAAGATCAATTCAGTTCTATAAGCAATTGAACAACCCAAAAGGTTAATTAAAATAAGTTAAAAATCTATTGTTTCTGTTTTGTATTGCATAACTATGTATTATAAAAAACATGAGAGAACAAGGACATTGGAAATACTTTTTTTTTAAAGAAACCATAATCCCTGATAATTTATTCCAATTAGTTTACGCACACCTAATAGGGTAGTAAGACCAAGGCATTTTTTTTATTTAAATGGGGACTCTTGGAAGGAGTATTTTTCGTTACTAAGTATAAATTACATATGACATTTTGTTTAGAAATGAAACAGACTTTTTTTAAAGTTATTTCTATCAAATCAACTTGCTAAATTTGCCATGCGTTATAAGCAGTTCATTCAAACTTTTTAATGTGCCACTGCAATAACAAAAATATAAAATTTTTACTTATTTATGATTCAACTTCTTTCTTACAATTAGAAAGTACAGAAAAAAGATAATAAACACAATGTTGTGACTACATACGTAATTGTTACTCTATGAAAATTTCAAGTTTGGCCCAAATAAATGATTGCTTTGGCAATATTTGTAGATTCCATCATTAACAAAAACAATATTTCCTTGAAAAAAAATTTCAATTTTCCATATTTACACATTAGTTGTGACAATATGGTTAAAAAACGGGAGTGCCATATAATATTTAGTTATCCGTATATAAAATTTCGTTGTGACAACTAAAATTTGTAGGTTGGGTTGGTTAATGTTATTAATTAGTACAACAGTTCAATAACGACAATTTTTTTTGATTGTACAGACTAATTTTTGTGTTGAGTCCGATTTCGCGAAAATAAATAATTGTCAGAACCAAATTTTAGTAATCCATACCATGTCATTTTTAAGAGTGAACCCTGCATGATTTAAGCGTATTTAAAATAATTTAATTTAAAACTTCTTTAGTATATTTTTTTAATTGATAATTTGGTAATTTTAATTCCCTTATTTTTATGTACGTCCCAATTACATTATTTTCAATTACGAAATTCAATTTCAGTAAGCGCTTAAAACATCAAAGGCTATTTTAAATAACTGCTAGCTGGCAAAATCGTTTAGTTGAAATGGCTGATTGTGTAATTTATTTTGAACAAAATATTTTTGGTACTAAAATTCATTTACCGGAATAACCAAAACATAGTTAATTTTTGTCTAGGAACAAACGAGAAATCTGCATACACTTTTCTTATATTCTATTTCAGAAAATAGTAATAAAATGGGAAATTCTGTCCAGTTCGGCTCAATTTCGGTTTCGGCCATAGGCGTAGGTAAATTTTGTGCATTTAATTATTTATGATAATTAACCAAAGGAAAAAAGAAGATCATTTGATAAAGAAGAACTATTAGCTATAGCAAATTTACACAAACATCGTGTTTCTTTCGTCTCTGCTTCGTTGGCGGAACATATTGGAAAATACAGGGTAATTCCTAAGTTGATACTTCTGTTAAAGCTGTGTATAGAAGGAATTAAAATAAACAAAATTTTTAAATACTTTTTTCCAAAAAACTCAAAAATAAAGTACTTACATTCATTTATTACACTATGGATCAAATACAGTCCTGCCTAACTTGCCCGTTGAATAACATTAAGAAAACTTCTAGGTGTAGGATGGACCCGCAAAGAAAAGCATTCTACGTATAATCTCGAAGCGGCAGTCGCACTTTGACGACACTCACCGTAAATTAGCACCAGTATTATTAGTAGTAATAATTCATTGTTTTCATATTTTACCCTTTTCACGTGTCACCAATTTAAAAATTAACTTGCTTCAGAAAAAGACACCGCAGCAGATCGCCAAACAAATAACTAACCGTGCATGACTCATAAGACAAAAACAATATAAAGTTAATCAGGCTACGTTTTGATGACCAGGCCCGCACTTAGATTTTTTACTCTGTATCTATTTTTAAGTTTTTTGAAAAAAAGTATTTGAAAAAGTTGTTTATTTTAATGCCTTATATACACCGCTAAAAAATAAGTATCAACTTAGGAATCACTTTGTATAATAAAGCATATTAAATCAGTATTTTTTTAAAATCTCTAGACAGACCACGTACCCATCAAAAACTTGCTAATTCCTTGTCCAATAGAACACAGTCTTTAATTACCCAAACCCAAAAACCATTCTTACTTTAATTAAATCACCCGATAAACAAGATTAATGTTAAAACGGCCTTTTCTCCTAGTGTCTTATGAATGCCGCCAGTTTCTGACTGATAAGCGGTCCCTGTGTGACATAATTATCGTGACGTTTGACTGTGGGAATGCAAATTAATGTCAGACACGCCTTTTAGGACTTTATCTTTCGCGAATACGAGAACGTGTCCTATTACTGGAATGTTATCGTTAAGAAACGGTGGAATTTTATTAGTATAAATGGTTTATTGTTGTCAAAAGGGGCTATTTCGAAGGTTTCGTAAGCCTTTTAAGGTCATAGACATGGACAGAGACTGTAATATCCCAGAATAATTCCTATAGTATAGTCTGACGCACGGTTCTAGAGCTACAATGCCTGATAAGGCAGGGAGATAACGGCCGCATTAAAAAGGCAATTCCCCTTAAAATAAGGTAAAGTCCATACAATTACTGTCTGGATGCACATCACAGCTTCTGACGTAATTTTTGATTCGAGTTAGGTCGTTATCTCCCTGCCTTATCAGGCATTGTAGCTCTAGAACCGTGCGTCAGACTATATGATTGTTGAATGATCACCTATGAAAATGAGAAAAAAAGTACGGTTAATTTGGCTAGAAAGCGCCGTATATCACACGCGTGTTGAAAAAAAGATATTTCAACACTAGTATTGGAATACAAGGCACACTATTTTATTTAAACATATGGTGCCAATTTGACAGACCATCACTAATTATTAAAAATAACAATATTTAGAAAGCAGTAATTGTAAAGTGTTTAACTTATTTATCATGTATTTGTCGAGTGATTCGGAATTAGAGTGTGAAAATACGCCTTCTGAAATTATAAAAAATGTTAATTATATGCTGGAAAATCTATTACCAGAAGAAACAAATCGCGCTGAAGAGTGTCATGTATTAAACACAAAACTGTTATGGGTAGCGATAGCGTAGAGAATAGAGCTCAAGCCTACAGATCGCAAGGTCACAGGTTCAAATCCCATCAGGTGTATTTGACTTTTTTTTATAAAAACAAATAATTTATAGAATTATTTTGAATTGAAATCTTCCTTGTTGGGTGGACTTTTTAAATTTATTTTTAATGCATCTTTTCGTGATTAAATTTAAAATTTTTCATTCTGGTTAATCTAGAAGTCAATCCAAGATTAGTTCTTCCTATGATATATAAGATATGAAAAAATGAAAAAGTTACTCTACAAATAAAGGAAACACCAATTGACAAACTATGAAACCAGATATTAAGTGGAACATAATCCTAAGTATGCTAATTTCAACAGTAGTGTTTATATTTTTTTTTTTTAAACTAGTGTTGAAATATTTTTTCACAAATCAAAGGCTTTTTAAATAATTCTTTGTGGTCGTAGGACAAATAATAGTGTACATTACTCGTATGAAAGTGATTATTCTAAAACTCGGAGAATTTCCGCACTCGGCTGACGCCTCTTGCTCAATATCTCCTCGTTTGAAAAGTATCACTTTTATCACTTCTTATGTATTATACTATTTTTGTATTTCAAAACGTCGCGTCGTGACAAACGGTTCCTGAGATATGGCCGGCATCCATTTATTTGGCCACCTGGTACTAAAGAAACAAAGACGACAATGCTTATAAAACCCCTTAAGGACGATACTGTCAAGGCAAGTCCTATTAATGGGTCAATACTCTGCACTGACAGCTAAAAGCCTAAACACATTTAACAGTCGCATAAAACAACCCTCTTCAGCCAATAATAAACCCTTCTAAGCGGCCAAACTGCGACATTTCTAGAGGACTATATTCGAAGTAACGGGACTTATCGTCGTATTTACGAGCAGATAAAGTTGAAAAGGGCGTGACAATCATTCATTTGCGTTTTTGCAATCAGTCCGCGTTATGATTAGGACATTACCGGCGTTAAGAGTCCTCGACGAGGATTAGTTAAACATGCAAACGTGATGTTTTGTGGATAAATTTACTTTAAGGATGAAAACATGGTCAGCTATTATGTTTATTACCGATTGAATAAAAATACTAAGTGATAAGAACAGAAGAATAATTTCCTTTCATTTCGTCAGAACCATCCCTAGACGCGTTTCGCTCTATCATGGCTCATCAGTAGAGCTAGGATCCGACGAAAGAAAGGGGCAACTCAAAACTGCTTAGGTATACACGGTGTCACATAACTTATGGGCCGTCAATGGAGATACTAGACATCAAACTAAGCCGATTAAGTCATATAATTTTTTTTATAATTAAAATATTAATTTAATTATGAACTATGTTTTTTTATGCTTTGGGATGTTTAAAGGGAAATATCTCGAAAACCGTTAAAGATATTAAGATCAATCAGGTACACTTTTTGACTCAGAAAATGCCTTCTTTAAGAAACTATAATTGAAAAATACCTAATATCACATTTAAAAAAAATCATAGATTTATTAAGCCCAGTGTATGCAACTACCGCCCTCTAGTTTGAAACCTAAAAATGTCTACAAATTCTTATTTCTTGCTCATAAAAACATAATATTGCCAACTTTCAATTCGAATCATTAAACCGTTTTAAAATTATGGCTTATTTTCGAGAATAAACTTTTACTTTCAACACCCTGTATCTCTAGAACGAGTAACAATCCAAAAAAACGTATATGACTTAATTGGCTTAGTTTGATGTCTAGTATCTCCAGTTACTCTCCGGCCCATAACTTATTGGACACCCTGTATAGTGTTTGGTGGGGTACAGCAGCAAGATGATGCACGGAGCGACATCTGTGTTGTTGTTAGACACTCTTGAGCATACCAGCACCTCTAACTAACTTATAGAAATAAGTAAAAATGTTAAGAGGAAATCACCTGTAAAGCCATTCGTCATAATTACAGGAGTCCCGCTAGGCAGCGCTAACTCGCATACTGATAAGAGTTTAAACATTATTTCTATATTGCTTTCTATAGTAGGAAATGACGTCACCATAACACCAATGTCATTAATGCCACAGTCAAACTTGCTAGTTAGTTAATTATTGTTAAAAATCTGTAAAATACCTACTTATTTATCCACCGAATTGACCGAATTTTATAGCAACAACTTGTAAGGCAAGCTGAATGCAGTCATGTTAGTATAAGATATCATTAAAAATTCATTTATAAAGGTTGCCGACATCAAACAGCAAGGCCGGCATCTACCTGGCTCAAAATAGGGTTATTCTAAAAGAAATTTTGTTTTACTGATCGAAAAGCCAGAAAAAACGTTAAAACATATTTTTTCGGTGCTTGTATAACATTTTCTCTATCTAGAGAATTACCCATTTATTTAATATTTTTTTTGTCCGTGGACTCGCTTCATATATGACTCACACATGATGGCGCCGAGTTAGCAGGTGTAGATATTTGGACGAAAATGTTTTTGCTTTTTAGTTTTTATGCGGCTTCATCAATAAAAATTAATTTTCGAGAGTCTCTTCTATATCTGTCTAATTGCATCGTTGACGCTGACCAAATAGAATAGTAAGGAGTGACAAACTAATTTCGTTTTTAGGTTCATAAATGTTTACTGTCGCTGCCAATTGAAAATAAATATACTAAGTATAAGCCACATTTAAAAGCTGTAAAATTCACATATTTTTACTTACGGAAACTAGGATTATTTTTTCGCCACACAACTTACAAACTACCTAGCAACGTGTAAACCGCAAATCTATACAAAACCAGCTCAGAAAATAATTCACAATAATTCGACGTTCAAGCAAGTGAGTAGAAACGTAATTTTCAATAAACTAACGGTGCAACTTGAGTAACTTGCATAGCCGGCTTGGCGAACAGCTCAAGCTTAGTTCTTAGTGCCACTATGATGATCGAAAAATACTGTTTCCAGACCTAGCAAAATTCGACTATTGATAAAAGTGAATTTTGAAAATGTATTAAAAAGTAGCGGAATGTGGCCGAATATAAAATATTTGTAAAAGGTGGAAACAAGAAATTAGTTTGCAATTAGACTATTAGACTCGAGCTTCTAAGTTCGGGGAAGGGGGGATAGGGGGGGGGGGGGGGGTGACAGCCTTCCCTAAATAATACTAAAACGTGTGTTATCGATGGCCAGTAACAACTTACGTGAAATATACTTATAGTAGAGTAATAATATAACCTACATAAAATAAAAAATTACTAATCACAAAGACAATGCAGTGTGATTTATTGAATGTGTAATAACGTAGTTAAATTCTATTCGCTGCATTTGCGGTATGCTTTACGACAAACAGTGCATCCATCCTGATATTGAACATAATGCTCGGAGGTTTGGCTATGTTTTCTAATTGTTCATGGCAAGATTTGAATGGTAATACGTTTGATTTATAGGCGACATAAACTACGGTCTGATTATTGTTAGCATTGAATATCATACCTGACGAAATTCATGAGCATAAATGAAGATTATTTGACTAATGACCAATGGGAACCATTGAAATTGTAAAAACACTTACACAACAGCATTTTGGAGTATTTTTGTTTTCTTGGCGCACCACCGATGTGTAACATTTGTATCTTTTTTATTCATAATATACCAAATAATAAAAACATTTTTTCATTTTTTTAAGAACTTTGTTTACAAATTCCATTATTTAAAACTAACGACAACAGCGTAAAGATAAACATTTCTTCCACTCCCACTACAGAATAGATAAATAAGTCATTAAATCCCACATCACATTAAAAATGTTCATGAGAAACTTACCTAATGACATTTTTCATTTGAGATGTTGTCAAATTATTGTGATAAAATAAGCGGCAAAGGATCCATAATATCATCTATTCTAATTGCAAAATTGTATAGTGGTGAGTCGGTATCTGTGTAACTGCTACTTCGAACGGTATTTTTACTTACTCTTTGTAACTATTAGGAGAGAAAGCGACAGCGGTCAGCCTGTTCAGCCATTCGTTGTGGAGCGCGCAACGGTATCTGACGAACAGTAACAGTCTCGTGGTTGACGGTATTTTGTCGTGGACGGTATTTTTTTTCTGACCGGGACGAAAGGTTGCGGAGGGAATTGTTGCTGCCGCCTTTCGCGGGTATGTCGTGGGACCGTTTTATTTTAAGGCTGCGAATCGTAGTTACGGTGCCAGTGTTTTGCTGGCGCGGTAGCCACGGTGGTATAGTATTTTTTAATGGACTCGCTCTCGAGGATCCCTTTGGAGTGTATCGATGATGTGTAAGTGAAAAGCGTTGTTGTCAATTTGACTAAAATATTTAAATATTATTAAAATTTTAAAATGGTTTTGTGCATGGGAATATGCACCAAAATAGAGGACTGATAATTTTTATCAGTTACAGAAACCAGCAGAAAAACATTAAATAAAAGAAAATAGTCTTGATCGATCAAAGAAATTTTCTCGGTATTTTACTAATATAACGGAAATCGCACCGAAAATAACTCTCAAAAATCGTTTAATCTAATTGGCAGACGATTGGAATTTCATCATTTATTGGTTTGAGATGTCAAAGTCACAGATAGGAATGATAGATTATTTTTAATTTCGATAAATTTTTCACTCTTATTTTTAGTAAACCTTGCACTCTAGTTCGTTCCCAAGTAACGGTTATTTAGTCGCGGTATTTTCCTGCCGCGGTATGAAATGAACGTTCCATATCAGTAACACACCGCATATAGTCATGACAGGACACGAAATTCCCCTGGCACCGTCTATTAATTTGCTGGGGGTCAATCTGGGAGGTAATATGACTTGGCATGATCACGTTGCCGCAATTGCCAAGGCAGCTGCACAGAAACTTGGTGTACTTTTCCGCACCAAAAGGTTGTACACACCTCATCAACTTTTGACACTCTACAAAGCCCAGATTCGACCATCATTAGAATATTGCTCTCATGTCTGGAGCTCTGCACCCAAGCACACCCTTCGGCTACTGTATTCCATTCAAAGGAGAGCCGTTCGTCTGATCGGCGACCCCGAGCTGACCAAGACCCTCGATAGCCTGGAGCATCGAAGACAGGTTGGTGATTTGGCTCTCTTTTACAGATATTTCCATGGCAGGTGTTCGACTGACATTGCCCACTTGATTCCACCTAGAGCAATGCAAAACAGAAATACACGGCGAACCACTGCCGCTCATCCATATGTTGTTCAGCTTAGTACTCCTCGAACTTCATTGTTCAAGAATTCTTTCATCTGGAGAACGCCATCTTTGTGGAATGATCTTCCTGAGGACGTGTTTCCCAATGAATACAATCTTCAACGTTACAAGACCAACGTTAATCGCTTTTTTCATACTCGCACCGCTCCCAGAGCGCCTTAAAGGATTCTTCCTACACTGCACTGCAGGTGTTTTATCATAAAAAAAAAACAGTGTTTTCCACCACTGAAACTGTGTTTTTATTTAATTTAAATTGCTAGCTTTATTTTTAATAACTTCTAACATTTTGTTCAATTTGTAATTTTATTTAGACTCCTAAACGTTCCTAATTAAATTGGTAGATTATTTTGAAACAATGGGTATAAAATTAATGAAATTAAGCGAATGGCTGAGTTGTCTTTTATGCCTGGTCCTTAAACTTTAAATCTATTTTTCATGAACAATAAAAACTTCGTTTTAATTATTTTAAATGAATGCCATTTAAGGAAATGTAGCCTGCGAAATAAATCTAAAAAGAAATAGTATACAGGGTCCTGCACCTTACCTCCTGTCTTCTATAGCTCACTTATTACTTAAGTTAGGGTTTTGATATTTTATCAGACTTTACCTGTATCCTAAGGCGCATTTTAAGAAAATATTTTTGTTTATACAGGGCGTCATAAGGATCTATTTTTTTAGATCACATGCCATAAATATTCTTACTTATTTGGATGCATCTTATAGTTGCTTACATACCCCCACAATTTTAATGAAATCGGTTCAGTATTATAGGCGAAAAAAATCAACACTAAGAAAAATCAGTTTTGCACCACTAGTTTTAAAAATTAATAAAAAACAAAAATAATACCTCGTTATTAAAATTCTACAAAGATACTTAATAAATATATAAGAACTAAAGTCAAAATGGGCTTTTATCGCTTTAATACCAATAAATTGTTGACTACTAAGAGATGGCATTAAGGGCTATATACAACCAAGTACGTTGATACCATAGGCTTCAGTAAAAAACTTATGAACACCTCTACCCTGTAATGATGAGAACAACAGAGTTCGAAATCGGTCTGCAGGTGGTAACATGCTACCAAAAGTAAAGTTTCACTTCAGGTGGTTTAAAATAATTTTTCATGAATTTCTTTAAAAATTAGTTAATTCTACAACCAATATTTACCCCATATAAAGTGTCCTTTTACAAAGAATTTGTGTACCTACTTTTACCATATAGTCTACAAATTTACATGAAATCTACGGAAATTTCTTAAAAAGCTAATATTGTAATATTTTTACAGTATATATTGGTGACATTTTGCAAACCAACAAAATCCCACTAATCGATTTTTCAGGCGCTAAAATCTCCGTACTGGCTGATATCTGAAACCGGATTCTCGATTCGCTGAAAACAATAATATTTGCTGCTGAATATGAAACAGGTTTTCACAAAATTGAGAAAATCTCGCTTGAAATAGCGCTTTGTGGTAATAAATTGCCAACGATAAATAGAGTAATTATTTTTAACAATGTTGCTTCTATTATTTTTAAATTTTATTATTTACAGCCTTTAATATAATTATTTATTGTTCCCTGTTTAACGACAAAAATTTAAGAAAGAATTAAAAGACTATTATTTTTATTGCCTCAATTTTGTTTTAATTTAAGGTTCCCTGGATAACACGAGAGGCAATCACGCCATTTTATTTTAACAAATTATATTTAATTTATAGGTACTATTCCAAGCACTTAATTTAAATCCAGACAAATTATTCTACTTTCTTTATCTACAAATCTTAGTAAAGCATAATAAAAAAAGCAATAATTTACTTAGTAGGGGCCGAGTGTTGGTAGGAAAATTAGCCAGATTTTTAGAAAATGCCAGAAATATAATCCCTTATATATATTATAATAATATAAATTATTTCCAGGATTTTCTCATGGCCACTTTAGTTATCATTTTTTTTCCCCGAGTTTCTATGCCCAGTAGTTTCCGAGATACGGTCGGTGGCCATCCATAATGGGACACCCGGTATTGTAGGTATGTTGGTGACTGTAAATAATTTTTAAAATGAAAAACGTTTGACGGCGTGCAGACAAGATTAAAATTGAAAAATTTTTATGTCTCCGCTGGGAATTGAACCCAAAACCTCTCGATTAAGCCTCAAGCGCGCTGCCAATTGCCCTACGGAAGACCTGATATTCGCTCACCAACTTCGATCATACAACTTATTCAATTTTATGTTAGTAGTAATAGTCTGGAATCTCCTGCGATTCACATACCGGTGTGGGTGTTAAGGGGGTTAAGGGGAAAGGGAACTCCTTCGCTACCACTGAACATTAAGATCTAATAGAAAAGAAGGTTTTTTAGCGGCAGGCGGACAAAGTAGTGCATCTATCTTTTGCATTGAGTACACATGGACGCCAAAGGTAATGGGTTCCCTGGGGCACAGGTAGACAATGACAGGCTGTTTCGTTCTTATTAGAACTCATCAGAAAGCCATAACCTGTAAGCGACCCCCAATACAGCGAGACTATGCATTTAAGGCATTTTTAAGAAATAAAAACGCGATGAAAACCCAGTAACGCCATCTATAGGAATCAACTCAATGCAAAAGTTAGTCGTGACGAAGCAACAATAAACCAAATACGTTAGGCCAACACACCAGTATAGGCAACATTTAATAAATGTCGCTTACAGGTTATGGCTTTCTGATGAGTTCTAATAAGAACGAAACAGCCTGTCATTGTCTACCTGTGCCCCAGGGAACCCATTACCTTTGGCGTCCCTGTATACTCAATGCAAAAGATAGATGCACTCCTTTGTCCGCCTGCCGCTAAAAAACCTTCTTTTCTATTTAATTATATGGACACTAAACTCTACTACTTTATATTAAGATCTAAGTATTCTATTATCCGTACATCGACGACATATAGCGCCATCTGCCGGAATCAGATAGAGATTTCTGAACAATGACATCTGACACCAAAATACTTACATTTTAAACTATTTCCGGCTAGATGTCACTGTTCAGAGATCTCTTTCTGATTCCAGCTAATAACGCTATATGTCGTCGATGTACGGATAAAAGAAAAATAGATCTTAATGTTCAGTGATAGTGAGTGAGTTCCCTTTCCCCTTATAACACCCTCCCCGGTCTGTGAATCACAGGAGATTCCAGACTATTACTACTAACATAAAATTGAATAACTTGTATGACCGAAGTTGGTGAGAGAATTTCAGGTCCCCCGTAGCGCAATTGGCAGCGCGCTTGTCATGTAATCGAGGGGTTCTGGGTTCGATTCCCAGCGGAGGTATAAAACTTTTTCAATTTTAATCGTGTCTGTACGCCGTCAAAAACATTTTTCAATTTAAAAATTATTTACAGTCGCCAACCTAACTACATTAAAAGAGGATGTATACTATTGTATACAGGGTGCTACAAATTCGTGTGCGTATAAGGAGATATCAAGAGAAGAGATACGAATTGAGATAAAGTTGCGTATTTTAGTGCCTAATAAGTTGGTGAAAGAAAATTGTAAATATTCCGAATACCTTCGGAGATATCCGAAAAAACCTAAATTTTTAGTTTTGGTTTTTAATTCTTTGCGCCTTCATTTTTGACTGAAAAACACTTACTTACAAATATTCTAGCTCTACGTCCACAATTAAAATTTAGTGAAAATACCCATAGTTTGAGTACAATTAGTTAAAAATATTCCACAAATCTTTTATTCGTACCAACATTTCGGTTAATCCTCACCACAAATAAAATAATGAATCAAATAAATCAAATGTTACGGTTTTAGGGTCTTTAAACAAATAGCTAGTAAACATGAGTTATTTGGTTAGCAAATGTGTTTGGACAAACCAGTATTAGCCGTTGCATACGGGCCTAATACCAAAATTTACGACTGAATGGGCTTTAAAGGGGGTTTGTAAAAATACACTTTTTTGTATCGATTCGCTGTATGACGTGGAGAGCATAATAACACACAGTTTAATGGACTTTTTTCTATACTAAAATATGTGTCTACGGCCACGATCGAAGAGTATCTAACGTTAGATTAGTGGCGGTCAGTGTATAAGATCTGCACCTGTTAATATGAAATTATTTATGTATTTCTATATTTTGTATCTTAATTATTATTTTATACTTACCAAACAAATTTTTAAATTTTATTTAGTATAATTTTTATCCATGTGGTTTGTTTTATCTGCAATTAGTCGCGGCTGCCTGACATAAATCAAATGAATGAAATGGGCGAACGGTATGCTGCTCGTCGCAACACCGGGACTTAACAAGTGGTCAACCTTGAAGCAACTAATAGTAAATGAAAATTGTTTCTATGGTTTATTTCAGAAAGGTGTAGAGTAATAAAAGCTCATTAGGTATGCAAAGGGACTACAGAGTGACCCAACGAATATTTAAGCCACTAAATTGGCATTGATTTCATTACAAAATTCTTTAGTTTCATTAAGTCCAGGTAGTACCACCCGGATTTGGGTCAATTTATGGGTTTTGCCTATTGTTATCCATTCTCAAACGCTGAAAATGGTGTGACAAAGGCGTGCATTATGTAGATAGTATTGGGTACACTTATTTTTTTTAAACAAAAAAAAAAATACAAAAAATACATTATACAGAAACTAAATTATAAAAAATCATAATAACTGTCATCTCCTCTTGGCGTTATAATTAACGGGTCGGCGGTTGGATTCATCAGGTGGCCAAGATCCCATATTTTCTCCTCTACTTTAATGACATGATGGACTGCTTTTCGCCAGTTTTCTGGTGTCACTTCCTTAAAGGCTTGACAAAACAGTAGCTTAACGTCTTTCATTTTGAATGTCCTGTGTGTCTTGCTACAATTCCTTTCACTTGCGCCCATATAAGTTCTATAGGATTTAGTTCGCGATGAAATGGCGGTTTGCGCAGCACAGTTACACTATGTTTTCAGCTATATATTCCACGGCATATTTCATAAAATGATGTTTGTGTAAATTTGCTATAGCTAATAGTTCCTTCTTTATCAAATTATATTTTTTTTTCTTTGGTTAGTTATCATAAATATTTTAATGCACAAAATTCACCTACGCCTATAGCCGACACCGAAATTGAGCCGAACTGAACGGAACTTCACATATTATTACTCTTCACCTTTCTGAAATAGACTATAGCTCTGGATTATCTCCAATATTTTTAAGAGCGTGTAAACGTATATACCCGGAGCGCCAAAATAGAGATATTGGAGTGTGACAGAAAATTATTTTTGTTTAAAAAATGATTTTTATAATTTTTACAGAATGTAAAAAATACACGTAAAAACGACGAAAAATCTGCGTAACATTATTTTCTAAACTTTCGTCGCTAAAGCTATCTATCTCTGTTCGAAAGTCCGCTCACGCTAAGACACATAAATTAATGAATTCCGATATCAAATGGCAAAGGCGTAGCAGCAAGGAGGAGATTAGGCGTAACTCTGCAAGGAAGAAATAATAATACTTTAAATACTTTTATTACAAGACCAGCATTTAATATATTTAAATAAAAAGTTAAACATTTATTATTGGAAAATTGATGAATTATGATAATACTTTGTCATAAATGTTTTAAATTTTTTGTCCACGACTATTGTATAATATATTCATCATATACCTATATGTTTGCTCAATAATAATAATACCCATTATTCACTAGTGAATAATGAACTCATAATTCACTAATGAATAATGAAATCGACAGGTAATGCGATTTGAAATTTAAAAAAAATCTAAGGTCGTTTTCCCTGTAAGGTCCATCCATAATAAGATTTTGTGTGTATGATGAAAAATTCAAGCATGCCATGAAATGTCAAGTCGAAGCGCTTTGTAATTTTATTTTGAAACGTCAAAATATATTTCAACTTATCAACTTTAAAGTTCAGAATTGTATTAAAAGAACTTACAAAATGATTAGAGATAGTGAAGATGAGATATGTTGTACCCCACCAGATATACAGGAAGTAGCAAAAATAGCAAGTTTAAGTTTATTACCAGAAAAATCGAATTTACCCCCAAATTTATAATATCAGACGATTATAACCTAATTTGCAAGAAGTATATCAGCCTTTCGTTCATCTTTCGTCACATCTAATATTTTTTTTCAATTAACAAAATGGCAAATGTACCTCACAAAGGATAGGAATTAATAAATTTACGCCAATGGGGAGACAACTAGCAACATTTCTGCAAATACCCACTCCAGAGAAATATTCTGGTCACAGTTTTCGCAGATCTTCAGCCACTATACGCAGAGGGGGATATAACTGCATTGAAAAGACACGGTGGATGGAAATCCACGGCAGTAGCAGAAGGATATATTGATGACTCAATGAAAAATAAAATGGAAACAACTAAAAAAATTTCAGACGCAATCCAGAAAAATCCTTTTGGTTAGCCGTATATACGTAATGAGGCAGTATCTACATAAATACCTTCATCTACATCTACTACAACGAATAAACAAAATGTTAATGTAAAATTAAATTCGATTCCTACAATTAACTTAAGCACATTGTGTGAATACAAATATTACTATTCATATTTCTAAATAAATTAAGATGGTTAGTAATTCTGGCTACAATTATTATTGGATAGTCGTGGACAAAGTATAGTATTCTATTCGCATAAAATGGCTTTTATTCACTTGGATAAAATTATGAAACTCGCCTACGGCTCGTGTCATAAACTTTATCCGCGTGAATAATAGCTTGTTGTATAATATACTATTAATGTACTAAGTTTAAATTTTTAAAAGCTTTGAAAGCTATTTCTTTATGTCTTTAAAGCATATTTTGAATTTGAATAGTAGTCATGGGTCAGATGCTGGTAACATTTAAACTTTTTATCAGAACAGAGATAACGAGGAAAAACTAAAATTTTACACCCGAGTTACATTTAGATACTTCTAACTCACTCTACGCAATACGTTATACATTTTTAATTTACATTTACCTTTTTTTAACATAATCTGGCTGCGCCACTGTCAAATCGAATAAGGTGATTTATCAATTGAATTTAAGGTCGACAATGCTTCGACACTGGTAAGAACGCCTTATAGTATTTTCCGAGAAGTGACACTTCTATTAAAAACGTGGGAAAACCCTTAGAGCGTGTGTTGAGTCAAAGGGGGGAATGTCGGTCTACCGAGTGGATAGAAAAATGACATCACATCAGTAAATCGAATTCTACAATAGATATTTATGTTATAAGGATCATAATAACGATCATTATGGTACTAACCGTGAGTATTATTGGACGAGGCGTCAGCCGAGTCTAATAACACCAGTGGGTATACATACTTTCGGAAATATGTGCAAAACGATCGCTGTAAGAACGGTGTGCCTGAGGAGAAAAACGCAAGAGACCATTTTTTTGCAGAATTGACAAGGCTAATCAGAAATAATATCCACATGAAAAAATATCAGTGGCGTCCCACTTTTTTTCTAAAAAATATATAATCGCTTACTTTTAAAAATTATTCTATTGGCGATAACGCCGAAACGAATGAAGATATCGAGCTGCGGTTTAAATATTTGTTCTAGCAAATTTAATCTACTTTTCGATTATGGTATAATAATTATACCGTATGATTTATTTTTTCGGAGTAAAATCAAATAATTTGTTATTATTACAAATTGCGCCCTCTAGCATTTTTTTTGAGAACTATTATGGACAACTAAATACGATTGGTGAAAGTGCATACATTTCTCTTTCAAACAGTCTTTAGTTTGCTAAAATCGGATAAGTCGTTTATAAGTTACAGCGATTTAAATGATTACACATTTAACTGCTTCCCCCCCCTTTTATTAAAGTCGGTAGGCCAATGAGCATAAGACCAAAATGATGCATAATTGTCCAAGCTTTTAATTGGTGTTATCAAAGATATACCTTAATGTGGAATTTTTGGAGATATGTAAACTTTTAAAATTTACTTTTCAATTACGCCCTCTTGCGGCAAAATGCGGAACTTAAAAATTATTTCCAGGATTTTCTCATGACCACTTTAATTATAATTTTTTTTTCCTGAGTTTCTATGCCCAGTAGTTTCCGAGATACGGCCGAGAGCCATTCTTAGTGGGACACCCGGTATATATATTTTGTTATACTAATCAAATTAATAACATATTATATCATAAACATATAAATTATACAGGGTGATTCCTAAGTTGATACTTCTTTTTTAGCTGCGTATAGAAGGCATTAAAATAAACAACATTTTCAAATACCTTTTTTCAAAAAACCCAATAATAAAGTACTTACATTGATTTATTACACTACAAATCAAATACGGTTCTGCCTAACTTGCCCGTTGAATAACATTACGAAAACTCTTGGGTGTAGAAAAGAAACATCCGCACTTTTACGATACTCACAATAAATTAGCACCATAATTAGTTCATTGTTTTCAAAATTTACCATTTTTATCAATTTATTAAAATTAATTTGTTCAGAAAACCACACCGCGTCGCGAATTGCTAAAGTAAATAACTGACGACCGATCCATAAGATGCATGACTCACATACAAAAACGGAGAAAAGTAAAGGGCAAAGTTTTGATTACCAGGCCCGCACTTAGATTTTTTACTTCTGTAACTCGACTATTTTTAAGTTTTTGGAAAAAAGGTATTTGAAAAAGTTGTTTATTTTAATGCCTTCTATACACAGCTAAAAAAGAAGTATCAACTTAGGAATCACCCTGTATAATCTAGTGTCTTGAAAACGAAGGCGGAGCCTCAGTAAATACGATAAACTTTGATTGGTCAGGACTTTATAAGAACGTTACAGAGGAATCTAATTTTTATAACAATGTTGTCAACTAATGGGAAATTTTCGGATTCGTGAAGACAAAGCACAGAAGAATGATAGGTCTGTACTGTCTCCAAAAAGGAAAAAATACATGTTACGCACAGTGTTAGATTCTTAGGATATTCTTTAGGAACACTTGTGGTTGTAATCTGTTAAAAAAATATTTTTTCAGTATTGTATGCTTTCGTGGAATTTTTCTATAAAAATGGGAAATTTTATTATTAAAGATTGCAACACTGTGCATCACTAACAGTAAGAATATGAAATTTTTCCGTACAGTTAACTGGAATAGCCTACTTTTCTCGTCACGTAAGTGTAAAGGAAACAGCAAATATCCATGTGTATATTAATTCGGGTTTTTTTTTTTTTTTTATGATAAAACACCTGCACTGTAGGAAAAATCCTTTAAGGCGCTCTGGGAGCGGTGCGAGTGCGAAAAAAGCGAATAACGTTGGTCTTGAAACGTTGAAGATTGTATTCATTGGGAAACACGACCTCAGGAAGATCATTCCACAAATATGACGTTCTCCAGATGAAAGAATTCTTGAACAATGAAGTTCGAGGAGTACTAAGCTGAACAACATATGGATGAGCGGCAGTGGTTCGCCGTGTATTTCTGTTTTGCATTGCTCTAGGTGGAATCAAGTGGGCAATGTCAGTCGAACACCTGCCATGGAAATATCTGTAAAAGAGAGCCAAATCACCAACCTGTCTTCGATGCTCCAGGCTATCGAGGGTCTTGGTCAGCTCGGGGTCGCCGATCAGACGAACGGCTCTCCTTTGAATGGAATACAGTAGCCGAAGGGTGTGCTTGGGTGCAGAGCTCCAGACATGAGAGCAATATTCTAATGATGGTCGAATCTGGGCTTTGTAGAGTGTCAAAAGTTGATGAGGTGTGTACAACCTTTTGGTGTGGAAAAGTACACCAAGTTTCTGTGCAGCTGTCTTGGCAATTGCGGCAACGTGATCATGCCAAGACATGTTACCTCCCAGATTGACCCCCAGCAAATTAATAGACGGTGCCAGGGGAATTGCGTGTCCTGCCATGACTATATCCGGTTCATGCTGCCTGCGAAGATGTGCGTCGGCAGCGGATGTTTGGGGAGTCAAGGTAAAAGATGAGACAAGTGTGCTGTCATCAGCAAAGCTATAAATTGGATTTTGGGTTTTCACTAGAAGGTCGTTAATATACAGTAAAAAGAGGGTAGGCGACAATATGGACCCTTGAGGAACACCGGCATTGATGGTGAAGGTGTCTGAGAGAAACCCGTCAATCGCCACTTGCAGAGAACGGTTCTTAAGGAAGCTGGTTAACCATAAACAAAATCCATTAGGCATACCGTAGGATCGCAATTTACTTAGAAGCCCATCGTGCCTAACACGATCAAAAGCCCTAGAGATGTCCAGTGCAACAGCCCGGGATTCTCCATGATGTTCGATGGTGTTGCTCCAAAGATGGGTGACATATGCCAGAAGGTCACCTGTTGATCTGGACTTTCGAAAACCGTATTGATGGTCGCTGATAATGTTAAGCCCTTCCAGATACTTTAGGAGTTGTTGGTTAATAGCTTTCTCCATTACTTTTGAAATTACTGAAAGCAATGCGACGGGTCGGTAGTTGCTTGGCAGGGTCTTTTTACCTTTCTTTGGAATGGGCTGGACACGCGTCTAAATTAAGACACAGGTCATATTAAAGGTACCATAATTTTGCCTACTTCGTGGACTACTACTTCAGCCTATCGTTTATTACAAAAATTTTTTAGCCATTCTGTCTTTAAAATTTATTAAAATATCAAAAAGTGGTAATCGTAAAGATGGTAGATACCAAAATTCCGGGACAATTTAATAATACCAAAATAAAACCCCGGTTTTGCTCAATAAAAAAACTACTTTTAAAAGCTGTTTCATCAATATTATTTAGACATCCAACCAAGAGCATTAAGATCCAGCAGGCAGCCTTATTATCCATTGTCAATACTTTCTTTTATCCTTATTTCACAAAAGATATAGCATAACAAAAAATGTGCCAATCATTTTTTGCTAAATTGAGCAAACGTGTAAAGCCGTACGACGACTAGATGTCGACGTTTATACGGCATTGCGTTTTGAGATATGTTATTTTGAAATATTATGGATAATTTAACGGCATAATACCACGTGTAATGCATAATATATATACATATAAACATGGGAACGGGCCATTGAAAAAGCTGCGATAATAGCAGGGCTACAATCGCAAAGGGAAATGAGTTTGTTGAAGTGAAAACATGCTCCTGTTTTGTTTGTACACTCCAGCTGAGCGTAATTTATTGGGGGGAGTTACGCTTTATGTTATGCCTGTGTTATTTGAAAGTAAAATTCGTTTAAAAATGTATATAATTTGCTACGCGAACAGATTGCTTGCACAAGAATTCATAAAAGCTAAAAATGTTGAAGAATAATTAGGAATACAATAAGGGTAATTACCGTACACTCTAAAAAATGAGTTGTTCCCAAAAGCTCATTTTTTCTTGCTAGATAGACGCTAGAATACCTATAGTCTATTTCAGAAAGGTGTAGAGTTCATTAAGTGCGGGTAGTACCACCCGGGTTTGGGTCAATTTATGGGTTTAGCCTATTGTTATCCATTCACAAACACTAATAATGGTGTGACAAAGGCGTGCATTATGTACATAGTATTAGGTACACTTATTTTTTATTAAACATTATAAAAACTACAAAATACAAAAAATACATTATACAAAAATTAAATTTCTTCGTCATCTGAGAACCTGTCATCTTCTATTGACGTTATAATTAACGGGTTAAGGGTCCGATCGATTAGGTGGTCAAGATCCAACATTTTCTCCTCTTCTTTAATGACATGATGGACTGCTTTTCGCCAGTTCTCTGGTGTCACTTTCTTAATGGCTTGATCAAACAGTAGCTTAACGTCTTTCATTTTGAATGTCGTGATGTGTCTTGCTACAAATAGCACAAATTCTTTCACTAGCGCCCATATAAGTTCTCTAGGATTTAGATCGAAATGATATTAGGGTGTGCGTAGCACAGTTACACTATGTTTTTCAGCTATATCTTCCACAACGATGTTTGTGTAAATTTGCTATAGCTAAAAGTTCCTTCTTTTTCAAACAATCTTCTTTTTTTTCTTTCGTTAGTTATCATAAATAATTTAATGCACAAAATTTACCTGCGCCTAAGGCCAACGCCAAAATTAAGCCGAGCTGAAAGGAATTTCCCATTTTATTACTCTTCACCTTTCTGAAATAGACTATAGCTAGTTCCCACAACAAGTTTAAATATTTATCTTAACGAAACACACCAGGACTACCAAGAGATGGCGCTAAGAGTTATATACAACCCAAGAAGGTTGATAATATTGTAATTTTTAGTATCAAGACTATCGTTTATAAGGTATAGACACCTAAACTTTACCGAAGAGAGCGAAAAAAAATCGAAACCGGTATGCAGATGGTTGCATCCTACCAATAGAAAAGTCTTCACTTCTAACTGGTGCAATCTGATTTGGATTTTTACACAGTGTTGACATAATATAACCTTATATTATAGGGAACTTCCAGGTCGTTCGAAAATTATGTTTTATACATTTTACAAACAAATTAATACTGACAACAAACATACTCCTTCACCTAACAAGCAGTTAGTTTTCTAATGACAAAAGTGAATAGTAAAAATGTAGTTTCCGTTACTAAGTTTCCTCTGGATGCTATTTTGACTATCTTTTCTTGTCACGGAAACCAAGACTCTGGTATGATACTAGGCCAGTTTTAAGAGTGTATTTTAACAATCTTACTTAGTTTGAATGACTTAACAACCTCGGCAATATCGTATGACTGGCTTAGCTAGAGCCTTTACTTTCCAAACAATGTTACAGTAACAAAAATAATATAATAAAAGGTATAATATGATAACAATATGTATGTCGGTGATTATACTAATACGGCGATAATGTTCACTTAACATATATTTACCATGACAATAAATTTTTTTCTCAGTGTAATAATGCTGTTATTCGTATTCTTACACGAAATACTGTGAGAAGACTTGCCAAATTCCCTGTTAACAAGGCATTAGCGAAAAACTGGGTCCTAAGAGTTTCCTCATCAATATTTTTCCGACATCCAACAAAGGATCTTATTATTCGCCACGCGGCCCTATTATCCATTGTCAATATTTTCTTTTATCCTTTCTTCAACAGTTAAAAAGGCCATGAAAAAGTGGGTGTCGATATTTATATTTTATTCAGTTCGAATATATATTATTGGCAATAATATCGGCAATTGACTGGCAAAAAGTTTCGTGTAACGCATAATATTTGTATTTAATATGTCGAATAGGCAATGAATAAGCTATACTACAATCGAGAAAGGAAATGTTTTTATTGGAGGAAAAATATAATTATGTCCTGTGTTGTTTAGTCCAGGCACGAAGCTATGTTTGTAGGCTGTATAATGTAGTTAAAATGGATTTCATATTTGTTTCAGGTTTTTTATGTGGTTTCATATTTATGATAAAAATTAAATTTTATTTAATTGTAGAAGAGTTTTGGACTTGAATTGTCTTTATGTGTTTTTAAATCATAACGTTTCATTTTGAAGAAGTAGTCCATTCTTAAAGTGGAGTTAATTTATAGAAATAAAATAAAAAACATAAAGTCTTTCTCCACTGGTTTATTAAAAATAAAGTTAGATGGTGGTAGATATTCTACATGTTTCGGGTGTAGCAACACCCATCATCAGGAACAAAATATAAAGAGAAAAATTCATAGAAAGGAACAGACGTAAATGGTGAGTGATAATGAACCTCGATGGAGCTCTCATCCTAAATAAATTTTTTTTAAAATTTTTTAATTTTTCGGCTATGAACTAAGATTCTACATCAGTTCTATGCCTTTTACTTTTCTTAACTAAAATATTTTCTTTTTTTCCCTTAAAAAGAGGGCTTAATTAACAAATTTTCTTTCTCTCCACGGTTCCCAGGATGAAGGTTCTTGACCTGTGAATCTCCATTTTTTACATTTCTTAATTTTTTTTTTCTCTTTACCCAAACGGGCCCCTTCTTACCACTGTTACCTGTTGCCCATGGTCAGTAATAAGACTTAAATATGTCAATTTTCTTCTAATCACTATCCCATTTCTCAACATTTAATCTTCCATGGCTCGATGAGAGCTCCATCGAGGTTCATTATCACTCACCATTTACGTCTGTTCCTTTCTATGAATTTTTCTCTTTATATTTTGTTCCTGATGATGGGTGTTGCTACACCCGAAACATGTAGAATATCTACCACCTTCTAACTTTATTTTTAATAAACCAGTGGAGAAAGACTTTATGTTTTTTATTTTATTTCATAACGTTTCAGCTAAGGGTATACCCCCCATTAGGTACCTCTGTTAGATGTGTAGTCTACTTTGTTCTAACTCCTTAATAACCGTTGCAAGGAAAAAAAATAAATTTTTTTAGAAAGATGCACATCATAATATTTTTTTGCCCTGGCAAAAGTAAACAAAGTGATACTGCAATGGATACCAAGACACGAAGGTATGACAGGAAATGAAAAAGCCAATAAACTTGAAAGAAAAGGCTACGAAAATACATTCATTGGTCCAGAACTGGCACTCGGAGTACCAAGGTGAACAGTACGAGATGCCATGAAGCGATGGATCAGGAGTGAACATAAAATCTACTGAAGCAACAGACAGGAATTACACCACAGCAAAAGCTTCATCGGGGATCCAGACCCATGAAACAGTTGCTTTACAGGAATTCTGACAGAACACAAAGCTGTCAAGAACCATCTGCACAGAATGCAACTGTACAATGGAGCCCTTGACTGCAGATTATGCGGACAAGTCAGGGAAACTGTACAGCACATAGTTTGCCATTGCGAGTCACTAGATTGGATGAGGCAGCAAATACTCGGGCAACCAAAACTGGAACCAGAGGACATCGTTACCCTTTACCCAGTAAACCTACACAAACTAGTACAAGGATCTGGGATCACGGAGTGGGTGTAACAATTAAAAAGAGTGAGCACAATGGGCCAAACCTGGCCTAAGTGCATCCGGCGCACGGGCGGGCTCTCGGAAAAAAAAATCATAATTTTATTGGATAAAGAATTGTAGATTATATTCATAATACTTCTTGAATTCGCAAGGAAAACTACTTGTATTTAGAATAATTGACATTAACAAGTTTTTTATAAATAATAAACACCTGACTTACCTATAGTCTAAGAGAATTATCAATAAAGAGAATTTCACAGACACATATTTTGCTGTGTAATTGTGTTTTAATAAATTTTGGTTAGCTAGAGTACATAAACAAAACAGGACAATGTTTTTATTGTGACAAAACCATTACCCTTCACAATATAACCATCCCATTATCACAGCTTTTTCTATGGCCCTTTGCCATGTTTAATATGAATATTATGCATTTCACGCGATATTATGCCGTTTAAACGCTATCATATTGCCAATAACAGATCTCAAAGCGGAATAGTATGTAAACGTTCAGACTCATGTCGAATGAATGGCTTTAGACTTTTGTTCAATGTAGCAAAAAAGAATTATATAAGCACATTTTTTTGTATCGACATATCTTTTATAGAACGTAGGATAAAAGAAAATCTGACAATGGACAATAAGACTGAATCATATTGTCCTTTGTTGGATGTCTTATCGGTAAACTTTTAAAAAGTTTTCAACTAGCTCGGTAAATAAAAATACCAGAACAGATTGAAATATTTCGGGAACAAGTATAAAAATAAATAGAGGAGATGTTCAAAATACAGATTTGTTGCATCGACTGATCACATCTTTATTATAGTCTATTTCAGAAAGGTGTAGAGTAATAAAATGGAAAGTTCCGTCCTGTTCGGCTCAATTTCGGTGTCGGCCATGAATTCGAATGTTTTTGAGAACTATTTTCGTAAAATGATAAAATATCTTCCAGCTGATTCAGTAGTAGTTATGGATCACGCAAGCTATCATTCAGGACGCACAAATAAGACTCCAACTTCGTCTTGAAGAAAACAAAAAATCATCGACTGATTAACCAACAAAAGTATTGAATTTGAAGATAATTTGATAAAAAAGGAACTATTAGCTAGAGCAAATTTACACAAACATCGTCTTATAAAATATGCCGTGGAAGATATAGCTGAAAAACATAATATAACTGTGCCGCGCACACCGCCATATTATTGCGAACTAAATCCTATAGAACTTATATGGGCGCAAATAAAAGGATTTGTAGCAAGGCACAATACGATATTCAAAATAAAAGACAGTAAGCTATCAAATCAAGCCATTAAGGAAGTGACAATAAAAAACTGGCGTGAAGCTGTCCATCATGGCATTAAAGAAGAGGAGAAATGGTGGGATCTTGACCACCTGATCGATCGGCTGTCGGTCCGTTAATTATAACGTCAAGAGGAGATAGTATTATGATTTTTTATAATTTAATTTCTGTAAAATTTATTTTTTGTATTTTGTATTTTTTTTATAATGTTTAATAACAAATAAGTGTACCTAGTACTTATAATGCACGCCTTTTTTACACCATTTTCAGTGTTTGTGAATCGATAACAATTGACAAAACCCATAAATTGGCCTAAACCCGGGTGGTACTACCTGCACTTGATGAAAATAAAGAATTTTGTTATGAAATCAGTTCTAAATTAAGAAAGTGGCTTAAATATTTGTGGGGTCACTCTGTAGTCCCCCTACATATTTAATGAGCATTTATTACTCTTCGCCTTTCTGAAATAGACTATAGTCCTAAATTTATTTCAAGTTAAGCAGTTTAGGTTTTCAGAACAGATCAAAGTCTGACGAAGCCAAATCTGGTACATTGGGTGAATGAGAAATAAAATGTTCGTAAGTCTATTATACGATCTAAATTGCCCAAGGGCATGAACCAGACTCGAAACTCTCAAGTTTACCGACATGTAGAAGTTTTTTTACAATTAAAATGTTAAATAATAAAAAGACACGTTTTCTGCCTGTAACTGAATATTTTTAAAATTTTACTTCTTACATTAACAATTCATTTTCTTTTTTGTATTTTTTTCATAAAGCTCTTTTAAAGGGCTAAAGTATACTTTAAACTGTTTGAGGAATACCGACAAAATTAATGAAACTAATTATAACGTAAGAAGTAAAGAAGTATTATTTTATTTTTCTCTGGATATCAATTTAAATTTTCTCTTCTTTTTCGTTAAAGCTTCGTAAAGCTTCCGTTGGTTAATATTGACGAAAATGCCGTTTTTTTTCTCGGTCTTATGAATTTCTTGACACATCTGAAAATTGAATAACTAATACAGTAATTTGGGTCTTAAAAAGAGACAGATTTGAAAAAAATATATTTTTTTATAAATAAAAATACTTAAAAAACATTGCGCTCTGTTTACGCGAATCCTGACCCAGTTTATTAATGGATGTTTAAAAACATTTAAAATTTGGACTTTACACAATATATTAGGGGAGTTTCAGAATATTACTATTATCAAAAAGAATAATATTTAATATAAATAAAATGTTTTTAGCGGCAGGTGGACAAACAAGTGCACCTTTTTTGTATTAAAGTACACAGGGACGCCAAAGGTAATGGGTTCTCTGGAGCACAGGTAGACAATGACAGGCTGTTTCGTCCTTGTTAGGACTCATTGAAAAGCCAAAACCTGTAAGCACATCCCAATACAGCGATAATATGCTTTCTAGATATTTTCAAGAATAAATATATATTAAAAACTAGTATCGCCATCTCTAGGAATCAACTCAATGCAAAAGATATCCATTAGACGTGAAAACATAGAAATAACAATAAACCAAGTACGTAAGGCCTACACATCCAGTATAGAAAACCTATTTGCGCATCTCTACACTTTTTCTACTGGTTTGTAGATTTAAATATAGTTCGCGCTGCAGTAGCGCACTGGGGGGCCGCACTATCCGTAATACTTCCTTACTATTTTAATTATACGAACACCAACCTCTACTACCCTTTTTTCTAAATACAGCATTGTATTATGGATAATGCGACATCCCAGTGGGCCAGCAGCGCGATCTCTATATGAATCTACAAACCTGTAGAAAAAGTGTTGGGATGCGCAAAAGCGTTTGCTATACTGGATTTCTTGGCCTAGCTTACTTGGTATATTATTAGTTCTATGTTTTCACGTCTGATGGCTATATTTTGAATTGCGTTGATTCCTACAGATGGCGATACTAGGTGCTCATCATATACTTATTCTTAAAAATATCTTGAGAGCATATTTTTGCTGTATTGGAAATTACTTATAGATTTTGGCTTTCTGATGAGTCCTAACAAGGATGAAGCAACCTGTCATTGTACCTTTGGCGTCCCTGTGTACTTTATTAAAAAATATAGATGCACTACTTTGTCCACCTATCGCTAAAACCTTTCTTTCTATTTTACTTATACGGACACTAAACTCTACTGCTTTAATATTTAATGTGTTTTACAATACAATGAGTTTAAGTAATTATTTTTACTGATATCATTGGAGTATATTTTTTTCCTCGAAATTTTTTATTCATCATTAAAATACATCCACACCTGGTCAATCAATTGGTGAATAAAAACACTCAATTCGCTTAATTTTTTATTGTAATTCGGGTGAAAAAGGTAAATTTCAATATTATAAATATACAAATATATCGAAATTCTTTTTAGGTTTTTATTTTTTAATGCAAAAAATGCCCTGACCCAAATTATTCGCGTCGGCAAAACGATTTTCACCTAAACAATTTTATTCAACCCTTTAATTTCTTGACAACTACAATTTTCATGATAAATGGCTAACATGAAATCGGAATTAAACTTGTAAATAATAATATAAATAACTGCGCGCTTGTTTCACAATATAAACATTTTGAGATTGTTTTCATGCAAGCCTGTAATAACCCTTTAATAAATCATTTAGTTTGACTTTTGCCAGCATTTAGTTTTAAAACTGCCAATTATAGTACGGTGTTTTATATTTTATTTAGATAAAAGTTTATTTTATAACTTAATTTTATGAAATATGTATTAATAATCATGTTTTTCACTGAATTTTAATTTCGGAGTTAGTGTATACGGACAAGTAATGGTACATTACGTACCTAGGTGGAAAGGGTTTCATTACTGTTGAGAGGCGCGAAGCGGCGAGGTTAACTAAATCTTGAGACGGTAATAAAACTTTTCACAAAGGTTTGTATACCATTTTATTTACAACCACTTCAACCACTTCCTTTTTTTTAAATTAAAATAATTATTAACAGCGAAATGTCTTTTTGACTTTTCCATTTAAAATTACTTCAAATGGTCAAAAATTTCACAAAAATGGGAATTTTGAGTTTGCTGCTAATCCACTAGAAGTTCGAGAAGCAGTAAAATCAGTAGATAATATATTCTGCCAACTAAAAGCCGCCCGAGATATGACAAGGCATATAACAGTCTTAAACATTCGTTCGTATATTATTTTTAGATATAGATTTTTAATAAAAAATAGAAATTTTCTTTCCACCCTGATGGAAAGTAGAAATAAAAAAACTTCAACTTTCCATCTATCAAAGATAGATAAAATATCATTATTACACGCGTGGTCGTAAATAATAGTATAATATTACGAATTAAGTGTGGTAAAAATTATATTACGCACGAATGGAAAAATTGTGAATGAGCCGCGTAGCGGCGAGTGCGGTAATTACATGAATGCGTAATTTCTAAAGTATCGAGTGGAACTTTAAATCTCAAATAATGACAATGTCACTGTCAAATATTAAAAACGCGTGGTTCAAGACTAACTTGATTATTATACTACTCTTCATAACGCACAGTTTTGCGTTTTTACTGTTTATGCAAGGTTGTGCGTAAGAATGAATTTACTTATAGAGTAAAATATACGTAAAACAATGTTTACCAATACAGGAGTGGAAAAAAAAAATTTTTTTTAAAATTTTTTATGCAGGGTGATTTCTAAGTTCATACTTTTTTTTAGCTTTGTATAGAAGGCATTAAAATAAACAACATTTTCAAATACCTTTTTTCAAAACACTTAAAAATAGGCGAGATACAGAAGTAAAAAATCTAAGTGCGGGCCTGGTCATCCAAATGTAGCTTGCCATACTTTATGTTGTTTGTCTTGTTAGTCATGGAATTTACGGGTCGATGGTGAGTTATTTGGCAATACGCTGCGGTGTGTTTTTCTGAAGCAAGTTAATTTTAAATTGGTGACACATGAAAATGGTAAAATTTGACAACAATGAACTAGTAGATATGGTGCTAATTTACAGTGAGTGTCGTGAAAGTGAGGCTGCTGCTTCTAGATTATACGCAGAATGCTTTTCTTTGCGGGACTTTAGAATAAAAAACATCTGAAACGCGTGACTCTACGAACCACTTTTTGCAATGTTAAAACCAAACAAACAAAACACACCTGCATAAACCGATAAAGCTTGCCGTATATAATTTTCATGATTCCTCGGTTGGTTTATTTATTTCCTTTTGTACGATCCAAGTTCGTTAGCTACGAACCTATGTTACTGCCATTTTACCCTAGTATTAGAACAAAATGTGTAATTTAGTTTTCCGTTTTCTGCAGATGGCAACTCCTTGCAGTTTTTGCAAGCGCATTCTGCGATTTTTAAATGTAGTTTTCTCGAAAACTACCGCCATCTAAAACTAAATTTCTGGCTTGCCAGAAAGAAAAAAATATTTTTCTAAATACGAACTATGACGTTCCGAAATAGTGCATGTTTGTTCGGAGATATTTACGTTTTAAAATTTTATTAGTGTATTTGCAAAAACTGTATAATGTCGCATGCTCTGAAAATCGCTGTCGGTAGTTATTTTTATTGCATGTTTTAAAGTAAACGTGAATGAGGTAACAGATTAACACTAAAAACATTTTATTAAGCTACTTACCGGGGGTAAAGTCCTCACATAGAGAAACTTAAAAGAAACTGTAGTAGAATGGAGACTAGGAGACTAGAAGACTGGGCGACTATAGTCTATTTTAGAAAGGTGTAGAGTAATAAAATGGGAAATTCCGTCCAGTTCAGCTCAATATCGGTGTCGGCCATAGGCGCAGGTAAATTTTGTGCATAATTTATTTATGATAACTAACCAAAGAATAATTTGATACAGAAGGAACTATTAGCTATAGCAAATTTACACAAACATCGTTTTATGAAATATGCCGTGGAAGATATAGCTGAAAAACATAGTGTTACTGTGCTGCGCAGAACTTATATGGGCGCAAGTGGAAGGATTTGTAGCCTGACACAACACACGCGGCATTCAAAATGAAAGACGTTAAGCTACTGTTTGATCAAGCTATTAAGGAGGTGACACCAGAGAATTGGCGAAAAGCAGTCCATCATGTCATTAAAGAAGAGGGGACAATGTGGGATCTTGACCACCTGATCGATCTGACCGTAGACCCGTTAATTATAACGTCAAGAGGAGGTGACAGTTTCTCATATGACTAAGAGAATTATGATTTTCCTGCCTAACTTGCCCGTTGAATAATATTAAGCAAATTTGTGGGTGTAGGATGAGCCCGCAAGGGTAAGTGTTCTGCGTATAATCTCGAAGCAGCAGCGGCACTTTGACGACACTCACCATAAATTAGCACCATATCTACTAGTTTATTGTATTCAAATTTTACCATTTTCACGTGTCACCCATTTAGAATTAAACTTGCTTTAGAAAAACACACCGCAGCAGATCGCCAAATAAATAACTAACCACTTTTGCATGACTAATAACATAAAAACAACATAAAGTATATCAGGATACGTTTTGATGACCAGGCCCGCACTTAGATTTTTTACTTCTGTATCTCGCCTATTTTTAAGTTAAAAAAAAAAGGTATTTGAAAATGTTTATTTTAATGCCTTTTATACACAGTTAAAAAAGAAGTATTAACTTAGGAATCACCCTGTATATCCCCCTCGATTCTAAATAGAAAAATCGGGTAGACTAATTTTAAAGTTCTGTTAAAACTAGATGAGCAGATAATCTCTCTTATCTAATCGGTAAATAAGTATATTATAGTGCGCCTAAGATCCAAGGGGCTTTTTTAGAGGCACTTTTACCCTTTGACAGTTTTATTTGTCTAAAAATACTTTAACTGTTCTTTTATCACTCTTGGCCTACATAAAACACACGGAATACTTTAAATTTGCTCCACTGGCATATCAAAAATTATTCCTAAATATTTAATACCCTTAGAATCTCATCTTTCATAATATCTTCCTTGTTTATGTCTTTGGGAAAATTTAATATTTTCGCTGTCTTAAAAATTACATTACGCACCGAAAACAAAATTTAATAAAAAAATGTCTACAAACCAAAGTAAAACAAATTTATCTTCGTCTATGACAGGCAATTTTTTGTTGCTGCAGTGGCGTACGGTTAGAGAGAGCGATAGTTTAGTTTTTTTTCCCTACCCAATTATGTAAATAGGACTTTAAATGAATTATTATAATCGGAGTTTTGATCAATACTTATTATGATACCTAATTGTATTTTTTAAAAGATAATTGACATATTATGATGTGCTACGTAAATATCACAGAAGTTAAAAATTTTATAATGTTCTATGTGTGACCCGCTCTCAAAGCAGGATTCCATAGAATCTAAACTATTTAACTTTTTTATATTTTCAATGATCATTATGAGTAAAAAACTAAAAGAATAATTTTTAAATATTTCAACGAAAAGCCGATAAACTGGATGAAGCCGCATCATCTCAAAAACTCAGGGCCCTGAACCCACCCTTGGCATATTAAAACAGGCAACTAAAGCAACATCAGACAGGTAGGCGCAACAACAACACCTATCCCGATGAAACAGGATACCTGGTCAAACCCAGGCGAGGGCCAAAATTGGGAAACCCTTCAAAAAGCTATTAACTGGAATGTTGGTTCTTACGCGTACCCAGCTAAAACAAGTGGTTGGCCTACTAACAGGCCTCTGCCACTTAAGAAAACACCTACGTCGAATAGGAATTAACAATGGTCCCATTGAATGCAGACTTTGCGGCGAAGAGGACGAAACTGCCTCACATATCATATATAACTGCGAATCACTGACCCGAAGAAGATTCAAAATCTTCGGAGGAATCCAATGTGGGGGATAACCCCACATGACAAACTTGGTAAGAATTTACTGGACCTTAAAAAAGTAACAAATCTTCTCTAGCAAGATAGGGGAGCACAATAAGCCACTCTCCTGCAGTGCAGGAAGCTTGGGCCGAACACGAACGCCACTGAAAGGACATGACAGTTTATTTTTTAGCGTTCAATATTCAGGAATAGCGCGTTCCTAAGGGAAATACAAAAAAAACAAGGATATATTCCATTACGGTTAAGTGTAAGTTTATATTTTGCTATTTTTCTTGTATTCAAGCACAAAGAAACAAATGTTACAACGTATATCAAAAGGACTTAAAGAATTTTATACAAACTATTACTATATTTATGTAATAAAAATAATATTCGTATAAAACAATTTGTTGGCAGGGCTTTTATACATCTTCAGGGTAATATAGGTCAAGAATTATTTAATTAATATTGTCGTTTGGGGTCATCTTCTAGGGATGAGTATAGAGTAGAACATGCTTGACCCCCTTTAAACAGTCTCACGGAGCCTTATGAGGTCAGTTGTAATACCCCAAGTATTCTTCAGAACCCATCAAAAAATGTATCAGATATCTGATGGTAGTAATTTAACCTATATGGCAGAAGAAGATTGACAACTCATTTAAATTAACCACTACTATTAATTAATTTGACGAGTCGATCAGGTTGTAAGTAGTCCATACTTGAAGTGAAGTGGCAAGTTAAATGGGGGGAAATAATATTCTAAGTCAACCTTCACTAAGATATATTCAGTAAGAAATTTTAATCTGTTTTACATGTTTCGAACGTATAAACGTAAATCTTCAGGAGAAGTATAGTTATATAGTAGAGAAAATTGTGAGTGACACCCTCATTTAGCTTTTGAGGAAGTTAGATTATTGAAAAAAGGATGCTTCCATAGAAGTAGGAAGAAAGATACTACCAGATTCTAAAGGTAAATTAATATGGAGTAACTAAGGGTGATGAACTGAGAAACGTTATGTGATGATATAGAAAAAGAGCAGCAACTTAAGTGGTGGAGTATATTGTTGAAAAACTATTGTTGTGCATGGCTAAAATTTAATAAGAGACAAAAAAGTTTCAACGTGAAGTCCGCTAGTGTCAGAGAAATAATTAAAGTCATTTATACGGGGGGTAACAAAAGGACAAACTTGTATTTACCAATCACACGTTATTTTTAAATTTGCAGGTATTAAAAATAGATGGCGTATACTTCAAAACACGCTATTAATAATAGTGACTCTAAATAGTCCCAAAATTAGTGGAAATCGATAAAGGTATTTCGGAATTATTCCAAAAAAAACGATATTAATTTAAAAACTTAAGCGCCCTCTAGCGTCAAAACGAATCAAAATCGCATATAGGTAAGTTTGCCTAGATCGCCTTATTTTTGGTTAGGGAATTTGTCGCGGAGCGTTGTACAGTCATTTCAAGGACACCCTGTATACATTTTAGATTTTTTTTTTATTTTGATTGTTGAACGTTATTAATTTAAAACATACGAACTGCCGAAGCATATTAGGCCATACCAGACAAATGCAATCGGATGCATTTTATTCGCTTCAACTCTTGTTAAGCTTCTGAATAGTATAAAGCACACTTCATTAAATGGAGAATTATTGCCACTCGGGTGCTCAATTTACTATGAAAAGCAAGTCGATTTAAATAACTAGAGGCTTACACCAGAGTATAGAATATTGCGATGTATTAAATTCGAATTGAAGATAATATTGCGTCAATTCGAGTGTATTGTGTTAAGTCTATTTTACAATGCCAATAGTGCGAATTTATTGGCCACAGAAATTGTTCGAAGGTTTAGAATTGTATATAATTATGTCTGTATAATATACAAATAGAGATAAGATCATACAGATAATATTATTAACCCGAATTAACAGGTAGAGTTACCTATATTGTTATTTATTTTAATTTTAAATGGGTAGCGGGTCAATTTATTATTTCATTGAGTTTATTTTATCCTTAATTTTATTTTTCAAGCAAGTAAGACTGATTAATTTTTTAATTAACATTTATTCTTCAATCCAAACAAATCAAGCAATCACAATCAATCTCGTAGTTGCTCGTTGTGTTGTTTATCTTACTATAAATTAATGATAGAAAAACTAGAAGATATAATGATAGTCAGAGGTTGTGACGTCTTATAATGAGTGACAGTTCTATTCGTAACCATGAATACTACCATCTGTTTCAATTGTTAGTTACTTACCAATGATGGCACAGTCTCTAAATACAGGGTGATTCCTAAGTTGATACTTTCTTTTTAGCTGCGTATAGAAGGCATTAAAATAAACAACATTTTCAAATACCTTTTTTCAAAAAACCCAAAAATAAAGTACTTACATTCATTTACTACACTACAAATCAAATACGGCTCTGCCTAACTTGCCCGTCGATTAACATTAAGAAAACTTCTGGGTGTAGAGAAGAAACATCCGCACTTTTACGATACTCACAATAAATTAGAACCATAATTATTGTTTTCAAATTTTACCATTTTCACCAATTTATTAAAATTAATTTGCTTCAGAAAACCACACCGCGCCGCGAATTGCCAAAATAAATAACTGACGACCGATCCGTAAAAGGCATGACTCACATACAAAAACAGAGAAAAACAATATAAAGTAAGGGGCTACGTTTTGATTACCAGGCCCGGACTTAGATTTTTTACTTCTGTAACTCGGCTATTTTTAAGTTTTTGGAAAAAAGGTATTTGAAAAAGTTGTTTATTTTAATGCCTACTATACACAGCTAAAAAAGAAGTATCAACTTAGGAATCACCCTGTATAATATCTTAATAATCTAAACTCATACTGGTTTCTATTTATATTATATGGAACTACTATTATGAGATGGCGCTAAGAGTTGCATACAACTTACGAAGAAGACCCCCAACACTTTAAAAAATAATATTTTTTTTACAAGTATTAGTGGGGTTCGTATTTAGATACCTAAAGTCTATCCCAAGGTAAAACTTAAAAAAAAACACATTACTTCATAAGTTTAAACAATAATCATAACAAAATCATTGTTAATAAAATGCTTTGTTTACGCAAGATGGCTCTGCGGTTAATTAGGCAATCAATGATTCTGATCTTAGACCTGGCAAATATTGGTCATGGTAAATAATTATTCGGAAATAAAAATATTCCAGAAAAATGTTGTCAAACATTTTCTTTTGACATGCATGGGACACGGTATTACAACGCATCCGCGCACTGCACGCCATCATCTTGCATATTTAATAGAAAACTAATACATTTCCATTCTTTTTAAAAAATAAATTATTCCAAATTTAATATAATATCAAATGGACAAACTATTGTTTGCCACAATCAGATATATTTCCCTTTAAATTGACTTTTACATGGGGTAAATTGAACTGGAAAGTGACAACAATACCGTAGTTGATAAAGGGCGCATATATATATTACACAACCTAAGCGGTAATTATATTACCCGGATTCAAGGCTACAATACTAGAATGCTTCATATTCGAGATTCATTAAAGTAAACGTCATGGCTACATTAATTTTAGTTAAATTTAAATCAACCTAAAATAAAATAACAGATGATCTCAAAATTATTCACCAATATACAGGATAACGAAGTCGTATCTACTCACATGATAAAGTGGGGTTAGGAACAGAAAGCCCTATCTTCCTTCTTACCAATATACATATATACAGGATGTTATGGAATTGAAACATTATATTTAATTGGGTGACTCCTTAAGGGGATTCCGTAGCTACCTGCATTTACAATTTTCATAATGTTTGGTTAATGGAAGCCAGCGGTAGGCCGACATTCATTGCGTCTCCTAGGTTAGGATTCGATGATGTTTGAAAAAGAGAGCATCAGTGGGTGACTAAGATGGATTATAACTAAGCTTATAAATAGACTAAAAATTCACTGTAATTGTTTTTAAAAAATTATTTTAATTAAAGTTGTTTAGGTGGGGAGCGGGTAACGAAATAGCCGATAAACTGGCTAGAGCCGGTTCATCTCAAAAACTCAGGGGCCTTGAATCCGCTCTTGGCATATCAAAACAGGCAACCAAAGTAACATTATACAGATCTGCTTAACAACAACACCTATCCCGATGGAACAAGATACCTGGTTAAACCCAAGTGAGGGTCACCATTGGGAAACCCTCCAAAAATTTATCAACTGGAAAGTTGCTTCTAACGCGCACCTAGCTAAAACAAGTGGTTGGCCTACTAACAGGCTACTGCCACTTAAGCACACATCTGCTTCCAATAGGAGCTTACAATGGTCCCTTTGATTGCAGACTTTGCGGCGAAGAGGACAAAACTGCCTACCGCCTTACATATCATATATATAACTGCGAAGCACCGACCCGAAGAAGATTCAAAATCATTGGAGGAATCCAATGTGGGGATCACCTCCCCTATGACAAACTTGGTAGGAATTTACTGGATCTTATAAAAGGAACAACTCTTTTTTAGCAAAATAGGGGCGCACAATAAGCCACTAGGCTGCAGTGCAGGAAGCTTGGGCCAAACGCTTGACCCCCGCCTTAAACTAACAACCAACCTCTTTCTTAGATGTCCTAGACAAACTCTGCATGCCTTTTTTTAATCGACCACAACATAGCGCGAAATGGCGAAAGTACTTCCAAAAATACTACAAAAAGTTAAAAACTTAAACGCTAAAATAAAATACTATATAATGATTTGAAATGTAAAATAATTTCAAAAGATTGTTACAAATTAGTTCTCTTGTTTGACGAATACAAAGCGACAGCGCCGAAAAGACTAATAACTCGTTTTCGGCGATTTTTATTTTTTAGATCCTCGTTTTAATGAATTCCCAACACACCCCACGCTCAGCAGGAAACAAAGAACTTTTAATACTTTTAATCTTTTAACCCAGTAAGCGACAGAACCGGTAAAAGCAGCAGAAAAGGCAAAAGGGAAAATTGCTGTAATTTAGTAATTAGGACTTCAGTGGCTTTACTGCAAGGTATGCAGATAATATTTCTGCTGGAAATAGGAACCCAAGCTAGTTTTTCTGCGATGGTAGGAAAATTGGAGGAAATGTCATGTAAGGTTGTGCTGACGTTACTCGTTGCGTCGGTCGACAGGATGATTTAAATGAAAAATTAGCTAGTTTAGAGAAAAACCGGCAAGAATAAATCGCAAAAGTTTTTTCGCAAACTGTTTTTTTATTAAATGTATACAGTCAACAATAGAGTAAAGTTTATTTTCGCCTTTATAGAATTAGATACACATTCGAAATTCAAAAGTTGTAGACACCATAAAGTTGCAAATTTTAAAATTGTGCCGGAGTATAAGGGGTGGCCCGAAAAAGCGTGGCGAATATAACTTGGGTTTTTTTAAATAGAACCCTCTATATATTGTATTATTTTCTAATTCCCCACAAAATACGCTTGTTTTTTAAATGTCATATGTCTAAATTCAATAGTTTTTGAGTTATTGACGTTTTAAATGTGGCATTTTCAGAGTTTGACAGGGTGTAACATTTTAACGGGTCACCTTAGAGAAAAATGGTTTTCACCTCCCTATCTTAGTTTTTTATTCTCTATCCAAGAAAACTAACCGATTTACCATGTTAAATAAAAAACGGTTTTAACGGTTTAACATGTTAAACCGGAAGTTGTAACTTTTAGAAAACGAATAAAATTTAAAATAGGAAGGTAAAAACTATTTTTCTGTGCCATTCCAATGTTACAGCCTGTTAAAGTCTGAAAATGCCACACTTAAAACGTCAATATCTCAAAAACTATTGAATTTAGATATGATGTTTACAAAATAGGCGTAGTATTTTGTGAGGAATTAGAAATTAATACAATATATAAAGTATTAAATTTGTAAATATTTAAGTCATATTCGTCACTTTTTTTTGGGTCACCCCGTATACGCCAGCGTAATTTTAAAATGTGCACCTCAATGATCTCTACAACTTTTGCATTTCGAATTTTTATCTAACTTTTAAGATAAAGGGGAAAATGAATTTTACTCTACCGTTTGAGCGTCAAAAACTCTAAAATATAATTGTTAAATCCATACAGTTAAACACGACACATCTAGAAAGCACAAAACCCTCTAAATGGGAAAATATTTCTCTAAAGTACACCCTAATACACAGCATGAATCAACATATGAATGAAATTCATTGGTATAGAAGACTGACTTACAACTGCAAGACCCTGTAGAGTATTTTACATTTATGCAAGAAAATTATGACCATGGTTAATAATGAAAACAATCTATTTGAAACCCGAAAACTTGATTCTACAATAATAATATGTGAAGATGTCTTGTAGATAGGCCAGCAGGTAATTGACAATACATATCAGATTCTTAGAGATGTTCGTTGTTGTAAAGTATCGAAAATGTAAATCAAAAATACCAGCTATGAAAACAAATAATGTTTCAAATTCATTAACATAATAGTACTCGAGTCGTAATAAAGTTTATAATCGGTAGTGTCGCAATAAATTAATTAAAAACTAACTTTGTCACTTCATCAATTAACAAAATTCGACATTAATAAAGCCACCTGACAAGACAAAAATAAATTATCTTGCCAATTCCAAAGTACAGGTAACATGATTACATAAAGTTACAGAAGCGATTTTTTAAACATGTACCCAAACATTTTGTATAGTTATTAATAATATAAAAATAGATTGTGAATATGTTAGTAGTGGGAAAAACATATTAACCATGGTTTGACAGCTATACTAATATAGCTATCGTATCTTAAATCACTCGTCGCTACGCTCCTCGTGAGTTACACTCGACTCAATAGTAGGTATCTAACTTTGGTTTATAGTATACTATTATTACATATTTAAATGACGCCACCTGACAAGTGAGTAAATTCTCTGCGGTTTTACGATATTACAATATAGCCATAGACAACCAATTGCATGTAACAATAGAACAATATAAGCAAAATTCTCGCAAAACGATAAAATGAAATTTCACACTTTATAGCTTTGTGGAGCTCTGTTTTAACATTTTTGAGGTATGACATTTTATTTCATTCGGTTTTGTCGAACCGACTGTGTTAAGCTAAAGTGAAATAATTGAATATCGGTGAACGCTGATGAATATCCGCTTTTAGCAATATATTTTTCCATTTGGTGCAGCTTTAAAAATAACTGGTTTCGATTTCATACTGCTACCTAAAAGGCTATATAGTAAAAAATGCATGTAAAAGTACAATATTCACGAGTGCATATTTATTTTAGAAATGTGTACCTTGCAGTTTTGGGTTATTTTTCTAAATAACTATACACTTTTTTTGATACATCAATCTTAGCTATTTTACGCACTCATTAAGCTGCAATGATCTCTGGGTAATTTGTCTATGATGTAACATCTTTTATGGTTTTATTTTGATAATCTTTGGAAGAAGAGGTTTTTTATATCAAACAATATTTACTATCTTATATTATATGAATAAGAAATGTACTATAGTGCGGTACATAACATATTGTAGTAGATGAAATAATTCTAGGTACACCATTAAGGTATGTTCAAAGTTAACACCTACATAGGACATGGTCAATAATTACTTGTAAAGTAGCCGGCGCATTTGTTAATCCAAAGGGCATGCGCAGGGAATGGCATAAATACGTATCGGTTTATTTAATTAATTTAATTTGGAAAAATTATTTGGATTATTTAGGTTATATTACGATAATCTATCTACACCCATAATTATTCTGCATGAACAACACCGAATAATAATTAAATTTTTAAGTAGATAACGAAACTAAAATAATTTATATAGAATTTTACATGAACATATTTATTTTTCATTTATATCCTTTTAAACCAAATAAATGAACAACAATTCTCAATAAAGCATACAATTGATTTATTTATGCTGTTTAATGCATTTTATCTGTTTTTAAAAAAAGGACGAATTTATAAATTATAGGTTTAGTTGCATAGGTCTAGTTTAAACTATAGGATTTTTATAGTATAATAATTTGTATGTTATATAATTGGCATTTATGATGGCAGGTTTATAATATGAATTAATTAAGGACAAGTGGAAAAATGTCAAAACGTACGGCTGGTAGTTTTTTTTACCTTGTGGTATTATAGAACTGTAAAGGCCAAAAACTTCAACTCGCTTGCTCCTCAGTATCATGTAATGGTATAATACGATAAGGAATCTAGACCTCAAAAGCCACAAACGATTAGTGTTAGTTTAACAATTGATTGTGAAAGAATTATAGACGAAGCAAATTCATTTTTTATGAATTGGTGATGTAACACAATTTGCTGCTTGTACAGAGTATATCAAGACAGAAAAACTGTACAGCACATAGTTTGCCATTGCGAGTCACTAGATCGGAAGAGGCAACAAATACTCGGGCAACCCAAACTGGAACCAGAGGACATCCTGACATTCACCCCAGTTGACTCACACAAACTAGTGCAAGGAACTGGGATCACAGAATGTGTGTAACAACCAAACAGTGTGAGCACAATGCGCCAAACCTGGCCTAAGTGCATCCGGCGCACGGACGGGGCCTCGAATAAAAAAGAGTATATTAAATAACAAACTTATTTCTGTTTAATTCCTTACTATAATGAGATTTTATTCAGATTTGTACAGAGAAAACAAATAAATACTAGGAAAATTATGAAACAAATTTAATATAAAAGTACATGTACAATCAGGTTTTACACTGTCAATAAAAATGTGTTTGGGGACTTTCAAACAAAATATAATTTATAAATTGAGCGGATGGATTTATTCAAACAATTTTATCATGTGAAATATTTCACATTTTAAATATTTAGTTTGCATTTTTATCTATAGGCTTTTTTTTATTTTAAAACCGCAATGACTTTTTACCAATGTAAAATATGTTTTTTTCGGATTTATTCAAAATAAAAAGTGGTTGTTTTGTATTTATATTCGTAAAAAATATAAAAACGCCAATTCTTTAATTTTATTTTCAAATAATAAAATTATAAACAGAAGGTTCATATTAAAGGTTTATATGACCACTATTTAATAACTTCTTAATCTGTCAACTAGAGCCTCAACAAGCTCTTTTAAGAGGGGACACAGGGGTGTGGGATGAGCCTTAGTTCACTGTAAATCCCATAGCCCTCTTGATTCAACAGGACAGAATTCTTACTCCTTTTATTTCCGTCCTTTGGCGGATTGGAAAGGACTTTGAGAGGGGAGCTTTGTCAAATTCTCACCCTTTTTATAAGGAGGCCTGTATTGTGTCTCTCTCACTTCTTCTTAAATCACAGAATGCCTTGGTTAATTCCAAACTCTTTTGTCTATATTTATAAAATAGTATTTTAACCCTGAGATATATCAACCTCTTTTCTTATATCCAATTAGTAAATTTAAATTAGTACATTCGTGAGGCCTCTCATGTTGATATATTAGATGGGCGCAACGGGGCAGAGCATTGAGGCATCTTTCAGGAAGAGTATTTTTTCTTTACAAGTTTACAAAAGGAAAGCGTTTACTTAGTCAAGTAATTGGTATTTAATTATTTGTAAAAATCCCGCAGATCATTGTCGATTTTTTAGAATTAAAAATGCTCATTGACTTTGTTTCCGCCGGTCCTCTGCGGCAATTTTAGTCGACTCTGAATTCGACGGTTCAAAGTTAGAGCGCCACCCAGGCTGGCCACTTTCCGGTGTTACTAAAGGTTACGTTGAGAGTTCGGCAAAAAACAAAACCGATATTGCAAACAGGATCTTTAAAGCAGACAACCGGAACAATTAAAATGTTAACGTAAATACCGCATCTCCATATGCTGCAGAATTTTGTTCATGGCAGGATTTCCAATGTTCTTAGTCAATGCCTGACAACTGTAACCACTACAATAAATTTAACCAAAAATTAAGGAATAAATTCATAAACAATTATGAAGAATATTTTAATTGATGTCAAAGTCTGGAAATGCCATATTTTAAACGGCAATATTTTATAGAAAATATACGTGGAATTTTATAGAGAATTGGAAAATAATATAATATATAGGGTGCCTGATTTATATATATATAGTATATTTGATATGCCCTGACTAATTGCGACATCCTGTATAATTTAAAGTAATTTTAAATTGTAGATTTAATGCTTCCTTACAACTCTGTTTTTAGAAAAAATATTAAAAAGTAGAAGGGGCAACACTGTATATAAAGTTGTACTGTAAAAAACTTTAAGCTAGTATTAACAGCTTTTTCAAACAGAAACAAGTTATTTACTTACGTAACTTTAATGAAAATATAATGAACTTCAATGCGTTAAAAGCAAGTACGGATATGAAACAACAATCGATCATCATCAACCATTAGTTTCAATGTGTAACGAAAAATGCATTTTCCGTGTTTTAAAACACGTTATGTTGTCGAGACATAGAAAGCTACTATTTGTAGTTAAATAATATAAAATTTTTCTCTATCTCTACTTCTCTAGAAAAGCTAACTTTGCGCCCACCTTAAACTTATCTGCATCTGGGTACTATATCTTTTAGCAGCTGCAATAGTTTTTTATATTTAGCTGGTTTTATTTCGTCTCGCACAAAGTATTTTGGTGGTGCTATCGCCATCGCAAATAGATTACGTGACCTCCATATTTATTGGCGTTTCTTCTAATGCACAGTCAAAATATTCTGCATGCGATAATGCTAGTAAAAAATATCCTACAGCTACAATGTAAAGTAATTTCGTTTAAAATAATTTTTTTTCTGTTGTTGCTGGAGTTTGCGGAAGAGCCAGTTACTTAAACCTCTAAGGCCTATTATATTCTCTATGGTCTGGGTAATGTTAGCCAGACGGGACCTACAGCGTAGCGTGGCATCCGAACCACGTGTATTTTTTTTTATGATAAAACACCTGCACTGTAGGAAAAATCCTTTAAGGCGCTCTGGGAGCGGTGCGAGTGGGAAAAAAGCGATTAACGTTGGTCTTGAAACGTTAAAGATTGTATTCATTGGGAAACACGACCTCAGAAAGATCATTCCACAAAGATGACGTTCTCCAGATGAAAGAATTCTTGAACAATGAAGTTCGAGGAGTACTAAGCTGAACAACATATGGATGAGCGGCAGTAGTTCACCGTGTATTTCTGTTTTTCATTGCTCTAGGTGGAATCAAGTGGGCAATGTCAGTCGAACACCTGCCATGGAAATATCTGTAAAAGAGAGCCAAATCACCAACCTGTCTTCGATGCTCCAGGCTATCGAGGGTCTTGGTCAGCTCGGGGTCGCCGATCAGACGAACGGCTCTCCTTTGAATGGAATCCAGTAGCCGAAGGGTGTGCTTGGGTGCAGAGCTCCAGACATAAGAGCAATATTCTAATGATGGTCGAATCTGGGCTTTGTAGAGTGTCAAAAGTTGATGAGGTGTGTACAACCTTTTGGTGCGGAAAAGTACACCAAGTTTCTGTGCAGCTGCCTTGGGAATTGCGGCAACGTGATCATGCCAAGACATATTACCTCCCAGATTGACCCCCAGCAAATTAATAGACGGTGCCAGGGGAATTGCGTGTCCTGCCATGACTATATCCGGTTCTGCCATGTTAACCTTTTTGGAGAAGACTGCTGCCTGTGTTTTCTTAGCATTAAATTCGACTTGGTTACTGTCACCCCAAGCCAAAATTTCTTCCAGGTCATTGTTGAGGCGCAATACTTCATGCTGCCTGCGAAGATGTGCGTCGCAGCGGATGTTTGGGGAGTCAAGGTAAAAGATGAGACAAGTGTGCTGTCATCAGCAAAGCTATAAATTGGATTTTGGGTTTTCACTAGTTTATACTTTTTACTCCCCCAGAGGTCCTCGGTCCTCGACGCCCCTCTCTCTAGGTCCCGATATTAGGATTCACTAATAACATGCTGCATTCTTTTATCTACTTAACATCCGAGCAAACTTTTTTTCTTAGGCGTGTGCCCACTCCGGGGATCGAACCCGGACCGCCAAGGTTGAATGCCAGTAAGACACTACTGAGCCACTTTCGCGGTATAAAATTACTGATAAGTAATATTTCACCTTAAGACTTCTTATCTACTAATTTGCCAAAATTAACATTAAGCACGTAGCAATAAACTATGCGGACTAAAAATAAAACAAAATAGATAACAAAACAAAATTGTACTAAGACACGAACAAAACAAAATAAAACAATACGTAAAGAACCGCTCCGTTCAACTGACGATGATACCGAAATACATGAAAGCCAGAGTTAAAGTTATCAAGCTCCTAATATACCGTGTGGTTAATTAAGCCTGGCCATCGGGAATATCTCGGTAACTACCAGGAAAAAAAATTTAATTAAGGTGGCTATGAAAAAATTCAGCATTTTGCCATAAGATGGCACAATTGAAAATTAATTATTAAAATTTTAAATTTGTCCGAAAATTACCACATTAAGCTTAGATAATTCTGCATTATTTTGGTTTAAGGCTCATTGACGTATCGATCTTGATAAGAGTGGGGGAAACTATTGAAAGTGGAATCATTTAACTTTTTTATCATGTATTTGTCGAGTGATTCAGAATTAAAATGTAAAAATACGCCATCTGAAATTATAAATAATGTCAATAAATATAATATGCTGAAAAATCTATGCCCAGAAAAAACAAATCGCGTTAAAGAGAGTGTCATGAATTAAACAATAAATCTTTATAGGTACCAATAGCGTAGAGAATAGAGCTCTAGCTTACAAATCGCAAGGTCACACGTTCAAATCCCATCAGGAGTATTTGACTTTTTTTATAAGAACATTAAATAATTTATAGAATTATTTTGAATTAAAATCTTTGTTGTTGAGTGGATTTTTAAAATTTATGTTTAATGCATCTTTCCTTTTCAATCCAGGATTAGTTCTTCCTATGATATATAGAGTATGAAAAAATGAAAGAGTGAAACTATAAATAAAAAAAAAGCCTATTGACAAACTATGAAACTAGATATTAAGTGGAACATAATCCTAAGTATGCTAATTTCAACACTATTGTTAATATTTTTTTTACAAATCAAAGGCTTTTTTAATAATTCTTTGTGGTCGTACGAAAAATAGTATACATTACTCGTGTGAAAGTGATTATTCTAAAACTAGTAAAATTTCCGCACTTGGCTAACGCCTCGTGCTAAATATCTCCTCGTTTGAAGAGTATCACTCTCATCACTTGGTATGTACTATTAATTGTCGTAGACAACAATTTTTTACAATATAAGAGGTTACAAACAAATTTTTAATGCATATATTTGTAAATAGATTTAAAATAAAGTGGAATTATGGATTTTTGAATTTATTTACATATTATGTTTAAGTACATACTAGCTCATTTAAAATATTCCTTTTAAGTAAACAAGAACAATTTACTATATATTACCAACAAAAAAAATTACTCTACCGCACATAGTTTGCCATTGCGACTCACTAGATGGGAAGAGGCAACAAAAACTCGGGCAACCAAAACTGAAACCAGAGAACATCCTTACCCTCTCCCCAGTTGACCTACACCAACTAGTGCAAGAAACTGTGATTACTGAGTGGATGTAACAACCAAACAGGGTGATCACAATGGGCCAAACTTGGCCTAAGTGCATCCGGAACACGGACGGGCCCTCGGAAAAAAACAACAAAAATTAGAAATTTTTCTTGACGTAAAAAACAGTACGTATAATATAAAAAAAATCAGTTTTCTTTTAATTATCCAGACTTTTCCTTTCTCGTATAACCTCTTTTTATGACGCTTCCTAATACTGAACGTGACAAGTATTTCTAATATTGTTTTTCTATGAGAAAATGTACGCCAATGAAGAGGGAACCTACACATTCCATTTACGACCATTTAATTGGGTCAGACAAAAGAAACGAGGGTCAAGATGGCAAAAAAATTAGCTCCAAACAGTAGCCCTATTTTTTCGGACAAAGGAGAGGTTAAATGCAGAAACAAAACTTTTTCGGATGATTTTTTAAGTTATTTTATTGTATTAGATATAAGTAAATAAAAGATGTTCGCTCTGCATTTGCTAGCAAATGGGGCCCTGCGCTTTTTTAATAATTACGATTCGCCTAGATTCCTAAGTTAAAAAGGTTATTTATAACATATTTCTAATTTTAGCTTCTAACATAGTCTTAAATAAGGTTTGATGTATACGGTGGCGTAGCCAGAAAATATGCTCATGGGGAGGTTCAGTGGGCGTAAGTAGGTATTGTAGCAACTTCAAAAAAACACAATCTATTGACAAGAAAAAGGTTGAAATGTTAATTTTAAAAAACATTTTAACAGACCACAATAATAAGATAGAAACTTCAGAATTTGTTAATTACCAAAACTTTTAGTTGTACGAAAATAAAAACTAATAATCGCTAAAGGTGAATTATTATTTTACAACCCCTATAAATCCGTAAGCCAATAAGTTAACTAAAATTTTTAGCAATAAACAAATGATTCCTAAGATCACACGAAACCACAATAAACTTTCTAAAAAGCAGGTTCAAATGCAAAAAATGACTAAATGCAAAAAATTATTCTAAAAATAAATTGAATCTGTTTAAAAATTCTTTCTCAGCAATGGCATCAGCTGCGGTATTAGGCAAACAATAGTTATGATCCATAATTAATTGTTAGTTATAGTCTAAAACAGAATATCATACGTTTATGAATCAAACATTGGCTGAATAAGTCTCTGTCAAAATCTGGGGAAATTTTGAAAGTCCTAATCAGCCGGCCGAGGTCATATATCTAGATGTCAAATGTCGAAAAACGAGTTATCTCGTGAATATTTCTTTATGTCTAGTATGAAGATACCCCACACTTGTAATATGTGTTAAAATTCAGGAAAACAGAATCCTTCCACGGTCCCAAAAAGATATTAAATTACAAATGCTAGCTTATATTTGGTAAAGGATCAGGTTTTTGCCGCGCATCCTAAAAGATGAGCCTCCGTATTATATTATAACCTGTGTATTAAAAATTAGATCATAAACTTTTCTTTGTGTAGCCCTAAAATAAAAGTATGAAAACGTAGAGAACATTTTTTTGTTTGTTAGTTTTATTACAGCAAAAAGGTCCGGCCATAAGAAAAGCAAAAAATTTAAGCCAGAAAAATGCTTTATTATCTGAGAAAAGACCTTTCGGTTTTTCGCAGAGGTAAATAAGATAATTTGTCGGAAAAAACTTTATTACAGTCAGCGTGCATGCTCCTTTTATAAAATGAATGTTCTAATGGAAGAAACTCTCAAATGAATAGAATGAAAAAACATTGTTGAATTAGGAACATGTTTAAATTGGTAAAATGTTGCCCTCTGCATTTACCGAATTTCTCCAAACTATCATATACAGGGTGATTCATAAGTTGATACTTCTTTTCTAGCTGTGTATAGAAGGCATTAAAATAAACAACTTTTTCAAATTCCTTTTTTCAAAAAACTTTAAAATAGCCGAGTTACAGAAGTAAAAAATCCGAGTGCGGGCCTGGTAATCAAAACTTAGTCATGCATTTTACGGATCGGTCGTCAGTTATGTATTTTGGCAATTTGCTGCGCGGTGTGGTTTTCTGAAGCAAATTAATTTTAATAAATTGGTAAAAATGGTAAAATTTGAAAACAATAAACTAATTATGGTGCTAATTTATTGTGAGTGTCGTGAAAGTGTGGATGTTTCTTCTCTACACACAAATGTTTTCTTAATGTTATTCAACGGGCAAGTTAGGCAGAACCGTATTTGATCCATAGTGTAATAAATGAATGTAAATACCTTATTTTTTTAGTTTTTTGAAAAAAGGTATTTGAAAATGTTGTTTATTTTAATGCCTTGCTAAAAAAGGAGTATCAACATAGGAATCACCCTGTATAGTAAATGCAGTTTTAACGGATTATGGCTCTTAACACAGCTTTTTTTCAGTGTTTTTTAAAATGATTGATGATGACCGGCAAAGTTAAGTGACCGGCCAGATTGCCAGACCTCACCCCTTTGGACTTTTAATTATGTGGTGATTTATAAAATAAGATTTACAATAATGTTAGAGGCAGATTTTGTTTGATCTATCAATGAAAAATATTTTGAACATCCTACAAATTAAGTTTTATTTAATTTTCAAGTATTTCGAATCCATATTCTTTTGTTTTTGTTAATTTTTTGACATTTTGAAATATAAATGCATTAAATCATAAATCATTGAATTTGTTTTTAAAAAACTCTTTGATTCTTTATACATATAAAGAAGATTTTATTTAAAATTTAAAAAAAAAATAATATTTTTCTGACTAATTACAGAAGCTATCTATTTCGTCCTTTCTGTTATACACTATGAAAGTACCAATTTCGGAAAAACTATATTTAGTATTTCTTAAAATATTTGCAATACTCCATACTTTTATGACACTCTGTGTGCAAAGCTCCAGTGAAAAATACCCAATAAGACTCCTAAAGCAAATATTATATAATTCTTGCTACTAAAAAAAATACACTGCAACCCTTAGTTTGTTTCCTCTTAGTCTACACTCTTTAAATTCCATTTATCACATAAAGTATTTTGGCAATGCTGCGGCAGCATTGCGAATACACTACGTGACAGACATTTTGAATACGGATTTTATCTGGGTCATCGTATGTTCGTGTCGAAAAAAACACGGCGATTTTTTTTTACGACTGAGCTTTTAATAGGGTCAGACGATACAAATGTAGGGTTGGAGGTAGTTTATTTCGTGTATATGTGAAAAAAACATTATTAGATTCATGATAGTTATGAAATAAATATATTATCCTGCCCCTAAAATCCAAGACTGGCAGGAAATATACAACCATAATAATAATAAACAAATCGTTATAAACGCAATCAAAAAATTAAACTTTTTCCACGTTTGACAATATTACAACAAACAACACATTAGGTTAGGTTTGGTTATAGTGGCCAGCTTTTGGTTCTCCAAATAGTCTCACGTAGTCCTATTAGGTCCGTTGTGATACCACGCGTGTTCCGTAGAACCCACCTTCATCAGATCTCTGATAGTTAGTGCTGTGTACACCGCAGAAGGATTTTAACATCTCATTCAAACCAGACACTACTATTCAGAAATCTATCAACAAAGTTGTAAGTTGCTTATTTCCTCCAAACTATTGAAAAACGGTTCACCTAGGTCAGTGAACCTTCTTCTTGCGAGGCCAGGGCATTCACACAGAAAATGTTGAATACTTTCTTCCTCATCCTTATCTCTGAAACTTCTGCAGAAGTCTTTAGTGGGTATTTTTATACGTTAAGCATGTCTACCGAAGAGGCAATGTCAGGTGACAACCGCAGTAATATTTCTCACGTTCAATATGGGCCACCTTTCCTGGATGTGCTATATGTTATTAACTCTGTCCATCTGTTTTGTGCAAGTTGCTTGGTCATGTAATCAATCTCCTTTTTGACTTATACCAGTGGTGTGTTGACCGTTCTGTCTGCTAGATCAGCCTGCATGCCTACGCCCTCTCTAGAGAAAACTACACATTAACCACCAAGGCATTTTTTATAATATGATTAAGCAACTCGATATTGAAAATTCGTTGTTTAACCACAAACATTTAAATAGTATATTAAATAGATTAGCTAAAACGGACAGAACGCAGCAGACAGGGCAGATGCTATAATAAATTTTGAGTCAAACTACTCTTTCAAAATGGAGTCAAACACACGTAAATTCTGCTACGCTTACATTTCATAACACAATAAAATTCACAACGTGACGTGTGGGCTAATTAAAGCTCATTAAAAATCTGGAGAAATTATGAGTTCCCGGTGTCAGCTGATCGATTACAAATAACTGCTATCGTCTGTCAGAAAACGAGAAAATTGATTGCGCAGACTATATGAAGGTTTACGGTGAAAATAATCGGTCCTTTCCAGCTGTAATTTTACAAAACTATCAGAGTTTAAATCATTTTCTTACGACGACCTATGAAAATAAAAAAAAAGCATGGTTGTTGAAAAATCTTTTTTTCAACACTAGTGTTGAAATATCAAGGCACACTATTTAATGTAAACAATTGATGCCAATTTGACAGACCACCCTTATTTATTAAAAAGAACAAATTTTAGAAAGCAGTAATTATAAAGTGTTTAACTTATTTATTATGTAGTTGTCGAGTAATTCAGAATTAGAGTGTGAAAATACGCCATCCAAATTAAAAAAAATGTTAATAATGTACTGGAAATTATATTACCAGAAAAAACAAATCGCGCTGAAGAGAGTGTCATGTATTAAACAACAAATCTTTATCGGTAGCGATAGCGTGGAGAATAAAGCTCTTGCCTACAGATCGCAAAATCACAGGTTCAAATCCCATCAGGTGTATTTGACTTTTTTTTTATAAAAACATTAAATATTTTATTGAATTATTTTGAATTGAAATGTTCCTTGTTAGATTGATTTTTTAAATTTATGTTTAATGCATCTTTCCTTGATTAAATTTAAAATTTTTCATTCTGGTTGATCTAGAAGTCAATCCAGGATTAGTTCTTTCTATGATATATACAATATGAAAAAATAAAAAAGTTAAACTACAAATAAAGGAAGAGCCTATTGACAAACTATGAAACCAGATATTAAGTAGAACATAATCCTAAGTATGCTAATTTCAACACTAGTGTTGAAATATTTTTTTCGCAAATCAAAAACATTTTAAATAATTCTTTGTGGTCGTAGGAAAAATAGTGTAGATTACTCGTGTGAAAGTGATTATTCTAAAACTAGGAGAATTTCCGCAATCGGCTGACGCCTCGTGCTAAATATCTCCTCGTTTGAAAAGTGTCACTTTCATCACTTGTTATGTAATATAGTAAAGCGTATCTTTTGGTGTTTTTTTGGTTGAAAAAATAACTAAGTATATTTATACCGTACTTATGGTACAAACAAGAAAATCGCATATTCGTTACGTGAACCGCAAAATATTGTCGGATACACTGCAACACGTTGCGACCACGTAGCAGATGCAGCGGAGACGCCAATTTAGTTTCCCCTTTATCTTTCGACTTTTCTCTTTTTCTTTTTGTGCTATACAAGGAATGTCGAAGGTGCTGCCTCAGTCGCAAATACTGAACGTGACAAGCGTTTTTATTGCCCCATTCCTTTATGTCAGAATGCGAGTATTGGAAAAATAAAGCAACAGTTTTTAAAGTTAGGTCTAACACGGGTATAAATAGGGCATGACATATGACGGAGAGAATTTTAAATATTTCAATAATAACGGATTTAACTTTTTGGTCGTGTTTTCCGAATTAACCACTGGGATCTTCGGGAAGAGATTATCGCAATCATAGAATAGACTGATATTGTTTTTTTTTGGGGTAGTCAACAATCTTTCTTCAAATTGACGGTGGTCACTTGAAAAGTTTTCAAAATATACTCCTATATCTTCTTTTAAAATGTTCTGGATTTAATAATTTTAATTTCCCTTTCAATTTATTATAAATATTGTCACTTGTGGGAAAAATAAAAGAAGACAAGTCTCCATAAAACCACACTTTATTTGTACACAATTTCGAAAAGGCTTTCAGTTACAAGAAATTATAATTACTTATAAAAAATCATGGCTTAGCTAAGGAGAGGCTCTCAATGGCTACTTTGCTGGAATGGGTCCGTACTGACTAGTATCGACCGACTGGTCTGGACCGAATTGTCTTGACCCAATGGTATGGACCGAATGGTATCTTTTGCATAGTACCGGCTTGCTATTTATATTACTTTACCTGGGCCAGTTTATTGATTTGTAACAAAATTCAAGCTCGGTAGTATGCTAAGATATCATCCTTGGTAGTTTATGTTTTGATAATAATTGGGTCAGTAGGTATATTTAATATTAACTATTTAAATAATAAAAATGGAATTTTGGAAAAATAGGGTGTTGATATATGTCTATATTTGACAATATATGGAAGGCACTCAATAGCTGATGCATATTTGTAACAAGGCAGCAGTCTTCTCCAAAAAGGTTAACATTGCAGAACCGGATATAGTCATGGCAGGACACGCAATTCCCCTGGCACCGTCTATTAATTTGCTGGGGGTCAATCTGGAAGGTAATATGTCTTGGCCTGATCACGTTGCCGCAATTGCCAAGGCAGCTGCACAGAAACTTGGTGTACTTTTCCGCACCAAAAGGTGGATAATTTTTAATATACAGGGTGATTTCTAAGGTGATACCTCTTTTTTAGCTGTGTATAGAATTCATTAAAATAAACATCCGCTGCCGACGCACATCCTCGCAGGCAGCATGAAGTATTGCGCCTCAACAATGACCTGGAAGAAATCTTGGCTTGGGGTGACAGTAACCAAGTCGAATTTAATGCTAAGAAAACCCAAGCAGCAGTCTACTCCAAAAAGGTTAACATTGCAGAACCGGATATAGTCATGGCAGGACACGCAATTCCCCTGGCACCGTCTAATAATTTGTCCGGGGTCAATCTGGGAGGTAATATGTCTTGGCATGATCACGTTGCCGCAATTGCCAAGGCAGCTGTACAGAAACTTGGTGTACTTTTCCGCATCAAAAGGTTGTACACACCTCATCAACTTTTGACACTCTACAAAGCCAAGATTCGACCATCATTAGAATATTGCTCTCATGTCTGGAGCTCTGCACCCAAGCACACCCTTCGGCTACTGGATTCCATTCAAAGGAGAGCCGTTCGTCTGATCGGCGATCCCGAGCTGACCAAGACCCTCGATAGCCTGGAGCATCGAAGACAGGTTGGTGATTTGGCTCTCTTTTACAGATATTTCTATGGCAGGTGTTTGACTGACATTGCCCACTTGATTCCACCTAGAGAAATGCAAAACAGAAATACACGGCGAACCGCTGCCACTCATCCATATGTTGTTCAGCTTAGTACTCCTCGAACTTCATTGTTCAAGAATTCTTTCATCTGGAGAACGTCATCTTTGTGGAATGATCTTCCTGAGGTCGTGTTTCCCAATGAATACAATCTTCAACGTTTCAAGACCAACGTTAATCGCTTTTTTCGCACTTGCACCGCTCCCAGAGCGCCTTAAAGGATTTTTCCTACAATGCAGGTGTTTTATCATAAAAAAAAGGCTATTCTATATTGCGGCATACAAAAGAAGAACCTGTAAGGAGCATAAACCAGAATATGCATAGCATCAACAAGTTTGCACTCTCTGGGTCTTTCTCCTTTCTATAATGATAAGAAAAGAATTATAATTAAAACAATTATTGTGAAATGTGACTGCACCAATGATTCAAACCAAGTCCTCCTAAGAGTTTTGAACAAAATAGGCATGTTAACATTTTTAATCGATAAAAGACCTTTTGAATGGTTCTATTAACTTGATCATTAAATTTTAGCCTTGAGTCAATCCTAATGCATAGATTGTAAGATTTTTCACTGGCAAAGAATAAAAAAATTGTGGCTGGCTGTAAAAAAAACATAATGTTGTGGTTTTGAATGAATTACTGCAGAATAATTAATAATTTAACACATTGGATTGTTCGTATCGATTCAGAAAAATAATAATTTCTAGAAGATTTGAAAAAAAAAATTGGATCTAGATAAAGTGAGGATAAAATATCGTTAGCTCTAAGTTTAAAACTTAAGGATTACCTTGTTTGAATGCATAAGCGAGTATTATTTTACCCTCTCTTGTACCAAGCTAAATTCGTGGTTATTGTAAATTGTTTTACCTCAAAAGTTTAAACACCTGGGGTAATGCGTCAATTTTGCAAAACAGGATATTAGATCTAAATGCAAATGCACTCTCCGATATGCAAATTTAAATTAGTCTCAATTGTACATTCGGGAACTAAAAAAAAACTGACTAAAAGTAGAAAATATCGAGGTAACTACGTGTTATATAGGTATTGTTACCTCACATAAAGGAATTTTGTAATTAGACAATGTAACAGGGACCACTTTAAAACCATATAGCAGTTTTTAAAAATACTAATGTAGGTATTATATTTAACTGAATGAATCCTTTTCTTCCTAATAAGTTTGGTAAGGGTTATACAGGGTCTTATGGAACTGACGCATTATATTTATATTGATGATTCTTCGGCTATCCTAGAGAAACACTCCATGCTTTTTTCATCCACCTTTCAAAAGAGGGGGTAAGTACTCCTAATACCGAGATAGCAGGGGTCTGTATCTAGAATCTTGTTAGCCGTTTCACGACTTCATGCTGTTAATGGCCTTCGCGAGACTGCGTTCATGAAACACTAATTCAACACCTCCTGGTTCGGGTTTGTTAGTTTAGTTTTATATTTTAATGTTTGTGGATAATTTTTAATATACAGGGTGATTTCTAAGGTGATACCTCTTTTTTAGCTGTGTATAGAATTCATTAAAATAAACATCCGCTGCCGACGCACATCCTCGCAGGCAGCATGAAGTATTGCGCCTCAACAATGACCTGGAAGAAATCTTGGCTTGGGGTGACAGTAACCAAGTCGAATTTAATGCTAAGAAAACCCAAGCAGCAGTCTACTCCAAAAAGGTTAACATTGCAGAACCGGATATAGTCATGGCAGGACACGCAATTCCCCTGGCACCGTCTAATAATTTGTCCGGGGTCAATCTGGGAGGTAATATGTCTTGGCATGATCACGTTGCCGCAATTGCCAAGGCAGCTGTACAGAAACTTGGTGTACTTTTCCGCATCAAAAGGTTGTACACACCTCATCAACTTTTGACACTCTACAAAGCCCAGATTCGACCATCATTAGAATATTGCTCTCATGTCTGGAGCTCTGCACCCAAGCACACCCTTCGGCTACTGGATTCCATTCAAAGGAGAGCCATTCGTCTGATCGGCGACCCCGAGCTGACCAAGACCCTCGATAGCCTGGAGCATCGAAGACAGGTTGGTGATTTGGCTCTCTTTTACAGATATTTCCATGGTAGGTGTTCGACTGACATTGCCCACTTGATTCCACCTAGAGCAATGCAAAACAGAAATACACGGCGAACCACTGCCGCTCATTTATATGTTGTTCAGCTTAGTACTCCTCGAAATTCATTGTTCAAGAATTCTTTCATCTGAAGAACGTCATCTTTGTGGAATGATCTTCCTGAGGTCGTGTTTCCCAATGAATACAATCTTCAACGTTTCAAGACCAACGTTAATCGCTTTCTTCGCACACGCACCGCTCCCTGAGCGCCTTAAAGGATTTTTCCTACAGTGCAGGTGTTTTATCATAAAAAAACAACATTTTCAAATACCTTTTAAAAATTGGCGAGATACAAAATAAAAATTCTAAGTGCGGGCCTCGTCATCAAAATGTAGCCTGCTATGTTTTTTGTTGTTTTTGTCTTATTAGTCATGCCATTCACGGGTCGGTGGTCAGTTATTTATTTGACAATTCGCTGCGATGTGTTTTTCTGAAGCAAGTTAATTTTAAATTGGTGACATATGAAAATGGTAAAATTTGAAAATAATGAACTAGTTGATATGGTGCTAATTTAAGGTGTCGTCAAAGTGCGCCTGCTGCTTAGAGATTAAACGCAGAACGCTTTCCCTTACGGGCTCATCCTACACCCAGAAGTTTTCTTAATGTTATTCAACGGGCAAGTTAGGCAGGACCGTATTTGATCCATAGTGTAATAAATGAATGTAAGTACCTTATTTTTGAGTTTTTCGAAAAAAGATAGGTATTTGAAAATGTTGTGTATTTTAATGCCTTCTATACACAGATAAAAAAGAAGTATCAACTTAGGAATCACCCTGTATAGTTGATTAAAATCAAATCTTTTGACAGTCGTATTTTCTGTTTAGTCATGTAGTAAATAGCGGCAAAATCGTTAGGAATATAGATTTCATTTTTTTTTGTTAACTTAGAACAGGTTATCGCGGGTCACTCACCGCAATAAATTATCATTCCAAGTCAAAACAAACACGGTGCGATATCCAGTACTTTCCAAGCTACGCCTATGCCGAATTTCCTTGGTTATGAAAATATAAAAAAGATTTATTTTATATTTCTTTACCTACTTTTTCTTAAATTACATTAAGTAAGCACTCGCCCATGCCTTATGTAGCACGTGACTGACATTTATTATGTCGATGCTGTGAGAAAATGTCTGTTCTCGGAAAAGGCAAGCAACAATTTTTTGTCCGCACAGCTTTATGGGGTCAAAGAGACAGCATCGTAGGAACGCTCTTACGAATTTTTGTTTTTATATTACCTGTCTGATAAAAAACAAGTCAATTTTTATAGAATATAAAAAGGCTCTGATGACTACTTAATTTGCGCAGCAGATACATATTTGCAACAATTTATCAACAAATTATTTCCATTTAACTATAGTATAGATTATATATTATTATTTTACTTTAATTCAAAAAAAAAAACATGACCCTCTATAGTCAAAATCCTACTACTTTATCACTGGACCAAATGTTCCAAAGTCAGTTTTAAAAATTAAGTAAAAACAATCGAGGTACCTCATTATTAAGGAAATTACACGAGGAACTTGCTTACCGTCATTAACCCGGGTGGGGTAAATACATTAATTTTTTAAGAGTCATTCTAAAATATATTTTTTAATTAGTTTGCCCTGAGCTAGAGTGTAGAAATATGTACCGATTTGTAGTTTTAGTCCCTGATGTATAGTTGTACCATTAAGGTGACATCACGTGACTAAAAGTGACCCTACCTGCGCCATATTGGTATGACATTTATGTCATTCATGTAGTCAGCTATTCGATTTATCATAATCGAGGTGGTTTTAGATTTTAAGAGAAGTTATTCAATTTTTGTATTGCTTAAATATTAATTATTTCTTGTGCTGTGCGAAGTTGTTCCAGCAGAAAGGCTGTGAAGAAGAAAACAGCAAAGATTAAGTTTCATAGGTTAGTATAAATAAAGGGCAGGTCCGTATTTATAAACTTTGGGTTCAAATTGTTGCCTATGGTTTGTTTAGTTGCAATTTTATTTAAATTATTAAATAACAAAAAAAAATATGTAAAAACAATACATCTACTATTAAGTTAAAGCAGTTTTGGACTTTATAGGACTAGCCGCTTAACTGCAATTTCACCATTTGTTTATTGACACAGGTCATTATTTTCTATGTACGAAATACACACAACTTGTGGAGTTCCACAAAGATTTTTAACCAGCATCTGTGACTGTGACATAAATGACATTGCCAGGCATTATTTACTTATAATCAAACTTGCAATATTTATAAATTAAAAATTTAGACAACCGGGCCAATGTGCCATGACTCGTCTTCATCTGACAAGTCATATGGTTCATAAAAAAGTGCAACAAAAATTTTCATTTTTGCTGTTGTCGCATTTAAGTCAAATTTTATGGGTTAAAGTTTATTTATTAAAACATTTACAACTTCTCAATAAAATCATTTCTCATCTCATTGTGCACCTTTGCAATGAAACAATATTTAATTACAATACTATATTCCTAACTTTTTTCTATGTCATCAATCAAATTAATGAGCACAAATGGGTTTCATCAACATTTTTCTAGCTACTAACAACTACACAATATGCAAACATAATATTTATAAATAATACCATTATCCGTTATTTCCATTACAAAGCTGTTCATTGCGTAATAAAATTATAATATTCTAATTGACGAAGCATGGTAGTTTACTACCCAGATAATCGTCTCAACAATGGTTTCTTTGGAAATTATTTATTATAATTATTATATTTTCCAAAGAAACCATCGTATATACAGTTATTTATATGGAAATTATCTGGCTGGTAAAGTTACCCGGATATGGATGTAGCAGTCCTTAAAGTATGAAAAAAAAATAAACGTCAGGCCATCAGTTCTCTGCATTAAAAATTAACGAAAAGTTACAGTTCAAAATAATATCAACACCGAGTTATAAACAAGGATAATCAGGACCAAATTATTTACTAATATTATTAAAGATCAAATTAGGCTCGAAATGATAAAGTATTAAAAGTAATTTTAAGTTTCTTACAAACAATTTTTAATATGTTAAGAATTACGATAGAGTAAAGTAATTAGGAAAAATGTTTGTTTTAAATGATAACAGCAAAATGGAGTAGTGGTATGGCTTGTTGGCACTACCTCACTACCCGTCACTGGTTTCAATGCTATAAAATAGTGTTTACCAAACTTCAAGTTATAGCTCATAAAGCTTTATCAAAGTATAAATATATTGAATACAATGTATAGACCGAAAGCGTATTGGCTATATTATGAGGAGCATTATATTTCGAGAGGAATTCGAGTGGAATACATAAATTGTTTCACCCATGCGTCTATAAACTTTTATAATAAAAGCTTCGTAAAAGTGTTTACGAGATTTTTCGATAGTTCTATTTGCAACAGCAGCATAACACCGAAACTGTATTGGGAATTGAAAGATAAGCATTATTCTAGATATAGCTTGGTTCGCGTAAGTAGATTTTGTTTGTAATTTTTGAGATTGAGTTTACAAATCTATGTTGTTTATTTTTATCTTTATTGACTGCCGAGGACTTCTTCCGGTGGGATACGCACTCTGATTCACGATTCTTCTTACAACGAATCCTCCAAGACCTATTATTATCCTTAATAAAAATATTATTAAAATTTCTGATACAATCATATCACTAATTAAATCTATCCTATTGTTTTCATTTTATCCGAGGGACCGTTCGTGCGCCGGATGCACTTAGGCTTATTGTACTGACCCTGTTTAGTTGTTACACCCACTTTGTGATCCCAGTTCATTGCACTAGTTTGTGTCAACTGGGGAGAGAGTAAGAATGTTCTCTGGTTCCAGTTTTCGTTGCCCGAGTATTTGTTGCCTCTTCCGATCTAGTGGCTCGCAATGGCAAACTATGTGCTGTACAGTTTCTTTGATTTGTCCGCATAATCTGTAGTCAAGGTCTCCATTATACATTTGCATTCGGTGCAGATAATTCTTGATAGCATGTCTCCTGTCAGAATTCCTGTAATGGTTCCCAGCTGGTTCCTGTTTATATAAAGCAGCTGTTTCGTAAGTCTTGGGTCTGGATCCCCAATGAAAGTCGGATCGACATGGAGAAATCGACGACACTCTTGTCGAAGCGATCGAAAATTCGTACCACAGTCAATCGCATTACCGAAATCGTCATCTATTCGGTTGTTTCCGCTCTGTCGATAAAGACTTATAATCCATTCTAAAAACATTCCCTATGTTTCCTAGGTTATGATTAAAGGCCAATAATTTACAGAAAAAACGAAGAATAAAATAGGTTATATTTTTGTTTGTTTTTGCGCGTTTATGGTCGTTTTTATATATTTGGAGAGTTTCGATCGTTAATTATCTTGTGAGTTATTATAGTTTATTAATCAAAATGTTATCAGTAAATATTTTAATGGACCGCGAGAGACGTAGGTTACGTCTACGACGTTTTAATTTGCAGAGGATGCGAATGTGGGACTCATTTAATCCTTTTACTGCGGACGACTTGGAATTTAGACAAAGATACCGACTGACTAAGCCACAGGCACAAATGCTGGTGGATATGCTATTGCCCCACATGCGGAATATTCCGCGAAGAGGTGCATTGTCCCCACGGACAAGAATATTTGCGGCACTGCAATTTTTCGCTACTGGCAATTACCAGAGGCTCATGGGGCAAAGCGTAGATATTTCAGTACAAAGCCAACATTCGATGTCAAACTCCATTAATGAAATTTCTTTCATCATAAAAAATAATTTGGGTCAGAGTTTTGTTCATCATACCAATATTTCTACTAACCGTGTTACCTTCTTTATCTTAAACAATTATTAATGCCTTAAAAAGGTGAGAAAAATATTAATAATTCCATTGTAGTCAAGTAATACGGCAAATCTCAGAATAAACTGGGAGGAAATAAAATGCTGCAATCTCAATTTAAATTTTAAATATTTTCACCAATTGGAAAATTTTTCAAGAGTTTGCGAACAACTAGGGCGAAATTAAAAATTAAAATTCATTAAGTTCGGTAGAGAAAAGAGTAAAATTAATTCCAGGAACAAATTGGATTAAGTTTAGTGGCCTTAAGGTACTTTTTTCATTATAAAGCAGTGGAGTTGTCAGAGGGTCGATACAAAATACCATTTGGATACTTTTACACTACAGGGTGTCCCACCGGGAACCGAATCGATCTATATATAAAAAACTATTCATAGGAAAATTTTGAAAATTTGACAGTATGCTGATGCTGATGGGGGCGACCGGGCTAAAATATTTTCATAATGGTGACACTTCCGGTTATACCGGAAGTAAGTGTCAACTTGCTTTTTTTAAATGGGACACCCTATATATTATTACATTTTTGCTTTCTACGCAAGATTCTAGGCAGATTTTGTATACTATGTCCTATACCTATGTCTAAACGTTTTTGACATATTTGAATTTTTATGTCAAAAATGACGTTTGCAAACCTTACAATAATTATCACTTTTTTCTATAAAGAAGCCTTATTTATTTAATTTAAGTGGGATTCCTTGTTATAAAGGACCTGCTTCAATAGATTTTTTATAATATTTTAATAACTATTAATACAGGGTGTTTAAAAAAATAAGATTAAAAATGAAAATGAAAAAACTGTCAAAGGTCCAGATTTTCAAATGAAAGTGACAGCGTCATAGATTTTTTTAGCATTTGATTGTTTTTCAAAGCCGCCATAGCCAACTAAGAGTAACTGAACTTAAAATCTGCAGCAAAATCCCCATAAAAAAATATTAAATTGTCAATATTTCGAAAATTAAGAATTTTTGGGATATACAACCTTATACAAACTTGCCCTTATTTTTAATGCTAAATAAGAAATAATTACAAAATTTGGGTGTTTCCATTTGAAAATCTGGACTTTTAATAGTTTTTTCATTTTCATTTTTAATATTATTTTTTAAACACCCTGTATTAATAGTTATTAAAATATTATAAAAAATCTATTAAAGCAGGTCCTCTATAACAAGGAATCTCAATTAAATTAAATAAATAAGGCTTCTCTATAGAAAATATTGATTATTATTCTAAGGCTTGCAAACGTCATTTTTGACCTAAAAATTCAAATATGTCAAAAACGTTTAGACATAGGTATAGGACATGGTATACAAAATCTGACTAGAATCTTTTACAAAGCCTTTATAGCGTTCATGCTCTACAAGATAAAGTTATTAGTTTTCAAATTCGATGTTTCATTCTTTAGTTACCAACCTCAAGTCAATTTTTCGGACCTGGAATTTTAAATACAGTTTTAGGGATTTCTAAGCTTTAGAAATTTAATACAATGTACAAATTTTTGAAATTTTAACGTTTTGTCATCTAATAACACATTTTTAAAATATCTCTTTCATTTCATTACGGTCCTGAACATTAGATTCAAACTAAAAACAAGAGATTTCAGAGATTTCTGATTTAAAAAATCCGTCCATTTTGACTCAAAGAGTCCTAATATTTGATATTTTGTAGGAGAAAAGACCCAAAGTCACGGCCTCAAATCTCTAGTTCTGTTTATTTTTGTTACATATTTCGCTAGAAATTGGCATTATCAGACCGTATAAACGGTAAAAAAAATTTAAATTGTTTCTAAAACAAACATAAGCGCATCACAGTAACATAACTAAACTAATACTCCAGTTACCTTTTGTTCACTCGGGAGCATTCTTTTTTTTTTCTGTTTTACAGTATTTTGTTCTAGGTCTAACGGCAAAAACCATAGAACTTAAGATATACGTTATATTAATAAAATAAATAAAATACTAATAAAAAATAGAATTACTTTTAATGCCTTAAAAACTTACTTACTTCCTAGCTTAGAGTATTGTGACGGTTAATCTTATTGAAAAAATAAACAACCTTAACATCATAACTTTTAATATTTAAGTAATCATAAAAATGATTGTCAGGGCCGTAATAGTAAAGAAAGGATCATTTCAAATGCTAGTGATGTGTTATTTGATGACGAAACGTTAAAATTTTAAAACCCTTTAATATGTATTAAATTTTCAAATCTTAGAAGTCCTTAAAACTGTGTAAAAAATGCCAGGTGCGTATTTAAAAAAAATGAATTGTGGTTTGTATCTAAAGAACGAAACGTCCAACTTGAAAACTAATAACGCCATATTGTAGAACATAAAGAACGGCTATGGGAAAGTGTTTTTTGTATTTTTTCTAAGTCAAAAATGAAGGCGCAAAAAATTAAGACCCTAAAATAGAAATTTCGGTTTTTTTCGGTTACCTCCGAAAATATTCGGAATATTTACAATTTTCTTTAATCAAACTATTAAACCCCAAAATTGTACGCACACGAATTTGTAGCACCCTGTAGAGAGCATCGGGTTGAACGAAGAAATTTTTAAATAAAAATTTATACTCTGCTCTATTAGAATTTTAAAAATACACCGGAATTGTTTCTTTTAACTTCGTATAACACGCTGCAATCAGGTCGATAGCCAGTATATACCAGCACCCAACTCAACCCTGTCTTTTCGTAATTTAAATTCATTTTTTAACAGCACCTGTTAACTTCATAAAATTATTATCGCCTCAGCCTTAAACTTTAATGGTGTCACATTTAATTAAGTTTCAAAATAATGTTATTTTCTGTAGCGACTTTATTATTTCCGAACTTTTAGCAGAATTATAAAATAGAAAAAGTTCGTTATTTTTTAACACACAACATAAATATTACACTGCATTCAGTATTCTAATCATAATAAATAATAAACTGCTGGACAATTGCTTTCGAGCAAGAAAAATTTCACCTAAATTTAACAGTTAATATTTTTTGAACCAGATATAATATCGACCTACGGTTTTGAATAGTTGATGGATTCATCTCTTGGGAAACAATTGTCAATATTGGATTTTCTTGAACTGTTAGAAACTTTTATATACAGGGTGTTAAAGAACTTTCACAATAATATTTTTAAATTTTATCAATCTACGTCAATTGAATCTCTGGTTCATAGCAAAGAAAGCAATTTGTCAAATTTTTGATATCTGCTATATTTTAAGAAATACCGATTTTTTTGCAAAACCTTGCTTTATTTCGCCTTATTGGTAGCTTGATCTCACTGTGCGTTGTATCGTGCAAATTTTGCGAGTGATTAATTATACCTTATGAAAAGCTTGATTATGTTCAGTAACAATAGTTGTACCTAAGTGTTATGATGTACAGTGGCGTACTTATAAACACCTACATGTCTATGGTTTATGAGTATCTCACAATTTTTCACGATTGTTTTATATTGGAAAGTACTCGCCCCTAGATTAGGTGAATTTTGTCTTATTTTTTTGTTTTTCATATCGCACTACAGGTATATTATACAGTGTGTTTTAACAAAGATAATTTTTTTAACTTAATTTTTGGAAAACATGTATTTATTAATTTCCAACTTTCTAACACTACACCTACTCAATTGTTTATAAGTACGCCACTGTACATCATAACATTTAGTTTTAACTATTGTTACTGAACATAATTAAGCTTTTCATAAGGTATAATAATCACTCGCAAAGTTTGCAGTTTTCCAAAAAAATCGGTATTTCTTAAAATATAGCAGATATCAAAAATTTGACAAATTACTTTCTTTGGTATGAACAAGTGATTGAATTGACGTAGAGTGATAAAATTTAAAAATATTATTGTGAAAGTGACAAGCCATTAAAATTGGAGCAAAAATTATCGTCTTCTTTAATACCCTGTATATAAAATTTTCTGACAGTTAAAAAAATCAAACATTGACAATTGTTTCTCAAGGGATGAATCTATCAATTATTCAAAACCGTAGGTCGGGGAGAAGTAAAAAATCTAAGTACGGGCCTGGTCATAAAAACATACCCCTCTGTAGTTCATGTTGTGTTTCTTATTTCTTATTAGTATAAGTCATACGGCTGGTGTTAAGCAAACCGCTGAGATGTGTTTTTCGGAAGCAATTTAATTTTAAAGTGGTGATAGATACGTGAAAATGGTAAAATTTTAAAATAATGAACTAATAGATATGGTGTCGTAAAAGTGCGGATGTTTCTTCGAGATTTTACGCAAATCGCTTTCCCTTACGGGTTTATCCAGAAGTTCTCTTAATGTTATTCAACGGGCAAGTTAGGTAGAACCGTATTTGTTTTGTAGTGTAATAAAAGAATATGCCGGTGTTCCTCAAGGGTCCATATTGTCGCCTACCCTCTTTTTACTGTATATTAACGACCTTCTAGTGAAAACCCAAAATCCAATTTATAGCTTTGCTGATGACAGCACACTTGTCTCATCTTTTACCTTGACTCCCCAAACATCCGCTGCCGACGCACATCTTCGCAGGCAGCATGAAGTATTGCGCCTCAACAAAGACCTGGACGAAATTTTGGCTTGGGGTGACAGTAACCAAGTCGAATTTAATGCTAAGAAAACCCAGGCAGCAGTCTTCTCCAAAAAGGTTAACATTGCAGAACCGGATATAGTCATGGCAGACACGCAATTCCCCTGGCACCGTCTATTAATTTGCTGGGGGTCAATCTGGGAGGTAATATGTCTTGGCATGATCACGTTGCCGCAATTGCCAAGGCAGCTGCACAGAAACTTGGTGTACTTTTCCGCACCAAAAGGTTGTACACACCTCATCAACTTTTGACACTCTACAAAGCCCAGATTCGACCATCATTAGAATATTGCTCTCATGTCTGGAGCTCTGCACCCAAGCACACCCTTCGGCTACTGGATTCCATTCAAAGGAGAGCCATTCGTCTGATCGGCGACCCCGAGCTGACCAAGACCCTCGATAGCCTGGAGCATCGAAGACAGGTTGGTGATTTGGCTCTCTTTTACAGATATTTCCATGGCAGGTGTTCGACTGACATTGCCCACTTGATTCCACCTAGAGCAATGCAAAACTGAAATACACGGCGAACCACTGCCGCTCATCCATATGTTGTTCAGCTTAGTGCTCCTCGAACTTCATTGTTCAAGAATTCTTTCATCTGGAGGACGTCATCTTTGTGGAATGATCTTCCTGAGGTCGTGTTTCCCAATGAATACAATCTTCAACGTTTCAAGACCAACGTTAATCGATTTTTTCGCACTCGCACCGCTCCCAGAGCGCCTTAAAGGATTTTTCCTACAGTGCAGGTGTTTTATCATAAAAAAAAAAAAAATATAAGTACTTTATTTCTGAGTTTTTTGAAAAAAGGTATTTGAAAATGTTGTTTATTTTAATGCCTTATGTATCACCCTGTATAATAGGCGACTAGACTTAACTAAAGCAAATGTTTTATTTATTTTTTATTTTAATATGTGAACAAGTCAATACGTTCTTAAAAAGATCTGTTTACTACATCCCTTAATATTTCAAGGGAATAAAATATAATAATAATTTTTTAATGAAATGAAAAAGTTGGTATTTAGGACGAATAATTAATTAATAAGAAATTAAAACGAATTTTAATAAGATGAATTATTTCCTTTCATCATCTCTCTCTCATCTTTTTTCTCAAAGATAAAAATTTAAATCCAAAAAATCCAAAAGTTTATTCGTTTAATAAAAAAGAAGTTCATCTTTATAACATTAAATATTTGCGAACGTGCAAAAGAAATAAATCAGTCTATGCAATGCTTAACAATATCATAAATCAATTTTTTTTATAATTTAATGCTTTAAAAAGAAAACGACTGCTTCGCATTTGAACAACGGCATTTAAATCGCTGAAATTATACAGGATATCGTAAGATTTTATTCTGCTTTATGGGCAAACAAAAATAGGAATGTACAAATCATAATTTAACTGGTAATGTTAATAAATCCTTTGAGATGAGAAAAACGTAATAAAAATAATCCTTTAATTCGTCGAATCTCAACCCTGCCAATGAGTCATGATAAATAAAAGTAAGCTTATCTTAAAAATCACTTGACATACATACAAATAAAATATTCTCTAAATTTAAAAATAATCACGAGTTTCGTGTATAGTTCAAAGAAATAGACTCTTAATCTGTGATACTAATTTTTAATTTAGATACAGGAACCAAAGATCATGAGGTGAAAGTGCTTTATAGGGTAAACCATACAGTTGTTGGCCCCCCGACAGTGATTGACCCTTGTATTTTTAAATAATTTTAATAAGTATCGCGTAAACATGTGTTAAGCGACGATTGCATTGGTGTATAGTGTAAACTGTGCTTTACCAAGGTGCAAATTCCCGCCATAATCTATCACTTAGTGGTTTTCTAATGTTTGCGAATGAAACAGCGTGTTTTAGGAAGTGCCAATTTAAAGCAATTTATTTCAAAACAGGTAAGTACTGCACCACCTTAACTTATAGTTTACATACCAAATCATGAATGGTAACTGATGTAATCATTATAAACGTTTAAATAGTGTATATTTATGTAAATTTCTTGCTATTAGCACCTCCAAAAACGTTTTTAATCTTAATTTTTACAGGGCCAATAACTGTCTATATGATTTTTTCCCTTCACATAGTTATTGGCCTTCTGGCCAATAACTGTAACTTTTGATTTGATAGTTTCTGTTAGTTGTTGGCCGCGGCCAATAACTGTCAGTCTAGGACGGCCAATAACTGTCTATAAGAGATTTAATATTATTATGAACAAATTAAAGAAAATAAAAACAAAGTAAAAAAATAAAAAATTCCGAAAGACCTTCTTTTATATTATCGTCATCATCATGGAAACAATTTCAAGATGGAAAGGAGCAGAAAAAGCAAAATGAGCTCGAGGAAAAAGAAAACAGAAAAAAGGAAAGACAACGGAAGAAAATTGAACGAGAAGAGGCTCTTCTTGAAAAAAAAAACAAAACGGAAGCCAAAAGAGAAGAAAGGAGCAAAAAAGATTAAGCTTGATAATAATAGTAAAACATCATTAACGAAAATACCAAAAGAAATTATGCAGCCAACAGAAGAAAACATTACATTCCACAAACGAAATTTGGACCTTTATGAAGATTTCGGTGATGTTTTTTCGTGTTCTTATGATGACATAACGTTACAAGAACAAGGACTTGTGAAATACCCTTTGGAATACCTAGAAGAACCTTCTGTAACATTGGATACTACTGAAGTACAAATACATCAAAGTAATAAAGAAAATGAAACAACTAAACAAGAAGATTTAAAAGAAACAAGACCTGACGACATCAAAATTAATATATCATCACATTACATACTGAAGTCATCGATAGAAAACGGAAGACTTCAGCGTGTAACAAGAAAACTCGAATTCGGAGAACGCTCGGAAGACCAAAATAAAAAAAAAGATATACAGATAAATTTTCAAGAAATTTATAAAGATGTAGATAGTGTAGATCAAAAAATTCAAGAAGATTGTATTTTTGTTCAGAATAATTTAAATAAGGGAATTTGTTTTTTTTGTACACAAAATATTACTTTTTTGATGTTAGGTGTAAGAATGTCAAACATGTACCAGGTCTTATCACTTAATTTGTATTAAAAAACACAGCTTGCATAAATCAAATTCCAATATTTTTACATGTTTACCTTGTTTGAAACGTCGTTAAAGTTGTATTTTGCTTTATTTTGCTGTTTTTTAGCTAGGAAATATTGTCCTTAATAGCGGGCCAATAACTATATAAGTTAGGGCCAATAAGTGTAAGGAAACGGCCAATAACTATCATTTTGGGTATTTTTGCCATTTATTACAGTTTTTTCTATAAATTGTATACTTATACCCGAAAACGCTTAATTGTTGTTAAGAAATCCTTTTGTTTTAGTATTTTTAGGAATAAAAATTTAAATACATCAATCAGATTTTTTTTAAATTAACACCAAACCGCAAATAATTCTTAAAGGGCCAATAACTGTATCGCTTACCCTACTTATTTTTAATTTAGATACAGGAACCAAAGATCATGAGGTGGAAGTGCTTTATACTCTACTAACAAAAGAGTAAAGTTTAGATTTAAAGGCAGAATTCTGTGTCCTTAACATTAAACCTTTATATGTTAAGCTAAATATCCCAGAGCTTTAGTTTCAGATATTAAAATCTTAATCTGTTAAAATACTAATCAAATTGCATAGAACTATTGGAAGTGGCAGACTTATCTGATATCTCGTCATTACAGCATAATTGTGTATATTTTACAAACCAAAAACCCTCATAATAAAAATTAAGATACCAACTTGGGTTATATATAACCTTTAACGCCATCTCATAACAGTCCCATTTTTTTTCCGATAGCCAGTCCGTACGCCGGATGTACTTAAGCCAGGTTTGGTGCATTGTGCTCACCCTGTTTGGTTGTTACACCCACTCCGTGATCCCAGTTCCTGGCACTAGTTTGTACAGGTCAACTGAGGAGAGGGTAAGGATGTCCTCTGGTTCCAGTTTTGGTTTCCCGAGTATTTGTTGCCTCTTCCGATCTAGTGACTCGCAACGGCAAACTATGTGCTGTACAGTTTCTCTGTTTTGTCCGCATAATCTGCAGTCAAGGTTTCCATTGTACAGTTGCATTCTGTGCAGATGGTTCTTGATATCCATGTGTCCTATAAGAATTGCTGTAATGGTTCTAAGCTAGTTCCTGTTTATTTAAGGCAACTGTTTCGTAAGTCTTGGGTCTGGATCTCAATGAAGCTTTTGCTGTGGTCTAATCCCTGTCTGTTGTCCCAGTGGATTTTATGTTCATTCCTGATCCATCGCTTTAGAGCATCTCGTGTGCACCTTGCTACTCCGAGTGCCATTTCTGGACCAATGAATGTATTTTCGGAGCCCTTTCTTGCAAGTTTATCGGCTTTTTCTTTTCCTGTATGGCCTGTTACGCACCGCAGTATTACTTTGTCAGGTCCTCCAGTTCCTTTTGACATGTCCCATACTCCTCTACTTAAAGAAATAATAACCAATTTTTTTTTAGGTAAATAATGTGGAAATAATTCAAGCTTGGAATCAGAGCTGGCCTAAACTGATAAGCACCAAGCACTTTGGATAAAGTAATTGCAAGCCCTTCAGAGTTCTTGCTTATTTACAAGTACTTGAAAGGGCTTACAATTACTTTTCTCAAAATGCTTGGTGACATGTTAAACTTAAGACGACACTGGCACTAAACTTTGACACAAAACTAAAAATCTATTTATTCATGCGACCGATTCGTAAGAAGCAAATGTTTTAAACTTTTTAGATTCCTTTATTTGGGGTATACATTTTTGTAGAAATATTTTTCCATACAAAAGTCATGAACTGAGTGTGTGTATGTGACCCAACTAAACTGAAGTCTAGTTAAATGGTTCCGGCAGAAGCTAAAAAATAACTGTTATTTTACAGGTGCATTGGCAAAAATGATACATTCCTACTAAATCATTTTATAGTTAAAAGTTTCCATTATCTTTAGCCTATATCCGGAATAGAGTCGAAAGAAAATTGAAATAGTGCATTTGCATAAAACACTTTAGATTTTGGATTGGCGTGCCGTTATGTAATTGCTATTCCTCGAAAATCAAATTCAAAGGTGTTTTGATTACTTGTGCATCTTTTATAATTATGTTTGTTATATTTATCTTTTCTCTTGATATACAGGGTGTCCCGAAATTAGCTTGCAATAAACGCCAAACAACTCATCACCGCGTAAATTGCATGACTACTAAGAGATAATACAAACAACATAAAGTATAGCAGGCTACGTTTTGATGACCAGGCCCGCACTTACATTTTTTACTTCTGTAACTCGCCTATTTTTAAGTTTTAAAAAAAATATATTTGAAAATGTTGTTTATTTTGATGCCTTCTATACACTGCTAAAAAAGAAGTATCAACTTAGGAATCACCCTGTATACAATCTTATTGTACAGACTACTTTTGTGGTTTATTAAGTTTATAATAAATTTCTATTAAGTCTAGAGCTCTGTATGATTGAAGAAAATATTATATTTTCTTATAAATAATGTAATTTATATATTTTTCTGTTTTTATAGTATCATTGAAGATTAAGTAATTTTTATATGATATATTTATTAATAATTATTAACATCATAAACGTACTAAAACCTACATAACACCTTAGTTACTCATAATACATTAGTTACCATAATTTAATACGTTAGTTACGAAAGCATAATACGTTAGATACCAAATAATATTAGAACTATTTTTCATGAACATGTAAAACAATATTTTGACAGTTTTCAAATTTGATGGATACACCTTTGTCTTTAACGTCCACGATCTTAGGTATGCCCTCTGAAGACTGATTAATGACCGAGCAAGCACTCTTTTCGATTTCGTGCGGTTCCCCAGTGCTTAATCCACTGCCGGAAACATCGCCGATTTGAATTTTGCGAGCAATGGAAACTTTCTTGGTCACACTTTCTTCTAAATACCCTCTAGCAACCTTCGCCGATTCCCATCCACCAAGTTCTTGTAGGTCTAATATATCTCCTCCAGCATTAACAAGAAAATTTGCCGAAGATCTTCTAACGCAGTGACCAGTATACAAATTAGGATTTTCAAGTGGGAGATACTTAGCTATTTTTTGAGGTATTTTAGAGAAGAAGTGAATGCCGCAGGGCTGGACCGTACATTTCCCTTTTCTATATGATACAAACAATCTTTGGTGAGTGACATGGTCGGCCTTAACATTGCGTACTTTTTACATAAAAGCACAGGATTGACTTCGCCGTCAAATATCACAGCGAAAATACGTTTCTTGTGGGTTTTTGAGTCGGGAATAGTAACAATCAGCTTGTCCTCTAAAACGTCAACATCTTCCGTGGTCTTCGCTAATTCATTAGTTCGACAGGCTCCTTCAATTTCAATTAAAAAAGCCACTTTCATCATTAAAAACTTCTCGTCTGAGGCAGAATACACAAATTCGTTGACTTGTTCTCTTGTAAATACTTTTGATTTTTTTGCTCTATATCCAACATTTTTCTTCTTGATGAAACGTATTAAGGCGCCGTATTTGTCGATTTCCACTCTTTCCTTCAGTTCTAGTCGCTCGTAACATGGAATATTTCGGCCATAAGGATGAAGCAGAGTATTCCTCAGAGAGTTTTGCGAAATACGACAGCAATACCGTTTCTTCTGCACCTTGAATATGTACTTTGTTTCGCCACTCACAAAACTGCCGATATTCTTTTTCATAATGGATTTTAGATTTGCCCGGAAGCAAGTTCAACCTTATAATGTTGGCTGCAGCTAATATATCGTCAGGAATATCAAAATCTTGCATGATTTTAATGATGACTTTTTGAAATGTCAAAATGAAATGACATAAAACCATGTTTTTATTTTCGCATCGCCGTTGTCAATGATACGATAAAGCTTTGAATACAACTCGATTATTAGCGATTTAACACCGTCTCGGACATTGCGGGTGACTCGGCTGTTGCCTCGTCACCTAGTAATGTCCTCGACTATTATAAATCGCATAATAACCTCGTTATATTAATAGCTATAAATATGTATTCTTAGATTTTTTCACTTCCAGTAACATAAAATGTCATTTCCGAAAATTTATTAAATTTTTTAAATAAAAATTATTTTTATTTAAATTTTAAATCCGTTTATACGGTACATATTATACAAAAATAATAAGAAAATAAATCACTGCACAATTAGCATATTTATTTACTGTTTTATAAGCCGCCAGTTAAAGTTTATAATTTATTACTCAACTTTTATATTCAAATATTAAAATAATATTTATGATATTCCCAACAATGCACTTATTTAAAGTAACTAAATAATTAAACAAGCTCTCAGCCTAATGCTGTATTTTGCAATAGGCTTACATCAGCATATTTTATAGAATATTGTTTCTGTTGTGGTTTATTCGTGAAATGTTCGGTGGATAAAGTTTTTGGAACCTAAAACCATTCTGTATTATAATATAATTTTCTCTCAGACACCTTCACCATCAATGCCGGTGTTCCTCAAGGGTCCACCCTACCCTCTTTTTACTGTATATTAACGACCTTCCAGTGAAAACCCAAAATCCAATTTATAGCTTTGCTGATGACAGCCACTTGTCTCATCTTTTACCTTGACTCCCCAAACATCCGCTGTCGACGCACATCTTCGCAGGCAGTATTGCGCCTCAACAATGACCTGGGAGAAATCTTGGCTTTGGGGTGACAGTAACCAAGTCGAATTTAGTGCTAAAAAAACCCAGGCAGCAGTCTTCTCCAAAAAGGTTAACATTGCAGAACCGGATATAGTCATGGCAGGACACGCAATTCCCCTGGCACCGTCTATTAATTTGCTGGGGGTCAATCTGGGAGGTAATATGTCTTGGCATGATCACGTTGCCGCAATTGCCAAAGCAGCTGCACAGAAACTTGGTGTACTTTTCCGCACCAAAAGGTTGTACACACCTCATCAACTTTTGACACTCTACAAAGCCCAGATTCGACCATAATTAGAATATTGCTCTCATGTCTGGAGCTCTGCACCCAAGCACACCCTTCGGCTACTGGATTCCATTCAAGAGAGAGATACAGAAGTAAAAAAGCTAAGTGAGGGGCCTGGTCATCAAAACGTAGCCTGCTATACTTTATGTTGTTTGTCTTATCTCTTATTAGTCATGAAATTTATGGGTCGGTAGTCAGTTATTTATTTGGCAATCTGCTGCGGTGTGTTTTTCTGAAGCAAGTTAATTTTAAATTGATGACATGATGAACTGGTAAATATGGTTTAAGAAAGCATAAATGTTTGCTACCACCTGACTAGTAAGAAAGTCTGTGTTTCTACAATTCTGGTAGATATGGTGCTAATTTACGGTGAGTGTTGTTAAAGTGCGGCTGCTGCTTCGAGATTATACGCAGAACGCTCTCCCTTGCGGGCTCATCCTACACCCAGAAGTTTTCTTAATGTTATTCAAAGGGCAAGTTAAGCAGGACCGTATTTGATCCATAGTGTAATAAATGAATGTAAGTACCTTATTTTTGAGTTTTTTGAAAAAAGGTATTTGAAAATGTTGTTTATTTTAATGCCTTCTATACACAGCTAAAAAAGAAGTATCAACTTAGGAATCATCCTGTATACTGTAAAATATAAGGAAGAAAATAAATAATATAAATAATTAAATATAATAATTTCTGTATTGACTGTCTTCGGTTTGATAAACCGATGCGAGATGGCGCTGCCTGTCAGAAATCCTGTAATTATGACAAATGTCTTTTCAGGGTATTTCCTTTTAACATTTTCCCTTAGTTCTATAAGTTTGTTAGAGGTGCTGGTATGCTCAAGAGTGTCTAACAACGACACAGATGTCGCTCCGTGCAACATCTTGCTGATGCTCTCCACCAAATACTGCTTAAAGCAGTTTGAGTTACTCCTGTCTTTTGTCGGATCCTAGCTCTACTGATGAGCCATGATACGGCGAAACGCGTCTAGAAATGGATCTGATGAAATAAAAGGAACCTGTTCTTCTGTAAACGAATATTAATTTAAAATAATTGTTGTCATTGTTGGCCAATCTGCATAATTTGTTATGCACTTTATACAACCCACTAAAACATCCAGTTTAATTTGTACTTTTAGATAAACAAACCGACCGCCATCACTAGCCGCGATTATATTCAGGAATTCCATTAAATAAACAAAGATGTACATTTGCCCGATCGCAGTTATAATTTATGAAATGCCCGCGTTTGTTTATCGCCAAATTGAAAAGCCAATCTAACGCCCGGTTTGAATGCTGAGGTGGCGGAAGATCCCAACGGTGTATTCGGATCAAACCGAGAGCATAAACATCCTTTATACCTGCGTATCGAGGAAATGAATGCATTGCTGACCAATTGCACAGTGGAGCATTTGTCGGGTTTTGATGAATAGTCAGTGTTCTCGTTCTATTTAACCGCAAATTAATATAGTGAGTGCCAGCAGAAATTTGCGTCCGAGATTGTAAACCATGGTGCTAGAATGGTCGTACTTTGTGAATTTATAGTAGGAAAGATACCCGAATAAAAATAATAATGCATTCTTATTTGTAAGTCCATTATAGCATATTCGGGCTTCTCCAGCTTTGTTGTTGTTTTCTTAGAAAAATATTAAATTTTTCTGAACATCGATTGGAAATATTGACATTTTTGATAACATTTCTGAAAGAAAAAGTCAATAATTCCTTACACTTAGTCGCTGCTAGGCAACGGAAAATAACTGTTAGGAAATATTTATTATTGTACTGTAAGGAAATATTATTTATCTACTTTCATTTAGTAATATGAATTTTACAGTTCTGTAAATCGTTTTGTAACGGCATCTATTACAGCACTAGTGCGGCTATTAATTAAAATAAAACACTTAAGGTTTATTATAAACATTAATAATACACTTTTTACAGTTAGAAATTTGTATACCAGAAGTGGATGTGATGGAGCTCTTTACGTTCGAATTTCCAATCATTAAATCCGTGTCTGACCCCATGATCTTCTTTGCTATTTGTTTCTTATTTTCTAAAGAATTCTCAACGTAGCCTTCTGCCGTAGAAGAGGATTTCCAACCCCCATGACGCTTTAACATCTGCATATCTGCACCACCATCAACTAGAATGGTGGCTGAGGACCTCCTAAAACAATGTCCACTGTATCCTTCGAGATTATTCAATCCAAGTTTTGTTGCAATCTTTTTTGGTATACTTCCAAAACTATTAATTCCGACAGGCTGGGAGGTGCATTTTCTTTCCATAGAATACAAAAAAGCGCCTGTAAGTTGCATTAAGAGGACGAAGTTTAGCATACTTTCGAAAATACTTAAACAGTTGATACCTGTCCCATTTCCTTCTGTTATAACAAATTCTCGCATAATTTTGGTTTTCGAGAATGGAATCACAATTTTTATATACAAATCATTGTGTTCAATATGATCCAACATTAACTTAGCTAGTTCTTCACGCCGACAAGCCCCAAAAATGCCGATTATCATAACAACCTTCATAAGTAAATATGTTTCATCATCTGCAGTAGGTACTAAGAAACTTATATACGTCTTCCTTTGTAAAAACTTTGGACTTTTTGGCCTTGTAACCCTCTGAACTTCTTTTCAAAAATGCGATTAGTTGAGAAAATGTGCTTATATCTTGATTTTTCTTGACTGAAATCATAGTTCTCAACATTGAGTAGTGAGTCCATAGTGTAGATGGTTTCTGGGAGCGTTGCTTTAGGGAAAAATAACCCAAAAGGATTTTCTTAGACACCTCCTTTATTTTGTTAGCTTTGCACCAATCTTCAAACTTCTGATACTCCAACTCATACCGTGCCTTGGATTGTGTATATTATGAAGGTAATTTAATACATACTAGTAGTTTTACTAATGTTTCTTGTCTTGTACATTTAATTTTAAAATATAATTATTATTTGTGGATAAACATTTAATTTCCTTTTGCCATGAATAAAATATTTCTGTTTTAAGTTAAAAGCGCGGTGGTTTTTAATCATAATAAATATTATACTAAAATTTTAATAGCATATTACCATTCGCTTTTTATGATAAGCACTGAACGGAATGTTTAATTGAATGTAATGGACCAGCAGATAATAATAGTTTTTGCTGATGCATTGAACAGGAAAGTGATAATAACGTTTATAACACAAAACATATTTGACCTAAATAGGTTTCAGCTTTAATTATTAAAATTATTTTTTCCTGATATTATTTAGAAGATTTTCTTAGCATTTGATTGTTTTTTAACGCCGTCATAGCCAACTAAGAGTAACTGAACTTAAAATCTGCAGCAAAATCGCCTTATAAAAATACTAAACTGGCAATACTTCGAAAACTAAAAAGTTTTGGGATATGCAACCTTTCACAAACTTACCCCTATTTTTAATGCTAAATAAGAAATAATTATAAAATTTGGGTGTTTCTATTTGAAAATCTAGACTTGTTGCAGTTTTTTCAATTTCATTTTTAATCTTATTTTTTAAACACCCTGTATTAATAGTTATCAAAATATTATAAAAAATCTATTAAAGCATGTCCTTTATAAGAAGGAATCCCATTTAAATTAAATAAATAATAATTGATAATTATTCTAAGGCTTGCAAACGTCGTTTTTGACATAAAAATTCAAAAATGTCAAAAACGTTTAGACATAGGTATAGGACATAATATACAAAATCTGCCTAAAATCTTGCAAAAATGTAATAATATATAGGGTATCATTTTTAAAATAAACAAGTTGACACTTACTTCCGGTATAACCGGAAGTTGCACCATTATGAAAATATTTTAGCCCGGCCGCCCCCATCAGCATCAGCATACTGTCAAATTTTCAAAATTTTCCTATGTATAGTTTTCTATATATAGATCGATTCGGTTCCCGGTGGGACACCCTGTATAAAAAATAAAGAAATATAGAGTTTTAGATTTGTATTGTCTTAATTTGTTTGTAAATCACAACCTTTCTATTTGTCTAGTAAGTGGTCTCCACATAAAAATTATTGAGTATCTTGAGATACTACTATACAACATAGGAACTTTAATTCAGATCCTAAAAATGACGAATATTTCATGAATATTCCATACAGTCAAATAAAAATTCTAATAAATTCCCGCCAAAGAGCAGAAAGAAAAATATAGGATTACTGGTACATAGAGTCATTCGGTGTAATGCAGGTACTTTAGCATCCTTTGCTAAACCAAAAAATAGAAAGTAATAATAGACTTTTCATATTATAGATTGATTTTTAATGCTTATCACAGTATATCAGTAAGCTAAAACAACTAGTGAATATTTTACGCTGTTTTATATTTATCAAAAATAAACAAATCCGAAAAATTTGATGGGGTAAACACACAATAATACTTTTAAATATATCTTACATACAAACTCCCTTCTCGTTCTTATTTTAAAGGTCTTTTGAAATAAGATATTTTACTATAAAAAAACGTATAGGTAGTGTCTAGAGGCAAGTTTAACCAGTATACAGGGACCTCTTCTCTTTGATTACTTAAATTCTCATATTTTTGACAGGCGGAAGGTGCGGATTCAGAGGGGGGGGGGGGGGGCAGTGCCTCCCCTTGAGCCTTACCAAACAGGTGTTTTTTTACTGTGAGCCTTGAAAATTGTTGGGCGTTTGAAAGGTCAGAATTTCTTTTAGGAGTCACTTTTGAGCGTTAGAAGATTTTTAGAGCCGGAATACGCTGTTTTTTTAAAGTCGCTTTTTTTTAATCACCCCCCCTCAGCAAATTCCTGGATTCGCCACTGACAGGAGGCACGCGACCATGAGGTCTTAAGGAGTAGCTTCCATTGCATAAAGACCAAAGACCATCTGGAATTGATGAATCTAAACACCCATCCAACGTGTCCTTTAGGAGATCATTGTTACATCCCGCGCGTGTACATGTCTACATCAAATCGCCATACCAGCATCGATAAGAACTCAGGATTATTATTTGTTACTATAATTTTTTACGAAGATACTGGTGATGCGCGCTCTTACCGATACCGCCCTCGATTACCCAAAATGACTCTATATCGTTCGTAATTTACCTCGTGTCTTGAATTTATTTTTGCGTCCTCCCGGGTGCTGCTGTATAAATATGTATTTTACGAAAAACATTGTTTTAATCCGCACCGGGCGAGTGCAACATTAATAAAAGATTTAGAGAGGATATGGCATGGCATCGATTGTTTTTAGTAACAGAGTAAAAATATTACGGTACGAAATTATCTGGAAAATGAAAGCTGAAAATATACGGTTTGTTTTGTTATGTTTTTTTTTTAAATGTAAAAGTTTGTTAGCTGGCAGGATGTTTATTTCAGAGGTTTTGGTTAAACAAAAGATACTATTTGCGGTGGTGGTTTAGCGGTGAGTCACCGGAATTCGACCGAGGCGGTCCGGGTTCGATCCCCGGAGTGGACATACGCATTATAAAAAAAGTATGTCCGAATTTAGTAGGTTTAAGAATGCAAGGAAGAGTGTAAAATGTATCATCTCGCAACCCACCTCATTCACGCCGGTAACCAGGCCGGATGAGATCTGATATCTCGTGGGGTGAGGAAGACTGTACACACTCCCCAATCGGTAGGTCATGGCGCAAGAAACCGAGGGTAAGACCTTGGAGGGAGTGTCGCATGATTGAGGATCGTGGTTCGGAACCCACGTTAAGCTGTAAGTACCTTCGGAAATGGCCCTGGCAGCGAGCGAAGAGGTAAAAAGTCTAATTCGAAAGAATGGCAAGAAATGACAACTTAACATAAAGTATTTATTTGATTTTGTAATTTTCTTAATATTTACAAACTATACAGGCAGTTCTTCTAGTCTTAAAAGTTAAGGGTAACGACCCATAAATCCAAACGAATTCGTCACACGCAAATGGGAAAATAATAAATTCCAACGTTGCTAACATTAGCAATTTAAGTTATCATCAACTATACAGGTTGAATTCTAAGTTGATACTTCTTTTTTAGCTGTGTATAGAAGGCATTAAAATAAACAACTTTTTCAAATACCTTTTTTTTTTAAATCTAAAAATAGGCGAGATAGAGAAGTAAATAAATCTAAATGCGGACCTGGCATCAAAACATACCCCGCTATAGTTTCTGTTGTTTTTCTTATCTCTTATTAGTATTAGTCATACGGGTAGTGTTGAACAATCCAGTGCGGTGTGTTTTTCTGTTAATTTTAAATTAGTGATACGTGAAAATGGTAAAATTTGAAAACAATGAATTAATAGATAAGGTGGTAATTTGCTGTGAGTGTGGCAAAGTGCTTCGAGATTATACGCAGAATGTTTTCCCTTGCGGGCTCATCCTATACCCAGAAGTTTTCTTAATGTTATTCAACGGGCAAGTTAGGCAGAACGGTATTTGATTCGTAGTGTAATAAATGAATGTAAGTACTTTATTTTTGAGTTTTTTGAAAAAAGTTATTTGAAAATGTTGGTTATTTTATTGCCTTCTATACGCAGCTAGAAAAGAAGTATCAACTTAGGAATCAACCTGTATTGTAAAAACAACAGCTGTACTAAATAAAATAATATATCTACCGTTTACTTTTCAACTAAATAAAAATAATTTAAAAATAAAAGCATAGATTTGTGGTATTATTTAAAATTTAGATCAAAAATTAAATGTGTTTATTTTAGTTGCAGTTTGTTTTAATTCAAGAATGATTTTTGACTTTTAATGTCGCCAAATTATATTCAAATTCCCGATTTAAGTATGTACTTATCTAAAAATTATATGTGTTTTTTATTGGCCATATCCATAATTCACCTTAATATCATACTTGATGCTTTTAATAAAAGCCACAACCAAGCACTGTAATAAAATTTACTGCTGTATTTATTATTAACATAAAATCGTCCGTTTATTTTACAGGAAACAATAAAACATTATGTTTTTGGTCACATTAATATGATTGGCAATGAAATGCTTAATAAACCTTACATGGAAAAATCTGCCATAAAAATAAATAGGCTCTTAGTAAAAAAAGGAACGTAAAAATGTTGTTGATTGTTTGCTTTAAGGTAATCAATTCATTTCTACATGGGTGCCCTACCGGGAACCGCCTTAATTTATATATAGAAAGCTGTGGGAGCGGGAGTCTATAAATACAGAAGTCGCATAGACTTCCCAACTATTGCAGTATTTTACAAGCAGAAATACTGACAGTAGAGAGGACTATCAATATCCTGCAATTACACTTTGGCCTGGAAGTGGCCTTGTCAATCATCGTCTTCAGTGATAGTCAGGCGGCGATTAAGCAGCATCAAATCAAAGCTCGTAAAGCGATGCCGAAATAATCTATGCACACTCGGCAACCAACGTCTAGTTACTTTGTGCTGGGTTCTTGAATATTCCAATGTAGATGGCAATAAGGCTGCCGTTGCAGAGAGAGGGCGCTCGCATGTCAGCTGATCTAGCAGATTATACGGTGGGTAGACCACTGGTATGTCAAAGAAGAGATTGATTACTCGGCCAAGTAGCTTGAACAAAACAGATGGACATAGTTAATAACCTGTAGCACATCCAGGCAACTGTGGCCCACATTTGATAAAAGAAAATCGCAGAGCTATTAAAGACGTGAGAAATTTTACTACGGTTGTTACCTGACATTGCCTCTTTGGTAGACATGTCGAATATATACCCTCTACGACTTCTGCAGAAGTTACAGAGATTAGGAAAAGAAAGAAATTATTCAACATTATCTGTGTAAATGCCCTGGTCTTGCAAGAAGAAGGTGCACTGCCCTGGGTAAACCATTTTTCAATAGCCTGGAGGAACTAAGCAACTTACAACTTGGTCGACTGGGCAGGTTTCTGAATAGTAGTTGCTGGTTTGAATGAGTTGGTAAAATCCTTCTGCGATGTACTCCGCACTAAACATCAGAGATATGATGAAGGTTAGTTTTACGGAACACATGTGATATCACAGCGGACCTAATAAGACTACATGAGACTGTTTGGTCAATACCAAAGGTCTGCCACTCTAACCTTACCCATAAATAAAAAACTATACTATGGTGGAACTTCCGGTTATACCAGAAGTGGATGTCAACTAGCTAGTTTTAAATAAGTTTTTCACATACTTAAATAAGTTTTTATGTAAAAAATGACGTTTGCAAGCCTTAAAATAATTAACAATTTTTCTTATAAAGAAACCTTGTTATAGTAAAACAACGCTTTAATGATGTACGTACTATTGTTATACAGTAAGTCTGATATACAACAATAAGTAAATTTAAAAGCCCCAAAACTCTTTATTGTCAAATAAATTTGCAAAAATAAAGCTCTAAAAAATTTATGGAAACATTTATAACTGTCGAAAATCGTAAATATAATTTAAAAATCTGGACTAGTCATTTTTAAAGCCAATGGTGTAAAAAATATTGTTTTGTTGCGGCTCGATCTAGGGGAAACTCGGCTCGTTGGTTCCATTGTTTAGTTTAGTTACAAAAGTATTAACAAGCGTTGCGTTATAATACTTACTGTTCTAACCAAAACCTAAAAGCCCAAGTAAATTACATTATTTATTTAAAGTTAGGGCTATCCTCGTTTTAGCCATTTCGTTTTCTATCAATATTTAATTAATTTTTTATTTTATCCATATATATCGGTGTTTGGAACTCAGTTATCCATAGTTTATAGGTAAAAAGTTATTAAATTATTATAAAATTTGGACAATTTGATAAAACATTATTTAAAGTTTTTTTATCAATTCTGACCAGGTAAGCATATTGTCTGTATAACGAAGTCGTAACTACTCTCCAAAAGGGACATTGTAAATTAACCCTTAATATTATCTGGAGTTCCACAGGGCTTCATAGGAGGGGCGTTACTTTTTCTAATTTGAGGAATATTTGGAATCTGAAGAGCTTATAAACTAGTCTGGCGTCTGATGATAAGTTAAAATTGTACCCTAATACGTTATATCATATATTATTTTGGTTGGTAATTTAAATATAGTTCCCCAACGCCACTCTTTACTTACAAACTTCATTAACTATTTAATTTAATTTAATACATTATTTATATTTATAAAAGTAAGTGAAACCTACCCCTATGGAACAGAATACCTGGTCAAACCCAAGCGAGGGTTACAATTGGGAAACCCTCTAAAAAGTTATCAAATGAAATGTTGCTTTTAACGCGCACCCAGCTAAGACAAGTGGTTGGCTTACTAACAGGCCACTGCCGCTTAAGAAAACACCTACGTCTAATAGGAATTTACAATGGTCCCATTGAATGCAGACTTTGCGGCGAAGAGGACGAAACCGCCTCACATATCATATATAACTGCGAAGCACTGACTCGAAGAAGATTTAAAATATTCTATTAATTTGCTGGGGGTCAATCTGGGAGGTAATATGTCTTGGCATGATCACGTTGCCGCAATTGCCAAGGCAGCTGCACAGAAACTTGGTGTACTTTTCCGCACCAAAAGGTTGTACACACCTCATCAACTTTTGACACTCTACAAAGCCCAGATTCCACCATCATTAGAATATTGCTCTCATGTCTGGAGCTCTGCACCCAAGCACACCCTTCGGTTACTGGATTCCATTCAAAGGAGAGCCGTTCGTCTGATCGGCGACCCCGAGCTGACCAAGACCCTCGATAGCCTGGAGCATCGAAGACAGGTTGGTGATTTGGCTCTCTTTTACAGATATTTCCATGGCAGGTGTTCGACTGACATTGCCCACTTGATTCCACCTAGAGCAATGCAAAACAGAAATACACGGCGAACCACTGCCGCTCATCCATATGTTGTTCAGCTTAGTACTCCTCGAACTTCATTGTTCAAGAATTCTTTCATCTGGAGAACGTCATCTTTGTGGAATGATCTTCCTGAGGTCGTGTTCCCAATGAATACAATCTTCAACGTTTCAAGACCAACGTTAATCGCTTTTTTCGCACTCGCACCGCTCCCAGAGCGCCTTAAAGGATTTGCAGGTGTTTTACCAAAAAAAAAAAATGACAAACTTGGTAGGAATTTACTGGACCTTATAAAAGGAACAAATCTTTTCTAGCAAGATAGGGGAGCAAAATAAGCCACTAGGCTGCAGTGCAGGAATATTGGGACGAACGCCCGACCCCCGCCTTAAACCAACCAACCAACCAAGTGAAACCTGAGGTAGTCACTTCAATTGACAAAACGGTACCATTTACCATAGTGTCCCCTTTAATTTAAAAAATATTTTTGCCATATTCAATAAAGCGTAGCCGTGTTTTCATAAATTTTGGCGCCATATATATTATAAATTTAAAAGCCGGAGTTCCAATTTACCTGAAATATTGATAAAATATTTTTATTTTTGTATTTGGACGCGAAATAATCCGGTGAGGCATTTAAAATGAACAAATGCCATATATAAATCTTTTTAGAAAATAAATTCGTATTTATTTACATTTTTAATAGTAAGCCCGAGTAATAATAATTTATTATTTATAACCAACACTTTATTAAAAATATCGCAGCCAAAGTATTTACTTTATTATGATTATTGATTAAAGACAGATAAATCATTGATAAAGCGCCAGAAATATAAGAATTTTGTCTATATTTCTAATTTCTGTATAAAGATTTCAGCAAAATGAAATTATTTATGATAACTAACAAAAGAAAAAAAAAAGATAATTTGATAAAGAAGGAACTATTAGTTATAGCAAATTTACACAAACATCATTTTATGAAATATGTCGTAGAAGATATAGCTGAAAACATGGTGTAACTGTGCTGCGCACACCGCCATGTCATTGCGAACTAAATCCTATAGAATTTATATGGGCGCAAGTGAAAGGATTTGTAGCAAGACACAACCCGACATTCAAAATAAAAGAAGTTAAGCTACTGTTTGATCAAGCCATTAAGGAAGTGACACCAGGGAACTGGCGAAAAACAGTCCATCATGTCATTAAAGAAGAGGAGAAAATGTGGAATCTTGACCACCTGATCGATTGAACCAGTCGACCCGTAATTATAACGTCAAGAGGAGATGACAGTTTCTCAGATGACGAAGAGTATTATGATTTTTTATAATTAAATTAAATATTATGCTGTATTAATTTTTGCTTCAATGCTTTTTGTTACAATTTTATATGCGGTGGTAGAGATTGGCTAATTGCCAGACTCTGAGTACAATTTTGTGCTATCCCTTCTTAACGTGATATATAGATAAGAATAGAGCGAAGCCGTATGGGCGCATTGACCACTAACGATCAGAAATACTGTCAATAGGTCGAGTTTTGCATGGTGATGTTAATTTCTCAGTGATCAAGCCAAAGAAAAGCAGAAAATGAGCTTTGAAGGTCAATAGAATATTTAATAAAGTAAATTAGTGCTTCCTTGCTGTCCACGTTCACTTTAATTAATTTTTTTACTAGAACATCGGTTCTCTTTGTCACATTTTTCTCTTGAATTTTCTACAGAAGGTGAAAATATAAACAATAATGGTATATTTGGGAAGATTACTTTAAATCAAGTAGAACGGTTGTAAAACTCCTGGGAAAACTTCTAAATATTTTATAAAATGTATATTTAGATATATTTTTTCGATGTGTAAAATATTGAGGTATTTCTATTATTTTCGGTTATACTATATTTTTAAATTTTAAACATGATAATCTGATTAATATTATCGCCTTTTTGGATTTTTCATTCAAATATTAAAATATTTTTCTCAGAGAATTTTATAAACTAAAAACCGTAGATTTTTCAAATTCATGCGTAGTTTAAAAAGAAAATTAGACCACTAAATTCTTCTTAGCGAAATAAATGTTGAGGGGAAATTGCTTTACATGCTATACAACGACCGTAAATATTAAAATTTAAGAATGGTAAGGTGCAAATGAGCTTAATATAAAACTTGCAGTTAAGGTGGAAAAATTTTCATTACGTTTATTATTACTTATTAATTTTTAATAAATGTCAGAGCAGCGTTCCTCTAAAACTCCCAATTATTACCAGGGGAACTAAAAAATATTTTTCTTCGAACAATAAACGTTAGTAAGTAAGTAAATCAGAATTCAACGCTACTACCCCCGGGGTGGGGGGGGGGGGGATTATTTACCCGAATAGGAAATATAATCCTTCTACAGTAGGACCCGTTTTACGTTCTGTACTTATTACTAACTACTCCTGCCCTCTTCAATGGCCTGGCAATTTTTTTTGCCGCATTTCACTTCATAACAAACTTTTACTTTTATTAAATACAAAATTCAATTGGGCCAAAAGACTTTATAATATGTTTATAAGCAACTGAACACACAGCAGTATACTAAAGATTCGCCCGGGGAATAATCTACGAGACCCGACTGATTACTCTGTCCCAATAACATGCTTCGATAGAAGGTATTCTATACTCATTCCGAGTAGGGAAGAGTGGGAAGGCAATCAGAATATAACGAAAACAGATCACGCAATCTTCACAGACGGTTCAAAGATGGACGTTGGTGTGGGAGCCGGGGTCTTTTCCAAAAGTTTACAAATACAGAAATCGTATAGACTCCCCAACTATTGTAGTATTTTTCAAGCGGAAGTACTGGCAGTAGAGAAGGCGGTCAATATCCTGCAAGAACACCTTGGCTTGGGAGTAGCCTCGTCAATCACCATCTTCAGTGATAGTCAGGCGGCGATTAAGGCAATCTGTTCCAGCAGCGTTAAATCAAAGCTCGTAAAGCGATGCCGCAACAATCTATGCACACTTGGCAACCAACATCGGGTCATTCTGTGCTGGGTTCCTGGACACTCCAAAATAGATGGCAACGAGGCTGCCGATGCGCTCGCAAGAGAGGGCGCAGGCATGCCAGCTGATCTAGCAGACAATACAGTGAACAAACCACTGGGATTGGTCAAAAAGGAGATTGACTACACGGCCAAGCAGCTTGCACAGAACAGATGGACAGGGTTGACAACCTGTAGTACATCCAGGCAACTGTGGCCCACATTCGATAAAAAGAGAACCGCAGAGCTATTGAGACATAGTCGAAAAGACGTGAGAAATATTACTGCGGTTGTTACCGGACATTGCCTCTTCGGTAGACATGCCGAACGTATGCAAATACCCACTAACGACTTCTGCAGAAGCTGCAGAGATGAGGAAGAGGAAGAAAGTATTCAACATTTTCTGTGTGAATGCCCTGGCCTCGCAAGAAGGAGGTTCACTACTCTGGGTGAATCATCTTTCGATAGCCTGGAGGAACTAAACAACTTACAACTTGGACGGCTGAGCAGATTTCTGAACAGTAGTGGCTGGTTTAAATGAGTTGTTAAAATCCTTCCGCGGTTACGTCGCATAAACCATCAGTGATCTGATGAAGGTGGGTTCTACGGAACACGTGTGGTATCACAACGGACCTAATCAGGACTACGTGAGACCGTTTGGTCAGAACCAAGGGTCTGCCACTCTTACCTAACCTAACCTAACCTAACTGAATATTGATAATTATTTGTTATTAATATAATTTTTATTTGTATAAGATTATATTTTGGTAGCTTTAGGTTATAATATAACAATTTAATTTCATATAATTTATTTTAATTTAAACTGTTGGCGCCCATTTGTAGCTGTTAATTATTATTTTACAACACGGTTTGTTATTAATTGTATTGTATTATTTTAGAGAATGTTGAGGAAATAATTAGAATTACAAATATACAATACGTATATTATCCATTATGTATGTACCTTTATGTTATTATCTATTACAGTTATTTAAAATTACAATTCTAAAAAAAAAATTAATTTGATATTTTAGTTGAAGTGTAAAGATTTTTTTTTAATTTTAGGGTTATACAGGGTGTTACTTCATGATTATGTACTTATTTTAAAGGGTGATTCCTGGACCAATTTTCAGTCGAAAAAGTAATATACGAATATGTCTTAAAATGCTTTGTTTTCGATATACAGGTTGTTACAGCTTAATTTTTTTTTTGGTTTTTATATAAAACCTCGAAGACGGTTCGATATATTACAATAAATTTGGGTATATATTACAATAATACAGGGTAATTCCTAAGTTGATATTTCTTTTTAAGCTGTTTTTAGAAGGCATTAAAATAAACACCATTTTAAAGTACCTTTTTTCAAAAAATAGTATATTTATTACACTACTAACGGTCCTATCTTACGTTCCCGTTGAATAACATTAAGAAAACTTCTGAGTGTAGGATGAGCCCGCAAGGGAAAGCGTTTTGCGTACAATCGCGAAACAGCAGTCGCACTTTGACGACACTCACCGTAAATAAGCACCATATCTACTAGTTCATTGTTTTAAAATTTTACCATTTTTACGTGTCACCAATTTAAAATTAACTTGCTTTAGAAAAACACACCGCAGCAGATTTCCAAATAAATAACTGACCCCCCACTCGTAAATTGCATAACTAATAAGACAAAAACCACATGAAGTATAGCAGGCTACATTTTGATGACCAGGCCCGCACTTAGGTTTTTTACTTCTGTATCTCTCTATTTTTAAGTTTAAAAAAAAAGATATTTAAAAATGTTGTTTATTTTAATGCCTTCAATAGACAGCTAAAAAAGATGTATCAACTTAGGAATGACCCTGTATAATACGTTTTCCATTAAACATTTTTTAACAAACCCGAACAACCCCCCCCCCCCCCCCCCCCCCCCATAAAGATGACCGGTATAGCTCATGTTATCGATTGCTTATTATTACGTGTTATTACAATATAAAGAAAGTCAGACCATAAAATAACACCTCAATTTCCTTCAACTTTCGTAACTGATTTCTCAGCTAACACTTCGACAAATTTTGTTTATTATTTACTCGAGACCTGATTTTTAGCCGTTTTTTTTTGTCCCGGGGTCTAACTGGGTCTTGTAAAATATTCTCTTTTGAACAAAAAAGACAAAAGATCCGAAAATACCCTTTGTTTATCTTAAACAAGCAAAAGCGGCAAAACGCAAGAAAACTTGATTTAGAACCTACTTGAAAAAATAAGTCACGTGCTAGTTTTCTCACCATCAATTTTGCGCCCTTGTGTGGTGCCGACAGCCGAAGAGAAAGGATGCTCTTTATAGGTATAAAAAAATATACAGCAAATTTAAAAATGTGAGATTTAGTAATTTTTAATTAATGAATTTTTTTATTAATAATTTATCTCGCTACACTCACACACTTGCATTAACAATAAATTATTGTGAAGCAAACTATAGTTATATACAGGGTGTCCCAGATAATAATATAATAATAATTTATTCACAACAAACTATAAACAAACTATAAACATAAAAGTTTGATAAGGATAGAAAGATAGCTTTTTAGCGGCAGGCGGACAAAGTGGTGCATCTATCTTTTGCATTAAAGTACACAGGGACGCCAAGGATCCCTGAGGCACAGGTATACAATAACAGGTTGTTTTGTCCTTATTAGGACTCATCAGAAAGCCCAAATCCGTAGCGACTCCCAGTACAGCGAGACTATTATTTTAAGACATTTTTAAGAATAAAAATGTGATGAAAACTCAGTAACGCCATCAGTAGGAATAGAGATAGCCATCTAACGTGTAAACATAGAACTAAATAAACCTAGTACGGTGGAACAACAAACACCGGTATAGGAAACGTTTAACGCTTCACTACATTTTTTTACGGGTTTGTAGATTCAAATACAGATTGCGCTGGAGTAGCCCACTGGGTGCCGATCCAATCCGCATACATTGTTTGATGAGGATGCACTCTACATAGATCTCGGAAACCATAAAATAGAGAGGCGGTTAAATTGGAAAAAAGTTACGCCCTACTTTATTTTGCAACAATATGTTTTCCAAATTTAAAAAAACTCCGAATGCTTCCGAAGATATCTGGGCAAAATACAAATATAATTACATCAACTTATAGAGGAGAAAAATTGGTAATACGGATGTAAACTTTATTTTAATACATCTCTTCAAATAGCGCGAAAATTCGGAGTTAATTAAGTTTGGAAACACGATATTCTAGAATTTAACAGGGCACAACTTTTTTCTATTGTAATCATCTCTGTATCTCTATATTATATGGTTTACGAGATTCCTGTAGAGTGCATTCTCATCTGGGACTCCCTGTACATGTTGAGGATAACCGTATCATTTGTTTTTCTGTGTGTAACGTAACTGAAAGATGAAACTACTAGTTTATACTAGAAAAAAAGTTTTAATGTTCTTGGTAAGGTAAGGTGGGGTAAGTGTGTAGCAAAATTTGAATAGTTCATGTTTAGGTGGATATAAAAAAAAAAGTATTAGTTATTTTAAATTAAAATTTTATCCACCTATATCTATAGCCAATAGCTTTAGGTGACTTGCATTAAAAGTTTTTATAGTAATTGGTTCCGAAAATATTATATTTTTTTTTAAATCTATGTTCATAATACACACTTTCCCCGTAGAACGGGGTAAGTGTGTAGGCGGCCAACATTGTTTAAATACATTCAGTAATTGCAATTTTTGGGGCAAGTGTGTAAAAGTATAAAATCATAGCTATCGATTGCTGGTTGAACGGTTGATTTAAGTTGAAAACGAAATGAGCTACAAACTTTTAAGTTACTTAAAAGTGTTTTAACATTCTTTAAAATAAAAACCAAAAAATATTATTTTTGACACAACTTTCAAACTAAAAGTGTTTTAACAGTCTTTAAGATAAAAACTAAAAAATTATATTCTTGACACAAAAAGAAAAAAAAAGGTAAGAGATTACTGAATATTATATTTGGTAAACGAAATCCCGAAACGATGTAAACCTCGTTTAGTAACGTCGGGTTTTGGACGTAGTTTCGAACCATTTTATTTGATAAGACACTTCAGAAATCCTAAAATAGAAATATTCCTTACAAGCAGTTCTTATTTGGGTGAAGTGTGTACCACATACACACTTACCCTCTCAAAATAGTACACACTTCCCCGGTGACATATTTTTAGAGGGCAAGTGTGTACTAGCCCAAAAAAAATACCAAAAAACTATCTGGAAACAAAATAACAGTAATAGGTCAAAACTACAGTATTTCTTACCTTATAAGTAAAAAAAAATGGGTTAAAATCAATGTACTTCTGCCGATGATTATAGATTGAAAAAAGAGCAACGAACTAGGTGTCTTTACCACACAAACATGATAACCGAAAACACGCATTTTTATCCTAACCGCAGAGATCTATTTTTGATTTATATCTTAATTCGACAGTTTATATATGTGTCTTCAAAAATTCATAGATGGCGGGAGCAGTATTAATACCACTTAAGAAATATTTTTAGCTTACACACTTACCCCGCAAACACACTTACCCCACCTTACCTTATATCTTAAATACTTAACTAACTTTTTAAGCTATATATTTTCTTTGTCATAAAAATAGAAATTCGACTCGACCTAATCATTAATATAACTGTCAGACTTAAGTATGTGTTTCCCTATATTATATTACAATATAAGATGGTATCACTAAACCTTTTTAGTTATATCGAAAAAACGTTTTTTGTTTCGCGAAATAAGTTTTCGTAAAAAAATAATTATGCAGAAGTAGGAAAATAAATTGTAAAAGTTAATATAAGCTAACTTGGCCTTTATATACCAATTTCTAATAGGGTTGGCAGAATTAAATAAAAAAATGTTTGTACTATAACCTGTTTACAATGTTCTGGTACCGTTGTTGTTTAGAGGGTACTTCCCAAGTTGATACATTTTTTACATTTTTTAACTGTACCAAAAAAAATGTATGGTCAACATAATCATATATACAGGGTTATTCATGGTGGATCGAACGTTAGACGTTTATGGATATTGGGTGAAACGATTTCTTCAAAAATTCAAACCATGATCTATCGTTTTAAAATATTTTTAACAATGCGGCTTTGTCGCTTCTGCCCGAAACAGGTGGCAACATCGTTATTTTAAATGGAACACCCTATATATTAAATGTCATATGTCTAAATTCAATTGTTTTCGAGATATTGACGTTTAAAATAAGCCGGTTTCAAAATATTATTTTCTAATTTCCTATAGAATTTTATATATATTTTGTATTTCATTTCATAAGTCTAAATTCAACTGTTTTGGAGTTATTGACGTTAAAAATAAGCCATTTTCAGATTTTGACAAGCTGTAGCACTGGAACGGCGCATCTTAGGGAAAAATGATTTTCACCTATCTATCTCAGTTTTTATTCTCTATTCAAAAATACCAACTTTCGGTTTAACCTGTTAAACCAGAGAAATGGTTGTACAGTTCAAAATATTGTAACCTTTTTTAGATAGAAAATAAAAAACTTAGGGAGGTAAATAGTACATTATATGTATACCTAGTAGGAAAAGCTGAACATTCCCGGACGCCCGTAAAGATTGTATGTCGAGGCGCAAGCCGAGACTGACAATACGGAGTCCGGGAATGTGGCTTTTTCTACGAAGTATACATACTATTTTTCCGTAAATCGAAAATTATTAAAAGAACATAACTTATTACAATCAACTAAAATTTTAAAATAAAAACTATTAACTTTGTTCACAAATAAAGGATGCCATAAAATATTTGTGTTGTAACTATGGAAACACAGTAATATTGAATTGTCAAGCTTAACACATTATACTTTACAAGTAGCCGTACAGAAATAATATTTCCTTACAGTACAATAATAAATATTTCTTAACAGTTATTTTCCGTTGCCTAGCAACGACCAAGTGTAAGGATCTATTGACTTTTTCTTTCAGAAATGTTATCAAAAATGTCAACATTTTTCTTCAAAATTCCAGTATTCTAGTGCTATAACTTGTTAAAATCTAAAAATTGCATAGGTATTTCCAACGCATTTTTTTTCGCTTTCTTAAAACACATTTGAAAAAAAAAATATCAACTTAAAAACCACCCTGTATAAAACCGATTATTTCTATATGAACAATAAATAAGGGAAATTATTTTAAATGTTTTTTTGCGGAAAAAACACGAACTCCTAAATACATCTCAAAAGAATCCTGCGAAAATCTAACCCTAATAAAAAGAATAAAATTTTTCCACAGATTTTTTCCCGGACAGTAAAATAAATGATCTGGTAATGGTCCATATAGAAGAATCTTTTCCGGCTTTTGGGTAAGTTAAGAATGCGATTGTTGGGAGAGACGAAAAAACTGTGTTTCATTTGATTTGACTTTGACTGGAAAATAATGATTCTATATTTTTTTTTGGAAAGGTAAAAAATTGGTTCGAGCTTATTGGCACGATTTTACATCTATCAGATTTACGTCTGTTCTCGCATATAAATTGTTTATTATTAAATATATATAGAGTTGCTATTTGCGCTAGTGATGACATGGCCTTGGGTTTTCCGGATTGCACGATACCAGAAAATGCCCTATTACGCTTACTTTGGACAAAAAATGGGAATTAAATCGATTCAGAAAGGTATAGAGTAATAAAATGGGAAATTCCGTCCAGCTCAGCTTCATTTCAGTGTCGGCCATAGGCGCAGGTAAATTTTATGCATAAAATTATTTATGGTAACTAACCAAAGAAAAAAAGAAGAAGATAATTTCATAAAAACGGAACTATTAGCTATAGCAAATTTACACAAACATCGTTTTATAAAATATGCCTTGGAAGATATAGAAGAAAACATAGTGTAACTGTGCTGCGCACCCCGCCATATCATTGCGGACTAAATCCTATAGAACTTATATGGGCGCAAGTGAAAGGATTTGTATTAAGACACAACACGACATTTAAAATAAAAGACGTTAAGCTACTGTTTGATTAAGCCATTAAGGAAGTGACACCAGAGAACTGGCAAAAAGCAGTCCATCATGTTATTAAAGACGAGAAAAAAATATTGGATCTTGACCACCTGATCGATCGGAGTTTTTATCATTTAATTTCTGTATAATTTGTTTTTTGTATTTTGTATTTTTTTTTATAATGTTTAATAAAAAAATAAGTGCACCTAGTACTATGTACATAATTCACGCCTTTGTCACACCCTTTTCAGTATTTGTGAATGGATAACAATAGGCAAAACCCATAAATTGACCCAAACCCGTGTGGTACAACCTGCACTTGATAAAAATAAAGAATTTTGCAATGAAATCAATGCCAAATTATGAAAGTGGCTTAAATATTCGTTGGGTCACTCTGTAGTCCCTTTGAATACCTAATGAGCTTTTATTACTCTACACCTTTATGAAATGGACTATAATACATCGAATCGTCGGATTTAAAAACTGATAATGCCATTGTGTAGAGAAGAAAAGTGGCTATAGAAAAGTGCTTATACAGAATGGTCAAAAAGTAAAAAAAAAATCCCAAAATCATTTATTTTAGGGCAAGATTCAATCACAAAGTGTTAGTTAAATTAAAAGGAAATACGTATTATTCATGTGCATGTGCTTATATTTACTGGTAAAACTTCATAACTCACCTAAGTTGGGAAATATTCTAGTTTACCATCCTAATTATTAATTATTATGCTTGTTTGTTCAGTCGAGTTAAATCAAAGTTAAATAAGCTTAAATGCGGAATTAAACTTTTGCCGCTAATTTCACCGAGCAACCAGAATCGTAGTATAACAGCGGCTCGTCAATATTTAATGATGTTGCAAACAGTACTTAATCTTGCATCGTGGTAATATACAGGGTGTTTCACGATGGATGGAACGTCAGACGTTTATGGAAAACGGGTGATACGTTTTCTTCAAAAATTTGGTTGTGTAGATAATCAACCATGGTCTATCATTTTAAAATATTTTCAGCAATGCGGCGTTACCGCTTCTGCCCGAAACGAGTAGGAACATCGTTATTTTAAAAGGAATACCCTATACACGGTGCTCTTAAAGTTAAGTCCTTTATTTGAACAGGTTGTAGAACTCGTAATAAGTAATTGTACAAAAAATCATTTATATAAAAATTGCAGAGATTAATTTTTAATTACGATATAAATGTTGTAAAGATTCATATTACAACACAAGATGTTAAAGTTGTCAAACGAGGCGTCAGCCGAGTTTAATAAAACATCGAGTGTAGTAATATGAATTTACAACAAGAATATTGTACAAAATTTTATCTACTTTCCTCTAAGAATTAAAATATTTGGCAAAAGGCTCTTTAAAAAAAATGCACCTGCTATTAAGTTTACTAATCAAGTTTTTTATGTTACCTTTCGCATAGTTACTGTTTCGCATGGTTACTATCGAAATTTTGTCAAAAAAATTCAAAAATATAAAAAGCGTTTTTTAAAATGAGCGATTCTTATGGAAGTTTACTCTCTGATATAGAAGCAGGCAGCGGTAAACGAAGCGATCTCAAGTTTAGTTCCGACAAAATCCAAGGCGCAGTATGAGTTGGAGTATCAGAAGTTTGAAGATAGGTGCAAAGCTAACAAAATAAAGGAAGTGTCTGAGAAAATCCTTTTGGGTTATTTTTCCGTAAAGCAACGCTTCCAGAAACCATCTACACTATGGACTCACTACTCAATGTTGAGAACTATGATTTCAGTCAAGAAAAATCAAGATACATTTTAATTAATAATTGGTAATTAATTTTATAATTGTTAATAATAAATCATTCTTCTAAAAAGTGTGGTTTTATTTAACAGCAAAATTTTAATAAAACGGTTGTTTTTCATTACAGCACTAGTGCTGTAATAGATGCCCTTACAAAACGATTTATAGAACTGTAAAATTCATATTACTAAATGAAAGTAGATTAAAAAGTTAACAATTGAAAAAATTTAAAATTTAAAACTGTAAAACCTGACTTTTTGATATTCTCGGCCATTACGTTTAATTGTTATTGCAACTCACAATAAATGCATGCTTACCGGTAAAATGTATCCGGAAGTTGTTTAAAATTGTCACCATTTGTTCAGTTTTCGCAAAGTCACTACACGCTCCAAAAATAAAATCGGGGTGTCCATGAACAACATCACAAGCGTTGTCGATGTGCTGTTGTAGTTCTTGCACAGTATTTACTGACATGCTGCGGCTACATTTTGTTGGCACTCCCCGTAAATTAATATTAAGTTCACTAGTTCATTGTTTTCATAAACGTGTGCCATTTTTATCACACAAAATGCCCAAAAATCAAAAATATCACGAACTTTAGCGAATTATTTACCTCTGCACCGGTCAAACCCAAAATTCGCACTGAAAACCGTACAAAGAATGAACGATAAGGATGAGTAACTTGTATCCTACAAAAAATGAGCCATACTAGTAAACAAAACATTGAAAACAGCAGTGGTCGAGAATATCAAAAAGTCAAGTCTTAATTATACATTTTTTCAATTGTTTATAACTTCTTTACTCTGCAACTTTTATATAAAATTTTTGTTACAATTATTTATTTTTACGAGTTCTACAACCTTTTTAAATAAATGACTCAACTTTGAAAACACCCTGTATAATATATTATTTTCTATTTCCCTATACAATTCCACGTATATTTTGTTTAAAATGCCTTATGCCTTTTATTTTTTAATTGTTTTGAGATGTTGACATTTAAAATATGTCATTTTCAGACTTTGACAGGTGTAGCATTGAAACGGCGCATCTAAAAGAAAAATGGGTTTTACCTCTCTGCCTTAGTTTTTTATTCTCTATCCTAAAAAAAATAAACTTTCAGTGTTAAGTCAAAAAAATGGTTTTGCGGTTGAACATGTTAAAGGAAGCTGTAACTTTTAGGTAGAGAAAAAAAACTGAGATCGAGAGGTAAAAACCATTTGTCTCTAAAATGCGCTGTTCCAGTGCTACAGCCTCTCATATTTTGAAAATGGCATATTTTAAACGTCAATACCACAAAAACAATTGAATTTAGACATATTATGACATTTACTAATTATTGGGTATTCCATTTAAAATAACGATGTTGCCATCTGTTTCGGGCAGAAGCGGCAACGCTGCATTGCTGAATATATTCTAAAACGATAGGTACCATGATTGGTTATCTGAGAAACCAAATTTTTGAAGAAAAGGTATAATCCCTTTTCCATTAAACGCCTAACGTTCCATCCAACGTAAAACATCCTGTATATAAGTAATATTTTAGTTCAGGGATGGTGAAAATTTTTACAGCGACGCACACAGTCGACTTGTTTGGGAATAGTAGATTCTGTAACGAGGTTGGAATAAAAATTTGATCCGAGTGGAAGATTCCGAACGTGAGCGTAGCGAGCGTGAGGAACCACGAGTATCGAATTTTCATTCTAACCGAGTAGCAGACTATATTTTCTCCACGACCAAAAATACTATTCGCAATATTTGTAATTTCAGATGGAGTATTATCCAATTCCATATCTGATTCATCCGATTTTTCACTCATATTTTGACTTGCACTAAAATTTGTCTGCTGACATTGACAGTTTCGAAATTCATGGCAACCTATGTCGTTTAGATCAATTACAGAATATTCATTCCGTATCTTGTTATGGAATGAAAATACACGCAAAACGCATAAGAAGCAAGTGTTTCAGAATAAATATTCCAACTCAAGAGCGAGATTTTTTACATTCTATTATCAAAAATGATTTTGGAGTTATTGCATTCAGTAATAGTCGTGGAGAAACAAAATTACGGCAACCCTTTCAATAACGCACCAAATGAAATAACACATAATCTTACATATACAAAATGCTTGCAAGACAAACTGACATCCACGCAAATCTTAAAACTTTTAAATACACCCGCGGCGCGCGACCCACTCTTCGGATTTTATTTATTAATTTAAACAGTTTTATTGGTGTTTGCATGCTTGATCTTTACAGACTGGGTTCTAATAATAATTATCGATTATAGTTAATATGTTTTTTTGGTTTTATTAAATAAAAAATAAACCTTATTTTTAATATTTTTTTTGCTCAATTATGCTTATTTCATAAAATTTTTTATAAGTTTTAAATTATGTATATTAGTGTATTAGTATAACTCCCTGCAAGTTTCTATAAAAATATTATATATTTTTTCTAATTTAAATTTTTTTTTATGGTTCAAAAAAGGTTTTTTGGGCGTGGCCCCCGAAAATTTTTTATCCTGCGGCACTAGTTAATTGATTTAAGGTCCGTTTGGTTCCCCTTCGCCCAAACTAAATTTCTGGCTACGCCACTGATAGGTGCATGTGTGTATTTGTGTTAAAAATTAAAAATGTTAAAGTGACTTAAAGAAAAAAGGTCGCTGCCCTCAAAACCTCTTCATCCCCTTCCCTCGTAACTTTATGCTTCTTTTATTAAAAAAAAAATTTTAATTAAAAAAATTATATAATTTTAAAATTTTAAGTAGTACACCTGTTTAATTTCATTACCTACCTACAAAGCATAATAATGATATTCATTCGTTTCCCTTTAAAAAAAGTTTTAACGCTAAAAGGGGTAACTTTTCAACATGGTTTAATAATTTTGATGGACAGCTTGACGTATAAAATGGAGTAAATTAAATACGTTATCTAATGTCCTCATTGACGAGCCATAAAGCAACAAAGTATCGACTATTGCTTTTCGGGTTATGACATAGAGACGAAAAGCAATAAAAGGCTGTAGTAAAAAGAGAGTTAAATAGAGTAATTTATTACGTAGTATAGAAAAATTACAAGAATAGGCGTATCTATTGTTTTATATAACATACCTTCAAAAAAAACAGTGGTTCCCAAACTTTTTTCTATGGACGCCCCCTTTTGGGAATCAAGAAATGGTCGCATCTCCCTCCCATCCATTATATAGATACATTTCTCTTACTTTATTTAATTATTAAAAATTTGTATTAATTTTGCAGTTCTTCAGAGCTCTCGCCCCCCCCCCCCCCCCCCCCCCCCCCCCTCTCCCTAATGCCCTAATGCTGTTTCGCGCCCCCCAGTTTGGGAACCACTGAAATAGAAGAAAGATGGATGGAAGTCCTTAACAGTGGCAGAAGGATATATAGAAAACCCGCTGAAAAATAAGAAGAGAATAGCCAATAGCCTTCTCTTCGTCCCTGTACCTACTAAAATTTATCGAAAATATGTTTAATAATAATATACAGTGTGATTCCTAAGTTAATACTTCTTATTTAGCTGTGTATAGAAGGTATTAAAATAAACAACATTTTCAACTGCCTTTTTTCAAAAAACTTCAAAATAGGCGAGATACAGAACTAAAACATCTAATTGCGGGCCTGGTCATCAAAACATAGCCTGTTATACTTTATGTTGTTTGTTTTATCTCTTATTAGTCATGCAATTTACAAATCGGTAGTGAGTTATTTGGCAATACGCTGCGGTGTGTTTTTCTGAAGCAAGTTAATTTTAAATTGGTGACACGTGAAAATGGTAAAATTTGTAAACTTGTATTTGAACTAGTAGTTCTGGTGCTAATTTAAATTATACGCAGAACGCTTTCCCTTGCGGACTCATCCTACACCTAGAAGTTTTTTTAATGTTATTCAACGGACAAGTTAGGCAAAACCGTATTTCATCCATATGGTAATAAATGATTGTAAGTACATACCTTAATTCATAGTTTTTTGAGAAAAGGTATTTGAATATGTTTTTTTAAAATTCCTTCTATACACAGCTAAAAAAGACGTATCAACTTAGAAATCACCCTGTATTATTTCAATAACTATTTAAAGCTATCCAGCCTATGTCGTTTAACAAAAAGCATACTTAAAAGTTTATTTAAATTAAAGCTTTAAGCTTTAAAAGTTAGCTAATCTGTTGATTGCAAACCCATGTCTCTGAGTTAAGCGTAATCACATTGGCTTGATTGCAGAAACAAACTTCTGCCACTAATTATGAGGAAACCAAATGTTAAATAGAAGTGACTTGTTTATGCTTTATGCAGACTTAACTTTGTGCATCCGCGATTACACGTTAACTCATAAATATTAAGCAAGTTTAAATGTTTTATTAGGCAGGTGAATTATTTCGTGTTCGCGTTTAGAATAGATATCAAAATTATCTTTCATTTGGGTTGTCGTCAGCAAAAATGACGCCTTAAAGGTGTTTTTTAAATTTATCCCCACTCCCCAGCCCGTTCTCGCTACCATACCACGCTCTTACTCGTTCCTGCCTGACAATGGCGGCTCGTGATAGTTGATGCAGGTGGGGCCAAAATATTAAGTTAAAAAATCTTTGATAAGAGTACAGGGTGTTACAAATTCGATACATTGACATTGCTATCTTAGTAACTATAAGATAAAGTAAAGTTGCATATTTTATTATGAATTATTTGTCAAAAAAAAATCCGATGACTTCCGGAGCATCCGAAAAAAACACAAGAAAAAATTAATTTGTATTTTTATTGTCTTTACAACAAAATATTGATTTTTTGGACAAACCAAGAGCACTTACTTAAGACAATTTTTTATGCTCTTCAAGAAAATAATCTTATTTTTCAAATACGACGTTCGTTTTTTAGATACCTATATCAACTAAATTTTTTCAAATTCGGACCTGAATTTTTTTTAAATTTTTGAGTAGGTTTTAACCTCTTAAAATTATTATCTTTTAAAATACTTAAGAAAGTTCCCTTGATTTTAAAAAAATATTAAGTACCTACTTTTGTCATAAAAAAATAAAAACAATTTTTTCGTACATTTTTCGGATATCTCTGGAAATCATCGAAATTTGATTAAATTTCTTTTTAACAAATTGTTAAGCATTAAAATATGCAACTCTTCCTCCATTTACCAAACTCTTTATCTTTTGTAGTTACGGAGATAGCAATGCTAGTGCATCGAATTTGTACTACCCTGTATAGTGTATATAAAACAAATCGAAAAACTAACCGAATAATTAAATGGAGCATTTGCAATAGTTGTAACAAAAAATGTTCACAAAACACTCAAATTATCTTATAAGAAAACTCTATAGGTAATACGTCTTTTTGTTATTTGAAAATGATTCAATCACTTTTGTTCTTGAAGTCATCAATATAGTTTACAAAATGTTTTTCGGCAGGCTACATACCTAAAGCGCTAAGTCTTTCCTCTTTTATTTTATTCATTTTTAAATTGATAAATCAGGAATATTATTATAATCCACCGACGGACTGACCTAAACCTAACCTACAAGAATAATTCATGTTAAACAGTAAAAATTATTTTAAAATTAATATCTCGACAGGGCAAACCGTATTCAAAACAGCTGCAATCTAGTATCAAATAGTGGTAACAAAGACGAAGGCGTGATCCGATTGGAACGACAAAATAAAGCACGTGTAAATCCTCCAATCACGGACGGTCTGAGGATCTGGCCCGCCACAACATTTCTGAATTTCTTATGCGTCAGTAGGAGAGGGCGATATATCATTATCTCTTTCATAAGCGATGAACCTTCAATAAACAGTATTGCCATACTTAGAAATCGCCGGCGCTGGGTAGCGCGAAGGAATTTTCACGGCGTCGGGGAGTTTTTGCACCGTTAGGCGTTATCAGACATTAAATGAACGCAACGTCTTGAATTTTAAATTATTCAGTTACAAAAAGAATGAAGCGTAAAGATGCAAAGCAATGATTATGAGTGTGAGTAAAAAAATAACTTGGTGTACAGGTAGGTAGGGCGATGGCACTGTGGCCCTACTGTACGAGCCGCCACTGTTGCCTGATCTCCTTTTGTGTATCTTTGTAATACAATTAAATGGTTTAAAATGAGCGTTATGAATCAGTCACTAATTTAAAATTACGCAGGATATTCTAGCTTAATGTTCTTAAGGAAGTGAACACTTCTTTCTTAAATGATATAATATTATGTCGGGTTTCTACATTTAAACACCGAAGTTTCAGCTAAAAACCAGCTTTTACAACACTGTAACAAAAATTAATTATCAGATAAAATTCAATTTCCCTTTACGTCCTAATATCTACTTAAAAACGGTCTATTAAAATTCGTGGAAAATAATTTTCTCTAACTTTTTATATTTTAACTTTTCGGCCATTAAATAAACTTTATAATAAAAATTTTATATTAAAAGAAAAGTTTTATACTTTTACACTCAATTTAAGAATTACTTTTATGGTTTGGTTTTAAAAGTCTTAAGTACGGCTATTAAACGTTTATTGACAGTGACCTTAAATCAAGTAGATACGAGGTTCACTAAAAATGTTTTCTTCCTAATATACAGGGTGTCCCACCGGGAACCGAATCGATCTATATATAGAAAACTATACATAGGAAAATTTTGAAAATTTGACAGTATGCTGATGCTGATGGGGACGACCGGGTTAAAATATTTTCATAATGGTGGCACTTCCGGTTATACCGGAAGTAAGTGTCAACTTGCCTATTTTAAATAGGAAACCCTATATATTATTACATTTTTGCATTCTACGCAAGATTCTAGGCAGATTTTGTATACCATGTCCTATACCTATGTCTAAACGTTTTTGACATATTTAAATTATTATGTCAAAAATGACGTTTGCAAGCCTTAGAATAATTATCAATTTTTTCTATAAAGAAGTCTTATTTATTTAATTTAAGTGGAATTCACTGTTATAAAGGACCTGCTTTAATAGATTTTTTATAATATTTTGGTAACTATTAGTACAGGGTGTTTAAAAAATAAGATTAAAAATGAAAATGAAAAAACTGTCAAAAGTCCAGATTTTCAAATGGAAACACCCAAATTTTATAATTATTTCTTATTTAGCATTAAAAATAAGGATGAGTTTGTATAAGATTGTATATCCCAAAAATTCTTAGTTTTCGAAATATTGCCAATTTAATATTTTTATATGGAGATTTGGTGCAGATTTTAAGTTCAGTTAATCTTAGTTTGCTATGGCGGCGTTGAAAAACAATCAAATGCTAAAAAATCTATAAAGCTGTCACAAAGACAAAGGTATAGGACATGGTATACAAAATCTGCCTAGAATCTTGCGTAGAATGCAAAAATGTAATAATATATAGGGTGTCCCATTTAAAATAAGCAAGTTGACACTTACTTCCGGTGTAACCGGAAGTGCCACCAATATGAAAATATTTTATCCCGGTCGCCTAAATTTTCAAAATTTTCCAATGTATAGTTTTCTATATATAGATCGATTCGGTTCCCGGTGGGACACCCTGTATATTTTTTGATATTTTTGACTTTATTCATAAAATATGTAGTATCTAAGTAAGGTTCAGCAAGGTGAGTCTTTCACCCGCGACTTGCAATATTCAGCAGCAATAAAGCTTATGGCTGCCACCCTTTGCGAACAAGCAGGACATTTTGTTGAATAATTGTCAAGGGGCACTACAATAATAGCAGTTCCCTAGGGTAAAACGTCAGCAAAATGACTTAAGGCTATTGGCCAAAAACGTCCTTATTTGTGTCGCAAAATTGTACTTCTCCTTTACAACAATGCGTCATAAGTTTTACTGTTTGCTAAAATCCGTTTTCCAACAACCACTTATGAAAATGAGGAAAAAAGCACGGTTAACTTGGCTCGAAAACGCCGAATATCACACGCGTGTTGAAAAAAAATATTTCAACTCTAGAGTTAAAATACAAGGCACGCTATTTAATTTAAATATATGGTGCCAATTTGGCAGACAACTCCTATTTATTAAAAAGAACAAATTTGAGAAAGCAGTAATTGTAAAGTGTTTAACTTATTTATTACGTATTTGTCGAGTGATTCAGAATTAGATTGTGAAAATACGGCATTTGAAATTATAAAAAATGTTAATACTATACTGGAAAATCTATTACCAGAAAAAACAAATCGCGCTGAAGAAAGTCTCATGTATTAAACAACAAATGTTTATCAATAGCCATAGCGTAGAGAATAGAGCTCTAGCCTACAGATCGAAAGGTCACAGGTTCAAATCCCGTCAGGAGTGTTTGATTTTTTTTTATAAAAACATTAAATAATTTATAGAATTAGGTATTTAGAATTGAAATGTTCCTTGTTGAGTGTATTTTTTAAATTTATGTTTAATGCATCTTTGCTTAATTAAATTTAAAATATTTTATTCTGGTTAATCTACAAGTCAATCCAGGATTAGTTCTTCCTATGATATACAAAATATAAAAAAAATGAAAAAGTTAAACTACAAATAAAGGAAAAGCCTATTGACATACAATGAAACCAGATATTAAGTGGAACATAATCCTAAGTATGCTAATTTCAACACTAGTATTGAAATATTTTTTTTACAAATCAAAGGCTTTTTCAATAATTCTTTGTGGTCATACGAAAAATAGTGTACATTACTGGTGTGAGAGTGATTATTCTAAAACTGGCCGAATTTCCGGACTCGGCTGACGCCTCGTGCTAAATATCTCCTTGTTTAAAAAGTATAACTTTCATCACTTGTTATGTAATATACTATTATAGTGCCTCTGCATGTCATTGTATTATACTACGCTCTATCCGAATCTTTTTATTTAATAAAAACTTTTTATACATTTTTTATTATTTTTCGGAATCCCGAATTCTCTTTTTTCTTTTGACAGACATATTAAAATGTTTGCTTTTTAATTAATGCTTTTATTCCCTTTTAAACGTAAAAATACCAAAAAACAAGTATTTAAAATATCTTCTCTTGTCGACCGTAAATATATCTCTGCTTTTATCTTTCATCCCCAAAGTGCTCCTAAACACTAATGAAAAAAAGGGCTTTTTAATTAATACAATAACGTTTATTAATTGAGAGAAGACAAGTAATTATTTTTTTAATGAAAACGTTAAAAAGCGCCAATAATAAAAAAGAAATGCCTATCAAGTTCCTAAAATTTAACGCCCAAAGCGTTAATATATTATTTTGAGGACCTTGTTTGAACAAATGTTTGCTTGTAATATATAAAACAATAATTATATAAATTTTAGTACATAAATTTCCAACCTATTTCTGTTATAACTATGATTGACGCCTGAGCAACAGCAAACTAATTACTGCTCTTGGCTTTAATAAACAGCCAAGAAAACACTAAAAAACAATCAATTTATTTATGAATTTTATTATTTTAAATAATCTCCGACAGTGCCATTATGACGTATTTAGCATTATCATTTGGAGGCCATTATGACCTTCATAATAGCACTCAGTGCCATTTATGAATTCATAATAACATCCAAATGCGTAGGTCTGTTCGTACACCTGCCTTGACTTTTCTGGTAGTAGGGAATCTATTACGCCTTGCGCGATATCTTCGACATCCCAAGGGACACTTTCGGATTCAGAATCTCCCATATTTAAATAATGTTTGGCCAACACTTTGCATATAATAGAAAATTTAATGGCAATAATGGCGTTGTCAAAATCGAAATTGAAACAATCAAAACTACGGTTTATCGAGTAATATGGACACCTGACAATTTTAAAAATTACGAAAACGTTATCTGATATCAATGAAATTTAGACGAATAAAATCTATTTGCACTATCGTAGATTACATTTTGAATGATACATGTTCGATATGAACTTTGTTAATGAAACTTGTGCAATTGAACCACTCGGCTAACGCCTCGTGGTTTAACGTTGCACACGTTTCATTATAGTGTTCATATCGAAATAGTATCATTAATAACTATAACAACATTGATACATTATTCTAGTAGGTCAATGATCTAATATCACAAAATGTTGTTGAGAAACTCGACCTTGAGAGGTCTTATAAGCATATAAATATTTTTCCGGTAGGAGTGAAAAGATAAATAACACTTGACCACCACTGATTAAAAACATAAACTAAAATTTTACTTACTCTTACACATAAAAACTATTTGTATTGTAAACGATTCATAAAATGGCCTGCCTACAAAACAAAGTTTTCCTATTTACTCCATGAACATCAGTATTGTCCAATGTTACTAAACAAATGCCATTACGAAAATTCAATTCAGCATGTGGCGAGCTAACACGACTCCATTAAACAAAATAGGTAAAAAGCTTTACGTAACTTTAGTTTGTCCATGGATGGAAGTTTTTTTTTGATTAAAACTGTAGACAAAATTATTTTTAATTGATAGACAGTAAATCCATGATGGTCAAAGATCGTGGTCATCTTACGGGAGAATACAGAGGAGCTGATATTTTTTATTATTATTTTTTTTAAGGTGATGAAAAATATATTTTTTGGATGCATTAAGATGTACCAATTGACTTACCTTACCCAAATAGTTGTGTTGAATAAATCGCAGGCTTACCTGAAAAAATGAAATATTATGAATTATTATTAACATAATATTCTTTACTCTACAAGAAATAAATTAGTAAATATGTTCAATATTTTACAAAACATTTAAAAAGATATTTGCATATTGTTATTTTGAAACAGTCTAAGCATTCCCAACGCCTAAATTATTATTTTAAATTTAACATTTTAAATTAAAAGATAAATATCTGTATCCACATGTGGAAATTTCTAATTCTACTTTACTATATCTTTATTATTATTTCCGCTATAAGATAAATTGAAACTACCGAAATGGCATATAGAGCAAGATGAAACAACAATGGGGCAAAACTTAGAGTATGTTAGTTCACAAAACAGAGACACTGGAAATGGTTATCACTTCCGGCGTTGCAAATACGTGTGAGAAAACAGGGGTTTCCTGCATTATCATCAATTTTACTCTGTTGTTATTCTTATACACTGGTGGTTTTACGGAGAAATAATGTAATTTTCACAATACATATTTATGCAATGACTATTTTTCTTTCTTTAGAGCGTGTTCATCCATCAGTGGCTAATTCAGTTTGATTGTTAAGATTCTAGCGTCGCCATTGAATATTTTTGACCCAGTCCTTACACGTCTATTTATTGAAAAGCTACTGAAATAATTTCAAGATATACTTGTTTATTGTGAAATATTATTACTTTCACAGCAAATATTTTTAAATATTACGTAGATGTATATTATAGCTAATTTACATTTTATTTTAGAAAATGTGGAAAACATTGAATGTTAATAATAAGAAAATCTGATCATACTTTTATTGAAAATTGCGAAAAAAAAATTAAAAAAGTTAAATAATAAAATATTCCATTGATTGGTACCGCAAACATAAATATTTGTGGAAATAATACATTGTAAACCTAGTAGAAAAAGCTGAGCATTCCCGGACGACCGTAAAGATTGTATGCTGAGGCGCAAGCCGAGACTGGCAATACGGAGTCCGGGAATGTGGCTTTTTCTACGAGGTATACATACTATTTTTCCGTAAATCGAAAATTATTAAAAAGGCATAACTTACAAATAAAGGATGTCATAAAATATTTGTGTTGTAACTATGGAAACACAGTAATATTGAATTGTCAAGCTTAACACATTTTACTTTACAAGTAGCCGTACAGAAATAATATTTTCTTACAGTACAATAATAAATATTTCCTAACAGTTATTTTCCGTTGCCTAGCAACGTAAGTAAGAAAATATTGACTTTTTGTTTCAGAAATGTTATCAAAAATGTCAATATTTTCGAGCTTTTGCGAACGAAGGCTTATGAAGAATTACTTTTACTGTATAAAACAGTAGATTTAGGAGCTACTATAGAATCTGTGGAATATAAGATACATAATATGATAAGTGCATTTAGAAAAGTCCTGAAAAAGGTTAAAAAATCAAAACAAGCAGAATTAATTAAATATTCGAAACCATAATTATCATTCACCCCAAGAATTTTTTTAAAATTACTTGCACTCGAGTACTCGTATAAGCTTCATGTAGAAAAAAGTGCAACATCTTTTTAACCACTCTTTCATCCAAATTGTTGTCCTTTCCTTTTTCTCTGCTCGTGTAATACAATAACAATTGTCGCGGTACTGTCTTCTTTTGACATGTAAAACTGACGATAAAAAACTGTGCGTGTGTAGTGAAATGAAGGCCGCAATCGAATCCGGCCCAGAACTGCCGGCCATAATCGGTGAACAAAACTGAAGGTGTAGTGTGATTATCGATAATTGCCGGCTGGCGGACGAACTGACGTCCGTCTGCCAGTCGACTAAACGTAAGTAAACTCCTTTACACTGTACTCCCAAATTTATTAAACCATCCACTCGATTCTGCATTATTAAAGAAATCTTTATTAATTGTTTCCAATTTTTTCACAGCTTCATAAAAAGTTTTTAAAATAACTTTACTTTGAAGTTAAAAACTGTTATTGTGTGAAACATAGCTGATGGCTAATAAACAACGAAGTTAACAACTTTGTGAGCCTCGGGTTAGACAACACGTTTTCTGTTTAATTGGAGTTACTTTATTAGACTTGTATTCTGTATATTACCGGATATAACAAGTTTTGCATGCCAAGTGGAATACGAGGATTCAGCTTTTATTAATTTCACTATCTAGAAGGAAACAATATGACACAAATTAAAAATTAATAAAGATAGAGCAAGTCTAGAACTCTTCTATTATTGAGAATTATACCACATATCACAGAATTTTAATAAAAGTCAATAGATTCATTCCAACCAGCGTCAGAAATAGTATCGACAAGTAAACCGTCAGTTTTCTGTTCCATCTAAAGAAGACCTGTTTATAAACAATCACAACGATTTTTGGATTATATTTTCACTATTTATCAGACGCATGCGTAATTGCAACATGGTCTAAAATCCGCTAAAGTGCCAAATCAATAATTATTTGAAATTTATAACTAATTATGTATTTACCTTTTTAATAGTTAAAGATGAGTGATGAAGATTATAGTGAAGTCGTCAATGAAAACTAGTGATAATGATTTAGAATTTAATACAGGAGCGGCTCGCGGTCTTAAAAAATGGTGAAGAGCTTGGTATAGCGCGGGTACTTAAACAAACATTGACTAAAAACCCGCGCAATAAAACGTCTCTCTTATCCTCACCTGTCCAACGACTGAATGGAGTTTTTAACAAATTACATGTCATTAATTGGGTTCATTTTTAAAACACACAACTAAGTAGGTACGTACACTACTGAATTAACTGAAAAATAAAAACAACACTTTTTAATCATACAGTTAATCACATAAAAACGATATCTATAACATATATCTATATATCTATAATAAAGTTTCGCGAAGCCTTAAAATAAATACCTTAAGGTTAGACGAACCAATGCTAAGACAATGGTACATACGACTGTACATAAATTGCTATTCATCATAATTCAAATTGTTACATGTTGTTTGCGTGACTGACGTCACGTAACCGACCATAGCGACGGTGAATATCAAAGCCATGTCGGGCGTAGGGTCTTCACTTGCTTTGAGCTAACAGACACAGTCGCTGGGGCGCGCCAAAATGCACGAGTGTTTATAAATTATTATCCATCAGAGTTAACCGTGGCCCTATTATGCATAGCTACATTCGGATTAAATTAATATTATTAATTCGAATAATTCGAACATAAATATTTTTTAACGGCTAAAATGGTAGCTTTGGTACATTCATATTTAATATTGTCGAAAAACTTTCCTCCTGGTTTTATTTTTATTTTTTTTTGGTAAAGAGTCCCTTCACCTACTTTATATTATTTGTGATACAAAGTTGAAACGAATCTAATGGTTTTAATTTTATATTTTCCATTGATACTTCGGTTCTCATTAAAATTGGTACGATTCCTAGAAAATACAACTTGTAAGCAGCTTATCGTCCTTTTTTTTTAGTTTTAAAACTTTTTCTTCTTTAAAGTTTCTAAGCGTACAAATTAAATTAAGATTTAAAAGTTCGGGTCAAGTTTGTCTTTTGAATAATTATTTTTAATCTTATTAAAGGCTTCGCTAACTTAAATCACATCTAACTTTGTTTTAAAGTCTTGCTGTTGACTGGTTTCAGGTTAAGTAAGGAACAAGTTGTGGAGAAACCTGATATTCACCATACAAGGATTGTGTTACTAAATATTATTATTCCCACATACGGGCTTCTAAAGTAAAGGAGCCTATTACTGGCTTCTTAAGCAGAATATCAAGTAATAAAATTAAGAATCAATTACTTTTATCAGGCCCATTTTAGTATTTCTTTTCTCCGCGGCCATTACTGAATGCAGTAATTCCAAAATCATTTTTGATAATAGAATGTAAAAATTCCCGCTCTTGAATTGGAATATTTATTCTGAAACACTTGCTTCTTATGCGTTTTGTGTGTATTTTCATTCCATAACAAGATACGGACTGAATATTCTGTAATTGATTTAAACGACATAGGTTGCCATGAATTTCGAAACTGTCAATGTCAGCAGACAAATTTTAGTGCAAGTCAAAATATGAGTGAAAAATCGGATGAATTAGATATGGAACTGGATAATACTCCACCTGAAATTACAAATATTGCGAATAGTATTTTTGGTCGTGGAGAAAATATAGTCTGGTTCTCGGTTGGAATGAAAATACTTATACTCGGATCAAATTTTCATTCCAAACTCGTTACAGAATCTACTATTAATTTGGATAACATAAAGAAAGAATTGATTAGTGCATACAGGGTGTCCCATACTTATATGGGCTGTAGAGTAACTGGAGATACTAGACATCAAACTATGCCGATTAAGTCATATAAGTTTTTTCGGATTGTTACTCGTTCTAGAGATACAGGGTGTTGAAAGCAAAAGGTTATTCTCGAAAATAAGCCATAATGTTAAAACGGTTTAACGAATCGGATTGAAAGTTGGCAATATTATGTTTTTATGAGCAAAAAATAAGAATTTGTGGAAATTTTTAGGTTTCAAATTAGAGGGCGCTAGTTGCATACACTGGGCTTCATAAATCTATGATTTTTTTTCTTACCTGTGTCGGTGTTTTTCAATTATAGTTTCTTAAAAAAAGGCATTTTCTGAGTCAAAAAGGTGTACTTGATTGATCTTAATATCTTTAACGGTTTTCGAGATATCTCCCTTTAAACATCCCAAAGCATAAAACACATTGTACCGGGTGATTCATTAATTTAATTATTTTAATAAAGAACGGCGTGCCTGAGGAGAAAAACGCAAGAGATCATTTTTATGCAGAATTGACCAGGCTAATAAGAAATAATATCCACATGGAAAAATACCAGTGGAGCCCACTTTTTTTTCTAAAAATTATTCATTATTTAAATTTTTTTAAATTATTCTATTCGCGATAACGCTGAAACAAACGGAGATATCGAGCTACGGTTTTTATATTTTTTCTAGCAAATTTTATCTATTTTTTAAAAATTTGATCTACTTTTTGATTATGGTATCATAATTATAACATATTTTCGGAGTAAAATCCAAAAATGTATTATTATTACAAATTGCGCCCTCTAGAATTTTTTTTTAAAACTTTTATGGACAACTAAATACGATTGGTGAAAGTGCATACATTTCTCTTCCAACCAGTCTTTAGTTTGCTAAAATCGGATAAGTCGTTTATAAGTTACAGCGATTTAACTGATTACACTTTGAACAGCTTCCCCCCCTCTTATTAAACTCGGTACGCCAATGAACATAAAACCAAAATGATGCATAATTATCTAAGCTTTTTAATGGTGTTATCAAAGATATACCTTAATGTGAAATTTTCGGAGATATGTAAACTTTTATAATTTACTTTTCAATTACGTCCTCTTGCGGCAAAATGCGGAACAAATTATTTCCAGGATTTTCTCATAACCACTTTAAATATAATTTTTTTTCCTGAATTTCTATGCCCAGTAGTTTCCGAGATATGGCCGCTCGTCACCCTTAATGAATCACCCGGTACATAATTAAATTAATATTTTAACTATCAAAAAAAAACTTATATAACATTATCGGCTTAGTTTGATGTCTAGTATCTCCAGTTACTCTACAGCCCATAAGTTATGGGACACCCTGTATAGTCACTAATCAGACACTTTACCTTAATTCTTTAAAATAAGATATTATCAAACTTTAAATTGTTGCAAAAGCAAAAGCAGGTCATAAAAACACACGCTATTTGGTCACATCGACACTGCGTTCAATATAGAACATTTATGAAGCTGATTACTATTTCTCCCCTATTCCATCGTTTCAGTTTCACACCTACCCATTATACGCACCGGCTTCAGTTCATCGAGTCCTATTTAAAGTAATTGCATCACATGTGAAGCTAATATGCCCCTCTTGTTGCGAACAATAGAAATTGTTTTCGGAAAGCGAATATTATCATCAGCTTCGTGTAACTGATATCTCTCCCTCTATACCGATTTGAAGCTTGTGGTTTTACACCTCGACACCGCTTTAATTTTGACGCCAGCCCTCTGGTTGGAAGCTATTTTGCAGCCGAATAAATTTAATATAAATAAAAACTATTTAATAATGATTTATGGTAATTTTAAACAATGGGGGCTATTCAGGTGAAGTAGGAGTACAATAAGCGTATCATAAATGATTGAATTGAATGATCGAAGAGTGTTTATTTGTTTTTAAATCACCGTTTCTTGACTAATGTATTTTCTCCAATTCCTTACAGCCGTATTCACCATCTTTAACTTAACAGTCTGATAGTTACCATCGGTATAAGGATTAACAGTCTGTTAATGAAATATCGTATTCACCACAAATCAGGGACGCTCTATTAACAAACAGAGAGTTAGGTTGATGTACGTACGTCTGAGCTGACAATTCTAGTTTATAACTAACTTCAGAGTAAAATATTCCAACCTCATATCTTCTGAAATATCGTTTTATCAATCAAATCCGTTCTTTACATCACTTTACGCTAATAAATTAAATTTTACGGATCCAGTAGTAAAATTTAATGATGGACAAAACAGGATATAGGAAGACATCCAGTAATTATACTATGCGGGAGAAGAACTCTAATTTCAGTGGATCAAAAGTACATTAAAATCGGAAAACCCCGATATTTATTTGAAATGATCCTGTAACATAATATTATCTTAAACAAATTAGTATTTAATATATTCTTGAAATAGGTTGATTTCTATAATTTACTGGTTCAACTACTCCATCTCACCGATTCGCCAATAATTGCTCAAATGTGTTTTTATTTCTTCTAAACCGTTTTTGAATTCAATATCGTCTATTTCTTCAAATACATTGTTAAGCACTTTTACGTTCCTTTCTCGTACGATTTTCTCATCATCGGAGTCTGAAGAGTCTATAGTAAATGTGGAAAATGTATTCGATAGTCTAAATTAATTTTTAAACTAAAAACATATTAATAATTGTTATTATTTGTCATGTGTTTATCAAGTTGTTATAAATCTAACAACAATTTTAAAACTTAACAGTGTGTTATTACTTATCAGCTCAATATTTCACTGTTAATTTTAAATCTCTGATAAGGCTTAAAATCCAATGGTGAATACGAGAGTAGAATTTAACAGACTGACAAGAATCTTAACCGACTGATAGTAAAAAAATAGTTGTTGGTGAATACGGGTGTTAGTTTCTTGCTCGTAGTAAAAACTGAATATGTAGTTCCTTTTTTTTTTAGGTTTACCTTGGATTTCTCGTAGTTAATACAGTTATCACTTATACCGGGTCTCTACCGGGCTTCTAGTGTGTTTAAAGGTTGGAGACAATGATGTTTCTCGAGAGACAGAAGTGGTTTGGACTTGCATTGTCTTTATGTATTTTTAAATCAATTAAAAGTCAATGCTGGTCCAAAACTCTTCAATAACATTGTATGTTATGTTCTTTTCTACACTAAAACCGAGTGAGAAAGTCCATTGTATATATTTATCTAAATGGAAGCTTGTAGATTATTTTTTTATTTATTTAGTCAAAGTGTTACACCCAGTATAGGTGTAGTAATAATATCAGTATTATAAAAGATCTACTGAAGTATAAAAATTGAACACCACAGGCAGTCAGTCGAGATATCGACAACAGAACATAATGCTGATGATGACAATATTTGTTTTCGTAAATTGCCCCCTATTGTCGGCATCAACAGGGCTCTATTAACGCCTAAGCGAAACTATTAGTTTCAATAGGATTTGATGAACCGAAGCTGATAGGTATAGTGTGTATGTAACCGCAAGCAAGAGCAAAATAGAACAGAACAGCCTCAAAATCGTGTCAACTAAAACCAACACTTAACTGAGACAGGGCATTTTACTGGGAGGAGGGGTGAAAATGTTTTTAGAGCCACGACCAAAATTCGTCAAGATTTCACCTAACTATTGTTTACAATAAAAGTAATGGCGGGTTCCTTAAGGTTTGCACAACCCCAAAAATATTACACAAAAGAAATAAAATTCTTCTTATCCAAATTCAAAAGTTCTCTATGGTGCTAAGAAATAGGTTCTCTTTATTTATAAAGCTTATGTGAAAATAAAGATATGGTTGAAAAATCGAAAAAAGGTAATTACTGGTACCTAAAGTAACATTTCTGGTTCTAGTTTTAAGGAAGATCCAAAGATCATAACGTGGAAGTTCTTTCTACTCTTTTTTACTCAACCAGTATTTATTAAAAAGAACAAATTTTAGAAAGCAGTAATTGTAAAGTGTTTAACTTATTTATCATATATTTGTCGAGTGATTCAGAATTAGAGTATGAAAATACGCCATCTGAAATTATAAAAAATGTCAATAATATATTGGAAAATCCATTATCAGAAAAAATAAATGGCGCTGAAGAGAGTGTCAAACAACAAATCTTTATCGGTAGGAATAGCGTAGAAAATAGAGCTCTAGCCAACAGATCGCCAGGTCGCAGGTTCAAACCCCGCCAGGAGTATTTGACTTTTTTTTATAAAAAAATTAAATAATTTCTAGAATTATTTGGATTTGAAAACTTTCTGATTTTTTAAATTTATGTTTAATGCATCTTTCTTTGATTAAATTTAAAATTTTTCACTCTGGTTAATCTAGAAGTCAATCCAGGATTAGTTCTTCCTATGATTATATAAAATATGAAAAAATGAAAAAGTTAAACTACAAATAAAGAAAAACCCTATTGACAAACTATGAAATTAGATATTAAGTGGAACATAATCCTTAGTATGCTAATTTCAACACTAGTGTTGATATTTTTTTTAAAACTATTATTACATTTTTTTTATATTTTTTAATTATTCTTTGTGGTCGTAGGAAAAATAGTGTACGTTACTCTTGTGAAACTGATTATTTCAAAACTGGAAGAATTTCCGTATCACTTTCATCACTTGTTATGTAATATACTATTAACGCCATCGCATAGCAGTCCCATACAAAAAGGTTGTAATGTACTTGCAACAATTTTTTTAATCTGTGCGACATAAAACTTTGTTTTTACCAATTAGACAATGATGGTTTAAATTGTATACATTGAAGGTTTATATATCAAATGATTTTTTTTTTTTTTACAGTTCGCCGACTACGTAGGCCATCTTGAACCGGTCATCGACCACAAATGTGATCTACCAACTGGGGAGTGTGAAACGGCACCTTCATCCTACGAGATATCCGATCTCATTAGGCCTGTCCGGCGTGAATAGGATGGCTAGGTGTCGATTCATTTTACACTCTTCCCTGAGGCAAGAGCACGCCGTGTTCCCAAGCGGTCACCGCCCAAGTACTAACCGACATAGCTTAACTTCGGTGATCTGCGGGAACCGGTGCTTAATAGGTCGACAGGCCCTTGCTATCAAATGATTAGCAATTTTGGATATAAAATAACTAATTAATAAGATCTAAATTTTGTTTTTTTTTGGATACTAAAACTCTAAGATTTAATAGCATTCTTTTAGACATTTCTTTCTTAAAAAGTAAGAATTTTGTTATACCCCAGTAAAATTTGACCCAAACTGACGTAATCCACATTTTACACTTAATTAAAATACCCAATCAGCATCTCACGAAAGGAAAATTATTTTGTAAAACAAATCGGTTATGCAGATTCACGGACCAAAACTATGTTTGCCATTTGTAAAATTTACATTTTAAATAAAACAATTTATATTTTGATCAATAATGTTTGCGAGGTGCCATGTTGTTTTACTTATATAGCAAACAGATTGACATCTAGTTTTGGACAGTGTTTGTTGACTTCTAATTTGTTTTACAATGATAGTACAAAATTGCTGTTAATTTTTTAAAATCTAAATTAAAATTTTTTAAAAGTTCCAATGGGTAAACTGAAAGTGACCTCTAGTTGTCTTAAAAATTGACTGAGTTTATGCTCTAATCGGTTGGGGTCAATGCAGTATAGGTTGCGCATGCGCAGTAGATGAAAAATGTCCTAGACTTCCTGTTGAATATTTACTGTGGATTTGTATACTAGATGGCAATGCTGCGTTTTCACTATTTATTTATTGTTAAGTAAGTTTCAAAAACGTAATTTCACTGGTTCTAGATTGCTTACAGGTTACGGCTGTCCCTAGAGTCCTAATAAGGATGAAACAGCCGTAAGTGTCTACCTGTACCCTAAGTAATAAAATATTCTGGCGTCCCTGTGTACTTTAATGCTAAAGGCACATGCACAAGTCTGTCCGCTTGCTGCTTACTTTTGTGTTTTAAAAAATTATAACTTTTTATCTATTAAAATGTCTGTACTAAATTTTAGACATGTTTAAAAAGCAACATATTCCAAATGAAAGGGGTTAAAAAGCAATTTTTCAATTTTTCGTTTTCTGCCTGATAAAAACTCAAATATTTGTCTTTTTCGTTTATTTTTTATTTGATTCTGGTTCATATTGGCTTAGTCGTGATGATTTAAAATGAAAATGAAAAGGGAATATTTTTATTTGTAGACTCTGGAGAGGCTGCAAGCGGCAATAGATGTAAATATCTAGTTATATTTGTGTTTAATATATAGTGTATTACACTTTTTTAGATAAAATTATTAGAACTGATTTATAAAAACATTTTTATATAAATTCGTGGTTTCTTTCAGCCTTTTCCAAGTCATGTTTCGTATATTTTTTTTAATAGATTTTCAATCCTGTATACTTTACTTGTAAGACAATTTAACTTAAAGAAATAATAATTTGTTTAGTTTCTTTATTATTCTGGCCAATAAGAACAGCAATTTTAACACGGAAAATTTTAGTAAGGTTAGATCCTAAATTAAATATAGAATTTTCAATAACGAGGTGGTTAATGACAAGTTATAATTTTCGCGCAGTGTTGTCTAATCGTAATATAGATTTATAACAATTTTTAGTACCACTCTTGGATTTTTAAGGTAAGTTTAATTTTTATTTCTTAACTTAGAACATGACAGATAATATCGCGGTAAGTCACCGGTCACTGACCTTTATTACTTGACATTTTAAATAAAAACCATCGGGTTCGTCACTCTTTTTAATAGTTTAAAGTCTTATAGTCTATACGAAATCAGTGTAAACAGCATAAAAATACCAACCTAAAAAATCATATTAATGCTCCTAAGTTGGACGATGTATGAAAAAACGCTTTACCAAAGGAATTTTGACAGGGACGAGTCAAAGGCGCTAGTCTTATAATCCCGGCCTCATATTGTCATGACAGACTCATCAAGTCCACGTTGACTTTCGACGAGGAGCCGTCAATAAAGATTATGATTTTTCTTTCAATGCGATGCCATAGGATCGTACCCCAATTTCTTTGCTGTTTACACTGACTTCGTATAGACTCTACTAGTCCTAGTGGCGAAACCAGAGGGCGGGGCGGTGAGAATCCCAGGTAGCTTAACAATGGTAGCATTTCCACCTATTGAAATATTCAAAACAAGCTGTAACCTATTTTAAATATTTTTTTAATTTAATTTATTTTCAAAATTAACTAAAAAAGCAAAAACAAAATATTTTGACCATGCATAATATTATCCAATATCCAAATAAATTGGTTATCTATTGGATATAATAAAGTTATATTTACAATATAGAACTACTTTGCATTTTAAATTAGTTTGTTATTTTATGAAAATTAGTTGTAGTATTGACCACTGTTTTAGTGGAGGGTAAGCACAAATATTTTAACTGCATTAAAATAAAATTTTATATTTATATTGCAATATCTATATTTGGTACAGTTTCCATTATTCTCTTACTGTTATTCGCATTTGCATATAAAATAGGTTATTATTAGCAGCGGCTATTCAGAAGGGTAGAAGAAGTATTTCTTCCCCAAGAAAAAATAAATATTAGTGATTACCCCTCTAGTAGTTTAACGGTATAATACTACAAGATAATTTAAAGAATCTTTACATCGAGATATATTTAGAGGCGAAAACAAAAAAAAATGTGGGTTTTACGTACAAATCAAAACTTACTCTCTCTAGTAAGCGCAATCTTATTTTCATTTGTATCGATTTATAGCGGAAGGGATTATGTAACAGCGGCTGAAGTCGTCCAAGAATATGAAAACATTTAAAATAATTTCTTGCTATGACAATGATAACGTTCAGTGGCGTATTGAGGGGGGCTGCCGGGCTGCAGCCCCCCCCCCCGGGTCTAAAAGTCTAATTGCAACCTAACTTTTTGTCTCACGTTTGAACTTTTAATTTAAATCTTTAAATAATGTCTTAGCTTAGATTACAAAGGTCTTGTAGAAAACGTTTAGTTTTTAAACTTTTCCTTCTAAAACTCTTGTTTTATATAGAGATTAAGGTTTCGGACGCATGTCGTTTTAGTTATTGATTTATGATGCAATTTTAAAGGAAAACGAGTGAAAAGAATAATGTTTTATAGTATTTTTCTATTATGTACTTGTCTGTTCCGTTTTCCCTTTTTTAGATCTATGTTAAATTAACAAAAATATAACCTAATGTAATAAAATATTTTTACAACAAAAACAGAATACAATTATGTATTTATTTAAAAAAAATTAAAGTAAAAATTTTAATTGAAACATTTTTTATGGAAGAAGTGTGATAATTTATCATAATAAATATAGTACGGGAACAAACGAGAATGCTTTATTATGAATATACAAAACGCCACTTAAGACAGGGTATTTCAAAACCTAAGCATTTGTGCACCAAAAACTGTTCTTAGATCTACGCTCCTAAAATACATTATTTCTGAAAAAATCGTCAATTTTGGCGTGGTAAGCGATATTTACTTTATTATTAATCATGAAAAACCGAGCCCGAAAAATGCTGGTTAGAGTCATACATACATCTTATGTTAAAATTTTGGATTGACACCAATATTCATATGTTTTACAAATATAAAAAATGTTTTTTTTTTAATTAAGAGGCAGCTAAAAATATCAAAAAAAAGTAAAAAAACAATATTTACAAAAACAAATTTAAGCCAATCATGCAGAGGGGGAGAGGTAATAATTTTTTTCGAAATTTGATAGTAGTTAGATGAATTTTAAACGAATTTTGGACGTAGCCCCGAAAATTGTTCGCCTGCGGCGCTTCTCCACCTTCTTCACAAAAAAAAAAATGACCTACTTACGCACACTGAGACCCCCCCCCCCCCCCCGTAGAATATTTTCTGGCTACTACACTGATAACGTTCTATATTCGACAGTGTGAAAAGTTTGAAGAAGCGGCACTTCGCTTTTTGTAAATATTGTTTTTTATGTTAGTCGTTAATTTGCCTATGACATGAATTATTTAAGAAGTTGATACATATTATTTATTAAGCGTTATTTGTTTAATTAAATCAAACAAGAAACTTTGGGCGCGCCATACGTACTATTGTGCCGATAAAAAACTGGGACAAGAGATTTACAAAAACAATGTAAGAAATACATATCCCCTAGACTATAAAAGGTGTCTAGAGCTAAAAAGGAAAAACATTCAAAATTTAAAAAGTAACCTAGGTTACATAATGGAATGTTTTGTATTTTTCGATACGGGGTGGTTAAATTTGAGAGACATCATATAATATGGATAAAGTAAATTTATTAGATTTTTTTAAAGTCAAATATTTTATAAATTATTATATTTACCATTACCACAAAATAATAAATAAAGCTAATACAGGTAATAAAATACATTTAATAAAAAGAAAAAAATTGCGAACACAAAGTTTGTCAAAACAACACAAAATTAATATTTGGTCATAGAACCATTTCTGTTTATTACTTTTTGGAGCCTTTGTGGCATACTTAAAACTAAGTTTCTACATAATTCGACAGTTATTTCATCCCAAGCTTGATTTATCCTATGACGTAATTCATCCCTGTTTCTAGGTTGAAAATCATGTTTATACATAGATTTGACCATGGCACCCCAAATGTTTTCTATCGGGTTCAAATCGGGACTCTTCGAAGCCCAGGGAAGAACTGCTATGTTATTTTCTTGGAGAAAATTTTGTACAATGCGCGCTGTGTGTATTGGAGCATTATCATGCTGAAATGTGTAATTTTGACCGTATACAGCGTTTACCGATGGTATCATCACTTCGTTTAGTATATTAACGTATACTGCTGCAGTTAGTCTTCCTTCGACGATTTGGCAAAGTCCTGGTCCTCTAGCGCTAATCCAGCCCCAAACATTTATGGAGAAACGCCCACTTTGGTTGGTTTTGTGGGTGTATCTCTCATCATACCGCATGCCGGAAGGCCTATACACCCGAATTCTCCCATTATTGCATGACTGAAAAGTTTTCTCGTCAGAAAATATAACTGTTTCCCATAAATTTATTTGATTAATATATTCATGTGCAAATTCTAACCTGCCCTGTTTATTTATTTCCGTTAAAAAATTTTTATTGGCAGCACAACGGCTTCGTATATCGGAATTTCGAACCCTGTCTCTAGCGGTATTTGCAGAACCTGGAAAATTCGTCTCTTCTTTTGCCTTGATTGCAGTTTCGAAGGGATGATCCCTTAGATAATTAACCAGTCTTCTATCATGATCATCAGTAGAAATTTTAGGGGGACCAGAACCTGCATTCCTAATAATAGTCCCATGTCTTGCTATTTTTTGTTTGGCCAATAGCACGGTATTCTTGCTTACTCCCAGTTCATCTGCAATATCCCTAATAGCAACACTATCTCGCAACCGACTATAAATAATTGCCTTTTGCTGGGGGGTTAATTGTGGCATATTTACAAATAATATATGATTGTATGTTTGACGAGTCAATCATAAAGTGACAATCTTTATTAACATGCAAATTTTCATGACATTTTACTAGTACCAGGCTTGATGTAAAATTATTCTTAATAGTCTAGGAGAAAATAGAAAAATTTCCTGTCCCAGTTTTTTATCGGCGCGATGGTACACCCAAGAGACGATCAATAATAAATCTAAAAAAGTTGAAAACTTTAAATCAAATTAGGCTTTAGTTCATTAGTTTTTCGAATGGTAATTCGTTCGGAGTTTTTAAGAAAACTTTAAATCAAATAATGGACCATTCTACGCAATTTAAATGGCACTAGTTCGGAAAAGTTTCAAACTGATTTAATTCGATTAAGTTTGATTAAAAGTAATGTCCTATATTTCCCGAAACTGTATGCGGAAATTTAAATAGTCAAAGAAGTTTCATCATTTTGGTTTCAAAATGATTAAATCGGTAGCTAACAATCAGTGGCGTGACCTGCTTTTAGCTATACCTACCATGGGCCATGTATACAGGGTGATTCCTAAGTTGATACTTCTTTTTTAGCTGTGTATAGAAGGCATTAAAATAAACAACTTTTTTAAATACCTTTTTCAAAAAACTTCGAAATAGCCGAGTTACAGAAGTAAAAAATCTAAGTGCGGGCCTGCTAATCAAAACGTAGCCCTTTACTTTATATTGTTTTTCTTCGTCTTTTGTATTGTTAGTCATGCATTTTACGGATCAGTCGTCAGTTATTTATTTTGGCAATTCGCTGCGCGGTATGGTTTTCTAATAATAATAATAATAATAATAATAATAATAATAATAATCTATAATAAAGCGAGTAAATTGGTGAAAATGGTAAAATTTGAAAACAATGAACTTATTATGGTGCTAATTTATTGTGAGTGTCGTAAAAGTGTGGATGTTTCTTCTCTACATCCAGAAGTTTTCTTAATGTTATTCAATGGGCAAGTTAGGGGAAACCGTATTTGATCCATAGTGCAATAAATGAATGTAAAAGTATCTTATTTTTGAGTTTTTTGAAAAAAGGTATTTGAAAATGTTGTTTATTTTAATGCATTCTATACACAGCTAAAAAAGAAGTTTCGACTTAGGAATCACCCTGTATTTTATAAGTTGAAATCATTATTTCTCCTCTCTGGCCTTACCCTCACGGAAAGCCTAGCTGACTTCTATACCTTGATGAAATAGTACATACTAGTGGAGTGAAAATTTAGAAGGAAAGAAATAAGAACACAAAGTCTTCCTCCACTGTTATGTTAAAGAAATATTTATGAATTAAATAATTATCTACATGTTTCGAACGCAGAAGCATTCATCTTCAGGAGAATAAATAAAAATGAAGAAATTAATAAATATCACCTTAACGGAGCATTACAATTTGTAGGTTCAAAGAAACCGGTTCAATGAGTAGAGCGGTTCTACCACCGTTCTATCACCTTAACGGAGCATCAACATTTGTAGGTTCAAAGAAACCGGTTCAATGAGTAAAACGGTTCTACCACCGTTCTATCATTTTTATGGAGCATCAAAATTTGTAGGTTCAACGAAACCGGTTCAATGAGTAGAACGGTTCTACCACCGTTCTATCACCTTTACGAAGCATCAAAATTTGTAGGTTCAACGAAACTGGTTCAATGAGTAGAACGGTTCTACCACCGTTCTATCACCTTTACGGAGCATCAAAATTTGTAGGTTCAAAGAAACCGGTTCAATGAGTAGAACGGTTCTACCACCGGTCTATCACCTTAACGGAGCATCAAAATTTGTAGGTTCAAAGAAACCGGTTCAATGAGTAAAATTGTTCTACCACCGGTCTATCACCTTAACAGAGCATCAAAATTTGTAGGTTCAAAGAGACCGGTTCAATGAGTAGAACGGTTCTACCACCGTTCTATAATTTTTCGTTTTCTGTAATACCTTTGTGACCCGGCACCTACTGCAGTACTACTTTGTTTACTTTTGCCAGGGCCTCCAGTTCCTCCAGTATTCCCTACCAGTATTAAGGTTACCTTGTTGCATATATATTTAAAAGTACGTGTCTGCAATATCGGTAAAGCAAGATAGACATAGCATTCTCTTTATCACAACACTCCTATTCAAGATCCCAAATGAAAACTTCCACTACGTTTCTCACGACTTCCTGAATAAACCAAGTAGAAATATATAATAAACAACTTGTTACGCAAGAATACATACCTCCAACACATTATCCAGTGTATTTAATATTACAAAAACTATCCTTTGCTCATTTCCAAATTAACATTATATAATACAAAGTTTGAACAGACTTAAATTAATTCTTGGTGTTATTTTATAACTTGATTTAAGTCCTGCATAACAAAAGTTCTGTGTTGCGTGTACTATATGTATGCATTCTAGCATAAAACGACTTTGCAATAGTTGAACTGATAAAGTTTGTTTCGGCTTCAAAATTATTTGTCTACTTATTTACAAAATAATTGTATGCAAATTCGTATAATAAACAAATTTTGTGCAATGTGCATAGGGAACTTTTTCTTGAATTAGTTTTATTACAAAGGACTCCCTTATTTTCAACATTTTTGTTTGACCTATATACAGGGTGGCCTTAATACAGAAATCCATACAATCCGAACTACTAAACTTTACAATATTTTTCAAAAACAAGGGGGCATTAGATCTAGAACTTAAAATTATTTTAAGAGATACAGGGTTTCCCAAATAGTCATTGCGTATCCAACATATTTTTTTAAATAGAATTTCCTATAGAGGGTGTTACAAATTCGACATACCAGCATTGGAATCTCGGAAACCATAGGAGTTAGAGAAACGGTTAAATGGGGGTAAAGTTGTGCAATTCGGTGCTGATTATAATGCCGCGTTTTCAAATTACGAACACTTCCGATTTGATTCGAAAGAAACCGAAACTTTGCAAAATCGTTTTTATTTCCTGAGCTCATTTGACTAGCTATTTAAAAACTAATGACACTTTGTCATTGTCACTTTTTCTCCTCTACAAAATGACGTTACTAAACTAAAGATCCGCCGTTTCGTCTTCGAGGGGCCATCACCAACTTTACTTTTTTAAATACGGACCTGGATTTTTTTTAAATGATTTTTAAACCCTCTTACCCTCAAAATGTAATGGCGATATTACTTTCTCATAATGATGAATTTTCCTTGGTAATTTTTTTAAATTCTTATTTTTTACACTTCTTGTCAGTCCGGTCCTGGCAACGAATCACAATATTAATTAAAAACTTTATTTTATTTAAAACATTCATACATAAGTAATATAATTTATTTTATAAGAATTTTCTAACAATTCTAAATTTACTAATTATAAATCCTAATTTTCTAAATGTTTAAAGAGAATTTTATTTTATTTAAAACCTTTACAAATAAGTTTCATGAAAAAGTTTGTCTAAAGTTTATGTTAGGTATTTAAGTAATACATGTAATACCTAAAAAAGACGTAGATACCATGGAAGAACGCATACAGGTTGCATTTGGTAGGATAAGAAGATCAGTTGAAAAGGCTGTGGCCAAAATTGGAAGAAAAATCAATTGAGCAAAACGGCAGTCTCTTTGAACATTTAGAAACTTAGAATTTATAATTAGTAAATTTACAATTAATAGAAAATTTTTATAAAATAAATTATCTTACTTATGGATAATTGTTTTAAATAAAATAAAGTTTTTAATTATTATTGTGATTCGTTGTTGATTTTTAATGCGTTTTAAAATTCCAAGTATATTTTCTATTAAAATTATATGTCTAAATTCAATTGTTTCTGAGATATTGACGTTCAAAATATGTAATTTTTAGAATTTGATAGGCTGTAACATTGGAACGGTTCATCTTAGATAAAAATGGCTTTCACCTCCCTATCTCAATTTTTAATTATCTATCTAAAAGTTACAACTTCCGGTTTAACATGTTAAACCGTAGAAGAGAGAGAGAGAGAGATGAGATGCGCCGTTCCAAAGCTACAGCCTGTCAAAGTATGAAAATGCCATATTTTAAACGTCAATATCTCAAAAACAATTAAAAATAGAGAATTGAAAAATAATATATAGTATATTTCAGAAAGGTGTAGAGTAATAAAAGTTTATTAGGTATGCAAAGGGACTACAGAGTGACCCAACCAATATTTAAGCCACTTTCATAATTTGGCATTGGTTTCATTGAAAAATTCTTTATTTTCATCAAGTGCAAGTACTAACACCCGGGTTTGGGTCAATTTATGGGGTTTGCCTATTGTTATCCATTCACAAACACTGAAAATGGTGTGACAAAAGCGTGCATTATGTACATAGTATTAGGTACACTAATTTTTTATTAAGCATTATAAAAAAAAATACAAATTACATTATACAGAAAAAAAAATCATAATATTCCCTGTCATCTGAGGAACCGTCATCTCTCCTTGACATTATAATTAACAGGTCGACGATCCGATTAATCAGGTGGTCAAGATCCAACCTTTTCTCCTCTGCTTTAATCACATGATGGACTTCTTTTCGCCAGTTCTCCGGTGTCACTTCCTTAATGGCTTGATCAAACAATAACTTAACGTCTTTGATTTTAAATGTCGTGCTGTGTCTTGCTACAAATCCTTTCACTTGCGCCCATATAAGTTTTATAGGAATTAGTTCGCAATGATATGGCGGTATGCGCACCACAGTTACCTTATATTTTTCAGCTATATCTTTCACGGCATATTTCATAAAACGATGTTTGTGTACATTTGCTACGAAACAGTTCCTTCTTTATCAAATTATCTTTTTTTTTTGTTCTTTGGTTAGTTATCATAAATAATTCAATGCACTAAATTTACCTGCGCCTATGGCCGACACCGAAATTAAGCCAAACTGGACGGAATTTCCCATTTTATTGCTCTACACCTATTTGAAATAGACGGGCCACCCTATATATTAATTTAATATTATTTTCCACTGCCGTAAAATAAATGCTTTTAAATAGAACACAATCATTAAAAACTATCCGATAGTACTTTTTCTGTAAAACCTAAAATGTAAACGTAATTTTAAAAGTTTCTTCTATTCGACAAAGTAGCGGGATAAAATTTATTCCATTAAAACTGATATGTATAATTTAAAAATATTTTCAACCAGTAAAATCGTAAAATAACGTCGAGGTAATGTATATCTGGCAGAGCCGTAAAAGTTGTGGTAAAATTTACTATCTGAATTTTATGATGAAAATTAGCTTTTATTGCGCCAACAGTTAAAGTGTATTAAGTCAGGTCTTAGCCGGGGCTAAGAAAAGGAAAATTTAATTCTTTAATTTAATTTTAGAGCCATCTCATCATTTAGGAGTTTAAAGTTTTTAATAAAATATAATTAAAAGTAATAACTTAAGAAATAAAATTGAAAGAAATTTAATTTCCGAATAGTTTTGTGAATTTAATTAAAATTTAGAGACGTTAGAACTTAGGACATTAAAAGAAAAAGTTTGTGAAGGAAAGTCACAAGGTAATCCCAATAATTCAAATTCGTCAAAAGATTTTTAAAATATTTTTTCCTATGACCACCTATGAAAATGAGAAAAAAAGCACGGTTAACTTGGCCCGAAATCGCCGAATATCACACTCATGTTGAAAAAATTATTTCAACACTAGTGTTGAAATACAAGGCACACTATTTAATTTAAACATATAGTGCCAATTTGATACTCCTACACCAGTACTATCCACTAATACATAGAAATAGCAAACTAAACACCCGCAACAAAGTTACCATCTACAAACTATGCATAAGACCAGCACTACTGTATGCCGCCCCATTATGACGGGGAAAAGCAAAATACAAACATATCAAAACAAATTGCTACGAATAATAACTAACGCACCATGGTTTGTACGTAATGCCACATTACACAGAGACCTTAAAATGGAAACGATCCAAGACAACATCACGATCACCAGCAACAATTACTTCAACATAGCAGAACAAAGCCAGAACCCGCTAATCCGCCATTCCCACCAACCACAACACCAGGCAGGTCCATACAGGCTACCACGACAATGAGGGACCCAGGTTCAAACCCCTCACACAACACGAACATAATGTACTAGTTTTAAGCTAATGTTTTATCAATAATTAAGAGGTCTAGCCGCGCTTAAAATTTTAATCAATGAAGATCCTAGTTCAATTTGACAGACCACCACTATTTATTAAAAAGAACAAATTTTAGAAAGCAGTAATTGTAAAGTTAAGTTATTTATCATGTATTTGTCGAATGATTCAGAATTAGAGTGTAAAAATACGCTATCTGAAATTATAAAAAATGTTAATAATATATTACCGGAATCTGTTACCGGAAAAAACAAATCGCACTGAAGAGAGTGTCATGTATTAAACAACAAATCCTCATTAGTACCGATAGCGTAGAGAATAGAGCTCGAGCCTGCAGATCGCAGGGTCACAGGTTCAAATCCCACAAGGAATATTTGACTTTTTTTATAAAAACATTAAATAAATTAATTTAATAAATTATTTTGAGTTGAAATCTTCTTGTTGGGTGGATTTTTTAAATTTATGATTAATGCATCTTTCCTCGATAAAATTTAAAATTATTCATTCTAGTTAATCTAGAAGTCAATCCAGTTCTTCTTATGATATATAAAATATGAAAAAATTAACTACAAATAAAGGAAAGGCCTATTGGCAAACTATGAAACCAGCTATTAAGTGGAACATAGGACATTAAAAGAAAAAGTTTGTAAAGAAATTTTTTTTTTTTAATGATAAAACACCTGCACTGTAGGAAAAATCCTTTAAGTCGCTCTGGGAGCAGTGCGTGTGCGAAGAAAGCGATTAACGTTGGTCTTGAAACGTTGAAGATTGTATTCATTGGGAAACACGACCTCAGGAAGATCATTCCACAAAGATGACGTTCTCCAGATGAAAGAATTCTTGAACAATGAAGTTCGAGGAGTACTAAGCTGAACAACATATGGATGAGCGGCAGTGGTTCGCCGTGTATTTCTGTTTTGCATTGCTCTAGGTGGAATCAAGTGGGCAATGTCAGTCGAACACCTGCCATGGAAATATTTGTAAAAGAGAGCCAAATCACCAACCTGTCTTCGATGCTCCAGGCTATCGAGGTTCTTGGTCAGCTCGGGGTCGCCGATCAGACGAACGGCTCTCCTTTGAATGGAATCCAGTAGCCGAAGGGTGTGCTTGGGTGCAGAGCTCCAGACATGAGAGCAATATTCTAATGATGGTCGAATCTGGGCTTTGTAGAGTGTCAAAAGTTGATGAGGTGTGTACAACCTTTTGGTGCGGAAAAGTACACCAAGTTTCTGTGCAGCTGTCTTGGCAATTGCGGCAACGTGATCATGCCAAGACATATTACCTCCCAGATTGACCCCCAGCAAATTAATAGACGGTGCCAGGGGAATTGCGTGTCCTGCCATTACTATATCCGGTTCTGCAATGTTAACCTTTTTGGAGAAGACTGCTGCCTGGGTTTTCTTAGCATTAGCCTAATTTAAAAAAGTAACTTGTTAATTTTGTTTTCATTTAAACCCAGCAGAACTTAACAGTTATAAAAACGTATGCGATACAAAACTTTAAAAAAAAAACTATGATATTACCAAGGAACCAACTTACAAGGCAAAAAATCGTTCAAGTCGGAAAATAAGTTCAGAAAAAACCTCAGATAATTACCATATACACAGCTATTTACGTTTCCCCTTAAGAACATCCGATGCTCACGGGATAAAGATTTACGCACTGTAGTAATTATAAGAATGTGACAGCAAAACAGCATTGCCGACCTGCACTACATATATAAGCAGTAGGTGAAAGATAATGAACGTAAACAAAAGAAAATTTAAAAAATATTCATCTGTAAAAATAATAAATAATTATGCAACACCTTATTTTACCTGTAACAAACTACATGTTAATATTTTGAAAACAATACTATTATCCTTATATACAGTATAATAGGTTCATCAACGTAAATCACCATGTATACAAAAAAATGTACCAATTAAAACTGGGGAGTAAAAATGAGTCCATAAAATTTAAATTAATATACTTTGCATATTTATATAAAATTTTATTTCTACATTTAAATAAACTCCAGACTTTTTTTCAAAAAAGAACCGGATAAAACATTTTTGTATGAATTTTGCAGATGTATTATACAAACGGTTTTCCCACGGTTCACAAATAAAACAGTGCTGACCTCTCACGACTGGGGTAGCGACATAAAGTTTACGGAAGCGTGCAGTGTAGCCGATAAATTATTTCATAAAGTCATTCACGTTGCTTTAGAACATTTTCAAGCAAAAAATAATTTTCAGACAACTTTTTCATTGTGTATGTTTCTGTTAAAAGAATTTCATTTCTTTTTTAAGGAAATAAGCATTAACATTCTGGACTAGAACCTATTGAAAATATAACTTAATAATAAATATCCAGAGTGGCACGTACCTTTTTTAAAAACACGGCGCAAAAGCCGTAAGTTTATAAACATAAGATGAGAAAAGATATACGTCATCCTATTAACCGCGCCATACTTTCATTTCCCACTCGTGCGATCGATTATATTGCTGTCTTTGTTTCGATAACTTAAATAGACAAAGACCGTTTAGAAACAGGAAACCAGACTTGAAACCTCAGTCAGGTAGGTGTGCGTCGTTTACAGAGCGATCGGCTGTTGCCATTGCATGGAATTGTTATGACATCCGTAAGCAGTTTTGCGAGTTTTTATTAAACATCATAATATTTTCTTTAATTATTTTTGTTTCGTCGACTATTTAGAAAAGCAAAGTTGATGATGGTTGTAAAAAAACGAAACGTCGGATTTAAAATATAATTACATCAACTTGTCGATGAGAAAAAGTGGTAATAAGAATGTAAACTTTATTTTAACATATCTCTTCAAATAGAGTCAAAAAAAAATAAAAACGAAATCGTGAAAATTAGGATTTGCCCAAATATATTAGTAGAGTGCATCTTTCGTTGGGACATCTTGCAGTGGCGGCTCGTCAGGTGAAGTAGGTGAAGGGGCTCTTCTCCAAAAAAAAATAAGTGCCAAAGGAAAGTTTTTTGAAAATATTAAATATTAATGTACCAATACAGCTACCATTTTAGCCCTTAAAAAATAATTATGTTCGAATTAATAATATTAATTAATCCGAATGTAGCTATGCATAATAGGGCCACGGTTAACTCCGATGGACAATAATTTATAAACACTCGTGCATTTTGGCGCGCCCCAGCGACTGTGTCCGTTAGCTCAAAGCAAGTGAAGACCCTACGCCGAACATGGCTTTGATATTCACCCTTGCTATGGTTACGTGACGTGAGTCACGCAAAGAGCATGTAACAATTTGCATTATGATGAAGGGTAGTTTAAAAATAGATCAGTCGTATGCACCATTGGCTTAGAATTGGTTCGTCTAATGTTTTGTTTTTATTTTTCAGTTAATTCAGTAGTGTACGTACCTACTTAGTTGTGTGTTTTAAAAATGAACCCAATTAATGACATAGTTTGTAATTTGTTGAAAACTCCCTTCAGTCGTTGGGCAGATGATGATAAGAGAGACGTTTTGTTACACGGGTTTTTAGTCAATGTTTGTTTAAATACCCGCACTATACTTAGCTCTTCACCATTTTTTAAGACCGCGAGCCGCCACTGATACCTTGTGTATACGATTCAAATTTTTAAAAACTGATTTTGCTGTACAGGATGAGCAAAAACTATACAAAATTGTATATGTAAAATTTGATAGAGTATTTTCGTGGGTTTATAAAATATAATAAAAAGAAAATGAATCAAAATATCAAATAAAAGTGCTCATGGAATGGCATATTTCAAACGATTACATAATTCTTCGTTTTATTTTCTCATTCTCCTATTTTCCTTTTTTAACGCATTCGGATATACTGCAGCGTCTATTTGTTTGTTCATGATGTTCCCATAATAAAAAAGGGAATACGACAAAAAATAATGAACTTTCACATATACAAGCTCCCTTTTGTGTCGAAAAAACTTGATCAAAAGCTTTGAATATGTACCAAATAATGAGGGTGTTTTAAAATTCTAGTAATTGTGCTGCATGCTCGTTTTTTAGTAATTCACATTCTCGTGGCGGGAATTCTGATATCTCCAGTCGACAAATTGACAACATTGTAAAGTGATGACATGAATTTGCTCCTGGTATTTATAAACTTAAGCCCCACTATTATGTTTGGTTGAAATGAATTTAAAAAAAAAACTTAGTCAAACTATTAAAGAACATTTTTCTACAAGCGTGCGCGATTTACCGTTTTCCCGCACTCGTTTTGGTTCTGAAAGACCCATTTTCCCGCACGGTGTGGAAAAATGTTTCCCGCACGGTGTACCGGAAAAATATTATTTCTGTAATTTTATAATAAATTACAACTTTAATGAATAAAATATGAATTTTTAGACTCATTTTTAGTGAAAGTAATGAGGTATATTATAGAAACACTAATTTTTGCCGTTTATTATAAACATTTTTCCGTCGACCGTGTATTTACATAAGATATTAACGTTCCCAAAATCATTCATTAATGACCCCTATTAATGCATGATTTTCTGTAAATGCACGATTTTGGTAATTAAAATTAAAGGCAGCCATGCAAACAAATCAACAAAATAATAAAACGTCAATCCAAAACGTCGTCCGCTGTCATTAGTATTTGTAGAATTGTGAAATCTGGATTGTAAAATTAAAGTTGTTAACTGTTTTTCTTTACTTTAGTAAAAAATACGGTCGACGAAAAAACATTGTAACCAACTCTTACATTAAAATGCGATTAATGATCTCGAACATTAACGCGTGAGCGTAGCGAACGCGTTAAAATATTTCGATCATTAATCGCCATTATTAATAATATAGTAATTTAACCAACAAGTACTAGAATAAATAAGACCATTTCTCTCTAAGATGAACCGTTCCAATGATACAGCCTGTCAAAGTTTGAATATGCTATATTTTAAAAGTTAATATCTCAGAAACTATTTAATTTAGGCCTATGACGTTTACAAAATAAGCGTAGAATATTGAAGGGGTCAGAAAATAATACAATATACAGGGTATTCCGTATCATCAGTAATAATAGTTATAACAAAAGTAAAAGGAGCAAGGATTTTAAATGATTTTAAGATTAAAAGTGGTCGGTAAAAATGTTACAATTTAATAAAAAATGAACAAAGGAAAGAAAGGAAACATGAAGACGAGTAAAATAAATAAAAGTAGAAAATCGATACCCCGTAAGCTGGCTAAAGAAACACACTGAGAATTGTGTTGAGGAAAACCATTTTCCCTTTAAACTTTAAAACAAAGCTATTGCTTTGCTAGGTACAAACACCAATCGAGTTTTATTTACCAAGGTGAGCGTACTTAAAGTGCCCCAAATCTAAAGGTAGGATTCCATAAACCACTTTTGATGAGGTAAATACAGTTTTATATTCTTATACAGGTTGTTAAAAATTATTATTAAACTTTTACAATAATTATAACTAAATCCTTCTCAGTATAATGTATTTGGAAGTAATTTCATTACTTTTTTTGGAAAAGTAAGGGGTAATTTAATGATTTCTTTTTGAAACTAACTACGCCTGCCCTGTTCCGGAACTAATTCTAGATATTTATACACTACTACACTATCTAGGGGCGGCTCGTCAGGGGAGGTAGTGCCTCCCCTAGAAATATTAATATAATAATACCTTATTTTATAAATACATATATTATCTATAATTATTATATCCAATAAAACAGCTTTAAAATATATTTTTTTTTAATATAAACAGAATAATATAATAGTTCCTGTATACATTTTGCAAGATCTTTTTAATAAATTTGTACTTTCTCAAAGTCTGTTTTTGTGTCGTACCGTTGAGGCGACTACCCGTCGCTCCGGCACCGACGGTTCGTAGAGAAACAAACATTTAGGTCATTCTCAAAAGAGACAGTTTAATTAATTATTGAAGATTTGTTACAATATAACGATTATAGATTTATAAGAAACTTTTGACGCGTTTTCTCTTTGAATTCTGAAGATGAACTGTCATTAGTGACATTAACAATTTTACAAAACCTAGCAACAGTAAAAATCCAACAATACTCAAAACAAAACCAGCAGGCCCGCTACATTGCCGCTGTGACTAAATAATAATAATTATATAAACCAAATAGAAAACCAGCGGTTTCCTGACATCTGTAATATTTAATTATTAATTTTATCCTCTGGACCTTTATCCAGTAACGGAGCAACAGCGTCCTTATCCATTTCATTGTTATTACATCTTGTCTCGCTCTTCAGTGGATCGCAGTGTATCGGAAGCGTGCGGAGGCAATCCGAAAAATGTTTCCTCTGTAGTCGATGTTTTTGGGAAAGACAATAGTAAAAATACAAATAATTTTATATTTCAGGAAGCGTAGTAAGTTTTTTCGCATGACGCAAAGCGCGGTTGGGAGGCAAGCACACCTACTTCGCTTTAACCAATAAGATTTTAGAAATTAGATTCTGTAGTTGGGCCGTTACACTTGTTACCGTTATACCGTTATGTTAGTGTAGGTTATGGTTTTCTAATTTCTTTCATAATTCTTTATTCTTGTGATTTTGCGATACGTGAAGGTGTTATCAAAGGTGAGAGGGTAAGTTTTTAAAATTTAATTTACTAATTTCATAATTAAAGATGGTAATAAATATATCTCTAAGAAACACCAGGGATGTCGTAGAATTTATTAACTTTAACTTTAGCAGACTTTTATACGACGACAAATTATTCGTGAAAAATTTAGGGATTCCTCGTCCAGATTTGAGCAAAATTTTTGACCATAAAATAAATAAAACACACCAGTCTTCTTTTTCACAATTTTCTTTTTATTTCCCATCGTACAGAAGTAAAATTTGTAGGTATACTTTTTTGTGGTGACACGATGACGACCTCGAAAAAATTATGTGGTTCCTAATGTTTCTAATCATACAACTTTAAAATTTCAAATTTATTCTTCATTGCCTATTTTAGAATTATTGCTTTCAAACCAGAGTAGTAATGTAATTGTAACAATACGTTTTGTACATAATATTTGACAATAAACAAAAACGTTGAATAAATTTTAATTCACTGATTAAACTACAAACTAGATAACTAGAATAACAGGTTTATTATATAAATAGAAAATTGGAAATAGTCACAGCGGGCGAAAAGCTGCGTTTAAATAGAGTTGACAGTTTGCTGAAACTAGCGGATATGGTGTCTGTGTTTAATATTATCGGTAGTTATATATATATACAATATAATTGTTTAGTTAATAACGTTACCGTCCTTTATACAACTTGTTTATTAATAGACTATTACTGAAAGAGTTTTAATAAAAATTATTAATTTATGTGTAGATTGGAGTAGGTATAGATAGAGCTGCGGTTACTATACTTATTAATTATTCATCTAAAGACGACCGGAGATACTTACCAGTTGAAACGTTGCGATTATAAAAATCAAATAAAGACAATGCAACTCCAAAACGCTTCCATAATTCGAGAGTTATTCAGTTCCTGAACAAACTCCAACCACCTAGACTCCCTTTGTGTTTGTATTATTAAAAATGTGACATACGTCTAAATTCTGCTTTTAAAATATTAAGTTGTCTGTAGATTGGAGTAACATGGTCATATTTTTTAAGGCTATAGCCTATTTCAGAAAGGTGGAGAGTTATAAAATGGGAAATTCCGTCCAGTTCGGCTCAATTTTGGTGTCGACCAGGTAGAATTTGTGCATTAAATTATTTATAATAACTAACCAAAGAAAAAAAGAATATAATTTAATAAAGAAGGAAGCTATCGCAAATTTACACAAACATCGTTTTATAAAATATGCCGTCGAAGATATAGCTGAAAAACATAGTGTAACTGTGCTGCACACACCGCCATATCATTGCAAACTAAATCTTATAGAACTTATATGGGCGCAAGTGAAAGGATTTGTAGCATGACACAACACGACATTCAAAATGAAAGGCGTTAAGCTACTGTTTGATTAAGCCATTAAGGAAGTGACACCAAAGAACTGGCGAAAAGCAATCAATCATGTCATTACAGAAGAGAAAAAAATGTGGAATCTTGACTCCCTGATCGATCGAATCGTCGACCCGTTAATTATAACGTCAAGTGGAGATGATAGTTCCTCAGATGACAAATAATATTATAATTTTTAATAACTTAATTTCTGTAAAATGTATTTTGCATTTTTTTTTTATAATGTTTAATAAAAAATAAGTGTACCTAATACTATGTACATAATGCACGCCGTTGTCACACCATTTTCAGTGTTTGTAAATGTATAACAATAGTCAAAACCCATAAATTGACCCAAACCCGGGTGGTACTACCTGCACCTGATGAAAATAAAGAATTTTGCAATGAAATCAATGTTAAATTATGAAAGTGGCTTAAATATTCGTTGGGTCACTCTGCAGTCCCTTTGCATACTTAGTGAGCTTTTAATACTCTACGCCTTTCTGAAATAGACTGTAGTGGAAAATCCTTTTTTTGTTATATTATTATTTAATTTTTGTAACTTTTGCTTGTATATATATAATTTATATTTTTATAATAGAGATAACATCACGATAGCCTAAATCACTGAAAATAATAAAATTTACAAACTTTAATTTTTTATCAGTGTGGAGTATATTTTAAAATAATACAAAATTTTAAGTTTATATTAAGCCATTTTTATATGAGCTTCAAAGGTATCGAGTATTGATCAAAAATTATACCAAGAATCTGATGTTACTAAAAGATACTTACAATATCTATCAGACGAGCCTAATAAATATAGGGTGTTTCATTTGAAAAAACAGAGTTATTGTATTTTAAAATTTTGTATATTTGGATGTCAACAGAAAACACCCTGTACCAAATTTTCGGTACTTAAAGTTTTAAGACAGTTTATCTATCCCTAAACTTAAGAGCTTACAAGAAATTTTTGATTTTCGATACTCTTATTGAGAAATACAGGTAATTTTTTACTATCATGTTTTTTCCAAAATTTTAAGAATTTTGCATTTTGTTTGGCAACGTTGCAAAAAATTAAAAAACTAAATATGGCGTCATATGGACAATTTTGTAAGGAAACAAAAAACGCAAAAATATATAGGGTGTTCCATTTAAAATAATGTATCTTTTTATTGTCCTACTTTTTTGGACCATCCTGTATGTTTAAAAATAATTTTAGAATATATATTTTTTTATACCTCACAATTTTTATAAAAACTTTTTTTTGATATCTTTAATAGTAGAGACGGTATATTACTTTGTCAGACAAATGGGCCACCCTGTATGAATCAGACCAAATTTGTTGTTAAAACTTGTTGACATACAACTTTACAAAATTCTTAGGTTAGAAAATAAAATAAAAACCATCAAGATCGTTTGGTAAGTATCTGAATCCTCCGTGATCTCACGATCTAAAAATGTCATCGCTCTCGTCTAATCTGCGAGGTAAAAACCAAACTTACTTCATGAAATATCTAGGTTAAAACCTGTTTAATACATTTTTAATCATGCAAATATCTAATTTAGTTTTTACATTCACCTGTGTTTGTTCGTTATTTTCCCACAACGAAAAATACAACAAAGAAAAAAATGTTCGTTCTATACACAGCGCAAAGCAGTTAGTTAAAGCGTAGTACTTTATGAGAATTTTACAACGTGTGCTGGATTAGCTATTACTATTAAGCTCAAAGCGCTCGATTTTTTTTATAAAGAACGATTAAAGCATTTGCCCGTTTGAAATCAAAATAACGCCGTTTAAAATAATTTTTGTGAACTAGTCGTCACCATGCATTGTTACCAATTTAACGACACTTTTTCTTATTCTAGGATTAAAAAGGATGGTTGAGCAATACTATTTTAAGCTACTTTATTTAATTTAATAGGTATCAATAACACAAACATTTGAAGGGTGTTAAGTTAATTAGGAACTGATTAAGATTAATGAGCAATTTTAATTCATTGAATTTCTACCCTTTATTGCTATAAAACGAAGAAATCTACAGTTTTTTTTATCGCTGGGATTGGCGGAAGAACCAAAATACTTAGGTCTAAGATGTACATTGTATCCCTTATCATCTGGGTAATGTTAGCCAGACGAAATCTACAGTTTACCGTGGAATACGAATCACTTATATTTTCACATAGAACAAGGTACTCATACTTGTTTCACGAATACACACCTTCCCTTTGTATCCTTACTTCTGGACCTCAATTTAAAAACGATCCATTGAATAAAAATTGCCAAAAGCATTATCAGGAGCAAAATTCTGACATGCCACAATGCTAACCAGAAACTCTGATGGAAGCTCCAAATTAGAAAAAATCTCTTTAATCACACGTTGATGAGGTACATTTAAAAAGTATATATAAATTTGTATCCATAAATACTGTTGATTTAGGAATATTGTATAAGGACTATTAACGATTGATACTTCCCAGCTACAATGTTGTGACTCAAAATAAAGAAAGATAATGCAAGTCCAAAACTCTTCTGTCAGTAAAAAACTAGTTGTTTTAAAAAAACATATTTTTATTGGTAGCTATTGGATATTTGGTGTCCTAACTAACTACATAACCTATTCAAACTATAATAAATTTATTGCAAATTTTAATAGTGACAAAGTGCTTTAAATTTCGTTGTTGCAATACATTTATAAAGGTAAATGAATTTGCTCTACCATAACTTTTAAAATCATATTAATACAAAGTGAATGTACAATAATTTACAATGAAGTTAGTCATAATTTATTTTGAAAATATTACTAGTGAATTAACTTATATAGACCAAGCGTTTATTTCATATATAGTATATTACATAACAAGTGATGAAAGTTATACTTTTCAAACAAGGAAATATTTACAGCCGAGTGCGTAAATTCTCCGAGTTTTAGAATAATTACTTTCAAACGAGTAATGTACACTATTATTCCTACGACCACAAAAAATTAGTAAAAAAGCCTTTGATTTGTGAAAAAAATATTTTAACACTAGTGTTGAAAAAAAATACCAACACTAGCGTTAAAATTAGCATACTTAGGATTATCTTCCACTTAATATCTGGTTGTATAGTTTGTCAATAGGCTTTTCCTTTATTTGTATACCAACATTGGAATCGCGGAAACCATAGGAGTTAGAGAAACGGTTAAATGGGGACAAAGTTGTGCAACTCGGTGCTGATTATAATGCCACTTTAAAAGTTTTCAAATTTCGAATACTTCCGATTATTTTAAAAAAAAAACCGAAATTTTGCAAAATCGTTTTTATTTTTTCCTGAGCTCATTTGACAAGCTATTTAAAAATTAATGACACTTTGTCATGGCCACTTGTTCTCCTCTGCAAGATGACGTTACTAAACCAAAGATCTGCCGTTTAGTCTCCGAGCGGCCATCACCAACTTTACTTTTTTAAATACGGACCTGGATTTTTTTTAACCGATTTTTAAACCCTCCTACCGTTAAAATGTAATGGCGATATTACTTTCTCATAATGATGAATTGTTCTTGCCTATTTTTTTAAATTCATATTTTTTACACTTCTTGTCAGTCCGGTCCTGGCAACGAATCACAATATTAAATAAAAACTTTATTTTATTTAAAACATTCATACATATATAAGTAATATAATTTATTTTATAAGAATTTTCTAATACTTAATGCTAAATTTACTAATTATAAATCCTAATTTTCTAAATGTTCAAAGAGATTGCCGTTTTGCTCAGTACAACGATCGCCTTTTTAACCGATCTTCTCCTTATCCTACCAAATGCAACCTCTATGCGTTCTTCGAGTTCTTCCATGGTATCTACGTCATTTTTATAAATAACATTTTTTAAAGCCAGGACTGGACTGACAAGAAGTGTAAAAAATATGAATTTAAAAAAATAAACAAGAAAAATTCATCATTATAAGAAAGTAATATCGCCATTACATTTTGAGGGTAGGAGGGTTTAAAAATCGTTTAAAAAAAAATCCAGGTCCGTATTTAAAAAAGTAAAGTTGGTGATGGCCGCTCGAAGACGAAACGGCAGATCTTTGGTTTAGTAACGTTATTTTGCAGAGAAGAAAAAGTTGCAATGACAAAGTGTCATTTATTTTTAAATAGCTATTCAAATGAGCTCAGGAAAAAATAAAAACGATTTTGCAAAATTTCGGTTTTTTTCGAATAAAATCGGAAGTATTCGGAATTTGAAAACTTTTAAAGCAGCATTATAATCAGCACCGAATTGCACAACTTTGCCCCCATTTAACCGTTTCTCTAACTCTTATGGTTTCTGAGATTCCAATGCTGGTATGTCGAATTTATACCACCCTGTATATAATGCTACGTCTATATTTATCAATGCGAAAAAAGCAACCTCTTTTTATAGGTAACGTGCCTTTCTTTTTTTTTTGAGCAGTCCTTTTCGGATTAAACATAATAATGTAACGCAATTTGTAATAAACTGATCCTGGAAAAACTTTGTGCCTCGTTTTATCCTCATAAAGTGCCATAATGGACGCTTCATAAGACAAAGTTTTTAGCGGAACAGTAATTTAGTGAGGGTATTAATATTTAACGGCGAAACTTTGCCAAGATTTCGTAACGCGTTGTGTATTTGTTACGAAAGGTTTTATTTAATGTTTGGTAAAACTTTCGCAATATTGTTGGTATTTTAGTGGTCGGTCGGATTGGGTTAAGGGATGCCCAATTGACCTAATTATATGGCAAAACGCGTCTAGGAATGGATCTGACGAAATTAAAGGAAACTCTTCTTCTGATTTAAGATTATTTTATATACAGGGTGTCCTATAACTTATGGGCCGTAAAGTAACTAGAGATACCAGTCATTAAGTCATATAGGTTTTTCGGATTGTTATTCGTTCTAGAGATACAGGGTGTTGAAAGTAAGAATTTATTCTCGAAAATAAGCCATAATTTTAAAACGGTTTAATAAATCGAATTGAAAGTTGGCAATATTATGTTTTTATGAGTAAGAAATAAGAATTTGTAGAAATTTTTAAGTTTCAAACTATAGGGCGCTAGTTGCATACACTGAGCTTCATATATCTATGATTTTTTTCTTACCTGTGATATTAGATGTTTTTCAATTATAGTTTCTTAAAGAAGGCCATATTCTGAGTCAAAAAGGAGTACTTGATTGATCTTAATATCCTTAACGGTTTTCGAGATATTTCCCTTTAAACATTCCAAAGCATTAAAAAACATCGTACATAATTAAATTAATATTTTAATTATCAAAAAAAACTTCTATGACATAATTGGCTTAGTTTGATGTCTAGTATCTCCAGTTGCTCTACGGCCCATAAGTTATGGGACACCCTGTATATGAAATTGGTAAGATTGTTCTTCTTAAGGATGTACGACCACTTTTTTTTCCAAGAGTCCGTAAATGTGCAGGATATTCTTCAGCCAAATTTTGTGCATTATACTAACCCTAGTTTAATTTTTACACCCGATCCTAGTTTTATAACAAGTCAATCTAGGGGATACGGTCAGGATAATTGTTGCCTATTCCATTCCAATGACACGCAGTGAAAAATTATGACTTTGTACCCTGTCTTGTCTGTATAGTCTGTAGCGTGAATTCCAGTTGTACAGGGTGAGTCAACGATAGAGTAAAGGTTATTTTTTTCTTTACTTTAAGAATTTGTTAAAAATTCGAAATACAAAAGTTGTAAACATCATTGAGGTGTACAGGTTTTTTTGAATGAAACACTCGATATATTGTATTATTTTCTAATTCTCCACTAAATTTTACGCTTATTTTGTATACAATCTTATATGTCTAAATTCAATAGTTTTTGTCATATTGACGTTTAAAATATGGCATTTTCAGAATTTGACGGGCTCTAACATTGGAACGGTTAATCTTAGAGAAAACTGGTTTTCACCTCCGTATCGTAATTTTTTATTCTCTATCTATAAGTTACATTTTTAACAAGTTAAACCGACGAGTTAAACTGTAAAACCCAGGGTAAAATCGGTTTTTTGGTTTAACATGTTAAATCGTAAGTTGGTCTGGATGGAGCATAAAATACCAAGATAGGCAGGTGAAAATCATTTGTCTCTAAGATGAACCGTTTCAATGTTACAGCCTGTCAAATTCTGAAAATGCCATATTTTAAACGGTAATATGACAAAAACTATGGAATTTAGACATATAAGATTGTATACAAAATAAGCGTAGAATTTTGTGGGGAATCAGAAAATAATACAATATATAGGGTGTTCCGTAAAAAAAAAACAAGTTATATTCGCCACGTTTTTTTGGGCCACTACGTATACTCCAGCATAATTTTAAAATGTGCACCTCAATGGTCTCTATAACTTTTGTAATTCGAATTTTTATCTAACTCATAAGAAAAAGGAGAAAAAAAACTCTACTCTATCGTTGACAACACTTGCTTTAGGTGTAGATTCTCTTGCTAGGTTAGGTTAGGTTAGGTAAGAGTGGCAGACCCTTGGTTCTGACCAAACAGTCTCACGTAGTCCTGATTAGGTCCGTTGTGATACCACACGTGTTCCGTAGAACCCACCTTCATCAGATCACTGATGGTTTATGCGACGTAACCGCGGAAGGATTTTAACAACTCATTCAAACCAGCCACTACTGTTCAGAAATCTGCTCAGCCGTCCAAGTTGTAAGTTGCTTAGTTCCTCCAGGCTATCGAAAGATGATTCACCCAGAGTAGTGAACCTCCTTCTTGCGAGGCCAGGGCATTCACACAGAAAAGGTTGAATACTTTCTTCCTCTTCCTCATCTCTGCAACTTCTGCAGAAGTCGTTAGTGGGTATTTGCATACGTTCGGCATGTCTACCGAAGAGGCAATGTCCGGTAACAACCGCAGTAATATTTCTTACGTCTTCTTCAGATTCTTTTGCTAATAGCCATGTGTTTTATCAGCTGCTTATAATGATACTAAGATTATTCCTGCTCATTGAAAGCAGCTGCTCCTCGGGCATGGGTTCTCAAATCAAAAATTTACTGACGTACAACCTCCATCCGTTGATTCAGTAAGCGTCTCCTACTGTGCACTTTAAAACTTTGAATGCTGGTTATGGATCTATGAGTGTCTCTTCTGAACTCTTTCTTGTAAGCTCGTCTTCTGAACTCTTTCTTGTAAGCTCCTCTTCTGAACTCTTTCTTGTAAGCTCGTACCGGCCATTTTATTTAATAGAATATTTTCGTGTGATGGATATTACAATAACAGTATTTATGTCGTCTTGTTGCACTTTAACGCTCTAAGGTCTATTTTAGTGTCAGTGTATATGTAAATCCGCTTATCGAAGTAAGCCTTTCTGGGGTTTTCATATATACACACTGTAGGATAGCGCTTAGGAGCTCATATTCGATTCTCTGCTTGTCTAAGAACGGTGCCTTAACACTTACATTCACCCAGTCTTGACATGTCTATTCTAAAATTGAAATTTAAAATTAATAATTTCCGAAGTCACTAGTTTTTCATCTTTGTAGATATGAAAAATATTTTTCTTACGACCACCTAGGAAAATGAGAAAAAAAGCACGGTTAATTTGGCCAGAAAGCGCCGAATATCACACGCGTGTTGAAAAAAAATAAGTCAACACTATTGTTGAAATACAATGCCAATTTGACAGACCACCAATATGTATTAAAAAGAACAAATTTAAGAAAGCAGTAATTGTAAAGTGTTTGTGTGTTTGACTTATTTATCATTATATTTGTCGAGTGATTCAGAATTAGAGTGTGAAAATACGCCATCTGAAATTTTAAAAAATGTTAATAATATACTGAAAAATTTATTACCAGAAAAAAAAATCGTGCTGAAGAGAGTGTCATGTAATAAATAACAAATTTTTATCGGTAATGATAGCGTAGAGAATAGAGCTCTAGCCTACAGATCGCAAGGTCACAGGTTCAAATCTCATCAGGAGTATTTGACTTTTTTTATAAAAACATTAAATAATTTATAGAATTATTTTTAATTGAAATCTTCCTTGTTGGGTTAATTTTTTAAATTTATATTTAATGCATCTTTCCTTAATTAAGTTTAAAATTTTTCATTCTGGTTAATCTAGAAGTCTATCCAGGATTAATTCTTCCTATGAAATATAAGATGTAAAAAAATTAAAAAGTTAAACTACAAATAATAAAGAAAAAGCCAACTGACCAACTATGAAACCGTATATAAAGTGGAACATAATCCTAAGTATGCTAAATTCAACACTAGTGTTAAAATATTTTTTTCACAAATCAAAGGCTTTTTTAATAATTATTTATGGTCGTAGGAAAAATAGTGTACATTACTCGTGTGAAAGTAATTATTCTAAAACTCGTAAAATTTCCGTATTCGTCTGACGCCTCGTGCTAAATATCTCCTCGTTTGAAAAGTATCACTTTTATCACTTGTTATGTAATATACTATTCAATCCAACCAGAGAAATTATGGAAATTTCGACATTTTTCTTCGGGTACAAAATTTATACGAGACAAATAAATTTCCCCCAGTATTTAAATCAACTTAAACTCAAACTAAAACTCGGCGATCCGTAGCCATCTTGTGACACTCCTTAAATTTATTACTGGACTAAATCAGTAAATTCCTTTCCTAAATTAAACAACGCCACAACTGGGGCGCACGCACAAAATTTGCAGTTAATTTAGTGCACTCTATTTGACTGGGAACATGCAATTTCGACTAAATAATTGTTGTTTGGGACCGAAAACTGCCTCGAAGGACAATGCCAGTAAAAATAAATTTAATGTACCAAAAGCCCATGAAAAGATGTTCCCATAACCACTACAGAAACATAGAATATTGGTATCACAACGGTATAAACCATGATATACATTTTGTTACAGATGACACAACTTTTATGAATACGATTCGCATTTACTAATCAAATAATAGCTTTTAATATAACGAGATTATTATGCGATTTATAATAGTCGAGGACATTACTAGGTGACCAGGCAACAGCCGAGTCACCCGCAATGTCCGAGACGGTGTTAAATCGCTAATAATCGAGTTGTATTCAAAACTTTATCGTATCATTGACAACGGCAATTCGAAAATAAAAACAAGGTTTTATGTCATTTTATTTTGGCATTTCAAAAAGTCATCATTAATATCCTGTAAGATTTTGATATTCCTGACGATATATTAGCTGCAGCCAACATTATAAGGTTGAATTTGCTTCCGGACAAATCTAAAATCCATTATGAAAAAGAATATCGGCAGTTTTGTGAGTGGCGAAACAAAGTACATGTTCAAGGTGCAGAAGAAACGGTATTGCTGGCGTATTTCGCAAAACTCTCTGATGAATACTCTGCTTCATCCTTATGGCCGAAATATTCCATGTTACGAGCGACTTTAAAACTGAAGGAAAGAGTGGAAATCGACAAATACGGCGCCTTAATACGTTTCATCAAGAAGAAAAATGTTGGATATAGAGCAAAAAAATCAAAAGTATTTACAAGAGAACAAGTCAACCAATTTGTGTGTTCTGCCTCAGACGAGAAGTTTTTAATGATGAAAGTGCCTTTTTTAATTGGAATTGGAGGAGCTGGTCGAACTAATGAATTAGCGAAGATGACCACGGAAGATGTTGACGTTTTAGAGGACAAGCTGATTGTTACCATTCCCGACTCAAAAACTCACAAGAAACGTATTTTCGCTGTGATATTTGACGGCGAAGTCAATCCTGTGCTTTTATTTAAAAGTACGCAATGTTAAGGCCAGACCATGTCACTCACCACCAAAGATTGTTTGTATCATATAGAAAAGGGAAATGTACGGTACAGCCCTGCGGCATTCACTTCTTCTCTAAAATACCTTAAAAAATAGCTAAGTATCTCTCACTTGAAAATCCTAATTTGTATACTGGTCACTGCGTTAGAAGATCTTCGGCAAATTTTCTTGTTATTGCTGGAGGAGATATATTAGACCTATAAGAACTTGGTGGATGGGAATCGGCGAAGGTTGCTAGAGGGTATTTAGAAGAAAGTGTGACCAAGAAAGTTTCCATTGCTCGCAAAATTCAAATCGGTGATGTTTCCGGCAGTGGATTAAGCACTGGGGAACCGCACGAAATCGAAAGGAGTGCTTGCTCGGTCATTAATCAGTCTTCAGAGGGCATACCTAAGATCGTGGACGTTAAAGACAAAGGTGTATCCATCAAATTTAAAAACTGTCAAAATATTGTTTTACATGTTCATGAAAAATAGTTCTAATATTATTTGGTATCTAACGTATTATGCTTTCGTAACTAACGTATTAAATTATGGTAACTAATGTATTATGAGTAACTAAGGTGTAATGTAGGTTTTAGTACGTTTATGATGTTAATAATTATTAATAAAGATATCATATAAAAATGACTTAATCTTCAATGATACGATAAAAAGTATTATTTTATTTTCTTAAATGCGAAATAAAAAGGTGATAACATCCTGTAATCTTACTATAATACAAAATATTTTTAAGGGTGATTATTTTTATTTGTAAGCGTTTCTTAATTTGTCTTTCATTTCAAGTCAAACTTAACCGAACACAAGCTGATAAAAAATTGTATAAAATAAATTCCAGTTATAATTCTCAGTTTTATTGTGTGGGTCTTATCCCGTTATTAAATTACGCAATAATAATAAATTACCCAGATTTATTTAAGTGCTGGTTTTATGATTCAGAAAATGAAATGGTAATATTTTTGAGGTTACATAGCGGCGGTAAATCGTACAATATTAGAGTTATGGCTATAAAAACATTTAGTGGATTATTATAAAATGATTTATTTGTTTAAGGATTTCTGGTTTAATGGGTACGAAAATGATAGTAATTATTATAAAAAAAAACTAACTTTACTAATAAAAAAGATACATGGAAATTTAGCTTACCATTACAGAAATTATACTGTTAGTTTAATAGAATGACACAATTTTTTTCCATCATTTTAGTTATAGTGCCTTAAGCCTCAAACCCACATATTTTTCTTTCTCTCAATGCAACGTGTGTACCTGTTTTCTCACCGTTCTACTCATTTTTACATCGAACCTATAATTGTATTGCTCAGTTATCGTGATATTTACTGTTTTTTTTTCTTTTATTTATTCTCCTGAAGATGAATGCTTCTGCGTTCGAAACATGTAGAGAAGTTGCTTAAAATATTTCTATAATATAACAGTGGAGGAAGACTTTGTGTTCTTATTTCTTACCTCCTAAATTTCCACTCCACTTTAAGTATGGACTATTTCTTCAAGTTATTACCTAATAAATGATTATTAACTTGTGATACATCGTCAGAACAGAAACTAAATAAACAATTTTATTATAATGAAACAAATATTAAAATATTTGAAAAATCAAGACATTTCTTTTTTAACAGGTTGTAAATAAAATAACCGACACAGATTAAAATAAACCATTTCAACGTTTTCATGACCCACTCTTTACTACTTACCTTGTTTTATCAAAGTTATGGACATTTTAGAAAACAAGAAAAATTGATATAGGCGGCCAGTTTTAAAACAAATGATAAAATGTGATATGTTATTGAAAAGAGAATTTTCCATTGAATTTAAACATCGTTAAAAAATGGGGGATTTCTATTTAAGATTTAAAAGTTTACTTCACTTCCAGTTTAACCGGAAGGTTGAATTGTCGAAAAATAATTAATTTTTAACTCTTTACTTTTAAAATTACGAAAAAAATTGGGTGCAGCACTTTGTTGTGTCACCCGGTATATGCAGACAGAAAGAAATATAACAAAAACTGAAACATTGTACTATTTATTCACCTAGATAATAAAAATTCCACAGGTAAGATCTATTACCGAAATCCAATTTTCCTCTTCCGTAGATTTTCCACCAATATCGTTCTATTGTTTTTCTAAGAAGTTTTGCAGCACGTAGATGCTTTGATTTAGATTTGGTAGAAACTTTGTTGTTAAAAGTGTTTTGATATTTATTTAAGAAAGTCTACCAGCCGTTAAATTGATCTAAGTTTTTAATAACTAATATTTAAATAATAGTACATTGTATACCTAGTAGGAAAAGATGAACATGCCCGGATGACCGTAAAAATTGTATGTCGAGGCGCAAGCCGAGACTGACAATACGGAGTCCGGGAATGTGGCTTTTTCTACGAGGTATACATACTATTTTTCCGTAAATCGAAAATTATTAAGAGGACAACAAGCAACTTGTTAAAATAAATAATATTAACTTTGTTCACAAATGAAGGATGCCATTAAATATTTGTATTGGAACTATGGAAACAAAGTAATATTGAAATGTCAAGCTTAGCACATTTTAGTTTACAAGTAGCCGTACAGAAATAATGTTTCTTTACAGTACAATAATAGATATTTCCTAACTGTTATTTTCCATTGCCTAGCAACGACTAAGTGTAAGGAAATATTGACTTTTTCTTTCAGAAATGAAGAATATTTCCGATCGATTTTCGGAAAAACAATATTTTTTATTAAATATTTGTGAATAATAAAATTTATTAAAATCAGTTTTTGTTGGCTATATTAGGTTTATAAGTTTAAATTATCAAAAAAACAAATATCTGGTTTTCTTTCGTTCAAAATCAACACTAATATTTATTGTCAGGTCGTTTTGAAAATCCAAGAACAATAAATAGGATTAAATTTCTGCTTAAAATTATTACAAGGAAAGCGTATTGTTCAAAAGTGTTTCCCAGAAATAGAGATTATAGCGTAGAGTAATAATAGCCCCTTGATAAAATAAACCATTATTTAACCAAAATATACCGACAACTTCTTGTAAACTTGGCAATAATAGTAGTTTTGAAGACTCTGTCATTAACCAAATTTGCTATACGTTTGAAACTACGCCTAAGGCTTTGTAATATATGAATATAATATATCTCTTTAAAACCTGCCAGAAAATCAATACTTCCCATTTGATGTATAGACCAGAAATCCACATTATACCGGCTTACTTTATTGTGATATTAATTTTTGGCTGTTTTAGTTATATAATAGAATTCTTTTCCGCTTTAGTGACTTAAGCAGTTTATTATACCAATAGTGATGTAATCAACTCATTCTTTTTACCACGACGAGGCGCCGTCTAAGAATTTATAAATCTTTAGTTTAAAAACTAACCTAATTTTATAAATAAATATCAATATTAATTTTTTTACTTTAATTTACCCCCCTAGATATTATAAAATTGACACAAAGTCAGGGTCTTATTAAAATTCCAGTCAAGTAATTATTTTATAATATATTATCGTTACATGTTTAGCTCTGTCTGAGCATCATCAGACCTAGTTACTTTAAAAAACAAAGAAGCATTTAAAAAATACAAAATATCGTAATTTCTTTCATCATCGATAAACGTCAAAGGATCCTCGGGACCGCATCAATTAAAAAATATTCTACCATCGTGGCTATGGCGCCAGCAAAATACCAGCACCGTAACTACGAGTTACGAGTCACACCGTTAAAATCGCACGGCCCCCGAAATACACATATCCGCGAACAGTTTCATCGGCAACCTTTCATCCCTGGCCTGACAAAATACCTTCAACGATAAGATACCGTAAACCACGAGACTGTTATTGTTCTCTAGATACCATTTGCCATTGCGCGCTCTATATTAAACGGCTGAAGAGGCCAATCGCTGTCGCTTTCTATCTCTCACAGATACCGACCCACCACTAGTTCTTTCTAAATGTGTGTTTATAAAATGTACAACAAAAAAAAAAAAACACCTACAATGTAAATGATGTTATTTTTTTACTTTTAAATGCTTTTGTATATCTTAAAGTGATGATGCTTAGATAGAGCGTAACATATATAACTTTATAATTACTTGATTAAAATTTTAATGAGACCGTGACGTTGTGTCTATTTTATTTATTTAATAGTTTCGACCTTAACTTGATGAAAATCCATAGTAAAATTATGAAAGAAAACAACACTGTTTTTTGATTTTCACTTATATTTGTCAACATGACACGTGTTTCACCGTCACAGCGGTCACATCTGAAGAAGCCGCTGTGACGGTGAAACACGTGTCATGTTGACAAATATAAGTGAAAATCAAAAAACAGTGTTGTTTTCTTTCATAATTATTTTATTTATACCTAAGCCAGGTCTCTTAGAGAAGGTTATGTTAGGCTAGAGTGGCAGACCTTTAGTTCTGACCAAACAGTCTCACGTAGTCCTATTAGGTCCGTTGTGATACCACACGTGTTCCGTAGAACCCACCTTCATCAGATTTTTGATGGTTAGTGCGGCGTACACCGCAGAAGGATTGTAACAACTCATTCAAACCAGCCACTACTATTCAGAAATCTGCTCGGTCGTCCAATTTGTAAGTTGCTTAGTTCCTCGGCTATTAAAAAATGGTTCACCCAGGGCAAAGAACCTTCTTCTTGCGAGGCCACGGTATTCACACAGAAAATGTTGAATAATTTCTTCCTTTTTCTCATCTTTTCAACTTCTGCAGAAGTCGTTAGTGGGTATTTGCATACGTTCGGCATGTCTACCGAAGAGGCAATGTCCGGTAACAACCGCAGTAATATTTATCCGACTGTGTTTTAATAGCTCTTAGAAAAAATGCATGGACAGCTTCCTCAAACCCATTCTTTTACCCACTAAAGTTCTGAAGGTGCTATTTTTTGAATTTCGGATCAAGAATTGCGCACTTTACCACGGGAATTTTTAATTTGGTCGGATTCGCTTAAAAATAAATTTAACTATACAAACTAGATATATAATATAACCAACCCTTCCTACAAATATGATAAATTGTTTCCTTTTAACCAAAATTGGGGAATTCCTTGTAAACTTGGCATTAATAGTTGAAGACCGAGCTGTCAACATAATTCGCCGATTTATTTTATGCATGAAACGACGCGCGTCCAGAACCGTGCAAAGCCGTGGCTTTCGTGTCTTAAGCTCGTAGTATTTCTTATTCTAAATCTTATTATAAATTTAAGCTCGCCACAAAATGATAAATATTAGCAGAATCCTGTCATGAGGGTGAGCTAATTGGAAACTTATGAATTATGCTCCTGCTGGGCCGCTGCAACTTTAGATGGTAAATATTTTGTTTCATTATTATTACAGTAAGTAACAGAAAGTTTGGTACTAATACTTAAAAACAATGTAGTCCCAAAAGTGCCTTTAGAATAATAAAGCCGGAGACACTTAGTCAAACACGTGGTGGGCTGGGGTAACCCTATCAAGAAACTAACTAATAGAATGTTATTTCTATAATGAATACTAATGCAGATTAAAAAAAACCTACTTGGTTGCTAGCAGGCAACTAAGAAACCACTTACACAAAATAAACCAATTTAGAAGCAAGAAGAAGCCGCTTCACTCTATGAACCACTTACCTGCAGAATACTTAGGAGGAACCCATTCGATCCAGTATTAGTAGAGTAGGGAGGGTTGGCGCCTGGCAAATAGGCTAGCAATAACTTATTTGATAAACCAAGTCTGTATTATGGTGAAGACCTTCGTGGTCATTATCCGCAATGAATACTGCACATGTCTCGGGAAGCTCACGCTAAACAAAATACGGTCAGTTGATACTTTTTAAACTGGTTATAGATAGAACTGATTAAAATAAACAAAGTCATCAAATACAATTTTTTTAAAAATCCAAAACTTAACAAGAACCCGGTTCTATGCGTGCTGATAAAGTCTGTTTATTATATGTTAATTTCTTTTCTAATGGATCATGCAGTGTACCGGTCAGTTAGTATAAATTGTTAAAACGTGAAGATGAAACATGATGAAGGTAACAAAGTTGATACCTAATATTACGTATTTACGGAGTGTGTTAATAAAGTGCGGGTTATGATTTGGCGGTATGAACATTACGCTACGTCACGGTACAGTGGCTACGTCGTACAGAATAATGGGTAGAAGATAATGGTTACAATTGTTAGGTTACACGGGACCGTACACGGTTAAAAATACGTCCAAAGGCTTCAAAGGTACCGTATCGAGGTCGTTTTTCAAATGCAATTAACAAACTTAAAACGGTTTAATACTTACTAAGAAGAGTTTATTCTCATTTCGTCAAATCCAAGTTTAGACGCCTATCGACATATCGCCGTTAAGCGTAACACGCGGCGATATCTAGTGTCGGTATTGGACACTTTTAAAGCAGTTTAATTCTCGTTTTGCCTGCTTTGTGTTCCAAATCGAGACTAAATTCATGAATACTCAATCAGCTTGCCCTTCCGTCAAGGTGTAGCTGGAATTTATCATCATATGGGCTCTTCGTTGTAGTTTAAATTCAGAATGTGAAAGACAATGAGCTTAGGGCACGGAAGCCTCGGGATATCACGTTGTCGGTCGGGCTTCACGCCCTACATAAAACACGCCGGGAAATTATGTTAACAGGCCTGTTTCTGATATTCTTGAGATACTATATTATGCCGTTAAAAGAGATACATCAATAATAGAAAAAGTTTAAGTTAATAAACATTATCTATATACAGGATGTCAACCGATTCTGGAATGCAATTTTTTTTAAATTGGTTCATCCATACAAAAGCACATCTAGAAAAGGTGAAATCGGTCCAAGTGAAATGGACAACAAATTTTTTAAAAATTTACTAGAACACAATATGGATAGAAAATAACAAAAAACTGGAAAAAAACTACTTTATTAAATTTTTGAAATGTTTGACCTGTGTTAGCAGTCTCTAAATTTTCCTAAGACTTTGTGAATTTCATCGAATCTCATTTTTAACACTAAGATTTAAATTTTTAATATTAACCGGCTTATTTTTAGTTTTATTTTCCCGTAAATAAAAGTCGAAAGTGGTTAGGTCTGGGGATCTGACCGGCCATTCAATGTTATCTCTTCTTCCATTTACTAATTTAACTGAATGATAAAAAAGTTTTGGACTTCACAACGTTTCAACTGGTGAAGAAACAACGCTACAACATCAAGCATGGAAAAAACTTTAAGAAGCCCCCTGACGAAGACGAAACTAACTACCCAAAAAAAAAGGTGTCTACCTGATCTCTTGCAAATGTGGTCAATTTTATATTGATGAGACACCAAGACCACTGAAATAAGGATCAAAGAAAAAATAAATAATGAACTAAAAGGTAGACGGAACCATCAGGTGCACCAGACCATGCCAGGATGCAAGGCCATCATATTATGCGGACAGAAGTAGAACTACTACATAAGGAACCACAGTTGAACAAGTTCAAGGAAGCTGCCAACTTACACCAGGATCCAGATTGTTATTGGATATGAAAAATATTTGGAAATCTGTGTTAAGTAAATATAATCAAACAAACACCGCGTTTCAATTAAACGTTTGACTGCACCCATCCCAGTTCAGTTCACATAGCTAGTATACTAGAGCTCTAGTTAGTGTTCACCTGAAGACGACTGGAGATACATACTACTTAAAACGTTGTCCCATTGCATTGGTTTAATTGGACATTTAAACAGGCATTTATTTTATTTATAGGATGATTAAAAGCCGACCAACAACAACACCTATCCCGATGGAATAGGATACCTGGTCAAACCCAAGCGAGGGCCACAATTGGGAAACCCTCCAAAAAGCTATCAACTGGAATTTTGTTTCTAACGCTCACCCAGCTAACACAAGTGGTCGGCCTACTAATAGGCCACTGTCACTTAAGAAAACACCTTCGTCGAATAGGAATGTACAATGGTCCCATTGAATGCAGACTTTGCGGCGAAGAGGACGAAACAGCCTCACATATCCTCGAAGCACTGACCCGAAAAAGATTCAAAATCTTCGAAGGAATCCAATGTGGGGATAACCTCCAGCATGACAAACTTGGTAGAAATTTACTGGACCTTATAAAGGAAACAAACATTTTCTAGCAAGATAGGGGAGCACAATAAGCCACTAGGCTGCAGTGCAGGAAGCTTGGGCCGAACGCCCGATCCCCGCTTTAAACCAACCAAAAGACGACCAAGTTAACTAGCCACATGGGGATTTCTTAGATGCTTTTATTTATTATTAGCAATTTCTATGACATAGCGTTCGGGTTTAGCAAAAAAACCCATGTAATTAACAATAAACACCCTGTAAAAAAACCCTTAATTAAATATACCATACTATTTTTTTTTTCTGTGTGTCCGTAAGCTTCTTCTCAATTTTTTACTGTTCCAATATATAAAGTAAAAATCCACACCCATTTCAAACATTTATTATTAATAACGATGAGGCATCCCAAACTTGTTAAAATTTTTAACGGAAAGTTCACTTTCAACTTCTAGAAACTTCTTCATGTTGGCAACTTTCTGTGAAATAGACCCTCCTTTGTTATGTGTTTCAAACTTTTATTTTTTACTCAACTCTACTTAAATGATGAAAGTTTTGGTGGTTAATAGTTTATGAGAAATCGACTAACGAATTTATAGTAATTTATCTATATGGATTGTTAGGTATGTCAGTTTAACACCTTGGTACCTTGACGATATACATTTTTATTAACTAATCAATATTGTATATCTCAAAAAATTTTAGTTTTCGAAATATTGCCAATTTAGTATTTTTATATGGTGATCTTGCAGCAGATTTTAAGTTCAGTTGCTCCTAGTTGGCTATGACGGCATTGAAGCTGTCACTTGCCATTTGACAATAATAAATAACCATGCCGGGACGCTTAAATTGTACAGAGTCATAGCCAACTAGGAGTAACTGAACTTAAAATCCGCTGCAAGATCGCCATATAAAAATACTAAATTGGCAATATTTCGAAAACTAAAAATTTTGAGATATACAACCTTACACAAACTTACCCTTATTTTTAATGCTAAATAAGAAATAATTATAAAATTTGGGTGTTTCCATTTGAAAATCTAGACTTTTTGCAGTTTTTTCAATTTCATTTTTAATCTTATTTTTAGAAACCCTGTATTAATAGTGATCAAACTATTATAAATAATCTATTAAAGCAGGTCCTTTGTAACAAGGAATCCCACTTAAAGTAAATAAATAAGGCTTCTTTATAGAATAAATTGATAATTATTCTAAGGCTTGCAAACGTCATTTTTGACATAAAAATTCAAATATATCAAAAACGTTTAGACATAGGTATAGGACATGGTATACAAAATCTGCCTAGAATCTTGCGTAGAATGCAAAAATTTAATATTATATAGGGTGTCCCATTTAAAATAAGCAAGTGGACACTTACTTTCGGTATAACCACCATTATGAAAATATTTTAGCCCGGTCGCTCCCATCAGCATCAGCATACTGTGAAATTATCAAAATTTTCCTATGCATAGTTTTCTATATATAGATCGATTCGGTTCCCGGTGGGACACCCTCTATAGCGAAGAAAATTAACTAAACTTAGTGCTTATAACTGTTACAAAGACATTTCAGTACAATTTACAATATTAATACCTAGTAAAGCATTTTGTCACATAACTTTTATTTCCACAGGGACACGTTTACAAAGTTTTGAGCCCAATTTAACAACTTAAAAGAAGATAGACTCGACGATTTATTATTAATACCGGAAAGCAAGTGAAACCCGCTGAAAATTTTAACGGAAGTTTACTTTTCTCTGTCAATAAGTTTCCCTGTTTGCAAACTTCCAATAAAGCAGGGGGAAGTTGAGCCAAACAGGATGTCTTGTATTTTGGGCTCTATAACTTCTTAATTAAACATACGATAATGACTTACTTCTTTATTTTACCGATATGTTTCTATTTTATACAAAGTTTATAATATGTCACAGTTAGAATATGCTTTAAAGTTAGAGAGGTTTTTATATTTTAGAGCAACTGTTTTTAATATAAAAATTAAAGGTTTAGTTTAGTTAGAAGACACAGTAGCGTATTTAGAGGGGGGAGGGGGGGGGGCTGTCTAGGAGCCTAGGAGCTCGGGTTAAAAAGTCTAATTGTAACCTAATTTTTCATCCCACGCTTGGACTCTTAATTTAAATTTTTAAATAATGTATTCTTGGCTTAGATTACAAAGGTCTTGTAGGAAACGTTTAGTGTTTAAACTTTTCCTTCTAAAAGTCCTGTTTTATATAGAAATTAAGGTTTTAAACGCACGTCGTTTTAGTTATTGATTTATAATGGAATTTTGTAGGAAAACGTGTAAAAAGAATAATAAAGTAGTAGAGTTTAGTGTCCGTATAAGTAAATAGAAAAGAAGGTTTTTTTAGCGGCAGGCGGTCAAAGTAGTGCATCTATCTTTTGCATTGAGTACACAGGGACGCCAAATGCAATGGGTTCCCTGGGGCACAGGTAGACAATAATAGGCTGTTTCGTTCTTATTAGAACTCATCAGAAAGACATAACCTGTAAGCGACCCCCCAGTACAGCGAGACTATGCTTTCAAGGCATTTTTAAGAAATAAAAACGCGATGAAAACCCAGTAACGCCATCTATAGGAATCAACTCAATGCAAAAGATAGTCGAAAGCAACAATAAACTAAATACGTTAGGCCAACACACCAGTATAGGCAACATTTATCGCATCTCCATATCTCGCTGTTCTGGAGGTCGCTTACAGGTTATGGCTTTCTGATGACTTCACATAAGAACGAAACAGCCTGTCGTTGTCTACCTGTCCCCAGGGAACCCATTGCATTTGGCGTCCCTGTGTACTCAATGCAAAAGATAGATGCACTACGTTGCCCACCTGCCGCTAAAAAAAACCTTCTTTTCAAAAAGAATAATAATTTTTTATAGTATTTTTCTATTATATACTTATCTGTTCCGTTTTCCATTTTTAAAGCTTTTTTAAATCAACAAAAATATAACTCAATGCAATAAAATATTTTTATAATAAAAATAAAAAACAATTAGGTATTTTAAAAGAGAAAAATTAAAGTAAAAATTTTAATTGAAATAATTTTATGAAAGAAGTATGATAATTTAAAATAAAAAATATAGTGCGGGAAGAAACGAGAATGTTTTATTATAAATATACAAAACGGCACTTAAGAAGGAGTATTTCAAAACTGAAGCAGTTGCAACAAAAACTGCTCTTAGATTTACACTCCTAAAATACATGATTTCTGAAAAAAATCATCAATTTTGGCGCGCTGAGTCGATTCATATTCATATTCTTCACAAATACAAAAAATGGGTTTTTTTAATAAAGAGCCAGCCAGGAATATTAAAAAAAAAAGTAAAAAAACACTTACAAAAACAAATTTAATCAAACCATGCAGAGGGGGAGAGAAAATAATTTAATTTTTGAAATTTTATTTTAAAAATTTTAAACGAACTTTGGGCGTGGCCCCACAAATTTTTCGCCTGCGCGGCGCTTTTCCGCCTTCTTGACTAGGTATAATATCATGAAATACATGTAATCCCGACTGTCCCTTTCTTCAGAAAAAAAATGTCCTACTTACGCCCACTAAGCCTCTCCCCCCCGAGCATTTTTTGGCTACGCCACTGAGAAGATATATGTATGTTATTTAAGTACAATATTTCCTATTGCAGAGTATTGTTGTATCATCAGCATACATAGTAAATTTACAACTTATAAAATAAATATTGATGGAAAAGATTAAAAATAATAAAAGACTTCTGATTTTTTACCATTTAACAATAACATTTGATATTTTTTAGACAAATAACTTAAGCCACCTTTATGAGCATCCTTAGGGAAGGCAAGGAGGTAGTCGCTCCCCTACATTTGTTCCTGGAGAAGGTCATGGATATACAGCAACGAAAAACTTTCTTTAAAAGGTCATTTTTGATAAGAGGAGAGGTTTTGGGAACGGTGGCGATGAATTTTCTTTTAGACGTTACTTTTGTTAGAAGAAGTTTTTAAAACGATTTTTGTCGAAGACACCTTTAATTAGAGATTGCCCAGCAAAAAAAGAGAAACTGCAACAGTAGATGTAATATATTTTGTAGAACTTATTAATAGGCTGTTTTCCAATTCTCCGATAGATATTATAGATAGGCTACAGGCTGTATGTGTAGAAGCAAGATATTACACTGGTAATCCGTTTTGGCGAATTCTCCCCTAGATCTAAACTTTTGTGTTGAAATTACAACTTTTACTGATTCTTTTCAAGTATCTAAAGCTTGAAGTTCGGAATCTTTTACTTTATTATTTAGGTGATAAGTTGCTGATATTTATTAAAAAACAGTTTCGGGAAAATCAATTTCACACAAAAGATAATTAAGCTGTTTTGAAAAATATATAGGATTTTTAACTTTGTTATCTTGAATAAAAAGGGCACGTCACCGCAGAAATAAAGATGGAAAAAAACCTTGAGAAAGGATGGACGAGTGGATTCCCATGCAATATAATGTCCAGCGTATCCAATTTCCAGGGGTTGGTTGGTTTAAGGCGGGGGTTGGGCGTTCGGTCCAAGCTTCTTGCACTGCAGCCTAGTGGCTTATTGTGCTCCCCTATCTTGCTAGAAAAGGTTTGTTCCTTTTATAAGGTCCAGAAAATTCCTACCAAGTTTATCATGTGGGAGGTTATCCCCTCATTGGATATCTCCGAAGATTTTGAGTCTTCCTCGTGTCAGTGCTTCGCAGTTATATATGATATGTGAGGCGGTTTCGTCCTCATCGCCGCAAAGCCTGCATTCAATGGGACCATTGTAAATTCCTACTCTTCGGCGTAGGTGTTTTCTTCAGCAGTGGCCTGTTAGTAGGCCGACCACTTGTTTTAGCTGGGTGCGCGTTAGAGGCATCATTCCAGTTGATAACTTTTTGGAGAGTTTCCCAATTGTGGCCCTCGCTTGGGTATGACCAGGTATCCTGTTTCATCGGGATAGGTGTTGTTGTTGTGCCCACCTCTCTGATGTTGCTCTGGTTGCCTGTTTTAATATGCCAAGGGCGGGTTTAGGGCCCCTGAGTTTTTGAGATGATGCGGCTCTAGCCAGTTCATCGGCCTTTTCGTTGCCTGCTATCCCAGAGTGGCCGGGAACCCATAGGAGTTCTACCTTGTTGTTCCTTGCGGCCAGGTCTTTCAGGTTGTTTAGGCACTCCAGTGTGATCCTCGATTTGAGTCGATTGGAGTTCAGGGCCTTGAGGGCAGCTTGGCTGTCTGACAGAATGTATTGGTCGTGGTAGCCCAATTCCCAGGGGAGTAGTTATTTCAAATTTCTTGCTTCTTAACTCTCTGATATGGGAATGAAGATGATATACAGGCAATTGAATGACAAATTTATTCTGCTATTACTTTTTTTAAACTTTAAAAAAATATTATTATCTAATAATCAAAAAATTTAATTTGGTCTGAACGCTCCAAAATTTGATATGTGAGATTGTGGTTCTTTATAGCCCGAATTATAATAAACCAAAGCAAATTATTAATTTATTTTCTTCAACAATAGAAAGATGAAATTTATGTGGACTTAGGAAAATTATTTTCATGTAGGAAAAAAGATTGGAGTAAAAGATATAGGTCAATGAAAATCCTAAAAATAAATATAAATTTAAAAAATAAGCAAAGACAATTCATCATTATGAGACAGTAATATCGCCATTATATTTTGAGGGTAGGAGGGTTTAAAAATCGGTTAAAAAAAATCTAGGTCCGTATTTAAAAAAGCAAAGTTGGTGATGGCCGCTTGGAGACCAAATGGCGGATCTTTAGTTTAGTAACGTCATTTTGTAGAGGAGAAAAAGTGGCAACGACAAAGTCATTTATTTTTAAATAGCTAGTCGAATGAGCTCAGAAAAAAAAACGATTTTGCAATATTTCGTTTTTTTTTTCGAATAAAATCGGAATTATTCGGAATTTGAAAACTTTTAAAGCGGCATTTTAACCAGCACCGAATTGCACAACTTTGCCCCCATTTAACCGTTTCTCTAACAACTATGGTTTCCTAGATGCCAATGCTGGTATGTCGAATTTGTAACACCCTGTATAAGGTACTCGCCGTCGATTATCACTTTTATGGCGCCGCGACGCCTGAGCGATTACTAATTTTTACTGTATTTAATAGAGACCGACTATACCTACTAAAATCCTGTGATACAGGGTGATTCCTAAGTTGATACTTCTTTTTTACGTGTATATAAAGACATTAAAACAACAGTTTCAATTACCTTTTTTCAAAAACTCAAAAATAAGGTACTTACATTCATTTATTACACTATGGCTTAAATACGGTTCCGCCTAACTTGCCCGTTGAATAACAAATAAGAAAACTTCTCGGCTTAGGATGAGCTCGCAAGGGAAAGCGTTCTGCGTATAATCTCGAAGCAGCAGCCGCACTTTAACCGTAAATAAGCACCATATCTACTAATTCATTGTTTTCAAATTTTACCATTTCACCAATTTAAAATTAACTTGCTTCAGAAAACCACACCGCAGCGGATTGCCAAATAACTGAGCACCGACCCGTAAATTGCATGACTAATAAGAGATAAAAACAAACAACATAAAGTATAGCAGGTTACGTTTTGATAACCAGGCCCGCACTGAGATTTTTTGCGTCTGTATCTCGCCTATTTTTAAGTTTTTTTGAAAATGTTGTTTATTTTAATGCCTTCTATACAGAGCTAAAAAAGAAGTATCAACTTAGGAATCACTCTGTATAAATTAGTTATGCCAATTCGTTTTTTAGATATAACTATTGCAAATTTTAACTGAATTATCCTGTGTGTGTTATAAGTTATTTCCCCACCCTGTATTCAAGAATTTATTTTTCCCGAAATCTTTTTCCACAATTTCAACGCAGTGATGTCACTTCTGAAAAATGATATCCGTAAAAACTTTTACCGGTTGTACCCTCGTAAAGTGGCATAATGGGAGCTTTATAAGACAAACTTTTCAGCGAGCCAGTAATTTAGTAAGAATATTAATATTTGATGCCCAAGTTGATGCCCAACTCCGCTCGGGTTTTGTAACGTGTTGTTTGTATGTAATTATGGCAAGTTACGGTTTTATTTAATTTTATGCTGGGGTGTTTTCCATTAAAGTTTATGTTTTAGTAGCTAACAAAAGGGCTTAGTGTGCATTTATATAAATTTGGGCTTAATAACAAAGCGGTTGGAGGAAATACATGATGCAAAAAGCTATTTTGGGACTAGCCGGGGCTTAAAATTAAAGGAGAGAGGAAAGTATCGACGGTACTTTTGGATTTCTTCTTTTTGTACACCAGGCGCGGCTCGTGAGATGTTTACAGGAGAGCAAATTTTAATGGCAGTAATCTAACAACCAAGTAGTTAAGTGCATAGTTTAGCCAAAGAATAATTATCCTTATTATTATATCCTATCCTATCCTTCCTGGAAGAAATCTTGGCTTGGGGTGACAGTAACCAAGTCGAATTTAATGCTAAGAAAACCCAGGCAGCAGTCTTCTCCAAAAAGGTTAACATTGCAGAACTGGATATAGTCATGGCAGGACACGCAATTTCCCTGGCACCGTCTATTAATTTGCTGGGGGTCAATCTGGGAGGTAATATGTCTTGGCATGATCACGTTGCCGCAATTGCCAAGGCAGCGGCACAGAAACTTGGTGTACTTTTCTGCACCAAAAGGTTGTACACACCTCATCAACTTTTGACACTCTACAAAGCCCAGATTCGACCATCATTAGAATATTGCTCTCATGTCTGGAGCTCTGCACCCAAGCACACCCTTCGGCTACTGAATTTCATTCAAAGGAGAGCCGTTTGTCTGATCGGCGACCCCGAGCTGACCAAGACCCTCGATAGCCTGGAGCATCGAAGACACGTTGGTGATTTGGCTCTCTTTTACAGATATTTCCATGGCAGGTGTTTGACTGACATTGCCCACTTGATTCCACCTAGAGCAATGCAAAACAGAAATACACGGCGAACCACTGCCGCTCATCCATATGTTGTTCAGCTTAGTACTCCTCGAACTTCATTGTTCAAGAATTCTTTCATCTGGAGAACGTCATCTTTGTGGAATGATCTTCCTGAGGTCGTGTTTCCCAATGAATACAATCTTCAACGTTTCAAGACCAACGTTAATCGCTTTCTTCGCACACACACCGCTCCCAGAGCGCCTTAAAGGATTTTTCCTACAGTGCAGGTGTTTTATCATAAAAAAAAATCCTAGACCTTCCTCAACTTCACTTAGTGATAAAAGGAGAGGCAAGAATGGAACTCTATAGACTGCAGAGTTCGACGCCGCTCTTAAGCAGGCAGAGAACTTGCAAGGAAAGGCTCAGAAAATACATTCATTGGCCCAAAATTGGATCATAGAGCGATGGATCAGAAGTGAACACAAAATCCACTGGAGCAACAGACAGAGATTACACCACATCAAAAGCTTCATTGGGGATCCAGATCCAGGACTTACGAAACAGTTGCTTCAAATAAAAAGAAACCCGCTGAGAACCATTACAGGGATTCTGACAGTGCACATGGCTGTCAAGAACTATCTGCACAGGATGCAACTGTACAATGGAGACCTTGACTGCAGATCATGCGGACAATACATGGAAATTGTACAGCACATAGTCTGCCATTGCGAGTCATTGGATCGGAAGAGGCAACAAATACTCGGGCAACCAAAACTGGAACCAGAGGACATTCTTACCCTCTCCCCAGTTAAGCTACATAAACTAGTGCAAAGAACTGGGATCACGGAGTGGGTGTAACAACCAAATAGGCTAAACACAATGGGCCAAACCTGGCCTAAGTTCATCCGGCGCACGGATGAGCCCTCGAAAAAAAAAAGTAATTTAAAACATGTTTTTTTTATTATAGTTGTAGGTAAATTTTGTGCGAGTCTTGATATTTTAAGGTTGGTTTAATTTTAATTTTTTTAACTTAGAACATGATACATAACATCGCCTTACATCACGGATCAATGGTAAAGTTTCTCGTTTGTTATAGTACTGCAAAATATAATTTTTTTTTTGAAATTTGTTTCCATATCAGGATTTACGGATTTAAGTTTTTATTTATTAAAAAATACTACAAAATTTTTTGTTCATGTAACCTTTATACTATTAACGGAGGATATATATTAAAAAACTTTACCCACAATTCCTCAATATGGCTTAATACTTTTGATTACTAACTTTTAACTCCAACTTTAAGTTTTTTTCAGACAAAAAATAAAAGTTGAGAGAGTACAGCGCATTTATAACTAATAATCCCGCACATTTGGTTGCCACAAACCGCTCTGGCGGTATTTTTTGCTCAAGTTCAGCAATATGGTGCCATTTTATAAATTGTGCTCATAAAAACTTTCACCGGTCGTTTTACCCTCATAAAGTGCCGTAATGCAGGCTCCATAAGACAAAGTTTTTAGCGGGACAGTAATTTACTAAAGACATTAATATTTTTGCGAGGATTTCGTACTGGCTTACGTCCTTGTAATTACAGTTGTAAGTAATTTTAAACTATGAAATTTTGCGACAAAATTTTTATTACAGGGGCTTAGTTGATAAGATGTGCTGGTATGGTAGCACCACGTACTTTTTATAATTTAGAATAAAAGTTTAGCCTTTGACAGGGGCGGTTCTAGACCCAAAATATTGGGGGGGCACCACATTGGCGTAACCAGAAAATATGCTCGAGGGAGGGGGGAGGCTGGGGGGCGTAAGTAGGACATTTTTTTTTCTGAAGAGAGGGATGGTCGGGTCTATACGTATTCCATGGTATTGTATCTAGCGAAGAAGGCGAAAAAGCGCCGCAGGCGAAAAATTTTCGGGGCCACGCCCAAAGTTCGTTTAAAATTCACCTAACTACTATCAAATTTCGAAAATTAAATTATTGCCTCTCCCCCTATGCATGCTTGAATTAAATTTGTTTTTGCAAATGTATTTTTTTGATATCCCTAGAGCTCTTTATTAAAAAAAACGGTTTTTTTTAATTACGAAAAATATAAATATTGGTGTCAATCCAAAATTTTAACATAAGACGTATGTATGACTCTAACCAGCGTTTTCCGGGCTCAGTTTTTCATGATTAAAAAAAAAGTAAATATCGCTCACCACGCCAATATTGATGATTTTTTCAGAAATCATGTATTTTAGGAGCGTAGATCTAAGAGCAGTTTTTGATGCAAATGCTTAGATTTGAAATTACTCCTTCTTAAGTGCCGTATATTATTCTTATTTTATCCCGCACTATTTTTTTTATTATAAATTATCACACTTCTTCCATAAAAAATGTTTCAATTGAAATGTATACCTTAATTTTTCTCTTAAGAAATAAATACCTAATTGTTTTTGTTGTAAAAATATTTTATTGCATTGGGTTATATTTTTGTTGATTTAAAATAGCTCTAAAAAATGGAAAACGGAACAGACAAGTATATAATAGAAAAATTCTATAAAATATTCTTTTTACTCGTTTTCCTTTAAAATTGCATCAAAAATCAATAACTAAAACGATATGCGTGTGAAACCTTAATCTCGATATAAAACAGGACTTTTAGAAGGAAAAGTTTAAAAGCTAAACGTTTCCTACAAGACCTTTGTAATCTAAGCCAAGAATACATTATTTAAAGATTTAAAGTAAGAGTCCATGCGTGAGATAAAAATGCAGCCCGACAGCCCCCCTTATATACGCCACTGGGCGGAGCCACAATTTTTGGTAGCCTTCGCAAGCAAATAACGCGACAGCCCAAAATTTTTTAGGATCATGCTCAAATTGTATCAAATTATGTAAATAATAAAGCACCCGGAATTTTTTTTATACGTGGCATGAATTTTATAGTTTTTTTCAGAAATGTTGGGGGGTCCTGGGCCCCCCCAGGCCCCCCCGTAGAACCGCCTCTGGCCTTTGAGATAGTAGGTAATAAATATATATATTTAAAATATACAAACTTTAAAATCTTTAAAAAATAACGTGATATACAAAATACAGGGTATGTCAGTAAGGTGTCTGTCTTAGATAGCACCTAAACTATCAAAGATAGGGAAAAAAGTCTAATACAAAAGTTAAAGGGTTTTTTAGGATACATAATTTAAAAATATTTTTTAGTCTACAGGGAGGTCCTAAAAAGTGGTACTGAATAATAAAAAAGAAAATTAAATGGGACACCCAGTATATTATTTTAGAATATGATTTAATGGAATAAGGACTTTGCAACCCTATTAAAATTTTTGAAGTGAAATGCAACGTTGCCAAGTAATTAATTTTTTTCCGAAATTTTAGTAATTTTAAGGGTATCGTTAAAAAATCATAGCAACCTGTGGATTAACCCTAGGCAAATATAATTTACGTTGTAAGAGCTTTAAGGTACGATATATTGATCTATAATAATGTTTTTTAAATCTCTTATACAGAGCGTTCATTACAAGTTGGACAACTCGATAGTTTTAAAAATGCTTTATTTCAATTTTTTTAAATGAGACCACTCTAATTTTTTTAGGCAGAAGAATTTATCTTTCGAAAACTTTACTTTTTTGTTAAACATGATTGTCATATATCTAAATATCATAGTTTGTGAAATATTTTAGGATTTGTCTTAAATCAGGGTAAAAAAGGAAAGTTCTAATTAAATAATTTAGTCAAGATTGCTTTGGAACAAAAAATAAATAATTTTCTTTGTCACAGCTGTCATTACAAAATTATTTCGCTAACATTTTGTGCTTTATTACTGTTTAAATTTTAGTTTCCCGAACTAACTTTATCGAAATAAAAAAATAGAAGTTATGAATAGTTAGTTCAGGAAACTAAAATTTAAACACCAGGCCCGCATTTAGATTTTTTACTTCTGTATCTCTCCTATTTTTAAGTTTTTTGAAAATATTGTCTATTTTAATGCCTTCTATACACAGCTAAAAAAAGTATCAACTTAGGAATCCCCCTGTATATTATGATTTAAATTTAGTTAAGAGAGGGGTGAAGGGGATGAAAATTACCTGCTAAGAAGAAACTCGCAAGACGTTCTTCACATCTCTATTTTTAGAGCTCAAAATAAACAAAATATCAATTTTTTAGGGTTCAGGGCGAGGGCGATACCCCTTTGCCCCCCTAGAAATCCATTGGTCATCTCTACTTACTTAATATTCGCGATAGGGTTGTATAAGATTAAAATATCCACATTAACAATGTGTTTAATGAGAATCTTTAAACATCACTTCTTGTTTAACCTAAGCATCGATCAGAATCAAATAAATATAAAAATAAACGAGAAAACTTTGTCGCAAAGAGAAAAAGATCGTATCTAGTTCGGATGGAGTTGGAAAACTGAAAAACTTTTCAAGTAGAAATATATTTACTGGAAAATTTTTTTACAAGTTTTGCCGCTCTTGTGTATAAATAATAAATCTGCAATAAATTTTTTTTTAAATCAAGTTTAAATTCTTTTCCTAAGAATATAAAGTAATAGTATCTATAAAATGAGCTTTTTATTATAATATAATTTCATCTTCATATATTCAGCATTACCATCCCGAACTGAAACCTATAAAAAATATATCTCAATAATAAAAATCTTAGTAGAGTATCACAAACGGTTTCTAGAAACAATTAAAACACGCCGCGAACGCAGCACGTTTAAAAACGTAATAAAACAGCTATACGTTATCCCATTAAACACGTAATAAGACAAAGACAATTTAGGAACAGGAAACCAAACTTGAGACCTCAGTCAGATTGGGGCGTATTGTTCACGAGCGAATTTTGCATGTCGATAATTTAATTTTACGTTAGGGTAAACACATACCTTTAAGTAATATTTAACAAAACTCTAAAACACACTCCACCTGTAATAAATTACTCCACAATTTTTCAACCAGCAACAAAGTTATTGTTTCAAAATAAAGTGGCAACGTCATCAAGGAAAACGAGTGTAAGATAGAAGACCTTAATCTCTCTTTATCACGGCTCCTTCATCTCATGCACACTGCACTAATTCACAGCCTCCTCCGACACTCTATGTCCAAACAAAAGAGCATCAAGCGTGGCTGCTAAGATTTATGACGCGACTGAGATTTAGCAGTATATTCTCGGCATATTCCATGTTTATATAAACATGAAACAGTTGGTATGTTTGCTATTTAATTTGTGATAAATATCTTTTAAGTGCTAATAACTATGGTTGATTATTATGGAAAAATTAATTGTTCCACTCCCACAGGGATATTTACTGTTTCCTTTAGACGAATGTGACGGGATAAATGTGCTATCCCAGTTCTGAAACGACAAATTTTCATGATCTATAATGATAAACAGTGTTGCAACCTTTAAAAATAATATTTCCCTATTTTCAAAGAAAAATCCCATGAATGCACAAAATATTGAAAAAGTATTATTTTAAGCAGATCATAACCACAATTGGTCCTAAAGAATATCCCACGGATACAACACTTTACGTAAAAACTTCATCAACAAGTGCGTGTTGTGCCAGAGAATATGCTCTATGGCTTTAACCCTTTAAACTATTTGCAATTTCATTTCTTTCATCAGATCCTATAGCCTTACTGATGAATCACGTCCAGACTAGGTTATGTTAGGTTAGAGTGGCAGACCTTTGGTTTTGACCAAACAGTCTTACGTAGTCCTATTAGGTTCGTTGTGATACCACACGTGTTCCGTAGAACCCATCTTTATCAGATCTCTGATGGGGTACACCACAGAAGGATTTTAACAATTTATTCAAACCAGCCACTACTATTCAGCAACCTGCTCAGCCGCATCCAGGGATGAATCTGACAAAATAAAAGGAACTCTGCTTCTGTCAAAAATATTATACCTAAAAAAACAAACCTTCAAAGGCTTCTCTTGACAACAACATCATCAAAATAATCTTCTTCTTTTACCCTTTAACAAATTGTTTCAAAATAAAGTAGTCGAGTCATCGTCGGAGAGAACGTGTGTAACATATTATGCTTTAATCTCTCTTTATCAAGACGCCTGAGCCTCATGCACACTGCACTACTAATTCACAGCCTACTCCGACACTTCGTGTCCAAACAAAAGAGCATCGAGCGTGGCTGCTAAGATTTATCGCGCGGATGAGATTTAGGGATGTGTGTTCGGCGACTAAACAAGGAACCATTTTGTTTTCTTTTATCATTTGTTTTTTATTTAATCTATATTTTGTCTTATAGCTCTGAGAAAATATATAATTTACCACATAAAACATTATTCTCTGATGACATAACTTGACGTTTATGTGATTGGTTGCAATTTAAGATTAATACTTACCATTATATAAAAGTTTGTCTAGCAAATAACTTGACCAGACTGATCACTCGTAACTCGAACTTTGCATTCAATCCCACATTATTAAATTAACCTTTTTGATATTTTTTCGATTTCGACTGGAATTCGGTTTATACGCAGGTGTCCGGTAAATTGCATCCTCACTAATAAATTTTTATCAGACCTACGTCATTTATACTGACTGTTCTAAAATTGGTTGTATTTGAGCAGGCACAATTAAATTTAAGGATGGGTGATTTTAAAACTACATCACAACTTACCCTTACATATAAAGTTTTCATTGTTTTAGAGTAAAATTGGGCAGCCAAATATTGCCATGCTTACCTGAAACAAATAAAATAAATCTAAGAATAATATTTATTCAAAAACATGTATATTTTTTATTGTGTAGTAGATTTCTATAAAAATAAAGTATTTACATCAGTCTACTAAAAATTATTTTATTATTGACATAAAACGAATCCTGGACAAACGAAACATAATTCTAATAAACTTCCAAAGGGATTTAGGAGAAGAATTTATAAAAAACTTTTTCAAAAAAATCTAAAACAATTTAATACTTATTTCACTTAAAACAAATCATGTTTTTATAATTTAAAATACTTTTTTTCAGTAACGAAATTCCAGAAAATTAGAACAAAAGGCAATACATGCCTTTGCAAATTAAAAATTAGCCTTTTCCATCAAATTTAATGACATTGTATTATTTCTAGCCATCACGCAATACTCAATTAGCAAAAGGGGAAAAGCAAATTATAAACAAAAGAAACATATTCTATGAGTAGCAAAACCTACTCCGATGAATATGCATCGGCTAAAAGGAATAAGAAAATATAATAAATTCAAAAAATAATATTTTTATTAGCTCGTTAAAAATTATGAATGACAATTTGTCTTCAAACGACTTTATGCATGCAAATATTTATATTTATCACGCGACTATCCAGTAAATATAAACAAAATAACCACTTGTAATTTTTTACCTTTTGTTAGCGTTTGTATGAGAAGCTACAGAAATATTTCTTTTTAAACATGGTCCCATTATTTTCTTTAATGTTGTGAGTTCTTTTCAGTATTATGGCTACGTGGCATGTTTGCTAATGCACTGATGTAGATTTAAACTAGGTTTAGATTTAAACAGTTCATTTCTAATTGCTCCACATACTATGTAGTTCTTTTATTAACTTGTTGACAGTATTTGGGTGGTGTACTGGAGGTTGGTATCTAAGGAAGGACGCGTCGTATTTTAAAACTAATAAAACCATGTTGTAGAACATGAAAAACGGCTATTAAAAAAGTTTTTCGGATCTCTCCGAAGGCATTCGGAATATCTACAATTTTCTTTTACCAAATTGTTAAGCCCCAATATATACAGCTTTCAGCAAATTTAACCATCTTTTCATCTATTACCGATTTCGAGATCCCATTGCAGTGACCTATTTAAGAGGGGAGGGCTGCCGGGCTGTAGCTCCCCCCATCTCCCCCCCCTCCTCCCTCCCCGAGCCTAGGAGCTTGGGTCTAAAAGTTTAATTGCAACCTAATTTTTTATCTCCCGTTTAATTGAAATATTTAAATAATGTATTCTTGGCTTAGATTACAAAGGTCTTGTTGGAAACGTTTAGTTTTTAAACTTTTCCTTCTATAAGTCCTTTTGCATTTTGATGCAATTTTAAAGGAAAACGAGTAAAAAGAATAATATTTTATAGTATTTTTCTATTATATACTTGTCTGTTCCATTTTCCTTTTTTTAGAGCTATTTTTAATCAACAAAAATATAACCCATGCAATAAAATAGTTTTACAACAAAAACAAAAAACAATTAGGTATTTATTTTTAAAGAGAAAAATTAAAGTAAAAATTTTAATAGAAACATTTTTCATGGACGAAATCTGATCATTTATAATAAAAAAAATAGTGCGGGAAGAAACGAAAATGGTTTATTATGAATATACAAAACGACATTTAAGATGGAGTACTTCAAAACTTAAGCATTTGCACCAAAAACTGCTCTTAGATCTACGCTCCTAAAATACATGATTTCTAAAAAAAAAACATTAATTTAGGCGTGGTGAGCAATATTTAGTTTATTTTTAATCATGAAAAACTGAGCCGAAAAACGCGGGTTAGAGTTATACATTCCACCAATGTTAAAATTTTGGATTGACACCAGTATTCATATTTTTCACAAATAGGAATATCAAAAAAAAAAGGAAAAAAACATTTACAAAAACAAATTTAATCCAACAATGCAGAGAGGGAGAGGTAATAATTTGATTTTCTAAATTTGATAGTAGTTAGGTGAATTTTAAACGAACTTTGGGCGGGGCTCTGAAAATTTCTCGCCTACGCCGCTTTTCCGCCTTCTTCACTATAGGTACCATATCATAAAATACATGTAGTCCCGATTGTCCCTTTCCCTAAAAAAAACAATGTCCTACTTACCCCACTAAACTCCCCTCCCGAGTATATTTTCTGGCTACGACACTGTCCCCTTATATGCACACGAGTTTGTAGCACTCTGTATAACCAAATCCAATTTACAAAAAGAAATAAAAAAATGACGTAAAGTTTAACTAATGTCTCTGTCACGAACATATCGAGAAGAAAAGTTTAAAAATGCTAGAACAGTAGTTTCTGATAATTTTAAAAAGGTTAATCCCACTTCTGATGTCCCAATCAATATAATGGTTCCAGTATTAAGTTGCGGGAAAAGATAATCTAAAGAAACTCAATTATATTAGTGTTACATTCAAGGTATAATTTACCCCATTCGTTTAACTTCACCCTCGCTTAAAAGTTTCTTGGGGCACTTCCTTGCGAGAGATTTAGAACTTCCATCAAAGTTTGGTCATTGAAATCGAATAGAGAATAGAGTAAAACTATACACTTTGAGATGTGAATGCAATTACCTTTATTCATATTGCAATTGAAATTTTGCACACGGTGCAAACAGAGCCAACCGTGTGGGTCTCTTTATGCAAATAATAATTGTAGGTTGTAATCTAAAGTATAAAATAAATTACAAAAAAAAGTATAATTTAAAATAGTATATTACATAACAAGTGATGAAAGTTATATATTTCAAACGAGAAGATATTTAGCACGAGGCGTTAGCCGAGTGCGGAAATTCTCCGAGTTTTAGAATAATCACTTTCACACGAGTAATGTACACTATTTTTCCTACGACTACAAAGAATTATTAAAAAAGCCTTTGATTTGTAAAAAAAATATTTCAACACTAGTGTTAAAAAAAATATATCAACACTAGTGTTGAAATTAGCATACTTAGAATTATGTTCCACTTAATATCTGGTTTCATAGTTTGTCAATAGGCTTTTTCTTTATTTGTAGTTTAACTTTTTTATTTTTTCATATTTTATAAGTATATCAGAGGAAGAACTAATCCTGGATTGATTTCTAAATTAACCAGAATGAAAAATTTTAAATTTAATTAAGAAAAGATGCATTAAACATAAATTTAAAAAATCCACCCAACAAGGAAGATTTCACTTCAAAATAATTCTATAAATTATATAATTTTTTTATAAAAAAAATCAAATACTCCTGATGGGATTTGAAACTGTGACCTTATGATCTGTAGGCTAGAGCTCTATTCTCTACGCTATCGATACCAATAAAGATTTGTAATGATGTGAATCAATCGATAAATACATGATAAATAAGTTTAACACTTTACAATTACTGATTTCTAAAATTGTTATTTTTAATAAATAGGGGGTCTGTCAAATTGGTACCATATGTTTAAATTAAATAGTGTGCCTTGTATTTCAAAGCTAGTGTGGAAATATTTTTTTTAACACGCGTGTGATAATCGGCGCTTCCGAGCCAAGTTAACCGTGCTTTTTTTCTCATTTTCATAGGTGGTCGTAGGAAAACAAAAAACCACTAAAGCCAAAGAAATCTTTTTAATACATACCTTAAGTTTGACTGTGATGTACATAACATTGGCAGAAATAATTTTCTCACAATCATACTGGCCCGGTTACCTAAGTTTTTAATTTACCAATGAGTCCCCTTTGATTGTGAGTAAATTATGCCTATCAATGTCATATATGTCACAGTAAACTTGCTGGTTAGTTAATTGTGGTTAAATAATAAAGTAAATAACATTTCTTTAATACAGTGTATAAATCAGCTTTAGCGATAGAGCTGTTTTAGGCTATTACTAATTATTTATGTCTTTATTTCGAAATTTTGGACACCAAACTTTTTATTTTACTTAATACTTAATTCAACAATAAAAATTTACCACCCATACGACCTACACGTTATTTGTTTTCGTAAACTAGTTCAAATTTTGAATGGCCATTTAAGATAAAATTAATTTCATTCACCTGTCGAATTGTATAGTTTTAGTCTATTCTGTGTTCGATTTCAACGACCAAACTTTGATCGAACTTGGGAAACTTTGGATAGGAAATACTACAGTTAAAGTTTTAACTGGTGAAACTTAGGACAAATTAAAGATAAATTAAACTGTTTGAAGTGCATTTTTGTAATTGAATTTCTTTAAGTAAGTAACGTCTGTAAGTATCCTTTAAAAGATGGTCGTTTTGGTGTTTAAGATGCCTTAAAGTTATATTTTTCATTTAAAAGAAAATAATTTAACTATTTTAAAGAATGATACATAGGAAATAAGAAAATAAACCCAAAAATACATCTACTATAATAGTCTATTTCAGAAAGGTGTAGAGTAATAAAAGCTCATTAGGTATGCAAAGGGGGTACAGAGAGACCCAACGAATATTTAAGGAACTTTCATAATTTGACATTGATTTCATTGCAAAATTCTTTATTTTCATGAAGTGCAGGTAGTACCATCCGGGTTTGGGTCAATTTATGGGTTATGCCTATTTTTATTTATTCACAAACACTAAAAATGGTGCGACAAAGGCATTGCATTATATACATAGTATTGGGTACACTTATTTTTTATTAAACATTACAAAAAAAACACAAAATACAAGAAATACATTATACCGACATTAAATTATAAAAAATCATAATCATCTGTGTCATCCGAGGAACTGCAATTTTCTCTTGACGTTATAATTAACGGGTCGACGGTCCGATCGATCAGGTGGTCAAGATCCCACATTTTCTCCTCTTCTTTAATGACATGATGGACTGCTTTTCGCCAGTTCTCTGGTGTCCCTTCCTTAACGGCTTGTTCAAACAGTAGCTTAACGTCTTTCATTTTAAATGTCGTGTTGTGTCTTGCTACAAATCCTTTCACTTGCGCCTATATAAGTTCTATAGGATTTAGTTCGCAATGATATGGCGGTGTGCGCAGTACAGTTACACTATGTTTTTCAGCTATATCTTCCTCGGCATAATTCATAAAACGATTTTTGTGTAAGATTGCTATTGCTAATAGTTCCTTCTTCATCAAATTATATTCTTTTTTTTTGGTAAGTTATAATAAATAATTTAATGCTCAAAATTTACCTGCGCCTAAGGCCGATACCGAAATTGAGCCGAACTGGACGGAATTTCCCATTTTATTACTCTACAGTCAACGCCTTTCTGAAAAAGACTATAGCAACAGATTTAGCAGCAGAAATTATTAAAACCAGCTGGAAGAGCTTTTGATAGGTTAGTTGCTGTTAGAAACCACCTAAACCGTAAATAATAATTAATTTACAACTCTTAATTTGTAAACGAAAAAGCAATTTAACTTAATATTTTCTTAACTTTTGCCGCGGCGAATAAGTGAATTAAAAAAGCTATTATTTCTATGTAGAAAAATAGAAATTCATAATTTACTTCGGATTCTTTTAACTTAACTACGTCAAAGGTGAAAAGTGGAGAGTTTTTATTAATTTCTCATTAGTCTACTTTAGAAAGTCAACAACAATGCACCCGGTAAAAGTCTATTAAAAAAGTAATTACGTTTTTATTTTACACAGTGCGGTATGAACTATGTAGAGTGTTTTTTTTCGAAAAATTAAGTTCGTATTTAAAGGTGCGATGCCAAATATAGTAAACAATGTAAAATGTAGGCGGTTTATTTTAATTATGAAAAGTTTTAAAATTAACTGTATGTAATGAAATTAGAAATGTTTTAAAACCACATTTATACAGTTTCTGTAAATGAAATTCTCAGCTTATGAAGTACGTTTAAAAAGTGGTTGAGTTTGCAAAATATAAAGTCCGCAGTTTTCCAACCGATGAGTTTGGTAAGTATAAAAATTCAATATTTATTTCTGATTAAAATTTTTTTTTCAGTCGTTCGAATTTATCTTTTTACTTCTTCGTTCGTTGTCAGGGCCATTCCCGAGGGGACCTACAGTTTAACGTGGGTTCCGAACTACGATCCTCAGTCATGCGACACTCTCCTTCCTCCGAAAGGCTAACTCTCGGTTTCTTGCGCCATTGCATGACCTACCGAGTGTGTACCTTCTTCCGCACCCCACGAGACATCCGATCTCACCCGTAAATTGGTCACCAAGATCCCCAGGTTTAACGCCTCTGGACTATTTTCTATGGGGTGCTCTTGAATCAAGTACTGACCCGCCAACTTAACGTGAGTATAGACTCTTTTAACACAAGAGATACAATAAGCCGTTCTACTGCAGTATAGTGATAATATGTCAACCCGATAGAATATAACCTAAAATTTTCAGTATAGTAGGCCCTTATTGTAAAATATCATGTAACAGCACTAGTAAGTATCACCGTACAGCCATATCGAAAAGGTTTTCGTGAATTTATGTTTTAAAGATATTTGGCCGCTCCCGGCTCTGAATTTAAATCGTATGTTTAACTTGAAATTGCTAAGATGTTAGTAAGATTTATATTTTTTGTAGGTTTTTTATGTAAAGTGCCGCGCTTCGTATTTCAGATGAGCTAGATATATAGAAACAGCGAGTAAAATAAAACGCTTTTAAATTTAATGTTTTGAAATTTTAAAAATGTATGAGAATTAATTTATTTTAGCGGTTCTTGAACTGTTGTTCTTAAACTTATTTCTTGTAGTAAAAAACGTCTTTGTAAGTGGCGTATTGTTTTTTTTTGGAGGGGGGGCTCGGCCTAGAAGCTCGGGGTCTATTTGGGGCTGCCAGGCTGCAGCCCATCTCCCCTCCCCGGACCCAGAAGCTCGGGGTCCAATAGTCTAATTGCAAACTAATTTTTCGTCTAATACTTACCTTTTACTAATATTTTATATTCGGCCTCATGCCGCTACATTTTTACAAAGTTTAAAAATTCACTATTATCAATAGTCAGGTTTGCTACGTCTGGCAACAATTCGATCGTCATAGAGGCACTAACAATTAAGCTCTAGCTGTCCGCCAAGCCGGCTATGTACCGTACTCGAGTTGCACCGTTAGTTTATTGAAAATGACGTTTCTACTTACTCGCTTGAACGCCAACAAACAAAAAAGCAAAAACATTACAGGTAGATGACGTATAAGCTGTTTGATGTCGGCAACCTTTATTAAAGAGTTTTCAATGGTTCCTTCTATACTAACTGCATTTAGCTTGCCTTGAAAGTTGTTTCTATAAAATTCGGTTAATTCGGTGGATAAATAAGTAGATAATATATTGATTTTTAACAATTATTAACTAACCAGCGACTTTGATTGTGACATTAATGACATTGGCTGGCATTTTCTCAAAAACAAAGTTGCCTAATCAGTAAATCAAGAATTAAGCTAGCCGGACCACCTTGGTTGTAAGAAAACTATTTCGGCTAATATAATTTATGCCACAGTCAAAGTCGCTGGTTAGTTAATTATCTTTATGCAACCCGACATTATTATATTATGTATGAAAATTACAATATGGTTTTATTTTTAACTTAAAACCGCGCACACGAAAAAAACTTATTTATATAGAAAATATGAGACCATTCTTAATATACAGGGTGATTCCTAAGTTAATACTTCTTTTTTAGCTGTGTATAGATGGCATTAAAATTTTTAAATACCATTTTTCAAAAAATTCAAAAATACAGTACTTACATTCATTTATTACACTACGAATCAAATACTGTTCTGCCTAACTTGTCAGTTAAATAATACTAAGGAAACTTCTGGGTGTAGAATGAGCCCGCAAGGGAAAGCGTTCTGCGTACAATCTCGAGGCAGCAGCCGCACTTTGACGACACTCACCGGAAATTAGCACCATATCTACTAGTTCATTGTTTTCAAATTTTACCAGTTTTATGTATCACCAATTTAAAATTAACTTGCTTCAGAAAAACAAACCGCAGTGGATTGCTCAACACTATCCGTATGACTAATACTATAAAGACATAAGAAAAAAAACAGAAATTATAGCAGGCTATGTTTTGATAACCACGCCCGCATTAAGATTGTTTACTTCTCTATCTCGCCTATTTTTTAGTTTTTTAAAAAAAGGTTTTTGAAAAAGTTCTTTATTTTATTGCCTTCTATACACAGCTAAAAAAGAAGTATAAACTAACTAATCACCCTGTATAGAAAATATGAGCCCATACTTAAGATATTTTCTGGCTACGCTACTGACAGTGGTGTACATTTGTTAAATGACTTTTAAAAGCAAGAAGTTTCCTGTATAATACAATTAATATGTAAATATGTATCTCAAAGTTTTTCCATTTACAATAATTTTAAAATTTAGAATATCAACACCGCTAATTTAAAATAAACAACGCCCCACGTCCGGTCTAACCCGTTTTTACCCTTTTGATAAACAGGAAAGATAAAGAGAAATGGCCTACTTTGCTTTTTGGGAATGGCATAATTATGGTAATATTTCACTTGGACTTTGTTTCCGCCAAATCATTAAATAAGACAATATATGTAATTATTTTACCTGACGGTATGTAATAACGTTTCCTGTTATTTATATTTGGGCAGAAAAGGCGACCTACTTCTATTAAGGGCACTTCATCACCTACCTGTCCTCAGGATATAAAAATTCAGTTTTTGACGATATTCCTGTTCTAAAATTAAAATAAACAATTTAAGAAAGCATGAAAAATAAATTTTCAAACCACCTGAAAGTGCCTTATACTATAACGTTGTATTTTATCTAACACTGTTAGATAATAAAATACAAATCTGATTGCATGGTTCTACCAAGACATGAAAACTTTACATTGGTAGAATGTCACCACCTGCAGATCGGTTTCGAACTCTTTTGTTCTCGTCAGTACAGGGTAGGTATTCGTACCATACCAAGTGAAAGATTTAAAACCTAATGCATATAATATTAACCTTCTTCGGTCGTATATATATGATGGCGCTAACGTATAATAAATAAAGTTAAACTACAAATAAAGGAGAAGCATATTGACAAACTATAAGCCAGATATATTATGTAAGTGGAACATAATCCTTAGTATGCTAATTTTAATACTAGTGTTGAAATATTTTTTTCACAAAATAAAGGCTTTTTAATAATTCTTTGTGGCCGTAGGAAAAATAGTGTACATTACTCGTATGAAAGTGATTATTCTAAAACTCGGAGAATTTCACATTTTCTCGTTTGAAAAGTATCACTTTCCTCACTTATTATGTAAAATACTATTCTTTTTTCCAATGATTGGCAATTAGTATCCGAGTGGATTGATGGCGTACAAATTTTAAATTTTTATTTTAGAACAGAAATATCTTTAAAAAAACGAAATTCCTGTGTCGTGTCATATCTAGGTGAGCTTGATGACTTTATGTTTATCATTATGATAAGCACTAATTTAAAATCTTCAATAAATGATAATACATAGGAGCAACTACACCACATTAAGCAATAATACAAAATTTATCTCCAATATTCCCTTTACCCTTTTAAACTAACCTTTCTCGCAAAATAAACCTTGTAAACTGTAGAATTATCGGCACAGTTATTATAAAGCGGTGTTTGTTCTCCTTACGATTATGTAGGCGCAATTTATGAGGCACTTACCAGCCCCCATAGATCCTAATAAACATAATTATCGTAACCCATTACCAGTCGCGTATTATTGTACAAAGACAGCGGTTGGCATTGTATGATTTAATCCATGTATTAATTAACTTAATGTATAGATCTCGTGGTCAGACCAAAAAATAATGTCAAAGAGTGCATATTAACATTTTTAATTGACAATTTCCCTAATAACACACAGGCCTGCGAAAAATGATTAACATACTATTTTTGTTTGATAGCTGGAATGTATAAAATTTTTTTTTTAAGAAAAATACCAGATGCCCTGTGAATACCGCGATAGTGGTGAGTTACTGGCATTTCACTGTGGCGATTCGAGTTCGATTCTCGGAGTGGGCATACGCACAATTAAAAAAATATGTCCAAATTTTAGTAGGTCAGTGGCGACTCGCGGTCTTAAAAAATGGTGAAGAGCTTGGTTAAGTGCGGGTACTTAAACAAGCATTGACTAAAAACCCGTGTAACAAAACGTCTCTCTTATCCTCATCTGTCCAAGGACTGAATGTAGTTTTCAACAAATTACAAACTATGTAATTAATTGGGTTCATTTTTAAAACACACAACTAAGTAGGTACGTACACTACTGAATTAACTGAAAAATAAAAACAAAACCTTTTAATCACACAGTAAATCACGTAAAAACGATATCTATAACCGTAAGTTTCGCGAAACCTCAAAATAAATACCGTCAAAATGCATGAGTTTATAATTATTGTCCATCGGAATTAACCGTGGCCCTATAATGCATTTCCACAATCGGGTTAAATTAATATTATTAATTCGAACATAATTATTTTTTAAGGACTAAAATGGTAGCTATATTGGTACATTCATATTTAATATTGTCGAAAAAACTTTCCTCCTTTTATTTTTTTTGGTAAAGAGCCCTTTCACCTACTTCACGCAGGGCAAAGTGTAAAATGTATCATCTCTGAATTCACCCCATTCACGCCGGTAACCAGGCCGCATGAGATCGGACATCTCGTGGGGCGCGGAAGAATGTTCACACTCCCCAATCGGTACGTCATACAATGACAATAAAGTGATTGTCAATAGCATTCGGGGGGTGTCGCATGACTGAGGATCGTGGTTCGGAACCCACGTAGGTTCGAAAATCAGGCACTTGAGGAAGAAATTCAGTTGTGCGTACGATGTAAAAATTGATTGTTGTGATGTTGTGAAATGCGGGAAAAGTTTTAATCATGTTGCTTACCACCAAAAAAACTTTAAACTTACTGATTAGTATGCAGTGTTGATACTTGTTTCTAAAATATTTACTTTCTAATTAAAAAATTCGGCTCCCCCGTCACTCTATAAAAGAATCGTGATATTTAAACATAGCTTACAAAAAAGATGTACATACCTACTATAAAAGGAAAAAATTACACTTATTAAAAAACTTGTTTAATCGTTCCGGAAAGGTAGCTTAACAAATTTAATTTAAACCGAAATTTCCTCTAAAACTTTTCCTGGCCTTTTTATAAACATCCCCGTTTCTATACGAGAAGTGAAGACTGTGTATTTCACTTTGTATTATTTTTCTCTACATTCTTTTGAAGGGAAATATCTTTAGGGTAGTTTAAATTATTAAATATTCGCCGTATCTGCGCCATTATTCTTCCTGTAAAAATAGAACTTGAGAATGTTAAGAAAATATGACAAACAACCTGAAAATTTGAGAAAGAAAACATTTTAAAATTGTTTAATATAGTCATAAGGCAGGTTGGAATCCTTATTATATCAAAGGTGCGAACAAAAAAAAAATTATAATCTGGGAGACATTGTCATAAGGAAGTTATACAGGGTGTTCCTTAGTGACGTGCTAATATTTTAGGGTGTGATTATTCAAGTCATTTTATGTTCATATAAACATGTGTCCTAAACGGCTTACATTTTTTGCTACAGGGTGTTGAATTATTTTTTTTAATGCGTTTTTTGTAATATCTCCGAAAGTACTTTAGATAATATTTTCAATTTTGGCATGTGTTAATAGGACATAAAACCACATGTCTTAGTTATAAAAGTTATTTTTTTGTCCCACCAGTGGCGTCCCTGCAAACATTTCCTCTGATATTTTTTAGAAAGAAAGTGGTACGCCACTGACATTTTTCCATGTAGATATCATTTCTGATTAGCCTGGTTACTTCTGCATAAAAATGGCATCTTGCATTTTTCTCCTCAGGCACACCGTTTTTACTATTTATTATTATTACCATTGATAATACAAAATTTTGTTTTATAAAAATTGTTGGAAATGACCACCTTCATTTAATAGGCATGCTTCCACCGGTCTAATTTAATTTAATTGGCGCTCCGTGCCACATCTTACTGGTGTGTCCCACCAAGTGCTGCCTTAAGTAGCTTCGAGATCCCTTTTCTTTTCGTCGGATCCTAGCTCTACTGATGAGTCATGATATGACGAAACGCGTCTAGAGATGGATCTGGCGAAATGAAAAGGAAAATCTTCGTCTTTAATTTAATTATTTTAGTTAAGAACGGCGTGCCTAAGGAGAAAAACGCAGGAGATCATTTTTATGCAGAATTGACCAGGCTAATCAGAAATAATATCCACAATGAAAAATGTCAATGGCATACCACTTTTTTTCTAAAAAATATCAGAGGAAATGTTTGCAGGGACGCCACTGGTGGAACAAAAAAATAACTTTTATAACTAAGACATGTGGTTTTATGTCCTATTAACACATGCCAAAATTGAAAATATTATCTAAAGTACTTTCGGAGATATTACAAAAAACGTATTAAAAAAAATAATTCATCACCCTGGAGCAAAAAATTTAAGCCATTTAGAACATATGTTTATATGAACTTTTCTTCATAAAATGACTTTAGGAATCACACCCTAAAATATTAGCACATCATTAAGGAACACCCTATATATGAGACATTTAGGCTGTTAGAATAAGGATGGTAAACCTTGCCTGTGTCCTTGGACATCAGGAAGTTCAAAGCAATAAAGCGGCAGACGATCTAACCAGACTTCGAGTTGGAAACGGCCATAGAAATAACAAAGAAATAAGTTAAATCTGCATTTAAAAAATGGGCCGAACGCGCTCAGTGGAACAATGGCAAATAACTCGTGAAACTAGGTGCAAGTGAATTTTATACAGAAGTCGATGTATCCTAAAACTTTTAATAAGGACCTTGACGGGACACTACAAGCTAAAAATGTAGGTTCGTAGCTGGAATCGGGATTCAGAAGGACCCAATCTGCACTGGTGTTTCGAGGATCATTACATCTTTTGGGTGCTTGCCTTAGGTCTCAGGTACTAGGCAACTAAGCTGATAATGATTGTTAGATACATTCTATCATTTGATTGGAAGAGCGTAGCCTCGACCCAAACAACACTGGTAAAGCTGCGATCCCGAGCTAGTGACGTATCGAGGCTGTCTTTGTATCTACATCCTGCGTAGTATGCTGATGTTGCTATGGTTAATAAAAACAACCGGATGAAATTTACTAATATAGAAGCTAACAAAAACTCATTTTCATTTAAACTCGCAACTTAAAATTGTTTATTAAAAAGTTTTAGGTGAAGCAACAAACAAGTGCAGTTATAAGCCTTATATTTTATCTTAATTAGCACCTTTTAATGCCAAGTTTATTTGGAATTAAAAGTTTACTGCTTTTTGCTGAAAATAAAGCACTACTTTAATATTAAAAAAATAATTAGTAATGCTACATAAATAGCTACTGAAAACATTGTTGATTCTTTAAAACGGAATACTTGATATGTTTGTTATTATAATTTTACCTTAAATTTGACTAAACACTAATTGAATCTCACTACTTTATATATAATAAAAGAGGCACTTAAACTGCAGAGAGGAAAAAATATATAATATAACCTAAAATAAGGGCAAGGGCCTGTCGACATATTAAACACCGGTTCCCGCAGATCACCGAAGTTAAGGGGTGTCGAGCGCGGTTAGTACTTGGGCGGGTGACCGCTTGGGAACACGGCGTGCTCTTGCCTCAGGGAAGAGTGTAAAATGAATCGACACCTAGCCATCCTATTCACGCCGGACAGGCCGGATGAGATCGGATATCTCGTAGGATGAAGGTGCCGTTTCACACTCCCCAGTCGGTAGATCACATTTGTGGTCGATGACCGGTTCAAGATGGCCTACGTAGTCGGCGAACCGTAAAAAAAAAAAAAAATAAATAAATAACCTAAAATAATATAATTGCTTATTTAGTAAATATCATACAGTATCCACTTTTCCTTTTAGTTTCAAAACTTTGATTCAAAATAAATTACTTTGATCTACTTAATACGAAACTTCACCAAGATGGATGTGGTTATTTACTTCTCAACGGCATATTTTTCCATAAAAGTAATTTATTATAATAATTACTAAACAAGAAGTAATTAATCTTGCCGGAGTGATATAGAGAATCCTAACCTAAAGGTCAACCTCACTGGCCATATATTAGTTTAATTAATACGACATGATGTCGGTCCTCTAGGTCCAGCCGTGGTGTTGTCGGTATGACATGTACTAAACTAATAAATTATCACGATGTATTTTGTTATTATTCGACCTTTAATTCTAGTTGTTAATAGAAACTACATGTTCTTCTCTGACTATCATAGAAATTATATATATTATTATTACTTGTTTAATTATTCTAATAAAACTTCTCCAGGGACAGCGGAACTTTTCTGTCTAGTATTCTCTCAAAATAGATCAGGACACTTTCTACTGGACGTCATCGGAAGTAAGGTCACGATGACTCAAAACTTTTAGATATACGGAAAGAGTCAAGTATGGAGACATGATTATTTGATATAGACCTCCGTGGCTATGGGGATCTGAGATACCATTCTATAATGTCATATCAGAAAGAAGTAAGAAAGTTAGTTAAATTTACAATGGACAAAAAGTATACCACGACTGTTATACATACTCTGAAAAAACAGCTTAGGATAAAACATTTAGTATAGGATCCCACGTCAGATTGTCGACTGGTATGGGAATGTCAAGAGGAACTTAAGGCCCTGGCAAAAGTAAATAAAGTCATACTGCAGTGGGTATCAGGATACGAAGACATTACTGGAAATGAAAAAGCCGATAAACTTGCACGGAAAGGCTCAGAAAATATATTCATTTGTACGAGATGAGATGGATCTGGAGTGAACACAAAATCTACTAGAGCAACAGACAGGGATTATACCACAGCAACAGCTTCATTGGGGATCCAGACCCAAGACTTACGAGACAGTTGCTTCAAACGAACAGGAATCAGCTTAGAACCATTACAGGAATTCTGACAGGACACATGGCTGTCAAGAACCATCTGCACAGAAGGCAACAGTACATTGGAGACCTTGACTACAGATCATGCGGACACGACAGGGAAACTGTACAGGACATAGTTGTACTTGGCCTAAGTGAATCCGGCGCATGGAAGGGCCCTCGAAAAAAAAATATGGTCGCCATTGATCCTGTCTAGCTTATATTACCCAAAAGCAAAATGGTGTCGACGAAAACGGGTCTCACTTAGCTACTTGTCTTTTGACAAACCTTCTCCACTACACCACTTACTATTCTAGCTTCCAACTTATAAATTGAACAAATGACATACCACTATAGCCGAATTCACTCTCCATCATCATTTCAGAAATAATTACTTTTTGTTTAATTATAATGAAGCACTTTAGCGGTAAGACTGGCAGGATTAGAATCTTGGAAAGCAAATAACCGCATCTATCTTTGCACCTTGCTCGCCTGCAGGAAGGATATAGTCGGGTTAAGCGAGATTTAAGCCTCGTTTCGCGGATCGCCTCATTATTACTGGTTTAAATTACTTGTCTCTTGTAGACTTAAATAAAATACCGTGTCGCTGGAGAGAAGTGTTCTCTACAATAATTCGTATTTTCAATGGAAAACGGTGAAGATTAAATGGTATTTTAAAAACTGTTTTATATGCAATGAGGACCACAAAATTTCTGCTTATTTAACCACTCAGGAAAAACTTATTTATACGGCCAACATATGAGCAACATTAAAAGTTTTTAGTCATCGTCAACAGTATAATCCCCTTCATCGATAACTCATATTTGAACAATAATTGATTTTCCTTTTTTTGACTGTGGCATCTGTGCAATATGTTGCCATCATTTAGTCCAAGCGTATTTTTTGAATCGTTTAAGTAAATAACAAAAAAAATCATTATTTTTACAAAGAGAATTTCCAAATTTACTGTAAAAAATAAAGTAATGGGCAGCTGGGGAATTTCTTGCAACATCGTTGCGTTTCTCATGTCCTACCACTGGCACACTATCCTATCCGATAGCAGAATACCTAAAATGCAGCGAGGCGATTAAGACGTGATATTATGGGTAACGAGGATAGACGGTTGCCACCACAACATTGAGTTTCTCATGCTGTGTATTGATTCGGTGGACTATAGGCCTTTTTACATTGGGTGCAATTGCAAGAAAAAATTGCCTGAAAGCTTGGTCGACGTTTTAAACAGCTGATGCAGGTTTTAAATGGGAAAATATACATCAGCTGATTAACACGTCGTCGAAGCGCATGCTTCCAGGCCATTTTTCTGACAATTGCACCCAATGTAAAAAGGCCTTATGACCAAAGGTATTTCCGGGCCGGGAGTTTTTAAAAAAAAAAACGTAATCATCAACTGGTTAAATGTTTTCTATTGACCGCATTAGCAAAAATTAGGTAGCCGTGGTAAGGGGTATTACTCCGGCATTGCTATGGTTACTTATTTGTTTTCAGGCTGTACCTAACTAAGTCTTTAAGCTGGTTCTCCGAATGCCGGTTCTGGACCAATGAATGTATTTTCTGAGCCTTTTTTTGCAAATTTATGGGTTTTTTTATTTCCTGTAATACCCTCGTATCCTGATACCCACTGAAGTATTACTTTGTTTACTTTTGTCAGGGCCTCAAGTTCCTCTTGACATTCCCATACCAGTCTTGAAATTACCATGTGGCATATTAGCGATCTAAGGGGCTGCTTCACTGTCATACTGCCATATCTCGGAAACTACTGGGCATAGAAATTCATGAAAAATAAATAATAACTAAAGTGGCCATGAGAAAATCCTGGAAATAATTTTTAAGTTCCGCATTTTGCCGCAAGAGGGCGTAACTGAGAAGTAAATTTAAAAATTTTACATTTTTCCAAAAATCCCACATTAAGGTATATCTTTGATAACACCATTAAAAAGCTTGAATAATTATCCATCATTTTGGTCCTATGCTCATTGGCGTACCGACTTTAATAAGAGGGGGGGAAGCTGTTGAAAGTGTAATCATTTAAATCGCTGTAACTTATAAACGACTTATCCGATTTTAGCAAACTAAAGACTGTTTGGAAGAGAAATATATGCACTTTCACCAATCGTAATTAGTTGTCCATAATAGTTCTCAAAAACAATGCTAGAGGGCGTAATTTGCAATAATAACCCATTTTTTGATTTTACTCCGAAAAAATAAATCATACGGTATAATTATAATACAATAATCGAAAAGTAGATGAAATTTGCTAGAAAAAATATTAATACCGCAGCTCGATATCTCCGTTCGTTTCAGCGTTATCGCCAATAGAATAATTTTTAAAACTTTAAATGACGAAGCAAGTGGGACGCCACAGACATTTTTCCATGCGGATATGATTTCTGATTAGCCTGGTCAATTCTGCATAAAAATGGTCTCTTGTGTTTTTCTCCTCAGGCACACCGTTCCTAATTAAAATAATTAAACGGGCGCAAGCATGCCTATTAAATAAAGGTGGTCATTTCCAACAATTTTTATAAAACAAAATTTTTCATTATGAATGTTAATAATAATAAATAGTAGAGCTAATTTAATTTAATTATTTTAATTAAGAACGTTGTGCCCGAGGAGAAAAACGTAAGAGACCATTTTTATGCAGAATTGACCAGGCTAATCAGAAATAATATCCGCATGGAAAAATATCAGTGGCGTCCCACTCGCTTCTTCATTTAAAGTTTTAAAAATTATTCTATTGGCGATAACGCTGAAATGAATGGAGATATCGGGCTGCGGGTTTTAATATTTTTTCTAGCAAATTTTATCTACTTTTTGATTATGGTATCAGAATTATACCATATGATTTATTTTTTCAGAGTAAAATCAAAAAATGTATTATCATTACAAATTGCGCCCTCTAGCATTTTTTTTGAGAACTATTATGGACAACTAAATACGATTGGTGAAAGTACATACATTTGTCTTCCAAACAGTCTTTAGTTTGCTAAAATCGGATAAGTCGTTTACAAGTTACAGCGATTTAAATGATTACACTTTCAACAGCTTCCCCCCTCTTATTAAAGTCGGTACGCCAATGAGCATAGGACCAAAATGATGGATAATTGTCCAAGCTTTTTAATGGTGTTATCAAAGATATACCTTAATGTTGGATTTTCAGAGATATGTAAAATTTTAAAATTTACTTCTCAATTACACCCTTTTGCGGCAAAATGTGGAACTTAAAAATTATTTCCAGGATTTTCTCATGGCCACTTTAGTTATCACTTTTTTTTTCCTGAATTTCTATGCCCAGTAGCTTAACTGATCATGCTGTATATGGATCCGCTTATTGAGGTAAGACCTCATATTGTTTTCGTACGCACATTGCAGTAAGGCGTAGACTTCTGCTTAGAACACTGTGAGAGACTTTCCAGAGAGAAAAACGCAATTTTCTCTAGTCTTACTCCGTGTATTCCCACTCCGGTACCCTCAAAAATTATCCGTTTTAAGTACAACTCTATTTGTTATCGAAAACTCTCTTCTACCCCCAAAACGATGTAATATTTCACGAAAATTTCACGATATTACCTGATAAATGTCAGGCAAGATTCGCCCAATTTGAGTAATGCTCTTTTTTACGTGTTGATACCAACTTTTAAACCGTAAGCTAACTTTTTATTTTAGGAACAAAAGTTTTACTTATTGATTCCTAAGAGTGGTATAATATTACATGACTAAATTTGCATTTTTACTTTGTTCGGTTTCATGTTACTTTTCGCTTTTTGATTTATTACTATTACATTTCTATTACTGTATAATGAAGTGGAGTGAAAAAAATCTTTTCTCCTTTCTGAATTTTAATAGTACTAAAAAGTTGTCTTGTGGTCTTCTAATTTCATTGGTCTATTATTTTCTGAGATTAAAAAAAAATTTTGAGGTTACCAGTGGCGTAGCCAGAAAATATGCTCGGGGGGGGGGGGGGGGGGGGCTCAGTAGGACATTTTTTTTGTGGAGAAAGGGACAATCGGCACTACATACAATTTTTTTCCAATTTATAAGCGGAATTTCGAAGTTATTAATTTTTTACAAAGTCCCCGACATTTTTTGGAATATGTCATATAGTGGATACGTAAGCTATAGGTATAGTCTAACACCCCTTAAAATATGGTGAAGTATTAACTTTTATTTCGGATGTAATTGCAATTTTTTTCCAATTTATAAGCGGAATTTCGAAGTTATTAATTTTTTACAAAGTCCCCGACATTTTCTGGAATATGTCATATGGTGGATACGTAAGCTATAGGTATAGTCTAACGCCCCTTAAAATATGGTGGCGTCTAAACTTTTATTTCGGATTTAAATGCAATTTTTTTCCAATTTATAAGCGGAATTTCGAAGTTATTAATTTTTTCGTTGCTGTGATAAATCGTTTCCAAATATATAGGCGCAATTGACAATTTGACGCTAAATTCGTGGCTAGGTTTTACGGTAAAAAAACTGTTGCTGCTAATTTTCGTTGCTTTCTTCACACACATAAATTTCGAAGTTATTAATTTTTTACAAAATCCCCGACGTTTTCTGGAATATGTCATATAGTGGATACGTAAGCTATAGGTATAGTCTAAGATCCCTTAAAATATGGTGGCGTCTAAACTTTTATTTCGGATGTAAATGCAATTTTTTTCCAATTTATAAGCGGAATTTCGAAGTTATTAATTTTTTACAAAGTCCCCGACATTTTCTGGAATATGTCATATGGTGGATACGTAAGCTATAGGTATAGTCTAACGCCCCTTAAAATATGGTGGCGTCTAAACTTTTATTTCGGATGTAATTGCAATTTTTTTCCAATTTATAAGCGGAATTTCGAAGTTATTAATTTTTTACAAAGTCCCCGACATTTTCTGGAATATGTCATATGGTGGATACGTAAGCTATAGGTATAGTCTAACGCCCCTTAAAATATGGTGGCGTCTAAACTTTTATTTCGGATTTAAATGCAATTTTTTTCCAATTTATAAGCGGAATTTCGAAGTTATTAATTTTTTCGTTGCTGTGATAAATCGTTTCCAAATATATAGGCGCAATTGACAATTTGACGCTAAATTCGTGGCTAGGTTTTACGGTAAAAAAACTGTTGCTGCTAATTTTCGTTGCTTTCTTCACACACATAAATTTCGAAGTTATTAATTTTTTACAAAATCCCCGACGTTTTCTGGAATATGTCATATAGTGGATACGTAAGCTATAGGTATAGTCTAAGATCCCTTAAAATATGGTGGCGTCTAAACTTTTATTTCGGATGTAAATGCAATTTTTTTCCAATTTATAGGTGGAATTTCGAAGTTATTAATTTTTTCGTTGCTGTGATAAATCGTTGCCAAATATTATATAGGCGCATTTGACAATTTGACGCTAAATTCGTGGCTGGGTTTTACGGAAAAAAAACCGTTGGCGCTAATTTTCGTTGCTTTCTGCACACACATGAATTTCGAAGTTATTAATTTTTTCGTTGCGGTGATAAATCGTTGCCAAATATTATATAGGCGCATTTGACAATTTGACGCTAAATTCGTGGCTAGGTTTTACGGAAAAAAAACCGTTGGCGCTAATTTTCGTTGCTTTCTGCACACACATGAATTTCGAAGTTATTAATTTTTTCGTTGCTGTGATAAATCGTTGCCAAATATTATATAGACGCATTTGACAATTTGACGCTAAATTCATGGCTGGGTTTTACGGAAAAAAAACCGTTGGCGCTAATTTTCGTTGCTTTCTGCACACACATGAATTTCGAAGTTATTAATTTTTTCGTTGCTGTGATAAATCGTTGCCAAATATTATATAGGCGCATTTGACAATTTGACGCTAAATTCGTGGCTGGGTTTTACGGAAAAAAAACCGTTGGCGCTAATTTTCGTTGCTTTCTGCACACACATGAATTTCGAAGTTATTAATTTTTTCGTTGCGGTGATAAATCGTTGCCAAATATTATATAGGCGCATTTGACAATTTGACGCTAAATTCGTGGCTAGGTTTTACGGAAAAAAAACCGTTGGCGCTAATTTTCGTTGCTTTCTGCACACACATGAATTTCGAAGTTATTAATTTTTTCGTTGCTGTGATAAATCGTTGCCAAATATTATATAGGCGCATTTGACAATTTGACGCTAAATTCGTGGCTGGGTTTTACGGAAAAAAAACCGTTGGCGCTAATTTTCGTTGCTTTCTGCACACACATGAATTTCGAAGTTATTAATTTTTTCGTTGCTGTGATAAATCGTTGCCAAATATTATATAGGCGCATTTGACAATTTGACGCTAAATTCGTGGCTGGGTTTTACGGAAAAAAAACCGTTGGCGCTAATTTTCGTTGCTTTCTGCACACACATGAATTTCGAAGTTATTAATTTTTACGTTGCTGTGATAAATCGTTGCCAAATATTATATAGGCGCATTTGACAATTTGACGCTAAATTCGTGGCTGGGTTTTACGAAAAAAAACCGTTGCCGCTAATTTTCGTTGCTTTCTGCACACACATGAATTTCGAAGTTATTAATTTTTTCGTTGCTGTGATAAATCGTTGCCAAATATTATATAGGCGCATTTGACAATTTGACGCTAAATTCGTGGCTGGGTTTTACGGAAAAAAAACCGTTGGCGCTAATTTTCGTTGCTTTCTGCACACACATGAATTTCGAAGTTATTCATTTTTTCGTTGCTGTGATAAATCGTAGCCAAATAATATATAGGCGCATTTGACAATTTGACGCTAAATTCGTGGCTGGGTTTTACGGAAAAAAAAACCGTTGGCGCTAATTTTCGTTGCTTTCTTCACACACATGAATTTCGAAGTTATTAGTTTTTTACAAAGTCCCCGACATTTTCTGGAATATGTCATATAGTGGATACGTAAGCTATAGGCATAGTCTAACATCCCTTAAAATATGGTGGTGTCTAAAGTCTTATTTCGGATGTAATTGCAATTTTTTCCAATTTATAAGCGGAATTTCGAATTTATTAATTTTTTACAAAGTCCCCGACATTTTCTGGAATATGTCATATAGTGGATACGTAAGCTATAGGTATAGTCTAACATCCCTTAAAATATGGTGGCGTCTAAACTTTTATTTCGGATGTAAATGCAATTTTTTTCCAATTTATAAGCGGAATTTCGAAGTTATTAATTTCTTCGTTGCGGTGATAAATCGTTGCCAAATATTATATCGGCGCATTTGACAATTTGACGCTAAATTCGTGGCTGGGTTTTACGGAAAAAAAAACCGTTGGCGCTAATTTTCGTTGCTTTCTGCACACACATGAATTTCGAAGTTATTCATTTTTTCGTTGCTGTGATAAATCGTTGCCAAATAATATATAGGCGCATTTGACAATTTGACGCTAAATACTATTCTCCTTAAGGATTCGGACCCAAAATGTAGGTGTACGATTTTTAAAATATCTTAAAATGATGATTTAAGTTTTAACACTTTTAACCCTATTACCACCCCTTTAACACAAATTACAGTTTTAGTATAATAGAAACACACCCCACCCCAATGCATAAACATTTTATAATGGTTAATTTTTAAATAAAATATATTTAAAAAAAAATTATCTCCGCCAATGGATGTTCAGAAGATTTCGGAATTTTAGCTGCTAACTTTTGACTGCCAACTTCACACCGGTTAAAATCCTTATTGTTTCATTAAAAGTACAATTTTTTTGGGGGGGTCTTATAATGTATCAAATATCATTACATTTCGCATCAATTTTTCCGTTTCTTCAATCAAAGATAAAGATGATTATCAATAACTTTTGTTATTATATTTTTCCCACTATATATAATAAATATGAAATAAACAAATTAAAATTTCCATTTCCCACTATGCAAAATTAAATCCCACAAGGCTCTGGCAAAACAAATAACTTGTAAATTTATTGTAATTGCGTTCTGTATTACACGTGGCGTAATATACGAATTACAGTTTATCCTGAAAACACAAGCTGAAAAAACATCATGATGAAGTCGACATGTACTCAGAACAAAACATATTTTTTAAAATTGTGTACATAATTTTATTAATTATTAATTAATTAATTCAGAGCTGAAAAACATAGTGTAACTGTGCTGCGCAGACCGTCATATCATTGCGAACTAAATCCTATAGAACTTATATGAGCGCAAGTGAAAGGATTTGTAGCAAGACACAACACGACATTCAAAATGAAAGACGTTAAGCTACTGTTTGATCAAGCCATTAAGGAAGTGACACCAGAGAACTGGCGAAAAGCAGTCTATTATGTCATTAAAAAAGAGTAAAAAATGTGGGATCTTGACCACCTGATCAATCCGACCGTCGACCCGTTAATTATAACATCAAGAGGAGGTGACAGATCCTTTGATGACGAAGAATATCATGATTTTTTATAATTTAATTTCAGTATTTATTTTTTTTATTTTGTATTTTTTTTATAAAGTTTAATAAAAAATAAGTGTGCCTAATACTATTTACATAATGCACGCCTTTGTCACACCATTATTAGTGTTTGTTGACATTCATCCAATAATTTAGCTCGAAGTCTTGTATCAATCTTAGAAGGTTTCATTAAGAAAAAAATCTTAGACGCGATGAAAAAAGTAATTTTATGAATAAGGTGATTTGTCTATATTGCTTTGTCGTCATTGTGTAAATCGACCTTAATCGACAACAAAACGACGGCGGGTCGAATAAAGGCAGCTCATACCAACGCGACCTTTTCACCGGTTGATTTGACACACAATCAACCGCTCTAATTCGCCCCACGGATCATTGGTTATTAGTTTGGGATGTTAATTTCATTAAGTTATTAATGTATACGTTGAATATTAGCAACGTCTAGTTTATTGTGAAAATAGAAATTAACACATTGAACTACATTAGGTATACAGTAAGTCTCAGATAATTGTAGTTTATCTAAAAAACATAACATAAACATTAAATGCTATTGTTAGCCGTGGCTTATTTTGCCCCCCCCCCCTCCCCCCGGTCGGGGCTAAAAGTCTTATTGCAACCTAGTTTTTCGTCTCACGCTTGGACTCTTAATTTAAATTATTAAATAAAATATTCTTGGCCTAGATTACAAAGGTCTTGTAGGAAATATTTAAACTTAAACTTTTCCTTCTAAAAGTCCTGTTTTATATAGAGATTAAGGTTTCGGACGCATATCGTTTTAGTTATTGATTTATGATGCAATTTTAAAGGAATACAAGTAAAAAGAATAATATTTTATAGTACTTTTTTATTATATACTTGTCTGTTCCGTTTTCCCTTTTTTAGAGCTATTTTAAATCAACAAAAATATAACCCAATGCAATAAATTATTTTTACAACCAAAACAAAAAACAATTAGGTAGATATTTATTTTTAAAGAAAAATATTTTAATTGAAATATTCTATATTGAAGAAGTGTGATGATTTATAATAAAAAAAAAACGGGAAGAAACGAGAATGTTTTAATATGAATATACAAAACGGCAGAAGGAGTATTTCACAACCTAAGCATTTGCACCAAAAACTGCTCATAGATCTACGCTCTTAAAATACACGATTTCTGAAAAAATCATCAATTTTGGCGTGGTGAGCGGTATTTACTTTATTTTTAATCGTGAAAAATCGAGCCCGAAAAACGCTGGTTAGAGTCATACGTACGGTTTATGTTGAAATTTTGGATTGACACCAATATTTATATTTTTCACAAATATAAAAAATGTTTTTTTTTTAATAAAGAGCCAGCTAGGATAATCAAAAAAAAAAAAGTAAAAAAAAAACATTTACAAAAACAAATTTTAATAATTTTGATGAAATTAGTTAGGTGAATTGTAAACGAACTTTGGGCATGGCCCCGAAAATTTTTAGCCTGCTGCGCTTTTCCGTCTTCTTTCCTAAGTACAATATCATAAAATACATGCAGTCCCGACTGTCCCCTTCTCCAGAAACAAAAAATGTCCTACTTACGCTCATTCTTCCCCAGTTTGCTACTGCAGCGCGATCTATATTTGAATCTACAAACCCGTAGAAAAAGTGTAGGGATGCGCAAAAACGTTTTCTATACTGATATGTTGGCCTACCGCACTTGGTTTATTGTTAGTTCTATGTTTTCACGTCTGATGGCTATCTTTTGCATTGAGTTGATTCCTACAGATAGCGATATTAGGTTTTTATCATAAATATTTTTATTCTTAAACATATATTAAAAGCATATTTTCGCTGTATTGGGAATTGCATACAGGTTATGGCTTTCTGATAGGTCCTAACAAGAATGATACAGTCTACCTGTGCTCCAGGAAACCCATTGCCTTTGGCGTCCCTGTGTACTTTAATGCAAAAGATAGATGCACTACTTTGTCAGCCTGCCTCTAAAAACTTTCTTTCTGTATTACTTTTTCTGTTAAAAAAAAATGATACTAGCTCTAAATATCTCGTGTATATATACATACACTGGACATTTGAGTAAAATATAGCTTATTGCGGGTACATACTTTACAGCCTACATACGAGAATGAAGCAATTAATTTTGCTCTGTGACTTTCTGAACCTGTAGGGTTTAATTTGGCGCGCTAGAGTCAATTCGGGTAACTGAGCGTGGCGATGAAATGCCTGTATCTCAGGCAATGTAATTTAACTCTTTGAAGCACGGTGGTTAGCTGTAATATCCACCAATTTTGCGACCCAAGAAGCATGGTGGTTTGCGTTAATAACCACGAACATCCTCCTATTGCCAGGCACTTACGCATAGTGGCTAGATCTGGAACCACCTAACCTAGTTTGATGTACAATGTACAGATGTCGCTAGCGAACTCGTTTTTGAATTCGGTTGTTATAGTTGGAAAGTACAGATAATTATATGCTGGTAAACGTCAAAATAACTGAGTTGCTTTTATTGTTGATGTGTTTTTTAAAGTTTTACTTACATATTGCAGTTTGGAGGTGTTATTTTTGTAAATTACATGTTTTGATATGTCCTAAATAAGAGTGCGTATTTACTACAGTGATTTTTTATCCTGAAGCGGAATTATGTACATTAGGTTAAGTGGTTAGTACTCGTGTTCACCGCGCATATTTGACATAAACACAAAGTAAGAAACACGTAGCGTTTGTAGCTCAATGCGCATTTTTAAAAAAATTTAGTCAGTAAGAACGGTGAAATCTTTAAAGATAGATTGAGTGTCGAACTATTATGTCTTTCTGTCTCTAAAAGTGCAAATATTTTGGTACCCTTATCAAATAAATAATTACTTCTATGGTAATTAGAAGTTTGGTAAAGGTACGAAAAAATAAAAAACGAATTATTACTGGAATTGCAGTAACTATTTTTTGACTTGACTGTTGACTAGTGCTGCACGTAATTATAGTTATCTCTAATAACACGAATACATTTTACTGAAAAACATGCAAGTTTGACAGATAAGGAACTAAAGGAACTACATTATGTTTCTGATGAAGATTTTCCTTTGGGCTCTGAAGGTGAATCTGATGATTCTGATGTTGAGCCAACCATTTCCCTACATGAAGACGAATTTAATATTTGTATTTTGGCATCGCTAACCCGAACATTCTGATGATAGTGACGACAATAATATGCCTCTGATAAATTTTGCAACATCCGGATATCAAAAAGATCCTAAAGCCCCAACTTCTAAACTCCCTAATAATGTTAGTGCTTCTGCATCATTAGGAACTACCGCTGATCAAAATAAGAGACAACAGATAGATATTTTGACTTTAGCTACAGAACCGATTTGGGACCAGTCGCCAAGAGACAGCCTTTTTGTTTCCGATTTTAAAGATTTCGATTCCTGTGCATGGTGGTTAGCTAAACTAACCACTTATTTTTCTTAAATTTGGGCAATACAATTTTTTTTTTAAAATTAAATAATATTATTACCCATATTTTTTTAAGCAAATAAACATGTTTTTGGTAAAATTTCACAATTTTATTTTTCAAATCTATTTCATGCAGAAAGGGTGTTAAAAATGTGCCATATCTTGTGCTTCAAAGAGTTAAGGGTAGGTAAATCAGAATAAAAAACTACATCCTTAAAAGCATCCAATCATATGTAGCGTACTTTTTTAAGAAAGAGGAGAAATAGAAATTGAATGGTTGATACGGTTTTCCAGGCATGGAAAATAACCAAAATGCTCAAATCATAAGAAGAATTAATTAGATTACCTCTGGTCTGAGCAATATCACAAACTATTTGTACATGGCTCCATTACAGATATCTAGGGACTTATCCCACTTACCTAAATAGAAAGTAGGTAAACCAACTTTTTAGTTTTAAACTGGGTTGGATTCTTTACAAACAAAAATGGTACGGTAACTTGTACCGAAAATGAAAATAAATTCTTAATCACGAAACGTGACCACTCTGCAGGAATGCTTAAGCTAAAGACATCCTCCAATCCTCGCTTCGAGCGTACCTACATGTCTGAATCACCTCGCTGGTGTACGTCCATTCTGATTTCTGGCCCGGCTCAATACATAATATGCGTTCTATTTTATTTTATAATCATCCCGCATACTTATTTACTGGCCCCGTGTGCGGGAATTCAGCTACTCTACATACGGAATATGAGAACCTAGTCCGTTTAGATCTATTTTACTCACAAGTCTCTTTATTTCACAAATATTTTTTTTTTTTAGATAGCGTTGTTGATTTACTCCGAATGACTCTACTTATACTTTATGCTGGACATGTTCCTTGTAATTAGTTTACCGCGAATAGATATTAGCATGGACTGGTATTTATATTAAATAGGCTACTAACTTTAATTGAGTATAATTGCTCTCTATTTACCCTTTTAATTAATATTTACAATTAGGACACTAAATAGTTATGTTTGCAACTATAGTGTTGACCAGCAAAATTGTATTTGATCAAAACATAGAGTCCTAAATTAAGGCAGCGTACACTCCCAAAAGGTAATTTTCGTGGACGTAGACTATATTTTTTTCCCAAAAAGTTTATTTTCTGTAAGATAAATGAAAATTTCTGCGGAGGAATACAAAATCTATTATTCTTCTGTGACAATACCATGCCGCTGATTTTGGTTTGTTCATTGACTATAATCTACTTCAAAAAGGTGTAGAGTGATAAAATTGAAAATTCCGTCAAGTTCGGCTCATTTTCGGTGTCGGTCATAGGCGCAAGTAAATTTTATGCATTAAATTATTTATGATAAGTATCCAAAAATTTTAGAGAATTAGGTTAACGGGTGTTAAGATAAAATAGTATTATTTGTAATATTAGAGTTTCAAGTAATTGCATAATTCAATTCGGGAGATTACCACGGGGACATGAATTCGAATGTTTTTGAGAAATAATAAATTATTTTCCAGCTGACTCAGTAATAGTAATGGATAACGCAAGCTATCGTTCACGATGCACTGAGAAGATTCCAACTTCATCTTGACGAAAATAAGAAAATATCGACTGAAGATAATTTGATATAGAAGGAACTATTAGCTAGAGAAATGTACACAAACATCGTTTCATGAAATATACCGTGAAAGATATAGCTAAAAAACATAGTGTAACTGTGCTGCGCACACCGCCATATCGTTGCGAACTAAATCCTATAGAACTTATATGGGCGCAAGTAAAAGGATTTGTAGCAAGACACAACACGACATTCAAAATGAAAGGCGTTAAGCTACTGTTTGATCATGCCATTAAGGAAGTGACACAAGAGAACTGGCGAAAAGCAGTCCATCATGGCAAAGAGGAGAAAATGTAGGATCTTGACTACCTGATCGATCGGACCGTCGACCCGTTAATTATAACGGCAAGAAGAGATGACAGTTCCTCAGATGACAAAAAATATTGTGATTTTTTATAAATTAACTTCTGTATCTGTATTTTTTGTATTTTGTATTTTTTTTAAATGTTTTTAAAAAAATAGGTGTACCAATACTATGTACATAATGCACGCCTTTGTCACACCATTTTAAGTGTTTGTGAATGGATAACAATAAGCAAAACCCATAAATCGACCCAAACCAGGGTTGTGCTACCTGCACTTGATGCAAATAAAGAATTTTGCAATGAAATCAATGCCAAATTATGACAGTGGATTAAATATTTGTTCGATCACTCTGCAGTCCCTTTGCATACTCTACACCTTTCTGAAATAGACTATAACCGTTTATCAGATATTTTTGGCTTATTCTGTAGTAACTGTTTTACAATATTAACTATTGAGCTATAAATTATCAGAGGCTTTAACATATGGGTACGTGCTTTAAACAACCGATATAATTACTTAAAACATGTCGAACTAGCTTTACGTGTTCACTATACATTAAATAATTACCGTTATCTTACATATAATATTATAAATTGGATAGAATTTACCTGTAACTTCGACATAAATAACTGAACATGAAAATTACTTATTTAGTATTTCGTATGGTGGGGATTTTAAATGAAACGCTGCTTATAGCGGCTCTGGGAATAAGATTTCTCTAAAATCCAAAAATACGTCCTCAAAGACAGTGGCGGCTCGCAATCTTAAAAAATGGTGAAGAGCTAGGTATAGTGTGGGTACTTAAACAAACATTGACTAAAAACCCGTGTAACAAAACGTCTCTCTTATCCTCATCTGTCCAACGATTGAATGGAGTTTCCAACAAATTACAAACTATGTCATTAATTGGGTTCATTTTTAAAACACACAACTAAGTAGGTACGTACACTACTGAATTAACTAAAAAATAAAAACAAAACTTTTTATTCACACAGTAAATCACGTAAAAACGATATCTATAACCGTAAGTTTCAAGAAGCCTTAAGATAAATACCTTAAGGTTAGGCGAACCAATGCTAAAACAATGGTGCATACGACTCCTCTATTTTTAAATTGCCCTTCATCATAATGCAAATTGTTACATGTGTTTGGGTGACTGACGTCACGTAACCATAGCGACGGTGAATATCAAAGCCATGTTGGGGGTTCGGACTTCACTTGCTTTGAGCTAACAGACACGTTCGACTGGGGCGCGCCAAAATGCACGAGTGTTTATAATTATCGTCCATCGGAATTCGGATTAAATTAATATTATTTATTTGAACATAATTATTTTTTAAGGGCTAAAATGGTAGCTGTATTGGTACATGAATATTTAATATTGTCGAAAAACTTTCCTCCTGGTTTTTTTTTGGTGAATTGCCCCTTTACCTACTTCACCTGATGAGCCGCCACTGTTCAAATATTTTTTATGAGCCTCGCAGCGTTTTAGGATAACGGTACCGGGCCGGGCGCGATAGATTTTATTACGGTACTTTGCCTGGATAAAAATAACCAAATTTTACCATGTTGTAGTGTATGTGTATCGTTCGAATGTGAACAGTTTTTCATCCAAGAAGCGGTCATGGGAATTGAGTCGCAGGAATATTATCATATATTAAAACAAATAGTTTTTAATTAGTATGTCACTGCTCGATATACAGATTTCGGTTATTAGTGAAAATAGGCTCATAATGAACCGAAATTGTAAAATATTTCTAAAAATTATGCCCCGTTAATAGTTGATCGTCAACAAATATAACCGCAATTTTATTGCTTTTTGGTTTACACTGCGTGTTCGCAATTAGGTTTACACAACGTGGTTGAAAACCATAAAATGATCGTATTGGGAATAAAGGGCACTAATGCGGAAATCGACCTTTCCACCGGTTGAAATACAATAATCCGGTGTAATTTATCTGATTCAAAATATATCGGTTTGGGTGAATATTTTGGTATAAAATAAACGAGAAAGACCAAAAAATAACCCACAAATACTGAATGTTCCTCCTTGTGGGTGCGGAAAAGTTATTTTCATGCCAGTGGCGGATCGCGGTCTTAAAAAATGGTGAAGAGCTAAGTATAGTGCGGGTACTTAAACAAACATTGACTAAAAACCCGTGTAACAAAACCTCTCTCTTATCCTTATCTGTCCAACGACTGAATGTAGTTTCCAACAAACTACAAACTATGTCATTAACTGGGTTCATTTTTAAAACACACAACTAAGTAGGTACGTTCACTATTGAATTAACTGAAAAATAAAAACAAAACCTTTTATTCACACAGTAAATCACGTAAAAACGATATCTATAACCGTAAGTTTCGCGAAGCCTTAAAATAAATACCTTAAGGTTAGGCGAACCAATGCTAAAACAATGATGCATACGACTGATCTATTTTTAAATTGCCCTTCATCATAATGCAAATTGTTACATGCTGTTTGCGTGACTGACGTCACGTAACCAACGGTGAAAATCAAAGTCATGTTGGGCGTTGGATCTTGACTTGCTTTAAGCTAACGGACACGGTCGGCTGGGGCGCGCCAAAATGCACGAGTGTTTATAATTATTGTCCATTGGAGTTAACCGTGGCCCTATTATGCAAAGCTACATTCGGATTAAATTAATATTATTAATTCGAACATAATTATTTTTTAAGGGCCAAAATGGTATCTGTATTGGTACATTATTATTTTTTAATATTGTCAAAAAACTTTCCTCCTGTTTTTTTTTTTTTTGGTGAAGAGCCGCTTCACCTACTTCACCTGATATGCCGCTACTGTTTCATGCAAAAAAAAAATCGATATAAGCCGATTGCATGTAGCTGATAAATGGCCATAGCAACCGCACTATTATAGAAATCTTCACGTCTAAATAAAACTTCCAATTCTGATTTAAGCTTGGAAACGTTTATTCTCTCATAATTATTTTTAACGAATTTTAGAATGTCAAAATTTTAATTGCGATAGCATGCTTAATTTGCGAAGCTGTTTGTTTCTGTAAATGCCTATTGAACGTGATTGAACAACGGACCGATTGAACGCAAAGTGTGGTGAAGTCGACGACCGAATTTGTCTCTTTTTAACTTCCGAGAGCACGTATATCTGGTTGGCTGTTAGTTTCCAATTAATTTATGTAATATTTTAATTCAATTTAAACCCATAAGGTCAACTGTAAGCTAAATCTTATAACACATTGTCAATAGAGTATTTACCACGCCTTCGGAATATAGATTTAATAGTAAGCAATTTAAAGGGAGTTACAGGAGTAACATGATGTTTATATTGTAACTTTGGCGTTAATGAGCCGTTACTGGAGTAGTTAATTAACGTTACATGTCTCGTATCTAAATATTTGACATGAGGGAATCAAATAGTGTAGTTACACCTTAAACAAGGATCCACGTAGATACAACTACGTTCTAAGACAGGGGTTCCCAAACTTATTTTGTCTACTGCCCACTTTGAGAATAAATAATTTTTTAGCACCCCCATTTTTTCACCTACTTAAAAACCACTATAACTTCAAATTACATTAATTAATTATTGTGAGCTATATTAGAGATTAAACATTCATTCTAAACGAGACTTTTACTATAACCCGCAAGAGTTAACTTGAGACCTGAGCGCAGTAGGTAGTACACAACGGCGCTCAGATCTCAAGTTAACTCCTACGAGCTACACCTGCCAATGAGAATGATTATTGAAACTTTATAGTATTCAGGCAGAGTATCTTTTATTCAAAATAAAACAAACATAATCGATTCTTATATAAAAATTAATGTGAAGGATGAATCTGATGCTGTTTAATAAGTTTGTTGATATCAGGTTCCAGGCCCCAGTGTCAATATGTTATTACAAAATCGTAGCCTTTTTTATCACTCTTAACAAGAAAAGCAATGTATTTTTTCTATGTACATTAATTTTGTCCTCCCGTTGAGCTCTAAACATGGATTATAGCTATGCAAATATTAAATATTTCAGACACTGCAAACTGGGTTACTGTCTATTGCAGTTGTACTGTAATATGTTTGCTGTGCCCTAAAATAATAATAAATGTTTTTATTTGTTTGGATGAGGTTATTTTGAATTATTGTTGTTAACAAACCCGAACATTATTTAATAATTCTTCTCCAAAGTTAGTAGCTCCTAGCGAAATATACTGGGTTTTTCACGGTGGATGGAACGTTGTATTTGTGAAAAAAATACGTTGATAAAAACTATCAACACTAGTGTTGAAATTAGCATACTTAGAATTATGTTCCACTTAATATCTGGTTTCATAGTTTGTCAATAGGCTCTTCCTTTATTTGTAGTTTAACTTTTTCATTTTTTCATATTTTATATGACGTAGGAACAACTAATCCTGGATTCACTTCTAGATTAACCAGAATGAAAATTTTAAAATTGAATAAATGAATGATGCATTAAACATAAATTTAAAAAATCCACCCAACAAGGAAGATTTTAATTCAAAATAATTCTATAAATTATTTAATGTTTTTATGAAAAAAAGTCAAATACTCCTGATGGGATTTGAACCTGTGACCTTGCGATCTGTATGATAGAGCTCTAATCTGTATGATAGAGCTCTAATCTCTACGCTATCGATACCAATAAAGACTTGTTGTTGAATATATGATATTCTTCAGCGCGATTTGTTTTTTCTCGTAATAGATCTTTCAGTATATTATTAACATTTTTTATAATTTCAGATGGCGTATTTTTACACTCTAATTCCGAATCACTCGACAAATAATACATGATAAATAAGTTAAACACTTTACAATTACTGCTTCCTCAAAATTTGTTCTTTTTAATAAATGGGGGTGGTCTGTTAAATTGACATCATATGTTTAAATTAAATACTGTGCCTTGTATTTTAACACTAGTGTTGAAATATTTTTTTTCAATACGCATGTGATATTTAGCGCTTTCGAGTCAAGTTTACCGTGCTTTTTTTCTCATTGTCATAGTTAGGTCGTAGGAAATATATGTTTAGCAATTCGTCGTGGCCGCTTCTGCCCGAAACAGATGGCAACATCGTTATTTTAAATGGAACACCCTATAATATTATTTTCTAATTCCCTATACAATTTCACGTATATTTTGCATAAAATGTCATATATATATAAATTCAACAATTGGTTTTGAGATATTGACTTTTAAATTATGGAATTTTTAAACTTTGACAGGCTGTAGCATTGGGACGGCGCATCTAAGAGAAAAGTGAGTTTCACCTCCCATCTTAGTTTTTTATTTTAAATACTAACTTCCTGTTTAACGTGTTACATGTAAAACCATTTTTTTTTGTTTTTGGTGGTAATAATATCTGGCAAAGAAAATATTAACCGTATGAATAATACAAGAAACAGCAACTGTCAGGAGTGAGGAAGGACACGTGCCCCTTCGCCCCTCCCCCCACCCTTTACGATTCGCCAAACTGCTAATATTATTTTCCAACAGCACATTTTTTGATGAACTGTTAGCAAATAAAATTCTGCATTTAAATTTACTTTGCAACATTTCGCTTGTCCAAAACATTAAAGTTCTTTTCATTGGCAAACTAAATTTGTCAATTAAGGGAGATATCAATTCTCTTTAGAATTGCAACGAGTCTACTAGCTTTTAGTGTCCCACAAAGACAGTCTGAATTGCAGAGGACAATCCTTTCTAAAGACGAAACTTCATTTAATAGGATTAAGGTTTTATTTGGTTAAAAGAAGGCGTTTGAATGATATACAGATGTTAAAGAAAACTAAATGTTAAACCATTTAAATTGCAATATAAATAGAAAGACAAAAATCACAAAGTAATGATCTCAATCGTACGAAATACTTACTAAAGTTCATTGTAATATAATAAAAATTAAAAATAATCCGATTACACGGCTTGTAAACGGATAGCGTCGCATCCTAGTGGGTACTTCGGCGTGATCTATTTCTGAAACTGCAAATTGCAGACTGATAGATACGTGGTCTATCATGTCTTATATATCAGGTCTCTTAGAGTAAAAATGGACAGATTTTTCAAATCAGAAATTTTTTTTTTGGGGTTTGGCTCCAAATGTACAGGACCGTAATGATATAAAAAGATAACTCAAAAAAATGGGTTCTTAGATGACAAAACGTTAAAATTTCAATAACCTTTAAAATGTATTAAATTTGTAAAGCCTAAAACTATCTTTAAAATTCTAGGTCCGTATTTAAAAAAAATTGACTTGAGGTTGGTATTTAAAAACCAAAAGTCGAATTTAAAAACTAATAACGCTGTCTTGTAGAACACAACGCACGGCTATGAGAAAGTGTATTTTGTTTTTTGACACGTCAAAAATGAAGGCGCAAAAAATTCAAACCCAGAACTAAAAACACCAGTTTTTTTTTCGTATATCTCCGAAGGTAATCGAGATATATACAATTTTCTTTTACCGAATTATTAAGCCGCAAAATACGCAACTTTGCCTTAATTTAATCATCTTCGTACCGTTTTCGAGATCCCCTTGTATGCACACGAATTTGTAGCACCCTGTATATAGATATAAATTCGCAAAAGGCTAAAAGGAACGAGTTTAAATACTCTTCCATATTGCTATACTGCTACGATGGAAATGACGTCATAATAGTCAAGGGCAAAAAATACGTATACATTATAATATTTTTGATTAATTATATTGCGATCCATGTATATGATATATTTCTTTTTGAAATAAAGGTTAACAATAAGTTGCAGCTATTCCAAACGAATTTCCAAAGTTCTTAATCATAAACCAAAATAATAAATTGCACTTTTCTTCTAAAACCTTGGCAATGGTGCATTTGCTATTCATATTGTGCTTTCTGCAAATATTCATTTTCTTTATGGTATTCTCTTACGTGAAATCTGCATATATAAGACATGCTTTAGAAAATATGCGTTATATTTTATATATACTGACAGTATTACCGTAATGGAGCATATTTTATCAAAATAAGTAATTTCTTAGAAAATAACTACGAATACCTACTTTTAAAAAATAGATATTTAATTACTAGTAGTGGCAGCACGAGTATTTTATTCGACTTTTCCAGCATAAAGGTTATTAATGTTACGCTTTCCTCGTCTCCTCAGACTGCTACTGTATGATATAAACTGTATACAGGGTGATTCCTAAGTTGATACTACTTTTTTAGATGTTTAACAACATTTTCAAATACCATTTATCAAAAAACCTAAAAATAGGCGAGATACAGAAACAAAAAATCGAAGTGCGGGCCTGGTCATCAAAACGTAGCCTCCTATACTTTATGTTGTTTGTCTTATTAGTCACGCAATTTACGGGTCGGCGGTCAGTTATTTGGCAATCCGCTGCGGTGTGTTTTTCTGAAGCAAGTTAATTGTAAAGTGGTGAAACGTGAAAATGGTAAAATTTGAAAACAATGAACTAGTAGGTATGATGCTAATTTAAGGTAAGTGTCGTCAAAGTGCGGCTGCTGCTTCGAGTTTATGTTTAAGTTAAGCAGGACCCTATTTGATCCATAGTGTAATAAATGAATGTCAGTACTTTATTTTTTTTGAAAAAAGATATTTGAAAATTTTGTTTATTTTAACGCCTTCTATACACAGCTAAAAAGAAGAATTAACTTAGGAATCACCCTGTATAATTAATTTAATTACCTGGGCGAGGAGCAGTCCCGCATTCACGGGAGGTGGAGATAGGAAAATTCTTTCAAATGCTTTTAAATAAGATATATTTTTAACTTTAGCGTTAGACTATTTTCCCGCATGTTTCCACAAATATGCAACGTTCGTCGAAAGTAAAAAATTATTGGTAGCTAGCCAGAACAGTTTCTTTTTCTCATTGTATTAATAATCACCTGATTACTTATCTTAAAACGGGTATAGAGAACCCTGGATTCTGACCCGGAATTTTGCCATGGACGTAGAAAAAGTAGCGTTAAAGCAATGTGCTTTAAATATAAAGAATATTTTAAAGAAAATATTAATAGTGAAAAAATCCTATAGTCTATTTTAGAAAGATGTAGAGTAATTAAAGTTCATTGGGTATTCAAAGGAACCAACGAATATTTAAGCCATTTCTTTAATTTTGCATTGATCTCATTAAAAAATTCTTTATTTTCATCAAGTGCAGGTAATACCACCCGGGTATAGGGAAATTTATGGTTTTGCCTATTGTTATCCATTCACAATCACTAAAAATGGTGTGACAAAGGCATGCATTTGTTCCTACATATTATTTGATACACTTATTTTTTTATTAAACATAATAAAAAATTTATGAAATACAATCAATACATTACACAGAAATTAAATTATAAAAAATCCAAATATTCTTTGTTATCTGAGAAACTGTCATCTCCTCTTGACGTTATAATTAACGGGTCGACGGTGCGATCGATCAGGTGGTCAAGATCCCACATTGTCTCCTCTTCTTTAATGACATAATGGACTGCTTTTCGCCAGTTCTCTGGTGTCACTTCCTAAACGGCGTGATCATGCAGTAGCTGAACGTCTCTCATTTTGAATGTCGTGTTGTGTCTTGCTACAAATCTTTTTACTTGCGCCCATATAAGTTCTATAGGATTTAGTTTGCAATGATATGGCGGTGTGGGCAGCACAGTTACACTATATTTTTCAGCTATATCTTTTACGGCATATTTCATAAAACGATGTTTGTATAAATTTCTTATAGCTAATAGTTCCTTCTTTATCAAATTATCTTCTCTTTTTTTCTTTGGTTAGTTATCACAAATAATGTAATGCACAAAATTTACCTGCGCCTATGGCCGACATCGATATTAAGCCGAACTGGACGAAATTTCCCATTTTATTACTCTACGATATAGATGACCCTGATATTAAAAACTCCTACGAACAAATGAATACCTTTTTAAAATAATGTTATGATCATTGATACATGCGAAAACGTATTTGATGCCCGCAAGATAACAATATCTCCGCAGCATTAAAAGGCTAATGTATTCATTCAAACTATTTACAAGATTTACCACATCAAGTGCAATAAAACACGTCTTTCTCGGCAAATGTAAATCATTCAATTAAATAACGTCTCTTTGAAACTGCATCCTGTCCACAGGCTTTACCGCTCCACAAATAAGAGAAAGAGAACCCATAGATTCCAGTCGTCATTCCCTTTTGAACATAGAATTGCATCTAATAGGATTGCGGCATCATTTGGGTCGAAACGGGTGTCTTTTAATGGGAGATTATAGATACCGGGAAAATGTTCACATCGTTTTTTCAGGAGTTAAGGGAAATATTTATGGAAAGAACATTATTGGCTGTCGGAGAGAGTTGTCTTTTGCATTAACGTACACAGGGGCCGCTATGTTTTGGCTTCCCTTTGTGTACTTTAACCCTAGATTGCCAACCTACGTAAAATTTACGTACAGTTTTTTAAAAATCTAAAATAAATGGCCTATTTGCCGTTTTGCCGCTCAAGCAGTGCATCTACCATCACCACAACATTTGGCTGCCGACGTGTTTCTGATGTGCTAGTTGTTGGTTGTATGTGACTGAATAAAGAGTGATTGTTGGTAAGTAAATTTTACGTATAGATGTGTTATGAATGCGCTAAGTTAAACTAATATTTTTATGTGTATTTTTTGGTTATTTCGTTTGGTTTAGATTCAGAAAATGTTTTTATTTTTTTATTTTTGAATAAAAATAATTAATAATTTTTTCTAAAAAATTAAAAGGTTTGAGACAATTTTTGCACATATTTGTAATATACGTAAAATGTACGTATTGTTAGCATCGACGTATACAGGGTTGCCCAGTCCGGAATAAAATTAATATCAATTAAAGGAAAAATATTTAGGAAAAACTCTCGGACCTGTAAATTTGTATTTTTAATTGTGCATTTTTTGACATAAAAAAATATTATACAGGGTGTCTCATAGAACTGTCGTCACGTCTTTGACAATTTTTTTTTAATGGAACACCCTATATATTGTATTATTTTCTGATTCCCCACAAAATTCTACGCTTATATTGTAATTGTCATGTGCCTAAATTTAATAATTTTTGAGATATTGACGTTTAAAATATGGCATTTTTTTACTTTGATAGGCTGTAACATTGGAACGGTTAATCTTAGAGAAAAATGGTTTTCACCTCCCTATCTTAGTTTTTTATTATGTATCCAAGGAAACCAACCTCCGATTTACCATGTTAAACCAAAAAACCGATTTTAACGGTTTAAGATGGTAAATCGAAGGTTGATTTCTTTGGATAGAGAATGCATCATACAGATATTGTTAAATTTTTTTTCTACATAAAAATATGTTTCCCACGCCCACACACGGTATTATGGTATCAAAGAGAAGCTCATTAAATCAATGGTAAACTGTATTGACTATTCCTGAGTAACTGTTCTATTTGTTTTAATGCTTAAACTATTGTTTTTTCATAATAACGATTATCATTGATTTAACCATAAAATCGCATTGGTTTAAATGAAAATGCCATTGGTTTTCAATGAAACGATATATCTGACATAAAAGCATTTATATTTAAACACCATTTAATTTCAATAACAAGCTATGATTGTGCCAAAACAAGCTACAATGCATTCAAAAATTTATTATATTGTAGGATTACCTTTATAGTTTTAGTTCGTGAAATCCCCAACAGGACCTCAATTCTTGGTTCATGAGAGTTGATTTTCCCATGGGGATATGCAATTTGTCTCATGAAAATGGCGATCTCATATTCTTGAACATATTTCGTAGGAAAAGTTTCCAATAAGACCACTGAAACTTCAGTTTTAGTCCATGGGGATATTGCGACCGAATTATTTCCCCAAAGGAATAAATTGCACTGCTAAAGAATTGAGGCCCATCAGACAAGTGAATCTTCCATAACACAATGCACTAATATTTAAGTCGCTTATTCTTACAAAATAAGCAAAGCAACGACGCATAGAAAAATACTATAGGAGGCAAAGCGACGACGCGATGGCAGTTAAAAGAGAAATAATATGTTCTTCATCTTCACTACGCAGGTGAAGAAGTGTTGCCTACCTTTTCTATGATTGAATTAAACATTAGTACCATTGAAATAAAAGAAATTAAATTTATTTTAATATTTCCTAGTTACGATTGGATAAAATATAACCATTTGCTTAAAAGGATATGTAATTACTTTAAAGTGCTATACTATTATGCTCTTAATACAACTGTTTGTTTGGTTTTACAGGTAATCTTAAAGTTTGTCGGTTTTTAATGTACTTATACTGTAATTGGAAAAAAACACAACTCACAGGATAAATACGTTGTAATGTAATTTTTACTATATTTAATAGTTGTAAACAAAATTTATATAAATTATATAAATTGTTGTAATAATAGCCTATTTTATTAAAATCGATGATTCATAACAAGTGCTTGTATTAGCTATAAACTAGAAATACTTCTATTATTTATTAATATCATTATTAAAAATATTAAGGGTACAATAAACGTAACCTGTTTAGGTATTTTTATTTATTTGCTTCCATAAAACAATATAAATAGAAAAAAATAATAAGTTGTGGTCTCAATAATTTACAAATATATAAAATAGTCATAAAACACCTTAACTGTAAATTTTTCTACTCCCTAGATCGTAGTAGTTTGTACAACAAGAGTGGATATGATGTTCATATCGCACGAGGAAAGAACTTCCGAGGGCAATATGGACAATCCACTCGAGTTGAACAGTATATATTTTCTACGACCAAAATTACAAACCTTATGCTAAAAAATGTAAAAAAAAAGTTTTCAGCTTGCCGGGCTCGAACTCACGACCATTGGATCCATAGTAAAACGCTCTACCTCTCGACTATCGAAACGTTAATCTAATTATGGGAAAACCAACTGATAAATGATGCTACATGAAATTAATTTTCTATGCACATTCAGCAGGTTGCATTATTGATAAATCTATATAAATGCGTCTAGATTTTATTATATTGAACAAATTAATAACCAATTGTACCATATGCATTTAAGTTATATAATTTAGTGTCTTGAAAAAGAAGGCGGAGCCTCAGTATAAATAATATACTGTGATTGGTCAGTACTTTTAAGAATAACAATGGCTTCACTGTAATTGACTACTGTGATTGGTCAGTTTCATTACCTATCTAGGATTGTTATAAAATTTTGCCGCACAGTTAACTGGAATAGCCTACTTTACTCGCCACTTAAGTGTAAAGAAAACAGCAAATTTCCATGTGAGAGTAGAAAAACTACTATTATTAGAAAGTATACATTATTTATTCCTTGGAAATTTGAGTAATTAACTATGTTTGCTGATGATACAACAACAAATTATGGTAGAAGAATTTTGGATGGTGTTTATTGGTTAATATCACAACGTTTCAACTGGTAAGTATCTCTGGTCGTCTTTAGATGAATACCGATGATGATGAAGAAGGACAAATTTTTTCGACAGCGATATTTTTATGAACACTCTCAATTTAAAGTACATTTAGGAAATAAAACAGAGACCCTATTATGGTGTGGTAATAGATGTATTATCGCAGTAGTGCACCAAAATGAAACTTACAAGTTAGAAGTTGTAACATATTATGGGGTTAACCGGATTCCTACAAGAATGCTCTTCCTGGTAGATAGAACAAAACCTGCTTTTCTTCTCAAATGTAAATTATTCACTTAAAAAGCATTACTGTCTACCTTAGGGACTCTCCTGTCCACCGCTTTTAAGGGTGTAAATGGAAAAAGGGGTTCCGAATTCCAGACGACGTTCCTTTTCAAATAGGGAATTGCATGTACTGGGATACAGATATCATTAAACTGGAAGCGGGACTTTCATTTTCGAGGAAGTTTTAAGCATATAGGGTTAGTAAATATTCAAATAAAATGAAATTTATCATCTTCAAAATTGCTTGTTTCAAATTTGCAAAATTATTCAACAATTCTGCGGTAACTAGTAATAATTTTATTATTTAAGGGTAGTGAATATTCTAGGAACATTTAATTCTATAATATTGTTTTTTGGTCATCACTTTATAGGCACTAGCCTGTTTATATAGATTGGAACAAACAGGTCTACCTAAAAGGTTGTTTGAATTAAACCTATACTTAACAATGTCAAGCGTCAAAACACGACTAGTGAAATTTACAACATGTAAATTAGGTTTCTTTGTATGATCACTGTGATTGGTCAGTTTTATATACTAACTAGGATGGAAATGAAATTATATCTATTCAATTAACCGGAATAGCCCACTTTCCAATTACTTTAGTGTAAAGGAAACAGCACATTTCCAAATGGGAGTAGAAAAACAAATAAGTCTACTATAAACGAGACTTAAATTTATAATTAAAAAAAATTTTATTTTTTTTTTTAGTAGCCAAAACGAATGTTTAATTGGATTTTTATTAAAGCACATCATTAAAATAACCTGCCTTATCTTCACCAAAGTTTTTTCATGAATATAAAAAAGATACCATTAGCATACCTAATTAATTCTGGATTAATTTGCCCGTTGACAATTTTTCTTAGAAGATTGCTGTTTTAAGATAAAAATATTCTGTTTAAATATTTTATCAAAGGTACGTTTCACCTTAAGGTTTAGGCACGTATAAAAAGTTAAAAAATACACTTGTCAACAAAATTAAATTATTTATTTGCTAGAGGAAGCATTTACTCATTTCTATAAGTTTGTTGAAGGCGCTGGGTAGGCTTTAGTAGTGTCTTCTTCTTCGACACTGATGCGCCGCAAGGTCTATCTCACTTGGCTTTTACCATATATACACCATATTGCCAATAGAAGCAGCCGCACGAAGCAAGAAGATACCCATCGTGCGATTCAAAATAACCTGAGTTGGGGTCCGTGGCGCTTGCGCAGTAGGGAAATTATTAGGTAACCGACACGATATCTAACAGAACGTAAACAGAACCCAAGGTCTCTTGAACAGACCCGGCTTGCCGTTGTATTCTTACTTGTCGCCATCTTTTATTTCGTTCATTCGTGTGTGGTTATAATTTCCAAGTTTTGGGTGTTATTATTTATAAAACTTTACTTTAAACATATTTTTTTTGTTAGTTTGTAAATTGTTAGTAGTTTCCATCTTTTTTTACGTTGTATTCGTTCGGATATTCCACCAGACATTTTGTTATTGTTAGCGACTTGTGTCTCAAGATGGGTAGAAAAAAGTGCATGATCCTTTTTTGCATGAATCGCGGTTCAATACCAGGAATAAGGTATTTCAGGTATGTAAAATATTGGTTATTTAGTTTTATTTGACCATAAGTACATACCCCGAACTAACGGGTGAATTTAAATAAAAGCATGTAAAAATATTTTGAAAGTCGGTCCTGTCAAATGTTTACATCAAGAAGCAAATTTCCGAGCTGCGCAAACTCAACGGCCCCTGATCATCTACCTACAGTGATGTCATCATTGAATTATGGTATTAGCAATATAGTGTATTTATATATGTGGTTTTTACGCCAAAACTATTTAATATAGTTGCGTGTTCGTCTCCTTCTTTCGTCAGATTCTGTAGCCTCACTGATACAGTGTTGCCAGGTACACATTTTTTTTCCCTAGATAATTTCTTAAAAATTCCCCAGATTTTCCCCAAATCTTTAAATTTGAGAAAAAAGATACTTGATAACAAAACTTATCCCTATTTATTAATAATATTAATAAAATGTGTAACATTTTAGTTTTGAACAAATGGAAACTGACTTCTAAAAAAAAAAAGGTCGCCGTTAACGCTATAAGCAGGGGCACGATACTACTACCACTTCCCTCTTGTCCAAAATGAGTTCTGAAAAAAAGTCTCTCCGCCTCTCCCACGCTCTATAACGGCATATTATTATATATTATTATCGCAAAATCAAAGAAGTATAAAAATTCCCTAAATTATAGAAAATTTCCCTTTTTCCCTACTGCTTGGAGATTTTCCGCAGATTTAGGGAAATTTCCCTAGCAATGGCAACCCTGCACTGATAAACTCATCTGGGAATCAATCTGGCGGCATGAAAGGACACTCTTATTCTTCTTAGAAATGGGAAAAACTGTTACCGATATGGAACGTTCCATTTCGTAACGCGACTAAATAACCGTTATTTAGGAATGAACTAGAGGGCAAGACTTATATAATCTATTTCAGAATGGTGTAGAGTAATAAAAGCTCATTATTTATGCAAAGGGACTATATAGTGACCCAACGACCTAGAGTTACGTAAAATATTGTCACCCTGTATAATTTACCTATAAAAAGTAACTAGCAAATTAAATTTTTGTGTATAAAGCAAAAGTAAAACAAATTTTTACTTTTAACCTTCATTTGTCATGCCATTGATATACATATTTAATATTTTATAGCTGGTCTCATACCATACACATTTAGTTATTATTTTCTATTTTTACACTGCTATTGATTTGGGCGTTACAACACTGGATAAATTATGCTTCAAAGGTTTGTAGGACATTTATCTATAAAAAATGAACAGTATTTTGTTTTCTGTCAACGGTAAACATATTATTGTACTTACAGTTCATAAGAGTTTCTTTTCAACTTGTTTTTTAACTTCTTTATCTACTAAGCTTACGCAGTGAACCAATACAGGACTTCTGACCGGACACATGGTTGCCAAGAACCATCTGCACAGAATGCAACTGTACAATGGAGACCTTGACTGCAGATTATGCAGACCAGACAGGGAAACTGTACAGCACATAGTTTGCCATTGCGAGACACTAGATCGGAGAGGCAACAAATACTCGGGTAACCAACACTTGAACCAGAGGACATCCTTACCCTCTTCCCAGTTGACCTACATAAACTAGTGCAAAGGAACTGGCATCACGGAGTGGGTATAACAACCAAACAGGGTGAGTACAATGGGACAAACCTGACCTAAGTGCATTCGGCGCACGGACAGGCCCTTACTGAGTAATTTTATTTATTTATCATGATCAACAGGGGTTGAATAACAGATTAGTAATCCAGTCAGTTCTATCCTTAACTATATCGTACTGTTACGCATGTTGGTACAAGATGTCAAAGGTTATTCCTTGAGCTAAGCGACCAGTCATCATTCTTCTTAATCCCCTAGTATCACGAAACCCGTTTAAGAATAACCCAAATCCAACACTTTCTACTTTCTCAAGAGTTTATAAATTCGGAGGGAGGAAAGACCTATTGATCATACTGCAAATTTTCTTTTGGTAAAAGCCTTCCCCCTTAGTAGTCATGGCCTTACTTGAGACCACCCCCACTCCTCTACCTCTGACGTCATAGGCCCCGCCCCTTTTGATCTGTCACTTGTCATGCGTCATCTGTCATATGTCATACGTCATCTGTCAAACTTCATACTCTTGGGCGATAGCTATTTAGGCGTTAGCTACTTGGGCCGTAGCTACTTGGGCGTTAGCTACTTGGGCAATAGTATCATTGGCACTAGTTGTCATTGGGTAAACGTCATCCATCATATGTGATACGCCATCTATTACATGTCACTTGAACCTCACCTACTTAGGTATTCATATTTGGGGGACCCAAGTCTACAAGTCGGGACTCCGCTAAAAGCCCTACCTCTAAGAACCGGTACCCCAATAATTTCTAAGTGGGGCCCCTATTGAAATTAAATGATTAAAAAAAAGTTTTACCTGTGTGGATTCGATCCCGGGTCACTGGATTACAATTCTAATGTCGTACCATTACGCCAGCTGAGCTCATTACAAAAACTCGGCGGCTGGTTGATGCTATTAAGTACAGCGTCTACGAGAGTCATATCATGACGCACCATGATAAGTAGTGTTTATAGGGGAAGTAAGATTAATAATAATATATTTGTTAAAGTGTAGAGGGAACATAAACAGAAAATAAAATTAACTGTAACTATAAATAAATTTGGTAATACATGCAGTGTTTATTTACAGCAATGTTTAAAGAACGAGCAATAAACAACTAAACCCTGCTGAACAGGTTAATCAACATCTAATAATCGACTAAAACATCTAAAAACGTATATTTAACAGGTCTTGAACAGGTAAAATTGAGAAAAATAAATAAAATTTGCATAAAGAGAGGATATAGATAACATAAATTCTGCTAATACCTATAACTCGTATGTACAATATTGTTTTAATATACCTAAGAAACAACTAAAACCTCTTTGAACTCTTCTTGATCATGTAAAAACCTAAAATAAATAAGGGTAGGTACAACCCCTGTGCTAATACTTCTTGGTATCAAATTAAAGGTAAAAATGTCAATAACAGGTGTTTAAGGGTTATATTTCTAACTGAAGTACCGTTTAGAACTCGATAAATTGATAATATTTTATGTTTTAAACTAAAATTACGATGCAACGTTCCAACGGTTTTTATAACCGACAAACAGCTCCAAAAGTTCATTTTTGCCACTAAATGAGAGAAAAATAGGTAAAAATAGCCTAAACATCGCGTATACACAACCCCAATTTTTGCTAATATCTATGTACGGTTTAAAGATACGTAATAAACAACTAAAAACTTCTCTAAATTGAGTTGCTAAAACATCTAAAAAATCACTAAAGTACCAAAAAAAAAACGGCCCTTGAACCCATAGAAATGGGGTAAAATTATTACATTATCAATATCCAACGAATGATAAAAATACAGGTAAGTCGAAGATGTTATTTTTTTTATTAACACAAAGTGTTTAAAACTTCTAAAAGCACAATAGAATTGTGTAATAGACGACGAAGGATAAATCGATAAATAGCTCTAGCATTGCAAATTGAAAATGTTATATTGCGTAATATACTTAGAATTTTGCACATACAAAGGTAATTTAATACTACAGGGTGGTCTGGGTTAGACTTAAAAACAAAAATACCTGAATATCGTTTGTGTGAAGGGTACTAGATAGGTATAAATGTAGTCACTTGGTAATTATATCCACCAAAAATGTCTAATCACTTATCTCAGGTAAGATTGGGGTCTACCATAATGATATAGTATATGGCCGCGACTGAATCGGCACTAACTAGCATAGTAAACAGCACGTTATACTAGGAAGCATTATCAAAGAGTTGGACAACATTCATCATATTATCACTAGGATGTGTGGGTTCTTTATAGTCATTAGACAACACGTTCTCAATATTACTATTATATACCTAACTAAGACAACAACCACCGTTGTAGAGTGGGATTACCGATGACTAGTTGGTACTCTCTTACTATAATGCAAGCCCTGGCGTAATCTGAGAATTCGTCAACCCTTGCCGCGAACGACTACCATCTATACTAGTGTTAATCTGATAAATGCACGCTGCAAGTATTACAAACATCCAACAAAATAAAAAACATTGAGGTTAGGTATGCGTAATTGATGGCCTAGATATTATATAAAAGGTAATAGCTGAAAAACTTACATGGAAAAGCAAATAGAAAAGCTAATCAAGCACTTACAGCTAGATGTATAATTAATAATACAGACCCTAGGTTCTGCATTATAGTATACATATTTAAATGTCTTGAGAATATTGGTCCATCTAAAACATACATAAATTGTATCACTAGAACGAGTAGTTAAGCGCAAGAATTTAGGGGACTTCCGGTTGACCTTATTTACCTAAATCTTATGGTATGTAAAAAGTGTATTAATGAGTTAATAAATTAGCTAAATAAGGTCTTAACAGAGTGCCAGAACGTGAACTGAGTCCCCAGGCGCACTCCATTTCGATTTTTAGGCTAAAACGAAAGTTTCAAAAGCAAAACCTTATGAATAAAATCCAAAATATTGGTAGACTTTATTTTTTATTAATACAATATCTATATACATTATATGGTTTTCTGTGTCTTATAGCCATAAGGTTCAGAGCCACCATCGGGGAGAAATTTTCTTTTTGTGGAATTGGGTCTGTAAAGCTTGGTTTCTGCACATGTTGTCACCATATGATCCTTGGTTCGTCGAATGTTCTTTGAGACAATGGGTATTGGATCTGATTTGTGGAGGACCATATCTTTAATAGAATTAAAATTAATCAACTGCGACGCACTATAATTTAACGAAATGCCCTTGACTCCACATAACATATCTATAAATTATTTGACAGGGGTCAAAAGCTATTAATTCGCGGGGGTAAAAATACTATAAAGCATTATTAAGTGGGCTCTGTTTTACCCTGTAGCCGATAGTGAGTAAAGGGGGAGGGCGGTTGTCACCTGTCAATTAAGATATATAAAGCTCACCTGTCACATGTCAAATGTTAAAATTGAAATCTAACACGTGGGTCGTGTTCAGGGTGACGTCATAAGTCGTTTAGAGAAAACCTAAAGTCGATCGGCTAGCTGGTTCGAGAGATATAATTTTTGCGATTAGGGCCCTTATGGCTAAAGGTGAAATGGGGAAATTTGGCAAACGGGTATAAGATGAGTATACCTATCAGCTAGCGAAGAAATATTTCAAATACCTTAATTAATAACGGTGCTAGACGTATAAAACCATTAGGGCCTTAACACAAGATATGTAAAATTGATTCTATACAATGGCTATTGGCAATGATTATTATTAATATAGTTCCAGGAGGAAATATCTATACAATATCAGTAAAATCACCAAAGCTGCAAAACGGTACATCTGAAAATTCTAACTTTTTCCATATTTACATTACTAAACCATGCCTATTTAATCCCAAAAATCAAAATACTTCCAAGTCTTCAAATTATCAGTAAAACCATAATAATTGCCAAAACGGCCCCTCAGATTTTTATAATTTTATTTAATATATCCTTAATTAAGCCATACCTATAGAACCCCGCATTAAAAAAATAAGGCCATTTTGGAAATGCGCAGAAACCAAAATCGATGTTTCAAAGTTAAATAGGAGGAAATATTATGCGCAAATAGCAGAAAAAGTACCTTCGGTACTACGACTGCCCTTTTAGCACTATTTTAAGTATATTAAAAAAAACACCCTATTAAGGTATTTTCAGGTTGAAAACAGAAAATACGATATAGACAGCGTTTATATTAAACCTTCTAGGTGGTTCATTCATAGTCGTAAATATTTCAAAATATATTTAATACATCTAAATTAAATAATTAGGTCAACTTGTTATTGTGGTTACGGATATTATGTTGCTGCAAATAATGTATTATCAGTAGAATATTTATCAACTGCATGTGTACGCTTAACCGCAGACCGGAAACATGTCTGGCAGTGATAATAGTTAATTAGATAAGTATTATTAACAGAATATTTATCAAATGTGGGCATACACTTAACCACATACCGGGAAACATTGCGGTTGCTGTCGGATGTGATAACAGTTTCTTACATGCATTATAATGATTATTTTTAAAAAAATTTATAAGCGAAATAATGTAAATGTAATTATTATATCTCCGAGAATGTGGTTAGCGATTAATTACCATGTTTAATAAACGTATGTAGTCAGAAGGATTGCATCATCTTATGGATATAAATACGAGCAAAAGCATTCATTCTTCAGACGTTTCCCAAGCGCTTATACAGACAAGGTGTTGGCTAGCGAATTCTAATTTTTCTTATTGTCTAGTGTGTGTTATTATTTGGTAAGTACAGATATTATTTGTTATATTATATCAGTGCATAATTATTTAAATATTGTTGGCTCTATCAAAAATTAGATACCAAATAAGGTAACACGGTGGTATATATTTTTAAAATGTATTGTTCTTTTAGTGTTATGACGTTTAAACTAAAAACAGAATAACTAAGGTTATGCTTGCTTATTAGGCAATAAATGTGTATTATCAATAATAGGAAAAATTGAAATAATTAAATAAAATTCCTTAACACAAGATATGTAAAATTGGTTCTATACAATGGTTATTGTCAATGATTATTATTAATATAGTTCCAGGAGGAAATATCTATACAATATCAGTAAAATCGTCAAAGCTGCCAGAACGGCACATCTGAAAATTCAAATTTTTTCCATATTAACATTACTAAACCATGCCTATTTAATCCCAAAATCAAAATACTTCAAAGTCTTCAAATTATCAGTAAAACCATAAAATTTGAAATAATTAAATAAAATTCATAATACATAAAATATCTATTCACTCTGTATATACGTAATGCACATAAATGCTCGTCGCCAATGGTGGCAAATCGAAAGTCAATTTCTGATAAAATAATCTCTTATTAGTACATTGGCGGTATAATACTAGTGATACATGTGTTTATAGGGCAATAATTAAGATTTGGGTAAGTGCAGAATTGATTTTTACTGTGAATAACTGTCGCGGAAAAGTATTGTTTAAACCCCTCCTTTTGGTTTTACCTATTTTTAGTAATGAAAACAAGTGAAAGATTTTGTGAATGTATACGTGAACTAATTTTTGTCAGCGCTTTTAAGTTATCTAGCAGTGCAGCGATTGTTGTATATTTTCGGTAAAGACTTATACTTAAAAGTCTATGCAGCGCATTGAAAATTATAGCTTAATTGCCTCAAGAGTTTTTAATTGGTTTTAGAATCAAGTATAGAAACACAATAGGGTCATGGTGTTAGTAAATATTTTTAGTTAAAATAATAGACATTGGGTTTTATTTAAAAAGAGGGGATCCTTATAAAAATTGTGTATCAGATAAAGATAACGAGTAGTAGAAAAACTGCTTATCCGGGTTATGTTGTACACCAGATCACACTGTTTTAGGGAGTTAAAGCAAGTCTGCTGGTACTTTTATTTTATTGCTTTACCTATATTTCCACTACTGCTGCCTGTCTATATGCGACGATCTATTTATTATAATAGCTGATTTCTAGGGTGTTTTCCCTATATTAACACATTAATTATCAGTTCATACTGTGTTATACCCTTGTCGAATGCAGTAGATGCTTCGAGTGTTTTAATTAGCAACTGGAATCAACAACAAATATGGTGCTTTTGTATGCTATTTATATATATAAAACTGCGTTTGCAATATGATAAATTATGATAATAATTATTTAGTAGCAAATAAAACACAGTTATTTTATAATATATTTATTTATAAAATTCTATTACACCTATTCTTTCAAGTTCTCTAAGAATTGTCCTTATTTCACCACTATAGCAGTTATTTATATTACGTTCCTCTAAATATCTAAGCCTGTCAACCAGCTCATTTACATCTCCATACTCCATTATTAGTTTAGCGGAACCATCTAACTCAGCTTTTTTACACCCATCATCTTCTTCGTCTGAACTATGGCTACCACTCATATCACTCATGTTTTGCAGAGTAGCATTTGGCCTTTGTGCATTCTGTTTAACATGTTTTTGATGTACATAGCTTCTTTTAGGTGGAAATAATTTTGATAGTATATTTTTATATTTCCAACAGTTTAATGACAAAACGTTCTTATCTATACAGAATCCTTGCTTGTGTGCACTCGTTTCAAGTAGAATTTCTTTGTATTTACTCAGATCTTCATTTGTATACCCGACAGGATGATTTGTAGTCAATAAATTAACTAGGCCATCGGTTAATGGAAATTCATTGGTATCAATTCTAAGCGTATTGTCCTTTACCTTAACAGACTTACTACCAATGAACATATTAGAACCCTCTTTTCGAATACCATATTTAACATTGGGTGTTTCCAGGAGAAGATACTTTATCTTGCGTGCATACATCCTATTGCAATGATGTTAAAAACTAAACTAACTTTATTAACAAGTGCAATTATTTTTATAGAGCAGCAATAGAGCAGCTATAGAACAGCTATAGAGCGTTCATAGAGCAGCTATAGAGCGTTCATAGAGCGTTTATAGAGCAGCTATAGAGCGTTCATAGAGCAGGCATAGAACACTTATAGAGCATGCATAGAAGTTATTAGAACTGTAACTAATATCAAATAAAGCATTCAATATTGTATAGTATTTTTCAAAAGAACCATATAAAATAGTTACCTTATACCCTATGTTCCACTATTATTTAAAGTAGATAATTATATATTTCCGTTTAACCTGATGCATTACAGTTTAATTATAGAAGCCTGTTATTACATAATTTAATGTTGTTTATTAATCTTTTAGAAATAATCAATTAGTACATTATGGTTATTAATTATTTTTATCTTGGTAAATGAAAATGTTATCTATTCAAACTAGCTGGCATTGGGAACGGAAACAGTTTTGAAATTAAATTTGTATATTTCCAGCTAGTGCTTGATTTAATATGTCCATTTTTTTTTGGAAATCGGTTTATGTAAATTTGTAAGAAAGATTAATTCTTTGTATACCTTTAAGTCTTTCTGAGAATATGCTTTAGGATGCATACTCGTTAATAAATCCAACAAACCGTCGGATGGTGTGTATGTTTCATTATCAAACACCAATTGGTCATTCTGAAAGTCAACAGGCACATTTCCCAGAAACCAATTAGTTCCATTTGTTCTTAAACCAAAGACGTCTCCCTTTGGCATTTCCAGGAGCTTAAGTTTTATTCTTCTGCTTGCCAGCTTACTCCTTTGATGTATGAGTCGCTAATGACATCTTTGAACCAGTATTTAACTATTTATTTAGTCACAATACAACCTCAAGAAAACACTAACACCACAGATAGAAAACAATAACACGACAGGGATAAAACACAAATAGATAACGTCGATAAGCTAAAAACAGACCTGTTTCTAATACCCCGGTTTTATAATCATACAACCCAACATGCCTATAACAATTAGCGGGTCAAATATTATGCAATAAAAATATAGGCAAAATATAGTAGGTTTCAAGACTTGAGATTAAATAATTCCTACATAACGACAGCCATCTGTTATAGTATACAATTAAAATCATTTTAAGCCTGTAATTATAATATTTTTTATACAATTTTCATATAAACCAGATGCCTACAGTTTAAAAGACAATAATTTGCCTGTTATTCTAATGTGTTACATGATGGGTCTAAGGGTTGGAGGGGGTGAATAACCCTTTAAATAATATAATTTTTAACGTTATGTGTAGATGACATCAAACATAAGTCATCTTACATCGTTTAACATTGTATGGTTTTTTAACAGGGTGGTTTTTTAAACAGGGCTGTTTTTAAACAGGGTGGTTTTTTAACAGGGTGGTTTTTAACAGGGTGGTTTTTAAACAGAGTGGTTTTTAAGGCTAATATTTTATAGAAACTTATTGAAATCATATTTATTTACCTCCTACGCGCTTGTACACTGTATAGCAATAGATATTTAGGGGCGTTAAACTTTAGAGTTGTTAAAATCTTTAACACATAGCGTTTTTATGTGATTTTTGATCACAAGATAATAAGGTACTAGTTCAGACCATATTGAACAATAGGTTCTTAGTAACAAAAATGTTCTTATTTACTTCAAAAATATTTAAAGTTATATAATACTTATTAAAATACATGTTATTTTATGCACCTTGGATGACCATATTATTCATATTCATTATTGCACAAGCAATATTGTTAGGGGCCTAGATACGTTATGACACCTGTCTATGTTAAAACTTTTAAAAAAAATATATGCCTCTTAAATGGTAACTTTTTTATTTACTATATCTAGATACATTATTATAAATAAGTAGAAAACGACAAACTAACTACTTTATTCAAGCTTAAGTTTTTAGAGTTTTTGCTATAATTAGTTCTTCGGCTGTGTTTTGTATACACTCATCGCATTGAAGATACGGGAATCGTATTGGTTTCGGATGGCTTTGAATTTGGGATACTAAGACATCAAGTACATTTTTCTCGAACCAGTCCATTAAGTCTCCTTTTTCTCTTTGTTTAAGCATTTGTACTATTTTTTCTTCTTGTCCCGAGTCAAATCTAACAGTAAACAGAATAAGTGGGGTGACCGTTGCAAATCCTTTAGAGGCAGAGCGGAAACAACTTCGAAGCCGTTCTCTAATATCCTTTTCCGTCTGTGGTGTTTGTCCCTCAACTATTGCTTTGAGTAATTCATAGTATAACTCCTCATGATGTCCAATATTTACATAATAACAGCTTGGACAATACGTTTTAAAATCATAATCTGATATTCCCTTGCGGTCTTTTTGTAGGATACCCCCAACTCTATAGCCGTCCTTGTCCTGGCATATCTCGCATTTTTCTTTCAACTCAGGACGACACTCGCTGCAGTCACAAGGGCGTCCCCAAAAACACTCTTTAGGCATTGTGCTCGCTTCAACTGATCAACAAAGACTAATTGTTTAGGGATAATAATATAATAATATAGTAGCTTGAGAGGGTTAAAAGTGGAGGGGGTAAAAGTGGAGGGGGTAAAATTTTAAAAATACTGTTGTGTTTTGTTACAGATTTTTATGATAGTTGAACTTCTATCACTTTCGACTAGCAAAATATTATTGTTCTCGGTAAGTAATATAATATAAAAGTCCAAAACTGTGTGTACATCTACTGCATACTTACCCTTGAATATTTATTGCAGGCTATACCTTTCCTATTTTCTGAACGCACCCTTAGTTCCTAAATTTTGGCGAACCGAGGTTATAAATTGAGGTGCCACAGAGCGATTCTGTTAGTCTTTACTAGTCTCTTGAAGTGTGCAGACGTGTCAGTAAGAGCTCCGCAAAAATGGAAAAGTTTATCATTTTAAAAGATGCTATTCAAAAAGTGCGCCGATACAATATTACAGGTCGTACCCTGGAATTTAGGTTAAAGTCTATACCTGAGGGTGTTGAACCGGTTGGATGGGTGCGGGAGGGAATTAATCAAATTGTTCAAAAGGCTACAGAGGGCCTTCAGCCCCTGGACCAGGTGGGATTTAGTTTCTGTTCCAAAGATTTTAATCGTGGTGAGGGGTGGCTTCGATTTAAACCGGCTGCAAAAATAAATTACGAAGATGTCTGGAACGTGATCAGCAACGTGTATCAGTCTAACTCATCTGGTTTAAACACCGAATCATTTTGCTTGAAAGTTACTACTGTGTGTTTGCCAGCCGGTAGGGGAAGGGGGAGCAAATATAATAGTTTCGACGAGGAGTGTGGTATGAGAAGGGGCATTGTAACCATTAAAAATACAGACAATCTATGCCTGCCTCGCGCTTTGGTGGTTGCTATGGCTAATATTACAAAAGACAGTGAATTTAGCAGGGTTAGAAGAGATGTCGGCAAAATTCAGACAGAAAGAACAAGGACACTGTTGGAAAGCTCTCAAATTATCATTCCCTCAGAAGGGGCCGGTATTCCTGAGCTACAGAAATTCCAAGATTATTTGGCCGATTATAAAATTATTGTTTACAGCTATGGATCAAAGGGGAGGGACGTAATTTTTGAAGGGGCTAACGAGAGCGGCGAAAGACTTAATTTGTTACATCATGAGGGGCATTTCAACGTTATTACCTCCCTCACAGCCGCTTTTTGCTGTAATTATTATTGCGAGGCATGTTATATACCATACGATCATATACATAAACACCGGTGCGGTGGAATGTGCCCCGGTTGTTTTCAGTCACCAAAATGTGTTGATAATCAAATTAAGATTATCTGTGATAACTGTCATAGAAGTTTTAGAGGAAAAATATGTTTCGAAAACCATCTAAAGGAGGGTTCGTGGGAAAAGAGTACTGTTTGTGTTGAAGTTAGGAGCTGCGAGCATTGTTTTAAAACTGTAAAAGGGAGTAGAAAACATGTTTGCGGAGAGGTCTTTTGTAAGAATTGCAATTCACATGTGGCCGAAAATCACCTTTGTTACATTCAAAAAGATAATGGCAAGCCTAAAACAAAAGATATTCTGTTTGTGTTCTATGACTTGGAAACGCGACAAGAAGAAGTTTTGCAAGATGGGTCACTCCTCCATCAGGTCAATCTCTGCGTTTTAAAACAATGTTGTGATGAATGTATAAATCTGTCAATTGAAATTTGTAAAAAGTGTGGAGTCCGTTTACAAAAAATAAAAGGAAAGGATCCGGTTGGCTCATTTACGCAACATTTATTAACACTAAGAAAGAAGTTTAAGAACATTGTTGTAATTGCACACAATGGACAAGCCTTTGACCATCAATTTTTACTAAACTATATCATGACTGAGACCGACTTGACCCCCGAGTTAATAATGAGAGGCACAAAAATTATTATGATGCAAATTGAAAACGTAAAATTTATAGACTCTCTAAATTATTTTCCTATGGCTCTGGCAAAATTGCCCAAAGCATTTGGTTTGGGTGATAAATTCAAAAAGGGGTATTTTCCCCACTTGTTCAACACAAAGGCGAACGAAAATTATGTGGGTCTTTTACCGCCTATTGAGTATTATTCCCCGGACACCATGAAAGATGAGGAACGTACCAGGTTTTTGGAGTGGTACGAAGAGCATAAAAATGACCAATTCAATATGCAGGTGGATCTCGTTGATTATTGTGTGTCAGATGTAGAAATTCTTGCACAAGCATGCTTGAAATTTAGAGAGCAATTGATGAGTACTACCAACGTTTGTCCCTTTACAGAAGCAGTTACCATTGCCTCAGCATGTAATAAAGTTTTTAGACGAAGCTTTTTAGAGCCCAACACTATTGGTATTATACCGAAAAATGGTTACAGGTGGACTGATAATCAGAGCAAAATAGCAATTGAGTGGCTACTCTGGGAAGAAAACCAGAGACAAATAAACATCTTACATGCTGCAAAGGGTAAAGAGGTTGTGTTACATGGTTTAAAGGTAGATGGTTTTTGCCCTGACACAAACGAGATATTTGAGTTTCAGGGGTGCTATTACCACGGTTGTGTTAAATGCTACAAATTTGCTAGAAACGACCCACTTTTAGAGGAACCCACAGCAACTTTAAATTTACGTTACGAGGCAACACAGGCAAAAATTATGAAATTAAAAGAACTTGATTTTGTAGTAAAAGAAATGTGGGAGTGTGAATTTAGAAAAATGTTGGAAGATAACCCTGAGATCGGTGCTTACACTAAAATACATCCTCTAATGACTTCAACCCCTTTAAACCCTAGAGATGCCTTTTATGGTGGTCGCACAGGAAATATTTGGGAATACTATGAAGCCCAAGAGGGGGAAAAGATTAAGTATGTTGATGTGTGTAGTCTCTACCCCTATATTTGTATTTATGGTAAATTTCCAATCGGGCACCCTGAGATAATTGTTGGCAGTGCAGAATGCAAGAAACTTAATTTAAATAAAACAGACGGTTTAATTAAATGTAAAATTCTTCCACCTACCAACTTGTTTCACCCTGTACTACCACAAAAGTCCAATAATAAGTTGATGTTTATGCTTTGTCGCTCATGTGGGGAAGCTATGGATCAGGTTATTGTTTGTAACCATACTATCGAAGAAAGGGCTTTAACAGGTACCTGGGTCATGGATGAAGTAATTAAAGCAATAGAGAAGGGGTACGAAATTTTAGATATTTACGAAATTTGGAAATATAAAATTCAAAAATTTAATAAAGAAACAGGGGAGACTGGCCTCTTTACAGCCATGATGAATACGTTCATAAAGATTAAACAAGAGGCCACGGGTTGGCCTAAGAAATGTAAAACCGAAGAGGAAAAGAATAAATATATTGAAGAGTTTTTTAAAAGGGAAGATGTAAAGCTCGAGTATGCTATGATTGTTGAAAATCCTGGGTTGAGATCCCTGGCCAAGCTTATTTTAAATAGTTTTTGGGGAAAATTTGGTCAACGGGAGAATCAACCAAAAACCAAAATTGTAAATGAACCATCTGAATTATTTGCAATGTTTACCAACCCCTGCATTCACATTAACGGCATACTACCCGTTAATGAAATGACCCTTATTGTCAGTTACGAACACACCGAAGAAGCCTATGATCCATTACCTACTGTTAATGTAGCTATTGCGGGTTATGTAACGGCTCAGGCTCGTCTTAAATTATATTCATACCTTGAACAACTTGGTGACGGAGTATTGTACTATGACACAGACTCTGTCATTTACGTTTCAAGAAACGACGGCGTGGATATATCTACTGGTGAGTTCATCGGTGATATGACTGACGAACTTGAAGCATATGGACCAGGAAGCTACATTACTAATTTTGTTTCTGGTGGACCCAAGAACTATGCTTACAAAATTCATACAACAAAAAGCAATCAAGAGGAAGTGGTTTGTAAAGTCAAGGGCATTTCGTTAAATTATAGTGCGTCGCAGTTGATTAATTTTAATTCTATTAAAGATATGGTCCTCCACAAATCAGATCCAATACCCATTGTCTCAAAGAACATTCGACGAACCAAGGATCATATGGTGACAACATGTGCAGAAACCAAGCTTTACAGACCCAATTCCACAAAAAGAAAATTTCTCCCCGATGGTGGCTCTGAACCTTATGGCTATAAGACACAGAAAACCATATAATGTATATAGATATTGTATTAATAAAAAATAAAGTCTACCAACATTTTGGATTTTATTCATAAGGTTTTGCTTTTGAAACTTTCGTTTTAGCCTAAAAATCGAAATGGAGTGCGCCTGGGGACTCAGTTCACGTTCTGGCACTCTGTTAAGACCTTATTTAGCTAATTTATTAACTCATTAATACACTTTTTACATACCATAAGATTTAGGTAAATAAGGTCAACCGGAAGTCCCCTAAATTCTTGCGCTTAACTACTCGTTCTAGTGATACAATTTATGTATGTTTTAGATGGACCAATATTCTCAAGACATTTAAATATGTATACTATAATGCAGAACCTAGGGTCTGTATTATTAATTATACATCTAGCTGTAAGTACTTGATTAGCTTTTCTATTTGCTTTTCCATGTAAGTTTTTCAGCTATTACCTTTTATATAATATCTAGGCCATCAATTACGCATACCTAACCTCAATGTTTTTTTATTTTGTTGGATGTTTGTAATACTTGCAGCGTGCATTTATCAGATTAACACTAGTATAGATGGTAGTCGTTCGCGGCAAGGGTTGACGAATTCTCAGATTACGCCAGGGCTTGCATTATAGTAAGAGAGTACCAACTAGTCATCGGTAATCCCACTCTACAACGGTGGTTGTTGTCTTAGTTAGGTATATAATAGTAATATTGAGAACGTGTTGTCTAATGACTATAAAGAACCCACACATCCTAGTGATAATATGATGAATGTTGTCCAACTCTTTGATAATGCTTCCTAGTATAACGTGCTGTTTACTATGCTAGTTAGTGCCGATTCAGTCGCGGCCATATACTATATCATTATGGTAGACCCCAATCTTACCTGAGATAAGTGATTAGACATTTTTGGTGGATATAATTACCAAGTGACTACATTTATACCTATCTAGTACCCTTCACACAAACGATATTCAGGTATTTTTGTTTTTAAGTCTAACCCAGACCACCCTGTAGTATTAAATTACCTTTGTATGTGCAAAATTCTAAGTATATTACGCAATATAACATTTTCAATTTGCAATGCTAGAGCTATTTATCGATTTATCCTTCGTCGTCTATTACACAATTCTATTGTGCTTTTAGAAGTTTTAAACACTTTGTGTTAATAAAAAAAATAACATCTTCGACTTACCTGTATTTTTATCATTCGTTGGATATTGATAATGTAATAATTTTACCCCATTTCTATGGGTTCAAGGGCCGTTTTTTTTTTGGTACTTTAGTGATTTTTTAGATGTTTTAGCAACTCAATTTAGAGAAGTTTTTAGTTGTTTATTACGTATCTTTAAACCGTACATAGATATTAGCAAAAATTGGGGTTGTGTATACGCGATGTTTAGGCTATTTTTACCTATTTTTCTCTCATTTAGTGGCAAAAATGAACTTTTGGAGCTGTTTGTCGGTTATAAAAACCGTTGGAACGTTGCATCGTAATTTTAGTTTAAAACATAAAATATTATCAATTTATCGAGTTCTAAACGGTACTTCAGTTAGAAATATAACCCTTAAACACCTGTTATTGACATTTTTACCTTTAATTTGATACCAAGAAGTATTAGCACAGGGGTTGTACCTACCCTTATTTATTTTAGGTTTTTACATGATCAAGAAGAGTTCAAAGAGGTTTTAGTTGTTTCTTAGGTATATTAAAACAATATTGTACATACGAGTTATAGGTATTAGCAGAATTTATGTTATCTATATCCTCTCTTTATGCAAATTTTATTTATTTTTCTCAATTTTACCTGTTCAAGACCTGTTAAATATACGTTTTTAGATGTTTTAGTCGATTATTAGATGTTGATTAACCTGTTCAGCAGGGTTTAGTTGTTTATTGCTCGTTCTTTAAACATTGCTGTAAATAAACACTGCATGTATTACCAAATTTATTTATAGTTACAGTTAATTTTATTTTCTGTTTATGTTCCCTCTACACTTTAACAAATATATTATTATTAATCTTACTTCCCCTATAAACACTACTTATCATGGTGCGTCATGATATGACTCTCGTAGACGCTGTACTTAATAGCATCAACCAGCCGCCGAGTTTTTGTAATGAGCTCAGCTGGCGTAATGGTACGACATTAGAATTGTAATCCAGTGACCCGGGATCGAATCCACACAGGTAAAACTTTTTTTTAATCATTTAATTTCAATAGGGGCCCCACTTAGAAATTATTGGGGTACCGGTTCTTAGAGGTAGGGCTTTTAGCGGAGTCCCGACTTGTAGACTTGGGTCCCCCAAATATGAATACCTAAGTAGGTGAGGTTCAAGTGACATGTAATAGATGGCGTATCACATATGATGGATGACGTTTACCCAATGACAACTAGTGCCAATGATACTATTGCCCAAGTAGCTAACGCCCAAGTAGCTACGGCCCAAGTAGCTAACGCCTAAATAGCTATCGCCCAAGAGTATGAAGTTTGACAGATGACGTATGACATATGACAGATGACGCATGACAAGTGACAGATCAAAAGGGGCGGGGCCTATGACGTCAGAGGTAGAGGAGTGGGGGTGGTCTCAAGTAAGGCCATGACTACTCCCCTTTTCAGACCTGAGGACGTACATTGATAGCAGTAAACTCAGTCTGGAATAACGTTGCGTAATAATATAGCCCCAGGCCTTTGTTTAAAAGTTTTTCCAGATCCCCGTGCAATATACATACTTTTGAGTACGTGATGTACCTACTTACTATTAAAAGCAATATTCAATAAGAAATTTACACCAAGATCGTTTTATGAAATATGCCTTGGAATATATAGCTAAAAAAACATAGTAACTCTGCTGCGCACACCGCTATCTCATTGCGATCTAAATCCTATAGAACTTATATGGGCGCAAGTGAAAGGATTTGTAGCAAGACACAACACGACATTCAAAAAGAAAGAGGTTAAGCTGCTGTTTGAATAAGCCATTAAGGAAGTGACACCAGAGAATTGGCGAAAAGCAGTACATTATATCATTAAAGAAGAGGAGAAAATGAGGGATCTTGACCACCTGATCGATCGGACCGTCGACCCGTTAATTATATGGTCAAGAGGAAATTACCGTTCCTCAGATGACGAGGAATATTATGATTTTTTATAATTTAATTTCTGTATATACAATGTATTTTGTATTTCATTTATAATGTTTAATAAAAAATAAGTGTACCTACTGCACGCCTTTGTCGCACCATTTTCATGTGTGCGAATAGATAAAAATAGGCAAAACCCATAAATTGACCCAAACCCGGGTAGAACTACCTGTACCTGATTAAAATAAAGAACTTTGCAATGAAATCAATGCCAAATTATGAAAGCGGCTTAAATATTCGTTGAGTCACTCTGTAGTCCCTTTGCATACCTAATGAGCTTGTATTACTCTACATTTTTCTGAAATAGACAATAGTTTTGTATCGCTTTAATTACTAAAATTTGTATTGTAGTATTATTGTACAAAAAGAAACAATATAAACTTTTTAGGTAATACGACTCAATTAATATTTCGTTTGAACTACAAAAAAACCACAACCAAATTCGTTTTTTATAATTATATACAGGGTGTCCCATAACTTATGGGCCGTAGAGTAACTGAAGATAATAGACATCAAACTAAGCCGATTACGAGGCCGATTATGTCATATAAGTTTGTTTTTTTGATAATTCAAATATTAATTTAATTATGTAGGTACTATGTTTTTTTATGCTTTGGGATGTTTAAAGGGAAATATCTCGAAAACCGTTAAAGATATTAAGATCAATCAAGTACACCTTTTTGACTCAGAAAATGCCCTTCTTTAAGAAACTATAATTTAAAAACACATAATATCACAGGTAAGAAATAAAATCATAGATTTATGAAACCCAGTGTATGCAACTAGCGCCCTCTAGTTTGAAACTTAAAAATTTCTAAAAATTCTTATTTTTTGCTCATAAAAACGTAATATTGCCAACTTTTAATTCGATTCATTAAACCGTTTTAAAATTATGGCTTATTTTCGAGAATAAACTTTTACTTTCAACACCCTGTATCTCTAGAACGAGTAACAATCCAAAAAAAAACTTATATTATGACTTAATCGGCTTAGTTTGATGTCTAGTATCTCCAGTTATTCCACGGCCCATAAGTTATGGGAAATCCTGTATAATCTATTTTTTTAAATTACACTACAATCAGTTTATATTAAATATTAATATTTTCAATTCCGTAGGAAGTTTAATCCATCAAGGAACCTCAGAATGTACTTTATTAGCATTTCTAGAGATTGCAGGTATACCTGTCCTGATTGCGTCTTAATTTCGAATCAATAATACCAGGTCGGGAACTTTAGAGAAATTAATTAATCCTGATATTAATTTACTGACTAAAATCCGACTTGATGAAATTATTATTTGCTGTATATAATCATTATCTGTTTACCAGCGTTTATATAAACTTACTGGTATTTAATAGCTCATAGAAAAAGAATAAATACAGATTTTATAAAGACGGTAAAAAATTGGAAACTAAAGCAGCAAACAATAATAGAAATATTATTAATTGTACTTATAGTCTATTTCATAAAAGTGTAAAGTAATAAAAGCTCATTAGGTATGCAAAGGTGCTACAGAGCGACCCAACGAATATTTAAGCCACTTTCAGAAAATTTGCATTGATTTCATTGCACAATTCTTTATTTTCATCGAGTGCAGGTAGAACCACCCGGGTTTGGTCAATTTATGGGTTTTGCCTATTGTTATCCATTCACAAACACCGAAAATGGTGTGACAAAGGCGTGCATTATGTACATAGTATTAGATACACCTATTTTTTATTAAACATTATAAAAAAAATTAAAAATACAATATACTTAGGTACAGAAATTAAATTATAAAAAACCATAATATTTTTCGTCATCTTAGAAACTGTCAACTCCTCTTGACGTTATAATTAACGGGTCGACGGTCCGATCGATCAGGTGGTCAAGATCCCACATTTTCTCCTCTTTTTTATTGACATGATGGACTGCTTTTCGCCAGTTCTCTGATATCTCTTCCTTAATGGCTTGATCAAACAGTAGCTTAATGTCTTTCATTTTTGCATGTCGTGTTGTAAATTTGCTATAGCTAATAGTTCCTTTTTTATCAAATTAATTATCTTCTTTTTTTTTGGTTAGTTATCATAAATAATTTAATGCACAAAGTTTACTTCCGCCTATGGCCGACCACGAAATTCAGCCGAAGTGGACAGAATTTCCCATTTTATTACTCTATACCTTTCTGAAATAGTCTATAGACATTTTTACCCTATGTATAGACATTTAGCCTAAAATTCAAAGGCAAGGCGTTTCTATCATTGTCCAAGTATTTTTTATTATTTTTAGTAACTACAGAATTTTTAAATACACAAAAAGCTAACTATACCAATAATTTTTAAATACAGGGTGATTCCTAAGTTCATACTTCTTTTTTAGCTGTGTATATAAGGCATTAAAATAAACAACATTTTCAAATACCTTTTTTTAAAAAAACCAAAAATAAAGTACTTACATTCATTTATTACACTACAAATCAAATACGGTTCTGCCTAACTTGCCAGTTAAATAACATTAGGAAAACTTCTGGGTGTAGAGAAAAAACATTCGCACTTTTACGATACTCACAATACATTATCACCATAATTAGTTCATTGTTTTTAAACTTTACCATTTTCACCAATTTATTTAAATTAATTTGCTTCAGAAAACCATACCGCGCCGCGAATTGCCAAAATAAATAACTGAAGACCGATCCGAAAATGCCTGACTAACATATAAAAAACCGAGAAAAACAATATAAAGGGCTACGTTTTAATTACCAGGCCCGCAATTAGATTTTTTACTTCTGTAACTCGGCTATGTTTAAGTTTTTTGAAAAAAGGTATTTGAAAAAGTTATTTATTTTAATGCCTTTTATACACAGCTAAAAAAATTAGTATCAACTTAGGAATCACCCTGTATAATTTATAAGTACCTATTAATAATAATTATAAAGCGGTACTGTAATCAAATGTGCACAAGTAAAATACAATAGGCAAACTCAGAGCCGCACTGTCAAAATGTAGGTAGTGCCATTGATACGTCCATGAATATAATAATAATAATAATAATAATATAATATTGGTAACTTAAATACAAACCATTCAAGTTGGTAAAAAACTAAACTAGAAAAGTAAATAATCTACTAGAAACCCCACGTTATTTTTTTCAATTATATCTCGATTTGTAGTTTTTTACTGTTTACAAAAAAAGTGTCACGAATCCTTTAATATTAATATATTCCTGTTATTATCAACCAAAAATTGTCTTTTGATTATTATGAGCCTATAGTTAAACACATACATTATGCAATAGCAGAGATAACAAACCTGAACTAACCTGAAAACCATTATAGGATTTTTTCAATAATCCTATATTTATTAAGTAGTTGCTTTTCTATTAGCGTTATAAGTAAATATTATAAGTCAATGAAGTGTTGTCTTTAGATTTTAGTTATACTTATAATGATAGTTTAGTAGTTTTTAAGTTACTGTGCTGACAGTAGGGCAGGCGCGGATCCTGGGGGGGGGGGGGGGCTCCTCCCTTTGAGCCTCACCAAATGGGTGTTTTTTTACTGTGAGCCTTGAAAATTATAGGGCGTGGGGGTCAGAATTTTTTTAGAAGTCACTTTTGAAAGTAAGAAGATTTTTGTAGAGGGGATACGATTTTTTTTTAGTCGCCCCTCCCCCTCAGCAAAATCCTGGAACCGCTACTGCAGTAGGGTTGCCAGATCTGTTTTAGGTCAAAACGGGAATGAAGCTAAAAAAAAAGCAAAAATACGGGACAAGCAAAAAAAAACAGGATATTATTATGTTTCAAATATATTGTATTTAAAACTTTTTAAATGAGATATAAAGGTATTTTTTTTTTTTTATGATAAAACACCTGCACTGTAGGAAAAATCCTTTAAGGCGCTCTGGGCGCGGTGCGAGTGCGAAGAAAGCGATTAACGTTGGTCTTGAAACGTTGAAGATTGTATTCTTTGGGAAACACGACCTCAGGAAGATCATTCCACAAAGATGACGTTCTCCAGATGAAAGAATTCTTGAACAATGAAGTTCGAGGAGTACTAAGCTGAACAACATATGGAAGAGCGGCAGTGGTTCGCCGTGTATTTCTGTTTTGCATTGCTCTAGGTGAAATCAAGTGGTCAATGTCAGTCGAACACACCTGCCATGGAAATATCTGTAAAAGAGAGCCAAATCACTAACCTGTCTTCGATGCTCCAGGCTACCGAGGGTCTTGGTCAGCTCGGGGTCGCCGATCAGACGAACGGCTCTCCTTTGAATGGAATCCAGTAGCCGAAGGGTGTGCTTGGATGCAGAGCTCCAGACATGAGAGCAATATTCTAATGATGGTCGAATCTGGGCTTTGTAGAGTGTCAACAGTTGATGAGGTGTGTACAACCTTTTGGTGCGGAAAAGTACACCTGTGCAGCTGCCTTGGCAATTGCGGCAACGTGATCATGCCAAGACATATTACCTCCCAGATTGACCCCCAGCAAATTAATAGACGGTGCCAGGGGAATTGCGTGTCCTGCCATGACTATATCCGGTTCTGCAATGTTAACCTTTTTGGAGAAGACTGCTGCCTGGGTTTTCTTAGCATTAAATTCGACTTGGTTACTGTCACCCCAAAGCCAAGATTTCTTCCAGGTCATTGTTGAGGCGCAATACTTCATGCTGCCTGCGAAGATGTGCGTCGGTATTATAATTATTAATCCAACAACAATCCACTAGGGAGGTGAAGACCATTTTTTTTTAATATATACCACTGAACACCGCCGCAGTACGAACTACCTTCGTATTAAATCAAAAATGTTCATCAAATAATCGTTTTAAGTGTTATTAAGGGAAGAAACCCGGTAGAGTAGTGTATAAATATTAAATGTTTTTTTTATAATTTGCCTGAATCTACCTGTTGTTGACAGGTACGTACAGTTTTCTTAAACTAAACATCAACTCGCGTTTCACAACAGCGATCACGACGAAATTTTTATTACTAACTAACTTTTGAACTTTACAAGGCAACATTTCTCGTCTCAATGTCTTTAATAAGCACGGTAACTTTCCTAAGTGGATTGAGAAAACATTTTTAAAATGTATCTTTTAAGATACTTTCTCTCGATTTTGATAAATTTTAAAATTCGAAAAGTTCACCGTCTTGAAAGGATTTTGAACTCGGAGGTGTCTACAGAGTCTACATAACGATCGTTCAGTTTATACAGGGTGATTCCTAAGTTGATACTTCTTTTTTAGCTGTGTATTGAAGGCATTAAAATAAACAACATTTTCAAATACCTTTTGTCAAAAAACTCAAAAATAGGGTACTTACATTAATTTATTACACTATGATGGATCAAATACGGTCCTGCCTAACTTGCCCGTTGAATAACATTAAGAAAAATTGTGGGTGTAGGATGAGCCCGCAAGGGAAAGCGTTCTGAGTATAATCTCAAAGCAGCAGCTGCACTTTGACGACTCTTACCGTAAATAAGAACCATATCTACTAGTTCATTGTTTTCAAACGTTACCATTTTCACGTGTCACCAATTTAAAATTATCTTGCTTCAGAAAAACACACCGCAGCAGATTGCCAAATAACACACTGACCACCGACCCGTAAATTGCATGACTAATAAGAGATAAGACAAACAACATAAAGTATAGCAGGCTACGTTTGGATGACCAGGCCCGCACTTAGATTTTTTACTTCCAAATCTCGCCTATTTTTAAGTTTTTTGAAAAAAGGTATTTGAAAATGTTGTTTATTTTAAAGCCTTCTATACAAAGTTAAAAAAGAAGTTTCAACTTTGGAATCACCGTGTATTAGTATAATCGCTACGATGTTGATTAAAATACACAAGAAAAGGCCAATAATATATGTAGTATGTAGAGAGAGACTTGTTTTACTAAACAGAAAATGTATTTTTATTTTTAACCGTACCTACATGTAATGTTAACACTACTGATTTTAAAAGAATATAAGTGTTTCTGTCTTTTATTTGATTTCCCATCCCCAATTACCGTCCCAAAAATAAGTCAGCACAGGCTCGTGAAGTCGAACCGTCAGCGCCTCTGGCGCCAGAGTATTACGACAAAGTCGGTCGCAGAACTTGCGGAGAGGGCGTTGTAGATGATAGGCGTATCTGTCAGCGCTGCCTGCTTTTAATGAGTGAATTTAACACATTATAAACATTTAACATTAAAAAATTATGGATGAAAACACTACCCTCGACATGAAGTATCATTACTGTCGCGAGATTGTAGTTTATCTCAGTTTCTCGACATATAAATCTACGTCACAATACTAGGAGGCACGCTGATAGTGCTATAACCCGCAGGTTAGGATATGCACCTTAAGGAAGTCAAATTAAATTTGTTTTTTTAAAAAAAGCGAAAAATCATTAATTTTCTCAGACTACTTGTAATTAATATTGGGTTTTAAATGCAGCGCAATCGGTTGTACTTAGAATTATGCAAACAAGGTATAATTTACATAACCCCAGAGTTTTCAAGGGTCCTGAAATTTCTATGGAGTTCACTTACTTAATATGCATGGCCTGACTTGATTTTCGAGCATTAATTGTTCTCGACATTTGCATTGAGTAATATGGCCAAAAAAAAGGGACAGTATTTAGATGTCTGTGTTTAATTAAGACGATATAGGGACATCGTATTTTCCCCTATCGTAAAGAGTAAGTTTTTTTTTATCTACTTTCATTTAGCAATATGAATTTTACAGTTTTGTTAATCGTTTTGCAAGGGCATCTATTACAGCACTAGTGCTGTAATGGAAAAAAAACGGTTTTATTAAAATTTTGCTGTTAAATAAAACCACACTTTTTAGAATAATTATTTATTATTAACAATTATAAAATTAATTACCAATTATTAATTAAAATACATCTTGATTTTTCTTGACTGAAATCATAGTTCTCAACATTGAGTAGTGAGTCCATAGTGTGGATGGTTTCTAGGAGCGTTGCTTTACGGAAAAATAACCCAAAAGGATTTTCTCAGAAACCTCCTTTATTTTGTTAGCTTTGCACCAATCTTCAAACTTCTAATACTCCAACTCATACGGCGCCTTGGATTTTGTCGGAACTAAACTTGAGATCGCTTCGTTTGCCGCTGCTTCTATATCAGAGGGTAAACTTCCATCAGAATCGCTCATTTTGAAAAACGCTTTTTATATTTTTGAATTTGTTTGACAAAGTTTCGACAGTAACCATGCGAAACAGTAACTATGCGAAACAGTAACTATGCGAAAGGTAACATAAAAAACTTGATTAGTAAATTTAATAGCAGGTGCATTTTTACAGGTGCATTTTTATTTTTAAAAATGCCTTTTGCCAGATATTTTTATTCATAGAGGAAAGTAGATTAAATTTAATACAATATTATTGTTGTAAATTCATATTACTACACTCGATGTTTTATTAAACTCGGCTGACGCCTCGTTTGACAACTTTAACATCTCGTGTTGTAATATGAATCTTTACAACACTTATATCATAAATAACTATGCAAACAAGATACAAATTTAGTAGCGAACCAGATGAATGTCCAAAGACTGCCGAACGAACGAACGGCAAAACTAGCATGGGAGAACTACCCCGCTGGTAAACGGCCGCTTGGAAGGCCACGAATGAGATGGTGCGATAACGTAATCAGCGACCTTCGTACCATGGGATTAGACTACGACCCCCAGATGTTGATGGACCGACAGGGGTGGAGACGCATTGTGCAGTCAGCCAGAACCCACATAGGGTTATAGAGCTACGGAAAGAAGAAGAAGAAGAAGAACCAGATGAATGATGGTTTTATTTTCAGTGGTGTACCGTTCAATATTTTGCAAAAAATGATAAAGCTAGGTTTCTTATAATGGATGGGGCATCGTGGTTGGAAACATAGGAAATCTCATGCAAGTTTTAGACTGTCCAAATATTTGCTCCCTGTTGACTTTAAAGCGGGGTTTTAGAGAGGCTTTTTTAGGGTCTCTGTGTGGTGAGTGCACATGCGGAGTTTAAACAATTTTGGACAACCCGATCTTAACTTATTTGAATAGGATTGCGGTTGGTTTTTCATTGGAATTAAATAGGTGATGCTGCGGATACCTGCATTGATTGAACTTGTTAACCTGTGATTTGTCATTGTCAAATATTCTTTGAAAGTATTAGATTTTTTACTAGTAATTATTTTATGAACGGCAGTGGACTTACATTGTCTTTATTTGTTTTGAATCACTATGTTTCAACTGGTACGTATTTCCAGTCATCTTCAGGTGAATACGTATTCACTGCTAAAAGTATATTGGGATCAAATTTCCTAGCCACAGAATAATGTGCATACGAAACAGAAAAGGTGCCTTTGTGTTTGAATTTTATCAAAAAACGTTTTTTACCAAATTTATTTCAGTTTTCTTTTGTTGTATAATTTTTTTCTCTTCGCTCGCTGCCAGGGCCATTCTCGAGGGGACCTACAGCTTAACGTGGGTTTCGAACCACGATCTTCAGTCATGCGACACCCCCAAGGGCTATCAACCCTCGGTTTCTTGCCATTGCAGGACCTACCGATTGGGGAGTGTGTATCTTCTTCCGCACCCCACGAGATGTCCGATCAAATCCGGCCTAATTACCGCCGTGGGTTGGGAGATGATACATTACACACTCTTTCCTGCGTTCTTAAACCTACTAATTTTAGGACATACTTTTTTTTGGGCATATGCACACTCCGGAGATCGAACCCGGACCGCCACGGTCGAATGACAATAACCCACCTTTGAGCCACTGTTGCGGTCCTGTTTTTTCAATTAAACGATTTAACCAGTATTATTTCCCAAAATACTCTTTTTACGTTATTCCCCCTAAACATACGACTCAAATACTTCCACACCCCCTCGATTATTCATTTTTAAATACTGCAACATCAATGAAACCTAGTGTTTTGCAAACGAGGTGTGATTTACATAGGTAACCCCGAACTTTTCAAGGGGTCTGAATTTTCTATGGGATTTATGTAGTACTTAATATGCGTGGCCTATGCTCGGTAGCTAATTGTGTACATTAACAAGGAATGTCGATACGATAATCCTGGCTCTTAAAATTTTGTGTGGGAATACGTAATTTAGAGCTTTGAGTTATACAGTTTTTTTATTCGCTTTTTATTTTAAAAAGCCTATGCGAGAGACAATAGGATGGTTTTTTCTTAGACGATTTTTAATTATTTTTGTTGTTACTGGGGTTGGTAGAAGAGCCAGTATACTTGGGCCTATAAGGCTTTATACACAATCGTCGTGGATTATGTCAGCCAGACGGGACCTACAGCTTAGCGTGGAATCCGAACCACGTGTATGCACTAGTTAATCTTTTTTACTCTTCCAGAGATCCTAGGTCCTCGGTCCTCGGCGCCTTTCTCTCTCTCTAGGTCCCCATATTAGTATTCACTAATAGCATACTGCATTCTGTTATTTACTTAAGTTCCGAGCATACTTTTTTTTATTAAGCATATGCTTACTCTGGGAATCAAACGCGGACCTCCACCACTCCACTGTCGAATGCCAGTAACTCACCATGGAGCCACTGCTACCGTTTTTTTTATGATAAAACACCTGCACTGTAGGAAAAATCCTTTAAGGCGCTCTGGGAGCGGTGCGTGTGCGAAGAAAGCGATTAACGTTGGTCTTGAAACGTTGAAGATTGTATTCATTGGGAAACACGACCTTAGGAAGATCATTCCACAAAGATGACGTTCTCCAGATGAAATAATTCTTGAACAATGAAGTTCGAGGAGTACTAGGCTGAACAACATATGGATGAGCGGCAGTGGTTCGCCGTGTATTTCTGTTTTGCATTGCTCTAGGTGGAATCAAGTGGGCAATGTCAGTCGAACACCTGCCATGGAAATATCTGTAAAAGAGAGCCAAATCACCAACCTGTCTTCGATGCTCCAGGCTATCGAGGGTCTTGGTCAGCTCGGGGTCGCCGATCAGACGAACGGCTCTTCTTTGAATGGATTTCAGTAGCCGAAGGGTGTGCTTGGGTGCAGAGCTACAGACATGAGAGCAATATTCTAATGATGGTCGAATCTGGGCTTTGTAGAGTGTCAAAAGTTGATGAGGTGTGTACAACTTTTTGGTGCGGAAAAGTACACCAAGTTTCTGTGCAGCTGCCTTGGCAATTGCGGCACCGTGATCATGCCAAGACATATTATCTCCCAGACTGACCCCCAACAAATTAATAGACGGTGCCAGGGGAATTGCGTGTCCTGCCATGAATATATCCGGTTCTGCAATGTTAACCTTTTTGGAGAAGACTGCTGCCTGGGTTTTCTTAGCATTAAATTCGACTTGGTAACTGTCACCCCAAGCCAAAATTTCTTCCAGATCATTGTTGAGGCGCAATACTTCATGCTGCCTGCGAAGATGTGCGTCGGCAGCGGATGTTTGGGGAGTCAAGGTAAAAGATGAGACAAGTGTGTTGTCATCAGCAAAGCTATAAATTGGATTTTGGGTTTTCACTAGAAGGTCGTTAATATACAGTAAAAAGAGGGTAAGCGACAATATGGACCCTTGAGGAACACCGGCATTGATGGTGAAGGTGTCTGAGAGAAACCCGTCAATCGACACTTGCAGAGAACGGTTCTTAAGGAAGCTGGTTAACCATAAACAAAATCCATTAGGCATACCGTAGGATCGCAATTTACTTAGAAGCCCATCGTGCCAAACACGATCAAAAGCCCTAGAGATGTCCAGTGTAACAGCCCCGGATTCTCCATGATGTTCGATGGTGTTGCTCCAAAGATGGGTGACATATGCCAGAAGGTCACCTGTTGATCTGGACTTACGAAAACCGTATTGATGGTCGCTGATAAAGTTAAGCCCTTCCAGATACTTTAGGAGTTGTTGGTTAATAGCTTCCTCCATTACCTTTGAAATTACTGAAAGCAATGCGACGGGTCGGTAGTTGCTTGGCAGGGTCTTTTTACCTTTCTTTGGAATGGGCTGGACACGCGCCGACTTCCAGCAGGATGGAAATATTCCTTTTTTGTAGGATAAGTTGAAAAGTCTACAAAATACTGGTGTAAGTTCATCGGCGCATGTCTTGAGAACAATGATAGGAATTTCGTCTGGAACAGAAACTTTTTTGACGTCGAGTCCTTTAAAAATCCGTTTAACAAGACGCTGACGGAACACGACTTCAGACATTTGCTATTGAACTGAGGGAATATTGGGTGGTGGTTTTCCCTGAAAGTCTACAATGGAATGCGAGGAAAACAGTTCAGTAAGTAGGTTTGCTTTATCCCCGGCTGTGGTTGCTATTGTGCCGTCGGAACGTGTTAGAGGTGGAATAGTTGACTTTGTAAAGTTTTGGCTGACGGCCTTAGCGACTGACCAAAAGGACCTTGATCCGTTAGGACTGGCAAGAAGTTTGTTTTTGATTCTCTCGTTATGAGCTTCTTTGCTTTGGTCTATCATTTGCTTACATTGGTTTCGGGTAGTAACAAAGATGGTGCGATTTTCAGGAGTAGGATTTTTACGCCACTGTCAGTAAGCCAGGTTTTTAGATCTGACAGCACACTCACAATTCTTGCTAAACCAGGGCTTGCCGTTGGAAGGGCGCTTTTTGGAGAAAGGAGGTGGTTTGTCTTTGACGATGCTTATCGACCGTTTGGCTCAAGTTACCCAAAGATCGAAAGAAATCATTATAAATTCTATTTTTAATTTTTTCATGAACTATAATTTTATTATTGTCTAAAATATTACCAATAATATTTTTCTTTTAAGTTATACAAATACACAAAAAAATATTGAGTGCTGTAACAACCCCACCTGTATCTCTGTGAAGTGATAAAGGTAAGAATTTTGTAATAATATATTTAAAACATATGATGTTTATATATTATTTAATATTTAAAACATAAAACATTCTAATCCTTTCAACAAATATTCACATGAAGACGACTGGACATACTTACCAGTTGAAACGTTGTGTTCTAAAACAAATAAAGACAACGCAAGTTCAAAACCCTTCTGCCATTTATACTAATCCTTTTATAAATATTTGAGTTATGGTACTCTGAAATCAAAGAATAGGTTGTGTTTCTATTGTCACATCGAGAAATACATCCGATATTGTATCCCACTCACATCTTGCAAAAATAAATATGTCAAAGATAGTTGCTGGTGTTTGGCGTAATTTATGGTATTGATTGAAACAAAAATTCCATTAATATTAGTGTAAAAAAAGCTCCTAAGCAAGACAAGACTGGTCCGAAAGATCGGCTGACCACAAAAGTCCGGAGGTCCAGCATGCCAGTGAGGCCCGACATGCCGCGTTTAGGCCCGAGATAAAAATCCAGCCCGTGCAGACCTCTACTAAAGGGCAAATAATAAGTTTATTTTATTGAGTAAATATAAAATAATCATGATTGACACTAATAATCAATTATACAGGGTTATTCCAAAGTTGTTACTTCTTTTTTAGCTGTTTATAGTAGGCATTAAAATAAACAACATTTTCAAATACCTTTTTTTAAAAAACTTAAAAATAGGCAAGATACAGTAGTAAAAAAATCCAAGTGCGGGGCTGGTCATCAAAACGTAGTCTGCTATACTTTATGTTGTTTTGTCTTATTAGTCATACAATTTACGCTGCGGCGTGTTTTTCTGAAGCAAGTTAATTTTAAATTGGTGACTCGTGAAAATGGTAAAATTTGAAAACAATGAACTCTAGTAGATTTGGTGCTTATTTACGGTGAGTGTTGTCAAAGTGCGGCTGCTGCTTCGAGATTCTACGCAGAATGCTTTGCCTTGCGGGCTCATCCCACACCTAGAAGTTTTCTTAATATTATTCAACGGGCTAGTTAGGCAGGACCGTATTTGATCCATAGTGTAATAAATGAATGAAAGTGCCTTATTTTTGAGTTTTTTGAAAAAGGTATTTGAAAATGTTGTTTATTGGAGCTTGTAAAAAAACAATACTAAAAAAATCTAAGAGGAACATTCATTTTAAAATAAAATAAAAACATACGTTTTCCGCCAAACTATTATTTTATTGAATATAAAACTGTATCAATATAAGTATCAAAGTTATTTCGCCAAAAGTATATAAAAACAAAAAGGTACTTGGACCTTGTCGTCAAGAGAACGAACATCTTGTTTCGGGAAAAATGGCCTAAATAAAAAAAAAGTTTGAAAAAGAAAATAAATAGGTTTTCTTTCAATAATATAAAGGATGACTTTTTTATTAACTGAAAAGTAAGAAACACAACCGGTCAATTTTACAATTTTCATAACAGTATATTTATTTAAACATAATATTTAAGCCATATGATTTAATTTTACTTGAAATCGCCGCAGTGGCGGCTAGCGGTCTTAAAAAATGGTGAAGAGCTAGATATAGTGCGGGTACTTAAACAAACATTGACTAAAAACCCGTGTAACTAAACGTCCTCATCTGCCCAACGACTGAATGGAGTTTCGCAAAACCTCAAAATAAATACCTTAAGGTTAGGCGAACGAATGCTAAAACAATGGTGCATACGACTGATCGATTTTAAAATTGCCCTTCATCATCATATTCAAATTGTTACATGTTGTGTAACAGGAAATTTCTCTGAGTTTGCCCAAAAGGAAAAAAAAACACAGTTGTTTCTGGGGGAAGAGTTCTGTTGTTGTATCTACGCCACTTCTTGGTTATAACAAACAACTAATACCAGGGATAAGTCCCTTTGTTATTAATGAAAAACAATTGTACTCGGCCCAAATGGTTATTAATTGTGTTGCCGTAGTGGCTTGCTCGCACGCTGCCGATAGAAAACGCTCGCAGTTAAATTATTGGATGCCAGCAACGAATAGACCAAAAATCAGGCAGTTTTTTTCTCATTCAAATCCGCACTGGCGAACCACAACTGCCTGAAACATCAGTACCGAAGTCGGTACCATCAGCGTAGAAACAGGATGGTAATTATTAATTATCTAGTTACGGTACAGTTGTTTGTAAATTTTTTTAAAGTGTGTACCTGTATTTTCTTTCGGGAAAACTCTCTCTCTCTATTAATAAAACCTAAACAATAAAAGAAATTCTTTGAGGTAGAGTTAAAGTAAAATATGTGGATTGTGGAGTGTCTAATATTTTTGCTTTAATATAAAATCCAGCTTTCTTCAAGAAACAAAGAATATTTTTCGATAAATCTATAAAGAAAACAGCGTATTTTATTATCGAACGGAGTTAACAAATAAAATAAATTTCTTATTACCTGATATCACCGACGAAAACTAGAAACTAAAATTGATTCCAGACATGCAACAACTTTCAAACTAAACACACCGTGGAAACATGATAATAAATTTAAAATATTTTATATGTCAATTTTTAAACTTTACCTCTCAACATGCGGCTATATATTTTCAATGCCTTAACTCCTCAAATGAATTTAAGGAAACTTTTTTTAAGGTTGGTTTTATAAAAAATCAAAAATTCACATAATTTGGGATAATTGGGAATTTAGTTGTAATAAAACGTACGTATTGCCTTTTTTCCTATACGGTCTTGCTCCACGGGTAGGGGCATAACCTATTAAAAAGCGCGAATCTTTTGAATTAAAGGCGTATGTATTTCTTGAAATAGATTATCGTTTTAATGTACTAAGCCACGGTATCGTAGCTCAGTGGTAGAGCTGTCGCATTCGGCCTCAGGTGACCCGGGTTCGATCTCCAGGACGGGTTTATGGTTAGTAAAAAACGTATAACCAACATGTTAGAAGTAAGAATGCAGTATGACACTGATTGACTCCCAAATTCGACCCATTAAGGGCTGATAGTCCTACTTTTAGGGGACTGACAGATAAACCAGTGCATACGCGTGGTTCGGATCCCACGTAAAAATCTGTAGGTCCCGTCTGCCAGCTGCCGTGCTGCAGCCATTCGGCTGGACGTTTTAAAAGGAACAAATCTTTTCTAGCAAGATAGGGGAGCACAATAAGCCACTAGGCTGCAGTGCAGAAAGTTTTAGCCGAACGCCCGATCCAGGCCTTAAACCAACCGACTAGCATGCTGACAACAGGTCAACCCTCCTTGAACCAACCAACCAGTGTACTAACGCTTGCTGCACAGTATTAAGCTGACCCTGTACGTTTAGCTTCTGAGGTCTAGTTATCAGCTTGTCAAGCTATGGCCGACCTTAAGCCAGACCTTATTTCTAAGCTAGACCGGCTCTATCATTGATTGATTAGCGAAAGGTAATATTTCATCCAAGTTTCCGCGACATTCACTTAAAGATTGAATGAAAAATAAGTACGGTTTTTGCGAAACCATTCTGATATTGAACCTAAAACTCTTGCAATACATCAAAGTTATATCGTAGAAAGTCTGGAAAAATATAAAAGTACTTGAACCATATCGACAGAAAACATCATGTCTTGAGAAAAATTACTATCGGTAAGAAAAGTTTTTGAATAGCGCATCGATGACAGTGTGCTCTGTTATATAGAAAACTTATTTGTATTATGGAATATACCGCGTGTCCCAAAAATGCATGGCATTTTAGTAAGTTTTTATTGAGCTAAAAAAAATGAAAGGAATGATCTTTGTCCATTTAAGTTATCGTAACAGAGATAACAATATAATTAGTCGCACGACTTGTAGGATGATGTACACCCCTTTCCTTCTTACGTTTTTAAGCTTTATAGTGAAAAAGTCCATTAAAATATTCAATATCATAGCCTACTCGATGTGAGGAGAGTGAGTGAGACAGAACCTCTAGCCAATTCATTTGGAGACTGGGTGATTTCGGTACGGGGGGCGTCTTTGAGGGGGACATAACGTTTAGTGAAGACCTCCATGTCAGTGACCAGAATTAAATTATTTGGGGTTAGTTTTGTTTAGAAAATCATGACGAGATAGTATATTACATAACAAGTGACGAAAGTGATACTTTTCAAACGAGGAGATATTTAGTACGAGGCGTCAGCCGAGTGAGGAAATTCTCCGAGTCTTAAAATAATCATTTTCACTCGAGTACACTATTTTTCCTACGATAGCAAAGAATTATTGAAACCGCCTTTGATTTGTGAAAAACTAACACTCGTGTTGAAAAAAAAATATCAACACTAGTGTTAAAATTAACAAACTTAGGATTATGTTCCACTTAATATCTGGTTTCATAGTTTGTCGATAGACTTTTCTTTTATTTGTAGTTTAACTTTTTAATTTTTTCATATTTTATAAATCATAGGACGAACTAATCCTGGATTGACTTCTAGATTAACCAGAATAAAAAAATTTAAATTTAATCAAGGAAAGATGTATTAAACATAAATTTAAAAATACACCCAACAAGAAAGACTTCGGTTCAAAATAATTCTATAAATTATTTACTTAAAAAAAAAAAAAGTCAAATAATCCTGATGGGATTTGAACCTGTGACCTTGCGATCTGTAGGCTAGAGCTCTATTCTCTATACTATCGCTACCGCAGAAGATTTGTTGTTTTCAGTGCGATTTGTTTTTTCTGGTAATAGATTTTCCAGTACATTATTAACATTTTTTATAATTTTATATGGCGTATTTTTACACTCTAATTCTGAATCACTCGACAAATATATGATAAATAAGTTACACACTTTACAATTACTGCTTTCTAAAATTTGTTCTTTTTAATAAATAGGGGTGGTCCGTCAAATTGGCATCATATGTTTAAATTAATAGTGTGCCTTGTATTTCTACTCTAGAGTTGAAATATTTTTTTCACAAATCAAAGGTTTTTTTAATAATTCTTTGTGGTCGTAGGAAAAATAGTGTACATTACTCGTGTGAAAGTGATTATTCTAAAACTCGGAGAATTTCCGCACTCGACTAAGGCCTCGTGCTAAATATCTCCTCGTTTGAAAAGTATCACTTTCATCACTTTTTATGTAATATACTATTTTCAACACGCGTGTGATATATGGCTTTTTCTAGCCAAAGCGTGCTTTTTTCGCATTGTCGTAGGAAAAAGTATTTTAAGGTTAGTTTGGTTTGTCAATTCATAAGACGTTGACATCGGTTTGTTTATTTAAGAATGTGTAGCAGCAGACTACGACCTACGTCATTTACATGGTAAACGTCAGAATTTCCACCACTCTTCTTTAATGAACTGGCATGTCTAGTTTCTCACTCACTCTCCTTAAATTCTAAAAGGCAATGGTCAACACTATTAAATATAGGAATAGTGAAGAAGTAGCATATGTTTCTAATAAATATAAACGAAACAGCAAAATAAAATTACTACAAACACCATAAAACGTGTTTTCCCTTTGAGACTTATAAATTATTATCTAAATGGAAATCTTAGTTGTGTATTCACACCCCCTTTTAAAAGGCGGTTTAACCCTATTAGTTAAGGTTAAAAAGGGTTGGCATTTAATCTACTGATTTTTAGTACTTTAGGAGAATACATAAGGAAATACAAATTTTAATTTTTTTTTTTAATTACCAGCGTAAGGTCATAAATTTAGTCAAAAACGCTGGTATTTTGCTTAAATAAGCGTACCATTTCTAGTGGTCACATGTTCTGTAAGAATTAAGAAGTTAAACAGAGTTTTGTTAAACAAACAATTCAGGTCTCTTTCATCTTTTTCTTAAAACATTTAATTTGTTGGAAATAAATAGATTTTCTCCACGACCATTACTGAATGCAATAATTCCAAAATCATCGCTCTTGAGTTGGAATATTTATTATATTGTATTATTATGTTGAATTTGTAACACTCTGTATAAAATAGGACTTTTAGAAGGAGTTTAAAAACTAAACGTTTGCCGAGCTCCTAGGCTCGGGGGGAGGGGAGGGGTGAGGGGTGACGCCACTGGTTCCAAATATAATATTTTCTAGGTACTTGCCATCTATTAACATTGTTTAGGGCACGCGACGCCTGGAAAATCACTGTCGTTGATCTAATTTTTACACGAGTTTACAGCGACCGACAACACCTTTCAAAACCTTTTGACAGAAACGAATTTCTCAATTCGTCTTAAAAATATAAGCCTTGTAAGTTTTAAGCAAGAAAAAACATTGTTTATCAATATAACAGCCAGCTGTATGCATATAATATTAATGCCAGAAGGTAAGTAGGTCACACTTTAATTATTTCATCATTTTTCCCCGCAATATTTTTAATAAAGACCATGTTATTTCCAGTTTTAATGATTACCGGAGCTTCGTAATAAAGAGTAATAACATGTTTTAATGTCCAACGAAATGCTGTAATTATTTTGCTATTACTAACTTTATTGCCATAAAAATTACTTCTTTAATAAAGTCTTTATATACTCCTTCGCTTTTTAAAAATCCATTTCCTTTAGAAATTTACATAGAAAAACTGTTTGGTCCGTGTCTAATATAGGAAATATTCTATTCAACAAAATTTCTTATAGTTTTTAAGAATCGAAATTTTGTAAGGAAAAAACACCCTACCCTCTTCCCAGTTAACCCATACAAACTAGTGCAAGAAACTGGGATCACTGAGTGGATGTAACAACTGAACAGGGTGAGCAGAATGGGCCAAACCTGGCCTAAGTTTATCTGGCGCAAGGACGAGCCCTTGGAAAAAAAAGCTTCCAAGTTAATTAACAAAGTAATAGATGGCCATATAGTCCAGGAGGCAGTGAATTTTATTGTATATATTTTCCCAGTCGGTAAATATCAAATAGTCTGCTCGGATGGTGACACAAAACGACAATTTGTGAGTCTGGCTAAAATTTTCGGATGGCTTCACGAGATAAAAAAAAAAGTCAAGTCCACTTATTTTCCCAGTCATAAATATTTGACATTAATTAAAGTGAATAATTTTATTAACGGAAATAACAGTCTGGTACATTTCAAGTGGTCTGGCTGAAAATTTACGGATGCAAAAATTTGACCGATTTTTGAAATCCTTATTTTCCCATGCTTGAAATTTATCGTATCATTTAGTACGATCATCAACTATTATCAAAGGTCAGTCTGGCTGATTTACGAAATTGGCAAATGAGTCTGGCGGCATCTTGAAAATGTAAAAATTACAAAGTTTTTGCTCTTATTTTCCCAGATTTGAAAATTTGTCACATGATAAATAATACTATAATTTCATAAAAAATACACGTCTGGCTGTCATTTACAATCACTAAAGCCCCGCCAGACTCACAAGTCGGATAGTTAAATGAGGAGAGGAAGCGGCAGGTGCGTATTTTGGTAACGACAGTGAATTTGCTTATCTTGATTTTTTAAACAGCCAAAAGTGATATTTCTCGTGTTTTAGCGAAATGTCTACCCGTTCGTTCATCCGTCATTAATATTTTTGTTGGAAATTTACTTCTCTACAATATTGTTTCTTAGTCTTGTTCGTTTAATTTATATAATTCCAGAGATAGTCGCGTCTGAATGTAAGAATTATTCGCAATTTTTTATATTTTGACTATATCTCAAAAACTAAACGAGATACACAACAATGTTAAAAGATCTTTTTTGTAGAGAATTAAATTCCCACAAAAAACACATTAATACACAGTTTTCTCGTATCTCTGATAGTTACAAAGTTATTCGCGAATAAAGTTTTTTGATGACGGACGGACGGACTGACATTTTGCTAAAACCATATTTTCTGGGGTCTCAAAACGTTGGGAAAAATGTTTTTTAGCCATAGTCGAATTTTGCCCTAAACCAATACTTTTCTTAGCAGAAATTATGAAAAGTAAAAATATGTAGAGATGACAACAATCGCCTGTATTGAACATGCCGAATTTAGCGCGCCTGTCGAGCGTTGGACGAGTCTGACAAGGCTATCGGGGTGTTCCACATTAGCCAGACTATATTTTCAGCTGTTATTATAAAATAAACTATCATCTGACAAATTTTTAAAACTGCGAAAATAAGGGCAATGGTTTCGCTAAATTTTTTCCAATTTTCCACCTGCCAGACATATTTCCCATCCTCACAGATTAGCCAGACAATTTTTTTTCTTAAATTCACTGTATCTCTCACTAATAGAACTATTTTTATCACTGAAAAAAAAAGTGCAGTATATTTGTACTTTCTAATGCATTTTCCGCCTCAACCCGTCGAAATACATATGAATTTTGCTTAGAATAACAAACCCAATAATTCTATTCATGTTTGCTGACTGGGAAAATAAGTACCGAAAATCGTCACTGCCTCCTGGACTACTATACCGGGTGTTGCATCGTCGAGCAGGACATAGGAAATCCCATGTTATTTTAAATGGGGTCAATTATTGGCTTCCCTAATTATTTTAGAGAAAAATTCTATTCAGGTTTATTAAAGAGCACTAAAACCCACATTCAAAAGTATAACTTTAGATATTTTCGATGAGCCCGTTTACGGGTTATCGCCGATTGCTTTTTAACTATTTCTCCTTTTTATGTCCCCGTATTTGCGGGCACCAGTTAAGGTAAAAGATGACTGTCAAATAAAGTTGTCATTTTGAAATGTGTGCTCTATTGTTTTAAAACTCGTACATCGAAAATATTAAAGGTGTATTTATGAGTACAAATTAATCTGAATAAAACTAAAATAAAGTATCCAATTACAAGGTTAATTATGACATTTTACATGTTTCAATATTTTACTAATTTATAGGTAGGTACTATTAAATTGTTAGAACTTTAGGATTTAAGAAGATGTTCAAATATTCCTCCATTGACTGCTAGACAATAACCGAGGCGATAATAAAATTCTCTTCTTACATTCGCTAGTTGGTAAACTGAAATTCTATTGCATTCGGCAGAAATAGCATTTTTTAACTCGTCTAGATTTGGGTATTTTTTACTTTGTATATCCTGTTTTTTAAATGGCCCCAGAGAAAGAAATCATTTGGCGATAAATCAGGAGACCTGGCTGGCCAATTTACTGTATGATTTAAGCCAATAACATTTCCATTAAAAGCACGGTTTAAATATTCCCGGACAGCCAGGGTACTATGTGCCGGGCAGCCATCCATTTGATACCAAACTTCCTGATTTTCCCTGGCGGCATCATGTAAAGTAGGTAAAATATGATCTTCAAGTAATTCCAAAAATATCTAAAGTTATTCTTTTGAATGTGGGTTTTAGTGTTCTTTAATAAACCTAAATAGAATTTTTCTCTAAAATAATTAGGGAAGCCAATAATTAACCCCATTTAAAATTACATGAGATTTCCTATGTCCCGCTCGACGATGCAACACCCGGTATATGTCTTGTCTATAAATTAGAAAAATCATTTTCAGGTTTGATAATGTTATTATTAACACACACCTTGGTGCCACGGGAAAAAATAATTTTTTATCCCTAGAACTTAATTTAATTAAAATATCAAATTTAAATAGATTTTCTACAATAATGGAAAAACCTATTCTAATGTCAGCAATGTCTCCTTCCTGCGACCCCGGCAGGACGTTAACAAATGCAGTGTCAGATCCATGTTCGAACGGATGACACCCCGAAATGTAAAGGAAAAACGCCCGTTTAAGATAAAATAACAGTAGTGAAATCTGCAGGACTTTAGACGGTGATAACAAATTGTTCAACTGGGTTCAGAGATATTTTTAGAAATAGTTGGTTAGACTTGACCGGAAGTTAAGATAAGTATAAGTAATGGATCTTTTAAAGCTTCCATCAAGCCGTAAAGCTAAATTTTGTTAAGGGGGTCGGTGCAATTTTTCTATATGTATCAAATTTACTCATGTCGTGACTGCTATTGTTACAAGGTATTTCACTTAAAACTTCCAATGCTTGCATATTTTAGCGGACAGATTAGTGCTTCTATCTTTTTACCCATTACCTTTGGCATTCCTGTGTACTTTAACGCAAAAGATAGACGCATTACTCTGTCCGCTTGCCGCTAAGTCTCTTTCTACATATTTTAACGGACACTAAATTCCACTATTTTAAGACGCAAGTTGATTTCTGTAAAAAAAAATTGGTCTCTATACATAGAGTAAAATTTAGACCTTTACCAATAATTGTCCTGATGTTGCGACGACATCAAAATGTAAATCGATGTCAGGTACCTTAAAGTTTTGTATTTTAAAAGTACGCTAACGAAGATTTTTTCTCGGTACTCAAGCTTCATAGCTTCACGCTCACTTGAGATTCAAGCGATTAAATAACCAAGAAACCAAGTAAGTTTATTTTTTAAGTCATGTTTAGAGAAATATCGAAAAATAAATATAAATATAAATATATTATCTTATGCAACATTGGGTAAAGTTTATTCAAATTATTGTCAAATTAGGATAACCACACTTGTAAAAAAAATATCTTTATATAAAGGCTCTCTTATAGAAACGAATTTTATTAGTCTAGACGTCCGCAAAGGAATTTAATTTAATTTTGTTATAAACCCACACGAAACATATTACATTCTTAATTATCTTTACTATTTGTGTATTAGCGTGGTTCACTAATTATAACAGAGACTATAAGCCCAGTCTCATGATGTAATTAGACCCCAGACTTGAATGAAACAAATTTTTTGCGATGTTAAACTCTACGGGGATAAAACATAGCTGGTTCTCTCCAAGCCAAACCTTTTAAGAAATTGATATTACTTAGCCAACAAGATACCGTCGACTTCTTCACTTGTTAAAGGTATTGTTCCTTTAAAAGGTCACCTCGAGGGGGACTCCCCTCCCGGATCCGCGTTTGTTGCATATAGACATAATTTCGCATAGAGGTACGAATCGTGGAGAATGATTTAGAAATATCGTCGTCAGATGCTTTTACTTACCCAAAAGTTGTAGAATGTATGGGTTTGGAGAAAAAGCTGACCGCCACTCTAAATGGATGACCTCGTCTAGCTCTAAATCTTGCACACCATGTAAAAATCACGAAAATAAAAAATAAATATATAAGAGCCATTATAAAAAAGCATTAGTCAAGAGTCAGACTATTACGCCTTATAAATCCAATTTCCTGGAAAACCATTAAAATCAAAGTGCTTACCTTGAAAAGCTTGCAGCATTGTAACGGCCAGGGCAAAGCATAAAAGGCGGTAACTCATCCTCGCACCCATAAAAAAAGTTAACGACCACATCGCGGCACGAGGTTTTACGAACTTACACACCCGAATGAAATAAAGTTGAGTAGAATGATCTACATTATTGGGTTAATAGCTGAACTGAGACTAGTAGAACAGTCGCATCTGAAACAAATAGAAAATATATTTAATTTTTAGTCATGATCGGATGAAGCCTGTAACAGACCCTTGGCTCCAGTATACAAAAATGTTCTTGGGACTTCATATACAGGGTGTTCCTTAATGATGTGCTAATCCGAAAGTACTTTAGATAATATTTTCAATGGCATGTGTTAATAGGACTTAAAACCACATGTTTTAATTATAAAAGTATTTTTTTTGTCCTTCTTTCTGATATTTTTTTAGAAAAAAGGTGGTTTGCCACTGACATTTTTCCATGTGAATATTATTTCTGATTAGACTGGTCAATTCTGCATAAAAATAGTCTCTTGCGTTTTTCTCCTCAGGCACACCGTTCTTAACTAAAATAATTAAATTAAATTAGACGGGCGGAAGCATGCCTATTAAATGAAGGTGGTCATTTCCAACAATTTTTATAAAACAAAATTTTGTATTATCAATGCTTATAATAATAAATAGTAGAGCTAATTTAATTATTTTAATTAAGAACGGTGTGCCTGAGGAGAAAAACGCAAGAGACCATTTTTATGCAGAATTGACCAGGCTAATCAGAAATGATATCCACATGGAAAAATGTCAGGGGCGTACCACTTTTTTCCTAAAAAATGTCAAGAGGAAATGTTTGCAGGGACGCCACTGGTGGGACAAAAAATAACTTTTATAATTAAAACATGTGGTTTTATGTCCTTTTAGTACATGCCAAAATTGAAAATATTATCTAAAGTACTTTCGCAGATATTACAAAAAACGCATTAAAAAAAAATAATTCCACACCCTGTAGCAAAAAATTTAAGCCGTTTAGGACATGTATTTATATAAACTTTTCTTCATAAAATGACTTGAGGACTCACCCTAAAATATTAGCAGGTCATTAAGGAACACCCTGTATAGGTCCTAACGTCCTACAAATGGGATGAACTAAACCGGTGGTCTCTCGGACATCCGTGGGACAAAGAAACGTCCATATTAGATCCCATTCTGGATGTCTTTCCGGATCTTGTGATTTACATTCTAAAGTTCCATTATTGTGCTAGTAACGTTCTAGTAACGTTATTGAACTTTAGTAAAATAATATTATTACTTTATTAGAACTTCACTAGAATCTAACTAGAGCTTTATTAACAATTTACTAGAACTTTACTTTATTAGCACTAAACTAGCATTTAATCAAAAGTGTACTAGAAACCCCTAATTTCGCACTTTTAAAATTAAAATATTTTTTTTTTAGTATTTCCTTTCGTTTCAACAGTTTTTTAATTAGAGAGAATTAGCTATTCCCTTTAACTACCAAACGAATTTAACATCTGAGTAAGATTCTTTGAAAATAAATACCTTGGAAACAATCTAAATACTCACTAATTAGAATGTTCTCTTCAGTTTTGATGTTGGTATTTACCGTTAATACCGTTATTCAATAGTCCGAGGGTATACTTTGATGTGAATGTACTCTCTCTAAATACCTTCATAATTACTACAGTTCTATCTAAATTACTAATTGCTGATAGAACTAGTAATTATGAAAAAATCGAATAAATTGGAGGTCCTCCTACAAATCTATTAAATTATTGATTTTATTAATAAGGAAAACTTTTTTTTATATCTATACGTTTAACTCTTCACAATAGTTTATTGGCGTTTTATAGCGTACCTATAGGTGATTTATTAACAATAGCCACCGGCCATATGTCGGAAACTACTGGAAATAGAAACTCAGGGAAACATATTAAACATATAAATACAGGGTGTCCCATAACTGATGGGCCGTAGAGTAACTGGAGATACTAGACATCAAACTAAGCCGATTAGGTCATATAAGTTTTTTTTTAAATTAAAATATTAATTTAATTATGTACTATGTTTTTTTATGCTTTGGGATGTTTAAAGGGAAATATCTCGAAAACCGTTAAAGATATTAAGATCAATCAAGTACACCTTTTTGACTCAGAAAATGCCCTTCTTTAAGAAACTATAATTGAAAAACACCTAATATCACAGGAGAGAAAAAAAATCATAGATTTATGAAGCCCAGTGTATGCAACTAGCGCCCTCTAGTTTGAAACTTAAAAATTTCTACAAATTCTTATTTCTTGCTCATAAAACCATAAGATTGCCAACTTTCAATTCGATTCATTAAACCGTTTTAAAATTATGGCTTATTTTCGAGAATAAACTTTTACTTTCAACACCCTGTATCTCCAGAACGAGTAACAATCCGAAAAAACTTATATGATTTAATCGGCTTAGTTTGATGTCTAGTATCTCCAGTTACTCTATGGCCCGTAAGTTATGGGGCACCCTGTATAAGTGGAAAGTGGCTATGAGAAAGTCCCGCATATTGCCGTAAAAAGGCACAATTGAAAATTAAATATTAAAATTCATTTTGGTCTAAGGTTCATTAGTGTACCGATCTTAATAAGAGTGAGGGAAGCTATTGAAAGTGTAATCATTTAAATTGCTGTAACTGTTAAATTATTAATCCGATTTAAGTAATCTTAAGCTTGTTTGGAAGAGAAAGGTAAGTACTTTTAACTGTCCTATCCGCTAGTTCACGATAGTTTCCAATAAAATTGTTAATGGGGCACGATTTGTAATAATAACAGTTTTTTTCATTTAATCTTAAAAACTTAAATCATATGGTATGATTATACGTTATGGTATAATCGAAATATAGATTTAATTGCAAGAAAAAAATGTGAGAAGCGGAGTTCGATATCTTCGCTCGCTATTAAAAAAGCAAGTCGGCGACAAGTATTAAAAATAGTCTTTCGTTTCTTTAACCTTTACCGACTAATCTACGGCATAAAAAAATTTACTTCTACAATTCGATAACTATTATTTATTTTAACGTTAATAAGTTTATTTTCTTTTTTGGTCTCTTACTTTCCCACCTCCTTATATTTAGAACTAAATTATCCTTAAGTTAATAGTATTTTTACCAGGAGGACATAGGCTCGCGGACTATAAAATATTTAAATTTGAGCTCATTATCATTTGGAGCTATTTTGTTTCAACGCCAAACAATGTAGGCTCTGAAATAAAATAGAAGGTTCACATTTCGTTGTTGTATTTTATTTTTATCATGAAATACACAATCTAAAGTTACTGGATATTTGCCTCAGACGTTAAATTATTCCCAATTACGTCTCATTGAAGATTGGTATTAGAACTTTCTCTCTAATTCATCCTATGAAATGGGACCAAAACCTTGGACTATATAAAGGATATTAACAATCAAAAAATTTCAACACTAGTGTTTAACTTAGCATACTTAGGATTATAGTTCACTTGATGTCTGGTTTCATAGTTTGTCAACAGGCTTTTCCTTTAGTTGTAGTTTACCTTGTTTACCCTGTTAATTTTTTTATATTTTATATATCATAGGAAGAACTAATCCTGAACTACTAGATTAACCAGAATGAAAAATTTTAAATTTAATCAAGGAAAGATGCATTAAACATAAATTTAAAAAATCCACTCAACAAGGAAGATTTCAATACAAAACAATTCTATAAATTATTTAATGTTTTTATAAAAAAAAGTCAAATACACCTGACGGGATTTGAACCTGTGACCATGCGATCTGTAGGCTAGAGCTCTATTCTCTACGCTATCGATACCAATAAACATTTGTTGTTTAATACATGACATTTTCTTCAACGAGATTTGTTTTTTCTGGTAATAGATTTTCCAGAATATTATTAACATTTTTTATAATTTCAGATGGCGTATTTTTACAATCTAATTCTGAATCACTCGACAAATACATAATAAATAAGTTAAACACTTTACAATTACTGCTTTCTAAAATTTGTTCTTTTTAATAAATAGGGATTGTCTGTCAAATTGGCACCATAATTAAGTTTAAATTAAATAGTGTGCTTTGTATTTCAACACTAGTGTTCAAATATTTTTGCTTGCTTTTTTAATTTTAATAGATGGTCGTAGGAAAAAGATAAATAAACGAGATTTTTATATTTATTAAACACAACTTTGTGACAAAAAATCTAGTTGCACCTGTGATTTATTTATTATTTATTTAATTTTGATTAAAATTAATTATCTTAATTTAGAAAAAGTTAATTACCTTTTAATAGTTTTTCAATTCAAATTAGCCTGTTTGACTGTGACATTGGCAGAAATACTGTTTTTCATAATTAAATGAACCTGGTTGACTTAATCTTTGATTTATTAATCAAGGAACTTCGATTTTGAGTAAATATTACCTGTCAATAAAATTTAATAGGTTGCAGGTCATTTATTATTGTTAAAAATCATTGTGCAACCCAACATTAAGTTTTAATTTAACAAAGCATGGAATAGTATATTACACAATAAGTGATGAAAGTGAGACTTTTCAGACGAGGAGATATTTAGTACGAGGCGTCAGCCGAGTGAGGAAATTCTCCGAGTCTTAGAATAATCACTTTCACTCGAGTAATGTACACTATTTTTCCTACGACCACAAAGAATTATTGAAAAAGCCTTTGATTTGTGAAAAAAATATTTCAACACTAGTGTTAAAAAAAAATATTACCACTAGTGTTAAAATTACCAAACTTAGGATTATGTTCTACTTAATATCTGGTTTCATAGTTTGTCAATAGGGTTTTCCTTTATTTGAATTTAACATTTAAATTTTACATTTAATTAAGAAAAGATGCATTAAACATAAATAAAAAGTCAAATACTCCTGATGGGATTTGAACCTGTGACCTTGCGATCTGTTGGCTTTGTTCGTTTTACGTTATGGCTACCGATAAACATTTGTTGTTTAAAAGATGACATTTTCTTCGGCGCGATGTGTTTTTTCTGGTAATAGATTTTCCAGTATATTAATAACATTTTTTATAATTTCAGATGGCGTATTTTCAAACTCTAATTCTAAAACAATCGACAAATACATGATAAATAAGTGAAACACTTTTCAATTAGTGCTTTCTAAAATTTGTTCTTTTTAATAAATAGGGGTGGTCTGTAAAATTGGCACCATATGTTTCAATTAAATAGTGTGCCTTGTATGTAGTATTGAATGATACTCTTGGTAGGATGTCACCACCTGCAGGCCGGTTTCGAACTATTTCGTATTCGTCAGTACAGGGTAGGTATTCATACTGTACCAAACGAAGTTTTTTTTGAACTAAAGCCTACTAAAACCTGTAATATCAACTTAGCGTCATTTTTTAAAAGAGAAGTGCGAGGCACTTTATAACGTTGCTTTTATTTTCCCCAGGAGTTTATTTTTACCTCAAAGTTGTAGCTTTTATGGTTTTTAAAATCACAGCTTTTCTCACCAATGAATTGGTGTATTAAAATACCGGTAAAACGTAACAAAAATAATTCCAATTTGAACAACCATTTATTTATATAAACCCAACCCTGATTAAATAAATTACTTTGAATTTTAAAGAACGGATTAGGAATGACAGATCTAACAAACAAATAACATTTATAAAGTTTGTTTTCTGTCGACCCTTCCGAATTTACAAAATGACTTTGTTTAATGCAAATTGTTATCAAAAATTCACCTGGAACTGAAAACCAGATTTAAATAAATCATCTAAAACGACCCTTTGATTTTACCTCTTTAATTTTCTTAGCGTTAAACGAGCTTTAACAATATTTATTGTTGATTTACATTGAAATAGGAATACTTTATACAAAGAAATTATTCCAGCACAGAAAAAACAAATCAATTAAAGCCAAAAGTAAACAAGTAAACAATGTAATACTGCAGTGGCTACCAGGATACGAAGATATTACAGGAAACGAAAAAGCCGATGAACTTGCGAGGAAGAGCTTAGAAAATACATTCATTGGTCCAGAACCGGCACTCGGAGAACCAAATTGTACAGTACAAGATGCCATATAGCGATGGATCAGAAGTGAATACAAAATCCACTGGAGCAACAGACAGGGATGATTACGCCACAGCAAAAGCTCTATTGGGGATCCAGACCCGCGAATTATGAAACAGCTGCTTCAAATAAAAATGAATTAGCTGAGAACCATTACAGGAATTCTGACAGGACGCATGGCTGTCTATAACAATCTGCACACAATGCAACTGTACAATGGACTGCAGATTATGCGGATAACAGGGAAACTGTACAGCATATAGTTTGTCATTGCGAGTCACTAGATGGGAAAAGGCAACAAATACTCGGGCAACCAAAACTGAAAACAGAGGACATCCTTACCCTCTCCCCAGTTGACCTACACAAACTAGTGCAAGGAACTAGGATCACTGAGTGGGTGTAACAACTAAACAGGGTTAGTACAATTCGTCAAACCTGGCCTTAGTGTATCCGGCACACGGACGGGCTCTCGGAAAAAAAGTTAAATTAAATAAGAAGAAATAATACTTTAAATCATCTCCACTACACTGAAAAAATGGGTGTACTTGTCCCAAATTCAGATGAGATACTTGATACTCGACTGGATATACTTACCCAATTGTCATGTAAAACAAATAAAGACAATGCGTGTAAAAAATCTTCTATTAACGGTTAATAATTCAGATCCATTATCTTTGTCCTAAAGCTGTGATGGCAATTTATAATGAGATAATAGGCAAAAGTATGGAACACAGCATATTTAAGTTTCATTATTTTTATTTAAATAAAGCTTTCTTATGGTTATATTTACAGGTTGTTGCTTGTTGCCTTTTAGTCTAAACTCTTTTTTTTAATTATGTTTATAATGAAACTCAGGAAATATTTTTGTTTATACAGGGTGTTCCAAAAAAGTGTAACGTCATAAGGATATGTTTTTTTAGATTACATGCCATATATTTTCTTACTTATTTGGATACATCTTGTAGTTGCCTACATACCCCTAAAATTTTAATGAAATCGGTTCATTATTATAGGCGAAAAAAATAAAAACTAAAAAAAATCAGTTTTGCACCACTGGTTTTAAAAATAAATAAAAAATAAAAATATATATAAATATATAAATATATATATAAATTATTGTAGTTTATTGGAAAAATCCTATTTTAAGTCAAAAATAAATACTTTTGGGTCAAAAACAACCCTTTTAGCTCAAGACCATATATGTTTAGGCCAATAACAATCACTACTGGATTAAGATATAATGACTTTTAATGAAGAGAAAAAGTATTATTATTTATTTCAGACTCTCTACTTTTATAGGAACTTTAGGTCAAGGACATTACGGGTTTGAGCCAAGAGCGATCGTATTAGGACCTACTTAAAAGCGCGAATTATTAGATTAAAGACGTATGCATTGCTCCCAATTAATTATTTCTTTCAGTTTATAAATACATATTATGTTTTACCGTAAAAAAATTAACATTTTGTTTTGAAACGCGATTTTTTCCAAAAATATTTTAACTCTCTCATAAAAAACCACCCACGACAAGTTTACGACCAATAAATGGCAAATATTTTCCTTCCGCGGTTACGGTTTGAGTGTTTTCGTGATTGATTTATGTACACTTACCGTATTTTTTGTTTATATAAATTGGTCTATTTGTTTTATGGTTACTTAAATTATCATTAAGAGCCTTCCGTATTAGCGTGAAACGCGGCATCGCTTCCCGGCTCGTCTAATCGAAAATTTAACGCAAAAACTTTACTTAAGTGTTCACAAGAACTTCTAGTTTTGCGGATTGTACCTTTTTTTTTGTTAAAAAAAAAATTAAAAATGTATTTTTAAGTTTCAATTATACAGGGTGATTAGTAAGTTGATACTTATTTTTTAGCTGTGTATAGAAGGCATTAAAATAAAAAACATTTTCAAATACCTTTTATCAAAAAACTCAAAAATAAAGTAATTACATTCATTTATTACACTAATGGATTAAATACGGTTCTGCCTAACTTGCCCGTTGAATAACATTAAGAAAACTGGACGTAGGATGAGCCCGCAAGGAACAGCGTTCTGCGTATAATCTCAAAGCAGCAGCCGCACTTTGACGACACTCAACGTAAACTAGCACCATATCTACTAGTTCATTGTTTTCAAATTTTACCATTTTCACGTGTCACCAATTTAAAATTAACTTGCTTCACTAAAACATACCGCAGCGTATTGCCAAATAACTCACCACCGACCCGTAAATTGCATGACTAATAAGAGATAAGAGAAACAACATAAAGTATATCAGGCTACGTTTTGATGACCAGGCCCGCTGGCCAATTTACTGTATGATTTAAGCCAATAATATTTCCATTAAAAGCACGGTTTAAATATTCCCGGACAGCAAGGGTACTATGTGCCGGGCAGCCATCTATTTGGAACCAAACTTCCTGATTTTCCTTAGCGGCATCATGTAAAGTAGGTAAAATATTATCTTCAAGTAGTTCCAAAAAATATTCTGCATTTAAAATTCGTGTAAGAAATAATGGCCCGATAATATTTTCTCCGAAAATCCCAGCCCAAACATTAGCTTTTTGTGGATATTGCGTCCTTGTTTCGACAAACCTGTGTTGGTTTTCTTTCCTCCAATATCGATAATTTTGAACATTGGGTTCATTGTTTAGGGTAAATGTGCATTCGTCAGTGAAACAAATGTTTTAAAGAAATTCCCTATTCATGTTTGCTCTTTCAATCATACCAAAACAAAACTCCTGTCGTCGTATTTCGTCCCTATCTCTTAGCTCTTGGTGCTCTTCATATTTGTATGAATAATATTTATGTCGTTTCAAAGCTCGTAACGCTATGGGGTGATCTAATCCTATGTCATCCTCAAGTTTCCTTGTGCTGATCTTCCCATCATTTTCTTCCACGCACAATAAAACTTGCAAGTCCCTATCATTTCTTGCATCTCTTCTTTGTTCCTGCCTTTGCAAGTCCCTATCATTTCTTGCATCTCGTTTTTGTTCCTGCCTTTCTTCACATCTGCAGTTATTTATTACAGTGTGCCTTTTGTCTCAAATTTCTTGATAGTCCTTTCGACTGTAGATTTTGCAGGTATCGGTCTATTCGGATACAGAGCAGCAAACATGTCTGACACATTTTGATAACTATTTCCTTGATAATACCATTTAATCATCAATATTTTTTCTTCAGAAGTGTAATTCATGGCTAATATTTTCTATGTACGAGTTTTTATAACAATAAAGCACACATTTCAAAATGACAACTTTATTTGACAGTCATCTTTTACCTTGACTGGTGCCCGCAAATACGGGGCCATAAAAAGGAGAAATAGTTAAAAAGAAATCGGCGATAACCCGTAAACGGGCTCATCAAAAATATTTAAAGTTATTCTTTTGAATGTGGGTTTTAGTGCTCTTTAATAAACCTAAATAGAATTTGTCTCTAAAATAATTAGGGAAGCCAATAATTGACCCCATTTAAAATTACATGGGATTTCCTATGTCCCGCTCGACGATACAACACCCGGTATATGATACGTATTGAATTTTAATTAATTTTCGCCCAAAAATTACAAGTTAATTATTATTTTAGAAACAGTAAGAGATAAGGACATGATAATTTTTTTTAAGAAATAAATCGGGGTGTTAAAAATAAAATTATATACAGGATTTTCCATTAAAAATATAAAAGATGCTACTGTTTCTGAGTGAAAGATAAAACACTTAATCATCAAACATATTTCAGACAGGTAGAGCATGTTTGGTTATAAATTTTTTAAAACGATTCATTGACTGATTCGCCAGATACTTCTAATGCACCATCTACCTTAAATACCCTGTATCTTAATCCCTTTTTTAATATCTTCATGTTAAATAAAGAAAGATAGAAAAAAAGTTTAAATTAAGTAAACTTTAAGTATTAAATTTTTTTCCGCGAAGAAATAAATATTAAAAAAATTTCCGATTTATCTCGAAATAGAATTACAAAAAATGCCCGCCCAGTTTCGCATCACATCTCAACCTCTGGAATACTCGCAAAGTTTTTTAAATAACTGAAAATTTGTTATTAAAATTTTTAATGGAAAGGATATTAAAGTTCTCTATCGTTTAGAAAGTTTTTAAACTCGATGAGATATGAGGTTGAGCGCAAATACAAAACTCGCAGATGGCCATTAAAAACTTTTTCTTATTTTCTTTTTATTTTATCTCTAAAATAGGATTTGCAGTTTTCAAAATTAATTTTTAGTTTTTTAAGCAGGTGTTTAGCCACTTGACAAGGTTTTTGGTTATATTTGGGGGTAGAAATGGGGTGTAGAGTAATAAAAGCTCATTAGGTATGCAAAGGGACTACTATGTTCATAATTTGGTATTGATTTCATTTCAAAATTCTTTATTTTTTTCAAGTGCAAGTAGTACCACCCGGGTTTGGGTCAATTTATGAGTTTTGCCTATTGTTAGCCACTCATAAACACTGAAAGGGTGTGACAAAGGCGTGCATTATGTACCATCGCGCCGATAAAAAACTGGGACAGGAAATTTTTCTATTTTCTCCTAGACTATTAAGAATAATTTTACATCAAGCCTGGTACCAGTAAAATGTCATGAAAATTTGCATGTCAATAAAGATTGTCACTTTATGATTGACTCGTCAAACATACAATCATATATTATTTGTAAATATGCCACAATTAACCCCCCAGCAAAAGGCAATTATTTATAGTCGGTTGCGAGATAGTGTTGCTATTAGGGATATTGCAGATGAACTGGGAGTAAGCAAGAATACCGTGCTATTGGCAAAACAAAAAATAGCAAGACATGGGACTATTATTAGGAATGCAGGTTCTGGTCCCCCTAAAATTTCTACTGATGATCATGATAGAAGACTGGTTAATTATCTAAGGGATCATCCCTTCGAAACTGCAATCAAGGAAAAAGAAGAGACGAATTTTCCAGGTTCTGCAAATACCGCTAGAGACAGGGTTCGAAATTCCGATATACGAAGCCGTTGTGCTGCCAATAAAAATTTTTTAACGGACATAAATAAACAGGGCAGGTTAGAATTTGCACATGAATATATTAATCAAATAAATTTATGGGAAACAGTTATATTTTCTGACGAGAAAACTTTTCAGTCATGCAATAATGGGAGAATTCGGGTGTATAGGCCTTCCGGCATGCGGTATGATGAGAGATACACCCACAAAACCAACCAAAGTGGGCGTTTCTCCATAAATGTTTGAGGCTGGATTAGCGCTAGAGGACCAGGACTTTGTCAAATCGTCGAAGGAAGACTAACTGCAGCAGTATACGTTAATATACTAAACGAAGTGATGATACCATCGGTAAACGCTGGATACGGTCAAAATTACACATTTCAGCATGATAATGCTCCAATATACACACAGCGCGCATTGTACAAAATTTTCTCCAAGAAAATAACATAGCAGTTCTTCCGTGGGCTTCGAAGAGTCCCGATTTGAACCCGATAGAAAACATTTAGGGTGCCATGGTCAAATCTATGTATAAACATGATTTTCAACCTAGAAACAGGGATGAATTATGTCATAGGATAAATCAAGCTTGGGATGAAATAACTGTCGAATTATGTAGAAACTTAGTTTTAAGTATGCCACAAAGGCTCCAAAAAGTAATAAACAGAAATGGTTCTATGACCAAATATTAATTTTGTGTTGTTTTGACAAACTTTGTGTTCGCAATTTTTTTCTTTTTATTAAATGTATTTTATTACCTGTATTAGCTTTATTTATTATTTTGTGGTAATGGTAAATATAATAATTTATAAAATATTTGACTTTAAAAAAATCTAATAAATTTACTTTATCCATATTATATAATGTCTCTCAAATTTAACCACCCCGTATCGAAAAATACAAAACATTCCATTATGTAACCTAGGTTACTTTTTAAATTTTGAATGTTTTTCCTTTTTAGCTCTAGACACCTTTTATAGTCTAGGGGATATGTATTTCTTACATTGTTTTTGTAAATCTCTTGTCCCAGTTTTTTATCGGCACAATAGTACATAGTATTAGGTACACGTATTTTTTATTAAACAATATAAAAAAATATAAAATACAAAAAATACATTACAGAAATTAAATTCTAAAAAATCATAATAATCTTCGTCATCTGAGGAACTGTCATCTCCTCTTGACGTTATAATTAATGGGTCGACGGTCCGATCGATCAGGTGATCAAGATCCCACATTTTCTCCTTGCCTTTAATGTCATGATGGACTGCTATTCGCCAGTTCTCTGGTGTCACCTTCTTAATGGCTTGATCAAACAATAGCCTAACGTCTTTCATTTTGAATGCCGTGTTGTGTCTTGCTACAAATCCTTTTACTTGCGCCCATATAAGTTCTATATGATTTAGTTCGCAATGATATGGCGGTGTGCGCAGCACAGTTACACTATGTTTTGCAGCTATCGACGGCATATTTCATAAAACGATATTTGTGTAAATTTGCTATAGCTCCTTCCTTATTAAATTATCTTTTTTTTTTCTTTGGTTAGTTATCATAAATAATTTAATGCACCAAATTTACCTGCGCCTATGGCCGACGCCGAAATTGAGCCGAACTGGACGGAATTTCCCATTTTATTACTCTACACCTTTCTGAAATGGACTATAGATAGATTTTATTATACCTAACAATAGTCATCGTTAGTTTCACAAACCAATTTTAGCTATTACTTGGTTGGTTTTAAAAAAATCTTTACTGTTGGAAATTAAATATTATTCTTAAATGTATTATAATATTGGCAATAATAATAAATACATGTTTTACTCTTTCTCTATAGTTTCACCCACTGGCTGTTTGTTATTAGAGGAACTGGTCCGAATATGGGCCAGGCATTTAATATGGGCTCCCTATCCATCTACAAACCAAGTAACTCTATCTGCCAGGTGATCCGTAAATTTACACTTACACATTGTCAATACTTAGTTTACAGACTCCCGGCGTAATCCCATGTGTTTTAATTAAACGATTGTGATTGATGTGATTCGCTGGTTTCCATAACTTTTTAATGTTAGTTTAATTAGCGTAATTTTCATATTTTTTAGAGTTATTTTGAGCTTGCTTGCGCGGCAGTGATAGAGGAAAAGTTTAACATTGCATTTTAGCATTCAATCTTATTCTAAAAATTACAGTTTTTTTCTAACCAATAATTTTATGGTGACTTGTACTTGGTGCAATATGGGCCCCTTGAGTGTGTTGAATAAGGGCCGGGCCTATATTCAGACAAAACTATACCGTATTGGCAATCACGAACACATCAGACATAGATTATTAGTAGCGTTTAACAAGTTAAATAGGGAACACGCTATCCCCTACCTCCGACCTTCCATTCTGTAGAACACGCGGTCGAAGCAGGCACGGGAGCGATCGATACGTCAACTCGGCCACACCACACACATATCCCCCCTTCCAGAAATGTATAGGAGAGTGGTTAGGTGTATATTTTTCTCTCTTGGTCTTTGGAATTTGCCAATACGTATTATATTATCAATTTTTTTGCAGGAAATTCAGGTCCTCACCAGGCATAGCTCGAAAATGTGTGCAAAAACTAGTGCGGGGGGGGGGGGGGGGCTAGTTTTGTAACACTTTTTATTTTATTTTCTTTTGCTACTTGTTTTTTTTTTGTTTTAATTTACGTTTTTATAACAGTATTTAAAAGGGCCCATATTCCATACCCCCTGGGCAAATGTAAGAAATGTGCACTATTTTTCTATTTTTTTTCATAGATACATTATACGTTTTTGAGAAAAATTAATGTTGGGGTTTAATTACTAGGTCTTTATAACGTACATAAACCATTTTACATATCATCAGAAAGAAAAAATAAGAAAGTTATTCCGAAAAAATAAAATGGGGGCCCATATTAGGACCAGTTCCTCTACTAAAAGAACTGAAATGTTTTAAACACGCCAATATGGATAATATTGTAATTTTAGTAATAGATGGAAATAAAACAAATACATTAACATATCATACTATGTGAACTATAGATTTGAAAATTTTGATAACAATTTCATTTGCTAATGTTTGTAATGTTCTGTGTGATAGTGGCGGTAAATCCGTTGTGACATACATGCATTTTTTTAAGACACGCCATTGTAAATGTTACGCATAAGACTGTAATTGAGAAATTAAAATTTCTGTTTAGAAAGATTACCGTCATGCAAGATAAAATAAATCAATTAAGAGTTTCAGAATATAGATTTCCTGTCATATCGTCAGGTTTATCCCCTAGACGCGTTTTGCAATATCATGGCCCATTCGTAGAGCCAGCATCAAATAAGAAAATTCTCTCTCTCTCTCTGTCACTATTATACGGTATATTTTAAGAGTGTCTAACAATGGTACTAGATCAGTGGCGGCTCGCGGTTTAAAAAAATGGTGAAGGGCTAGCTATAGTGCGGGTACTAAAACAAACATTGACTAAAAACCCGTGTAACAAAACGTCTCTCTTATCCTCATCTGTCCAACGACTGAATGGAGTTTCCAACAAATTACAAATTATGTCATTAATTGGGTTCATTTTAAAAACACACAACTAAGTACACTACTGCATTAACTGAAATATAAAAACAAAACGTTTTAATCACACAGTAAATCACGTAAAAACAATATCTATAACCGTAAGTTTCGCAAAGCCCTAATAAATACCTTCAGGTTAGGCGAACCAATGCTAAAACAATGGTGCATACGACTGATCTATTTTTAAATTGCCCTTCATCATAATGCAAATTGTTACATGCTGTTTTCGTGACTGACGTCACGTAACCATAGAAACGGTGAATATCAAAGCCATGTTGGGCGTTGGATCTTCACTTGCTTTGAGCTAAGGGATACTTTCGGCTGGGGCGCGCCAAAATGCACGAGTGTTTATAATTATTCTCTATCGGAGGTAACCGTGGCCCTATTATGCATATGGATTAAATTAATATTATTAATTCGAACATAATTATTTTTTAAGGGTTAAAATGGTAGCTGTATTGGTACAATAATATTTAATATTGTAGAAAAACTTTTATCCTGCAACATTTTGATGAACAGTATTTCTCGTTTATTGAGTAACGAACTTATGCATTTTATCTACCGAATAAAATCATAATAAAAAATAAGAAAACTCGATGGAGACACAGTTGACGTTTATTTTTATTCTTCCTTAAAAATCATTCTTCGTCTCAAAAATGTTTTTTGCCGAAAAAATCAGAAATAACAAATTTAACTCCGTTATTTTTGCCCGTTTAAAAAGTCCGTATTCCATGTCCCAACATTGTATTTCCTAAAATATTGTTGTGTCTGTATTTTTCTGGGTATTGTTCGTTAAAAATTCCTGCAAAAAAAAACAATTTCCTACTAAATTATTTAGAATTTTTTTGTTCTGGGCTCTGGTTACTATTGTATTTACATATTTAAGCTAAGCTTTTTGTTATTTTATTTACGTAAAAAGCATTTTACTTTCTGTGGATTAGTATATTTTTTTTTACTCATACATGGATATTTGTGGATTTCTTTACACTAAAGTAATTGTATAAATATGCTATTCCGGTTAACTGAACGGATATAAGGTCATATGTGTCTTAGTTAGAATATAAAATTCACCAATCACAGCGATCAATTACAAAGCAACCAAATTTACATGTTGTATAAATTTTACCAGTCGTTTTATGATACTTAACAAAAGTAAGGTTAAGAATATACTTTATAAAAATGCGAATCTGTTATTCAAATTTCTTATTTTTTTATATTTCAATCAACACATTTATTTCAAAGCGCTGCCTAGCGGGACTCCTGTAATTGTGACGAATGTCTTTACAGGTGATTTTCTCTTAACATTATTTACTTATTTCAATAAGTTTGTTAGAGGTGCTGGTATGCTCAAGAGTGTCTAGCAACGACACAGATGGCGCTCCGTGCCATAGCTTACCGGTGTGTCCTACCAAGTGCTGCATAAATAGCTTTGTTCCTTTCTTTTTGTCGGATCCTAGCTCTACTGCTGTCATGATATGACGAAACGCGTCTAGAGATTGATCTGACGAAACGAAAGGAAATTCTTCTTCTGTATTTATATCAAAGCTTATGCATCCACCAATATTTCCCAAAGAGAGAGAGAGAGAGACAGACAATCGATAACCGTTCATCGAACCTGTTTCGACCTTTTTAAGTAAGAAATGCTCCCAGGATTATTATTAAAAATTAAGCATAAAAAAGTCAGCAACTGATAAACATCACTGAACGCAATATAAAATAATTTACGAACCGTAAGTAATGCGAATTAATAAAGCTTAGAAATTTTTTAATTTATACTTAAAAATTTGCGTGTGGCCAATCTAGGGAAAATCTGCTGCAAGAATTCTATTAATAACTAGATTTATGGCACTAATTTTATTATAAATATTGTTATTTGCATTTGTATGGCGTCATTCGAAAATTGTAGGCGTATGACGTATCAAGAAATATCATATTTCTTGTAATTACCTTGTTGGTTGTAATTTGCGAAAAGTCACGATGTAAATTAAAAAATTGCAGGACGTTGCATGTCGGGCTGTTTTAATAAATATTTTCTTAAATAAGCGATAAGGTAATTATTTGTATACAGAATCATACAGAAATAGTAATTCATATCACATTATAGATAAATCTTATTAAAAGCAAATAGGGTTCCTGGTCACTCGGGGATAGCGGGAGACAAAAAGTCGATAAACTGGCTAGAGCCCGATCATCTCAAAAACTTAGGGACCCTGAACCTACCCTTGGCATATCAAAATAGGCCACCAAAGCTACATCAGATAGGAACAGGATACCTGGTCAAACCCAAGGGAGGGCCACCATTGGGAAACCCTTCAAAAAGCTATCAACTGGAATGTTGCTTCTAACGCTAAAACAAGTGGTTGATTTACTAACAAGAATAGGAATTTACAATGGTCCCATTGAATGCAGACTTTGCGGCGAGGAGAACGAAACCACCTCACATATCATATATAACTGCGAAGCACTGCCCGAAGAAGATTCAAAATCTTCGGGGGAATCCGATGTGGGGATAACCTCCCGCATGATAAACTTGGTAGGAATTTGCTGGACCTTATAAAATTAAAAAATCTTTTCTAGCAAGATAAGGGAGCACAATAAGCCACTAAGCTGCAGTGCAGAAAGCTTGGGCCGAACGCCCGACCCCCGCCTTAAACCAACCAACTTATATAGTTAAAATTTTAAAATAATTTCTCAATTTTTTTTTTTGAAAAAAATAAGGTATTATTCGCCAAACTTAAATAGACAAGCCAGAAAACGATGCCGCTTTTAAAGCTGGTATGGAAATCTCTTAAAAAGTCCTATTTAGGAACAGTTATTGATAAGTTTTTATTGTAACAAGAATAGGTATAAAATTATATCCGTTCAGTAGAATGTAATGGGAACAGAAAATATCCATGTGGAAGTAGAAAAAATATTTTTTTCTACAGCCGTTGTCAAAATAGCTATAGCCTTGATTGTTAGAGAAGTTTAGGTAGATATTTTACTAATTTCTATAACCAAGTATTTTGTATGCCCAATTTTTATTAAATTTAATAAATCTAAAAAATTTAAATATGTTCTTTTTAAAAAATTCCAAAAATTTTTTTTTAAAAGTATTCATATTTCATATATGTTCAAACAAGACATTTACAAATGATTTGAGCCGAGGACACAAATCTTATGCATTTACCACGACAAGCGACAACTCCAAAAGTTTTACATGCGAAAAACACATATATTATTCGAAAATAGGGGAGAGCGGTCTAGTTATCATACTGGTAGGTTATTACAGCGATTTAATATAAATAACACCAGTTGTAGGTCATGCACCATTCTGTTGAAACTAGATATCCCTTCCCGATCTGGTTAAGAAATTTCTAATTGTAGAATAAAAATATTAAGTAAGTTTTTATCAATAAAACATTGTCCTATAAGGTTATGGCTTACAATATGGAAATTTATAGACCTGCTTTAATATTGCATATAATCTATTTCAGAAAGGTGTAGAGTTAAAAGCTCATTAGGTATGCAAAGGGATTACAGGGTGACCCAACAAATTTTTAAGCCTCTTTAATAATTTGATATTAATTTCATTGCAAAATTCTTTATTTTAATCAATTGCAGTTAGTACCACCCGGGTTTGGGTCAATTTATGGATTTTGCCTATTGTTATCTATTCACAAACACTGAAAATAGTATAACAATGGCGTGCATTATGTACATAGTCATAGGTACACTTATTTTTATTAAACATTATAAATAAAATACAAAATACAAAAATTGGGAAAACTGGGATCACGGAGTGGGTGTAACAACCAAATAGGGTGAGAACAATGGGCTAAACCTGGCCTTAATACACCCGGACGGGTCGTCGGAAAAAAAGAGAACATTTTGCAATGCGCAAAAATGTAAAAAAAATATAAGCTAAAATTACAACCAAAAAACGATGACGTCGGAAGTCAATCGAGAAACTTCTAAAAACAATAAAATTATAGTCAAATCAATCTACAACTTTTACTTACAATTTTTTCTTTGTCTAGCACGTTTCATTGGAAGCGACGTATTACTCCAAAGAATAGTGCCCGGAAGACGTTGATTCCTATTTTTATTCACCTTTATTACTATAGCAAATAAAGATGGGGAGTTGTAAACCACGTTGTCCCTTAATCTTTGAACAATGACACATGAGTAAAGAAATACTGTATGTGAGCAACTAAATGGGAATTTAATATATAATGGTATTTTACACTGAGGTAAATCATGTTCAGGAAGAGCACCGACCTCCCCTATGCGCCTGGAAAAAAGAAAGACTGCCGAGAAAGGAGTCACTTGAAAAGTAAGTCGTATAAATCAAAATGTAATTTATTAAAGTCTTGCGTTATGAGGAGCTCGTGGAATTTTTAAAATAATGAAACAGTTTTTTTATTCCAAGAGTAATAATTATATTTTAAATAATGACATTTGAAGAAAGATAGATTTAAATATTTTGGGTACATTTTAGGAATAATTAATCTTCTAATCTAATTTTACTTTTGCTTTATTACAAATATTAAATATTTCTATACAATGGATGTTTCACTCAAAATTTGCAATGCTTGTAACTTTTAAACGAATTGGTATAATTAATTTCTGTAAGTGTAAGAATTAAGTAGGTATCGTCGGTTTCTGTAAATTAGACTAATAATTAGACCGATGTCAGTCATTGCCTAAGGGTCCTGACGCCGCAAAAATATCAGTTAATAGCAGATACTTTAAAAGTATTTTATTTTAAAGGTAATAGATTCCTATACTCGACTCCACCCATACCAAATCCTTTTTTAAAAAAAATAATTATTCCAATTCGCTCTAAAACTACATTCATTGGTCCAGGAGTGAACACAAAAGCCACTGGAATAACAGACAGGGATTACACCAGAGCAAAAGCTTCATTGGAGATCCAGACCCAAGACTTAGGAAACAGTTGCTTTAAATGAACAGGACCCAGCTGAGAACCAATACAGAAATTCTGACAGGACACATGGCTGTTAAAAACCATCTGCACAGAATGCATCTGTACAATGGAGACCTTGGCTGCAGATTGTGCGGACAAGACAGAGACACTATACAGCACATTGTTTGCCATTGCGAGTCACTAGATCGGAAGGGGCAACAAATACTCAGGCAACCAAAACTGCAACCAGAGGACGTCCTTGCCCTCTCCCCAGTTGACCTACACAAACTAGTACAAGGAACTGAGATCACGGAGTGGGTGTAACAACCAAACAGGGCCAAATAGGCCAAACCTGGAATAAGTGCATCAGGCGCACGGACTGGCCCTCAGGAAAAATAATATTAAGTGAAATACCCTGTATATCAGAACATTGAACAATATTTGAAAAGCACAACTACTACCTATCTTCGTAGGTCAATTTACTTCTTTTTATTAGTTATTTTTGGCTTATAGAAGCAAGACATTTTATATTATACATTTTTACTGTGTAAATTTGGTTGAAATCTTAATTAAAATATATACTAAGGCGTCTAGTATTTTGTATGTCAAGTCGTGCTATTTAATCTTATAAATCAAAGGGCCCACTTGTTACAGGCTTTTGATTTATGCAAAAGGCTAAAATAGCAAAACAAAACTAAAACGTTCGTTCTGAACTCAGGAAATGTTTTCATATCGGGTTTTGGATTAAATACAGCTATTAATTTTACATGAACGTCATGATTTGGCTAATTTATTTTCAGTTACATTATTACATTTAATTAATGTTTAAATTTGGGCAATAGAATTTAACCTTTTTATTTAATGTGTCTAAAATTGTGGTTAATTTAACTTGTGAATTGACGAAATCGTCCATATTTGTTGTACGGTATATTTTCTCTACGACTTCGAACTTCCAAACTTCATACTAAAAATTAAAAAGAATGATTTAAATAGGCATCATAACTTGTCTTTTTAGTAGGCCGTAAACTTGTAAGAAAGGTATTAAAAAAATTTAACAAATATTCATTTCGTTGGCAAATTAATGGACCAAATTACACTGTAACATATTTATAAATTTTTGTAATTTCTCATATGGATTTTGTTTATGGTTAACCAGCTTCCTTAAGAACCGTTCTCTGCAAGTGGCGATTGACGGATTTCTCTCAGACACCTTCACCATCAAGGCCGGTGTTCCTCAAGGGTCCATATTTTCGCCTACCCTCTTTTTACTGTATATTAACGACCTTCTAGTGAAAACCCAAAATCCAATTTATAGCTTTGCTGATGACAGCACACTTGTCTCATCTTTTACCTTGACTCCCCAAACATCCGCTGCCGATGCACATCTTCGCAGGCAGCATGAAGTATTGCGCCTCAACAATGACCTGGAAGAAATCTTGGCTTGGGGTGACAGTAACCAAGTCGAATTTAATGCTAAGAAAACCCAGGCAGCAGTCTTCTCCAAAAAGGTTAACATTGCAGAACCGGATATAGTCATGGCAGGACACGCAATTCCCCTGGCACCGTCTATTAATTTGCTGGGGGTCAATCTGGGAGGTAATATGTCTTGGCATGATCACGTTGCCGCAATTGCCAAGGCAGCTGCACAGAAACTTGGTGTACTTTTCCGCACCAAAAGGTTGTACACACCTCATCAACTTTTGACACTCTACAAAGCCCAGATTCGACCATCACTAGAATATTGCTCTCATGTCTGGAGCTCTGCACCCAAGCACACCCTTCGGCTACTGGATTCCATTCAAAGGAGAGCCGTTCGTCTGATCGGCGACCCCGAGCTGACCAAGACCCTCGATAGCCTGGAGCATCGAAGACAGGTTGGTGATTTGGCTCTCTTTTACAGATATTTCCATGGCAGGTGTTCGACTGACATTGCCCACTTGATTCCACCTAGAGCAATGCAAAACAGAAATACACGGCGAACCACTGCCGCTCATCCATATGTGGTTCAGCTTAGTACTCCTCGAACTTCATTGTTCAAGAATTCTTTCATCTGAAGAACGTCATCTTTGTGGAATGATCTTCCTGAGGTCGTGTTTCCCAATGAATACAATCTTCAACGTTTCAAGACCAACGTTAATCGCTTTTTTCGCACTCGCACCGCTCCCAGAGCGCCTTAAAGGATTTTTCCTACAGTGCAGGTGTTTTATCATAAAAAAAAACACAAAATTACTTTGAATATATTTCTCTTTCTAACATTCAGCCTTTTGCAGAATAACAGACAAAAAGCGATAAATTGATAAAAAAAAATGAACAATATATTTTCCTCAACCATAGCCGTTTTGATTAATTGTTCTGCGTGCACAGAAGAAAAAATAGTTTGTAATTTTCTGCTTGCATAAGAATTATAACCGAAAGTACAACAAAATAGCTGTAGAATTCCTTTTATACAGTTAAACACGGCCTTGATGCATTAATATGATCTTTTAATGTTCGCTATGGTAAATTTTTTCAAAATAATAGCCAATTTACAAACTAGCAACACTGTTAACGTGGGATAACAAGTGGCAATAATGTAAAAATACGAGAGAGCCTTAAAACATTAAGTAAAAAATGGAAACAATTTTTTTCTAGAAATCCTATAATTATTTCGTCTGTCTTATCTGGTTTCATATACTCATCTTCATGTTCCACCATTTAAGGAAGAATTACCAGTTAATTTTTTATATCTGTTGCGTATAATTAAAGGTTTAAGATCGATTGGGGTTGGATTCCCGTTCAAAATATATTAGAAAATATCGCGGTGGGCCAATATGTGCTTGACAAAGAATCAACCATTAATTTTGTAGGTATGTAGTACATTTTATGCGTTAAGTCTTGTAGTAATTGTTTAGAAATTAATGTAAAACTAGAGACTTTTGAAATGAGAAAGTGTTTCTGTGCTCATATTTTTAGTTCGATCAGAAAATAACAACACTAGTAGGTAGAAATATATTTTGGTATTATACCATCAATTTTCGCACTAGTTCCTGCACTCTAGGAAAAAATAGTGTATGCCTAGAATGTGGGAAAAATGTTTTGATTGAAATAAAAAAAGAACAATTTTTATGTGAGATTTGAAAATTTTCGAGGTAACCTCTGTCAAGTGTCAGAAACCGACTGGTAAAATTTACAGCATGTAAATTTGGTTCTTTGTAATTGACCACTGTGATGGATCAGTATTATATCCTAACTAGGATGTATATGAAATCATATCCGTTCAATTAACCGGAATAGCCAACTTTTTCAAGCACTACAGAGTAAAGGAAGCAGCACGTTTTCAAGTGGGAGCAGAAAATAGTAGCTTGTACAACAAAAGTGGATATGATGTCCATATCGCACGAGAAAGTAAATCGAGCACGACGCCGTAGGCAGAGTGCTCAAACTTCCGAGGGCAATATGGACAATCCACTCGAGTTGAACAGTATATTTTTTCTACGACCAAACTTATCAACCTTATGCTGAAAAATATAAAAAAAAGTTTTCAAGTTGCCGGGCTCGAACTCACGACCATTGTTTCCATAGTCAAACGCTCTACCTCTCGACTATCGAAACGTTAAACTAATAATGGGAAAACCAACTGATAAATGATGCTATATGAAATTGATTTTCTATGCACATTCAGCAGGTTGCATTATTGATAAGTCTATTATAAATGCGTCTAGATTTTATTATATTGAACAAATTAATAACAAATTGTACCATATGCATTTAAATTATATAATTTAGTATCTTGAAAAAGAAGGCGCAGCCTCAATAAAAATAATATACTGTGAGTGGTCAGTACTTTTAAGAACAACAATGGCTTCTCTGTAATTGACTACTGTGATTGGTCAGTTTCATTACCTATCTAGGATTGTTATAAAATTTTGCCGCACAGTTAACTGGAATAGCCTACTTTACCCGCCACTTAAGTGAAAAGGAAACAGCAAATTTCCTTGTGGGGGTAGAAAAAATTACATTATCGTCTCCCGACATTAATTCACTCGCGATTCCACAGCTCGTGAATAAATCTTTTTCGATCAGGAATCCAATTAGGTTTTATTATCTTTTATAAAAAGTAACTAGGTATTTTAATTTACAAATCTTTACTTCAGTAAAGCTTGCAATTTTAATAATTGTCAAGTGATATAAACTCGTATTGTACATGATCAAACTTTTTACGTAAAACACCATTAAGTTTAGTAAATTTAAGAATAAAGCATTCAACACGCTTCTTGCATACATCATCATCCAGTAACAAGTGGGGTCTCTTGGTTTATTAAATTAAATCGGATGACTCTTCGCATAAAGCAGAGAATATTTAGGCTCATCACTTAAAGTTATATGGCTGCATAAATTCTCAAAATGATTTAATAGGAATAATTTAGATGTTGATTGTGGTTGGAAATGAAGTCGCTGAGATACACAAAGAGTTACACAGTCGTCTTATTATAATTGTAATTAATTCATACATTTATTGAGGATTTAAAGCTAAGATAGTAGAAAGAACTTTTGGTTTGGGTAATAATTTCATTTTTTTACCGAACAGTGGAGTGCAGTGATGGCATTTAAAGACAGGTACTCAAAGTAAAGAAAGCAACTAGTATCCTTATTGAAACGTGTGGCTGTAGCGGGAATAAAGGACATGCGTACTGAGAGCAACTGTTTATTTCTTTGAGGACGTTTCGATGATGATTTTCATCATTCTTAGCTAATGTACAAAAAAAAATATATTTTTAATTTTTACAGAAAAAACATACAAATGGGTACATAGTCAGTACCGAGGTCAGTACACATATTCTTGTATATTTTTTTATGCAAAATTGAAAATATATTTTTTTTGTACATTAGCTTATGAAAGACAAAAATCATCATCGAAACGTAGCCAAAGAAATAAACAGTGGTTCTCAATACGCATGTCCTTTATTCCTGCTACACCCACACGTTTGGTATTTAAAGTATTCATCGTTTTTCTACGACCACCTAAGAAAATAAGAAAGAATGCACGGTTAATTTGACTAGAAAGGGCCGTATATCACACGCGTGTTAAAAAAAATATTTTAACACTGGTGTTCAAATATCAAGGTACACTATTTAATTTAAACATATGGTGCCAATTTGACAGACCACCCCTATTTATTAAAAAGAACAAATTTTAGAAAGCATTAGTTGTAAAGTGTTTAACTTATTTATCATGTATTTGGCGAGTCATTCAGAATTAAAATACGCCATATGAAATTATATAAAATATTAATAACATACTGGAAAATCTATTACCAGAAACAATAAATCGCGCTAAAGTGTCATATATTAAACAAAAAATCTTTATCGGTAGTGATAGCGTAGAGAATAGAGCTCTAGCCTACAGATCGTAAGGTCACATGTTCAAACCCCATCAGGAGTATTTAACTTTTTCTTTATAGAAACATTAAATAATTTATAGAATTATTTTGAATTGAAAACTTCATTGTTGGGTGGATTTTTTAAATTTATGTTTAATGCATCTTTCCTTGATTAAATTTAAAATATTTCGTTCTAGTTAATCTAGAAGTCAATCCAGGATTAGTTCTTCCTATGATAATATATAATATGAAAAAATTAAAAAGGTTAACCTACAAAAAAAGGAAACTCTTATTGACAAACTATGAAACCAGATATTAAGTGGAACAATTCTAAGTATGTTAATTTCAACACTAGTGTTAATATTTTTTTTTAACACTAGTGTCGAAATATTTTTTTAACACTACTGTTGAAATATTTTTTTCACAAATCAAAGTTTTTTTAATAATTCTTCTTGGTCGTAGGAAAAATAGTGTGCATTACTCGTGTGAAAGTGATTATTCTAAAACTCGAAGAATTTTCGCACTCGGCTGACGCCTCGTGATAAATATCTCCTCCTTTGAAAAGTGTCACTTTCATCACTTGTTATGTAATATACTATTACCTCCTGACAGTAGTAACTTCGTTCGTCTAGCGAATATATAAGGCTATTGGGGGGAATACTGGAAAATTCATGTATTGTTCTGTACACTAAATTTGTTATATGACCTAAAAAGAAATGGTCAATAGAGGTCATATCGGGAGACCTAGCTGGTCATTCAATTGCACCCCCTTAGTTATGAGAATTTCTTATCGAAAAAAGTGTCAGTCAATATTTTTTGCTAAGTAAGAGTGTTATAACCATTTCATATATCGTTTGTCAAATCGTACATTTCAGTCTAATAAATCAAAAAAGCCACTTGTTACTGGTTCTTGATTTATGCAGGGAGGTAGAATGGCAAATAAAGTAAAATGTGCCGTTGCCAGGCGGGAAAATGGTTTCCCGTCGAGCTGCCAAATTCGAGTTATTAACCATGCTGACATATAATAATTTGACTCATTTATTTTTAAAATGCGAACAAAGAGAAAAAAAGAAAAAACGGGGAATAGGAAAGATTGGAAATAGGTCAGCTATTAGGTAGTTGTTATTTGTCACTTATTAATATGATGATAACCTTTTTTATATCACAAGCAGGATGAAGATCGAAAAAAAATTGTTACCTCAAGATAAACTCTAAATAATGATACGGAATGGTGACGAAATTTTATGAATTCTTGTGCAATTCTTCTTTTTTTTTTATGATAAAACACCTGCACTGTAGGAAAAATCCTTTAAGGCGCTCTGGGAGCGGTGCGAGTGCGAAAAAAGCGATTAACGTTGGTCTTGAAAAGATTGTATTCATTGAGAAACACGACCTCAGGAAGATCATTGCACAAAGATGACGTTCTCCAGATGAAAGAATTCTTGAACAATGAAGTTCGAGGAGTACTAAGCTGAACAACATATGGATGAGCGGCAGTGGTTCGCCGTGTATTTCTGTTTTGCATTGCTCTAGGTGGAATCAAGTGGGCAATGTCAGTCGAATACCTGCCATGGAAATATCTGTAAAAGAGAGCCAAATTACCAACCTGTCTTCGATGCTCCAGGCTATCAAGGGTCGAGGTCAGCTCGGGGTCGCCGATCAGACGAACGGCTCTCCTTTAAATAGAATCCAGTAGCCGAAGGGTGTGCTTGGGTGCAGAGCTCCAGACATGAGAGCAATATTCTAATGATGGTCAAATCTGGGCTTTGTAGAGTGTCAAAAGTTGATGAGGTGTGTACAACCTTTTGGTGCGGAAAAGTACACTAAGTTTCTGTGCAGCTGCCTTGGCAATTGCGGCAACATGATCATGCCAAGACATATTACCTCCCAGATTGACCCCCAGCAAATTAATAGACGGTGCCAGGGGAATTGCGTGTCCTGCGATGACTATATCCGGTTCTGCAATTTACTTAGAAGCCCATCGTGCCAAACACGATCAAAAGCCCTAGAGATGTCCAGTGCAACAGCCCGGGATTCTCCATGATGTTCGATGGTGTTGCTCCAAAGATGGGTGACATATGCCAGAAGGTCACCTGTTGATCTGGACTTACGAAAACCGTATTGATGGTCGCTGATAATGTTAAGCCCTTCCAGATACTTTAGAAGTTGTTGGTTAATAGCTTTCTTCATTACTTCGATTCGATAAATTATGGCCGATTTTTGTACACTAAATTTTTTATATACTCCACAGGGAAGAGTCGAGAAACCTAGTTGGAATTTAAATGCACTTCTTCGTCAAATTTATAGACCAGAAAAAGTTTCCTCTACTCTAGATGTTCCTGCACCAGTTGTTCAAAATGTGGAAAACCCGTATTTGTTCAGCCGGTAAATAGGGATATCATAGATCAGAAAGCTGAACAATTTTTGCAGTATAATGAGTTTTTAAAACCCTAAAACTTTCCTTTTTAATATTTTTCGCTAGCTATCCAATCAAGTGTTTCCATGACAACCCTGTATATTAAAAAAAAGAAAAAAAGAAAAAGGTTTTTCTACTCTCTGCTTGGTGACGACTTCTTACTGACGCTGATTTGGGGGAGGTTATTACGTTTTACCAAGTAAATTCTTACCTCCCTAGGGAAGTAACTAAGTACTTAAGACTAAAGCAAAGTAATTCTATTTTATGTACAGGGTACCTTACTTGGATTATCTGAATTAACATTAAAAAGAAAACATTATTTTTTTATTATAAAATACTTAGAGTAAAAATAACATACTACACAACTCGGGAGGTAGTACTCTTGATCAGTCTCAGACTTCTTGCCGGTCCTTGCTGCCGCTCAGGCGCAAGCTACGTCTTCGACTGGCAAGAGCTACCTACTTCCCTTGTAGTGTAAATAACTATTTTGCTTTAATAAAGTAATAAAAATTACCACACCCTCGGATAGCGGATGCATTAAAACTCCCATTTGCTAGCATCATCTTTACTGACATTGTGTCGGAACAATTAAAGTATGCAAGTCATAGTGTCAGAAATTGTTTCAGGGTAAGAAGCCGTGTATCATGTTCCAAGTAATGGTGTTTTTATAACTTAAAATAACGACAAGAAAAATTTATAAAGTTTGTGTATATCGAATTTTCCAGATTGAAAGAAACATTAAAAGTTGTACGGGGTGTCGCCAAAAAATATAGAATATGAAAAATGTTTCAAAAACTATTAAAAATAATTTTTAAAAACATCGCACTTCCCTGTAGTTAAAACAACCGGTTCATCAAGAAAGAACGAAGCTGTTTTTGTAATTGTAGAGGGTAATTCAGCAAAAAATACTAAATTTTTTACTTTAAATGGAACTTTGTGTAGTTTTGATGGATTTATACTTCAAAATTAAATTTTTTTTTTCCGAGGGCCCATCCATGCGCCGAATGCACTTAAGCCAGGTTTGGCAGGTATTGTGCCCACCCTGTTTGGTTATTACACCCACTCAGTAATTCCAGTTTCTTACATTAGTTTATGTAGGTCAACTGGGGAAAGGGGTAAGGATGTCCTCTGGTTCCAGTTTTGGTTGCCAGAGTATTTGTTGCCTCCCTCGATCTAGTGACTCGCAATGGCAAACTATGTGCTGTACAGTTCCCTGTTTTGTCAGCATAATCTGCAGTCAAGGTATCCATTGTACAGTTGCATTCTGTGCAGATGGTTCTTGACAGCCATGTGTCATGTCAGAATTCCTGTAATGGTTTTCAGCTAGTTCCTATTCACTTGAAGCAACTATTTCGTAAGTCCTGGGTCTGGATTCCCAATGAACCTTTTGCTGTGGTGTAATTCCTGTCTGTTACTCCAGTGGATTTTATGTTCACTCCTGAACACAAAATTACATAGGAAAACAAATTAAATTCTTTTATCACAGAGACCTACGGAATCTTACCCCGAAAAATTATTACAGCATTAAGGAGCCTCCGGTATACAACAAAAAACAAATTTTTACAACGGGAAATATAGTAGTACAGCCAGAATTTATTTTGGGCATATAAAATTGGGCGTATAAAATATGACATCTATAAAATGTTTATAAACGGAATCTACTGACCAAGAGTATATTCCGCAATAATAAAATTTAAAATATATCTATGTCACAAAGTGCTGCAGTAGAACATATAGCAATTTAAACTTGTTGACATTCAATTTAAAATTTACAACGAAATAATGCAATTGGGTGGAAAAGTTTTGAATTTGTTTTTTAAAATAAACTTCTATTACTACTCCTATGGTTTTGGTGGTACATTTACTATCCCAAGAGGAGATTCGTCTGATACTTATTCCGATGGATTAAGGAGTTCTAAGACAATATAATACCACAGTGGCGTGCAATGCTGTTTTAACAAGGGTAGGCAAAAGTTTCATTTAGGACAAAACCTTACCTTCCGTAGCATTCAAACATCTAAATTTTAAATTTTGTTACAAAATGTCTTGTTTTTTGAGTTTATGGAAAGAACACTGTGGCAGAAAAAATATAAAACGACATTATTTGTAAATTAGTTCAACACGGCGGTCTTTACTTAAAATATATTTTAAAACTTCATCATCAAAATTGGTTTTGTTTTTTAAATCCTGCAAAAGGTCGCTCTCCAGAGAGATTATTGTTAATTCCCTTAATCGTGTCTCTCCCTACGTGTTTCGTAAATAGGTATGAATTATTTTTAATCCAGAAAAAGAATCGTTTTGCAGACGCGCTGCTAGCTGGAATAGTAACAATTAACGCCTTCATATTTCTTTTTATCCCGAAACCCGACGGCGCGAAGTCTAGCAAAAGGGCAAAAACACTAATTTATGAATTAAAAATCTTACATCCACCTGATTGAACCAATGTTGCCAAAAACGAAGTTAATTATTATGTCAAATATGATGATAAGCTTACTGATTATTAAATATTATGAACCTATCAGCAAAAATTATTTTAATTGTCACAAAAGTGCTTCTTATTTTACGATACTTTATCCATTATTCCTTTAAAAATATCTTAGTTAAACTAATTAATATTAAAACTTATAGAGGCGAATTTCATATTTTATATTGAGAAAGCGAAGTATTTTTCAAGCTACGGTAAAACTTGAAGATTGGCAATAATGCACTTATCAAACGCGTGCTTTCTTGGCGCGGACTGATAGATAAAGTAAGGTCAAGGGTTGGTACGGGTTTATTTGTTACATCTTTTTCCACCCTACTGCCTACCGGCTTTCTCGCTTGCTTCCTCGTACAAAAACAGTGCTTTTGCTTTTTCATAAGAAGCTAATGTACAGCGCTAATGTTTGCTTTTAGAACGATCTAAAGGAATTCTTATACAGGGATCTAAACTGCTGGAAAATTGCTTTACGTCAATTGAATCACTGATTCATAGCAAAGAAAGTCATTTGTCAAATTTTTTATATCTACTATATTTTAAGAAATACCGATTTTTTTGGAGAACTTTGCTTTATTTCAACTTATTGGTAGCTAAATCTCACTGTGCGTTGAATCGTGCAAACTTTGCGAGTGATTATTATACCTTATGAAAAGCTTGATTATGTTCAACAATAATACATTTTACCTAATCTATGGGCGAGTTCTTATAAAACAATCGTGAAAAATTGTGAGATATTCATAAACCATAGACATATAGGTGTTTATAAGTACGCCACTGTACATTATAACATTTAGGTACAACTATTGTTACTGAACATAATCAAGCTTTTCATAAGGTATAATAATCACTCGCAAAGTTTGCACGATACAATGCACAGTGAGATCTAGCTACCAATAAGTTAAAATAGAGCAAGGTTTTCCAAAAAAATCGGCATTTCTTAAAATATAGCAGATATAAAAAATTTGACAACTTACTTTCTTTGCTATGAACCAGTGATTCAATTGACGTAGAGTGATAAAATTTAAAAATATTATTGTGAAAGTTACACGCCATTAAAATTGGAGCAAAAATCATCGTCTTTTTTAACACTCTGTATATAAAATTTTCTGACAGTTAAAGAAAATCCAACATTGACAATTGTTTTCCAAGAGACGGATCTATCAACCATTTAAAACCGTAGGTCGATATCATATCTGGTTCAGAAAATATTAACTGTTAAATTTAGCCGAAATTTTTCTTGCTCGAACGTAATTGTCCAGCATTTTAGTTTACGATATAATAAGCAAAGAATGCGTTCGTGGAAATTTAATAGGATTAAGTTTTCGGTCCTATATTATTATTTATTATATTAATACAGAGATAAATGGCCAAAATTGGATTGCACGGCTAAAAACTAAAATACAAAAAAAGTGTATCTGTTTGTTTTATTGTTCTCAGGGTAGGCAATGCTTTTTTGCCTATATTGTATGCACCCCACGGCAATACAAGCCACAACATGGAGACGTGTAGGATTCCAGTTCGTCAAAGTTTCAGATTAAGATTAAGTTAAACACCCCTTATACTGTATAATTATGGTACAAATATTTATAATCGTAAATAAAATGTATTTTTACAGCCAAATAAATATTACGGCTGTTATTTTAAATAAAATTTTGTAATTAATTTTTTTTAGAAAATAAATATTGAGTAAAATATTAAATATCGCACTACGTTTTATTATTTATAAAATCGGAATTTTTAATTTTTGTATAAATTATTAGTTGGTACATTTATACGAATAGCAAACAAGATTGAAATTAGTTAATTTACTGGTATTAATTAGTTCCCTGTAAATTGGATTAAAAAAGAAATAAATGTTATTTATTTAAAAACTAACAGAGATTTAATGAAATATTATTCCACTAGTCGTACTAACGCTCTCAAAATTCTCAGTTTTTTGACTTTTTAGTTGTAAAATGCAAGATTATGAAAAAAAATGGATGCATTTACATGTAGTTGGAGACGTAGTACGTCATCGCATATGACAGTTCCTATAATAAATTCATAAAAACGGCAGCTTGACAATGTTGCCAATGTTCTCTAATTTTTATTATTATACCAGGAATAACCCAATATATGGTTAATTCCTAAGTTGATACTTCTTGTTTAGCTGTGTATAGAAGCCATTAAAATAAACAACATTTTTAAATAGATTTTTTTTTTATTTAAAAATAAGTTACTTACATTCATTTATTACATTATGTATCAAATACGGTCCTGCCTACCTTGCCCGTTGAATAATATTAAGAAAACTTCTGGGTGCAGGATGAGCCCACAAGGAAAAGCGTTCTGCGTATAATCTCAAAGCAGTAGCCGCACTTTGACGACACTCACCGTTAATAAGTACCATATCTAATAGTTCATTGTTTTCAAATTTTACCATTTTCACGTGTCACCAATTTAAAACTAACTTGCTTCCGAAAAACACACCGCAGCATATTGCTAAATAACTCACCACCGGGGCCCGTAAATTGAATAACTAATAAGAGACAAGACAAACAACATAATATATTGCAGACTGCGTTTTGATGACCAGGCCCGCATTTAGATTTTTTACTTCTGAATCTCGTCTATTTTAAAGTTTTTTGAAAAAAGGTATTTAAAAATGTTGTTTCTTCTAACAACTAAAAAAGAAGTATCAACTTAGGAATCACCCTGTATATTGTTAGACACGAAAATTTAAAAAAATATGTATTATTTCTTCAGTAATATCTTTATATTGTTTTAATATAAGTAATTAAAGTTTTAAGGATAAGAATGTATTACTTAATTCCTAAAACTATTTACATGTAATTTAAAAAAACATTTACAAAAACAAATTTAATCCAACCATACAGAGGGGGAGAGGTAATAATTTAATTTTTGAAATTTGATAGTAGTTAGGTGAATTTTAAACAACCGTCCCTCCCCCTTGCCCCCCGAATATATTATTTTCTGGTTACGCCACTGTACCTGTCAATGTTATTTATGTCACAGTCAAAGTTGCTAGTTAATTAAGTATTGACAAGAATTTTTATGCAACCTTACACTAGACTATTACTGTTCAGAAATTATTAGGTTTGGAGATATTTCAATATTTTTTTTTTAGTAAAAATATTATACTAACGTAAAATGCGGTAATATCATTTACACCACGCAAGCCACTTCTATGCACTCAGAATAATTTTTTTAGCTTAATTTTAAACAGCCAACACATGCATGCAACTAAATATGCTAATTTAAAATATTTAAAAAATGTAATTATCGAGAAACAAAGTGTTTTTTGCATTAAATCAAGCATATAATTTTACGTATTAATTTAATTAGACCCTCTGCTTTTATACGAATTAATTAGATGTTGTTTAAAACGTTAATACACTTTTATAATTACAAGTCGCCAAGTCTATCGTGCTTTTTAATAATTAATTTATGATTGTTAATAAAGGTATGAAAAAAATTTAAGTTAATTATTTTAATTACCCCCCCCCCCCCCGTCGCTGTGTCTTTCTATAAGTCTACTAATTTTTCTAAAATTCTGTAATTCGCTTTAATACGTTTTTTTTTGTATTGCTAATTAATCCAATTGTTATACTTTGCAATAAAATGTTTGTAAATTTTCACTACTTTTATATTTTAAAATAAGAAATATTTCCTCTCGATTTAAAGATCTCATTAGTGTTTGAATTCTCATTAGTATAACTGCAATTAAAGCGTGGATTCCTGAGACTCATTTAAAATATTAAGATCAGCATTTAGTTTTGGTGGAAGATAAAAGGAAATAAATATTGAGGCTTAATGTTGAGATTGCATCTACTTGTGTTTCTGGAAAAATTCTGATTTTTTCAAAAAATAGTCGAAAAAGGTCGGAAATTATCGTTCGTGTTTCATTTTATAATGTTATTTTATAAATGTTTTACAAATTGTTTTGCAATACTTATGTACGTCAACGACGCCACTGGAAGCAAGCCAAACTGGGGGGCTCTAGAATAGGAAATTGTTTGTGAAATATTTATGCAGTGATCGGCAGATTTCTCGTTTCATATGAAAAACTTTCTTATTGGAAAGAAAGTTTTAGGGGCAGGTGGACAAAGTAGTGCATCTATCTTTTGCATTAAAGTACACAGGGACGCCAAAGGTAATGGGTTCCCTGGGGCAAAGGTAGACAATGACAGGCTGTCTCGTTCTTGCTAGGACTCATCAGAAAGCCATAACCTGTAAGCAATTTCTAATTCCACAAAAATTTGTTTTTAAGAATAAATATATGATGAAAACCTAGAATCGCCACCTGTAGGAATCAACTCAATGCAAAAGATAGCCATCAGACGTAAAAACATAGAACTAATAATAAACCAAGTACGGTGGCCAACACATCCATCATAGGAAACGTTCTTGCGCATCCCTATACTTTCTCTACGGGTTTATAGATTTAAATATAGATCGCGCTGCAGTAGCCCACTGGGGTGCCGCACCAATCCGTAAAAAAATTACGTGTAAAAAATACAGCAGTAGAGTTTAGTAACCGTATAACTAAATAAAATAGAAAGAAAGTTTTAGGGGCAGGCGGACAAAGTAGTGCATCTATCTCTTGCATTAAAGTACACAGGGACGCCAAAGGTAATGGGTATCCTGGGGCACAGGTAGACAATGACAGGCTGTTTAGTCCTTGTTATTCCCAATTGCTTACAGTTTATGGCTGATGAGTGCTAAAATGTAGAAACTTGTATCAAGAAAAAAATTTGTTTTAAAATCAATAAGTTAAAAGTTTTTCACATGGAGCGAGAATTTTGCCGGGCACTGTATATTTTTAAATTTGGTACAGATCGTATAATTATATAAATTATGACTCGCTAAATATAATATAGAGAAATTGTTATAATGTAATAAATCTCTTTGATAATTTTAACCATGTTTTATCAAGGAATTGTATGAAATTTAACATTTATAAAATGATTAACGAGTATGGCTTAAAACGTAAATATTCTATTTGATTTTACATAAACCATGTTGCACCTAAATTAACATAATTATAATTTTTTACAATCATAATCTTAAGCATTAAAAAATAATTGACGTTTTCTAGCACTGTCAAGTACTTGATTATCATTAAAATTATATGGTAGTTTTATTAAAAATTAAATGCAGTCGTCTTATTCCTTATCTAGTTTTTTGTTTATTTAAATCCTCAACGCCCAGGCAATTTATTAATAAAAACGAATTGAATAATTGAAATTTTAAAACGAATGATGAGTAGGTGAAAAACTGTAATTATTTTGTTCATTTTCGGGAAAAAATGAGTGGGAGTGTCTAATTTTAAAATCAATAGACAATTAATAACTGTTATTTCGTTCGTTTTAACATATTACCATGGTCTATTTCAGAAAGGTGTAGAGTAATAAAATGGGAAATTTCTTCCAGTTCGACTCAATTTCGGTGTCGGCCGCACGTGAATTTTGTGCATTACATTATTTATGATAACTTACCAAAAATTTTAGAGAATTAGTTAAAGGGTATTAAGATAAAATAGTACTTATTGTTTGTGTGTTTGGAGATTACCACGAGGGCATGAATTCGAATGTTTTTGAGGACTATTTTGGGGAAATGATAAAATATCTTCCAGCGAACTCAGTAGTAGTTATGCATAACGCAAGCTATCATTCACGGTGCACCGAGAAGACTCCAACTTCATCTTGTAGAAAACAAGAAATCATCGGCTGGTTAACCACCAAAAGTATTGAATTTGAAGGTAATTTGACAAAGAAGGAAGTATTAGCTACAGCAAATTTACACAAACATCATTTTATGAAATATGCCGTGGAAGATATAGCTGAAAATAGTGTAACTGTGCTGCGCACCCCGCCATATCATTGCGAACTAAATCCTATAGAACTTATATGGGCGCAAGTGGAAGGATTTGTAACAAGACACAACACGACATTCAAAATGAAAGATGTTAAGCTACTGTTTGATCAAGCCATTAAGGAAGTAACACCAGAGAACTGGCGGAAATCAGTCCATAATGACATAAAAGAAGATGAGAAAATGTGTGATCTTGACCACCGCACCGTCGACCCGTTAATTATAACCTCAAGAAGAGATGACGAAGAATATAATGACTCTTTATAATTTATTTTCTGTAGTCTATTTTTTGTATTTTGTATTTTGTATTTTTTTTATAATGTCTAATAAAAAAAAAGATATACCTAATACTATGTACATACGCCTTTGTCACAACATTTTCAGGGTTTGTGAATGGATAATAATAGGCAAAACCCATAAATTGACCAAAACCCGGGTGGTACTACCTGCACTTGATGAAAATAAAGAATTTTGCAATGAAGTAGGTAAATGTCAAATTATGAAAGTGGCTTAAATATTCGTTGTGTCACTCTGTAGTCCCTTTGCATACCTAATGAGCTTTTATTACTCTACACCTTTCTGAAATAAACTATAACTGAAAAGTTTTGGTTATGTATAAATTTTAGATTTTTAGATATTAGGCGGTATTTTAACTAATTTATTTTTAGAACTGCCGAATCAAAGGAGACAGCCCCCCCCCCCCCTGAGCACCTGATGAATTTATGATAGCAGATAAAAACACCCATATAAAGCGTTTCGGGTTAATCAAATAAATAAGCTCTAAGGTATTTTTGACCTCAATTTCAGCGTCAGAACACAGGCGTTCTATTTTTTATTTTCATTTTAAATTAGAATAACATAGGTCATACTTAATTGCATTTTAAGAACAATATTACTACTTATTTTCATTAAACTTTATTGAAACTTGTCTCAGCCCTTTTATATTATTTATATTACCAGCATTCTTAAGAAACAGAGTTTACTTCTCAGTTGAAAAACACTATACTAAACTGGAACTGAGTGGCGCCCTCTTAAGAAAAAATAAGCTACGCTTGCCTACGACCATCTGCTCACCGATGAAGAGTTGCCGTAAGCCGTAAGTACCTTTTAAGGGTGAATTTAATTTACCCCTAAAAAGTACGCGACAACATCACTAGCTTTGACTCAATAATACTAGATAATATCCCATTATCCAGTTAAATATGGCTAAATCAAATACCTTTTTACCTAACAACCTAATCACTAATTAAAATTTTAACCGCTTGTCCAAGCAAAACAACTAATTATAATCACGTGTTTTGACTATACTCATTAATAAACGTTAAATGTAATAATGGACAAGTATATGCTTAGCTACTATGCAATAATCCTATAAACATTTATTAACATTTCACTACAGCATTAAAACTGATTATATCCCTCTTTACAGTTAGACGAGGTTATATTAAATCTCTGTAAATACTTTACATAATAACAATCCCACTAATTAAAATAACCAAACCTAAACGACGAAATAATTAATAATAATTCCTTGTTTCATCTACAACTATTTAGTAATTCCGTATATAATCATGAACAATCCGAGATAGATACAGGGTGTCCATAAAATGACTGTACAACGCTTCACCATAAATTCCTTAACCAAAAATAAGGCGATCTATTAACGCTATTAACAGTGGTCATTCTTAGTTCCAAAATTAGTGGAAATCGATAAAGGCGTTTAGAAATTATTCAGATAAAACAATATTAATTTAAAAACTTTAGCGCCCTGTAGCGGCAAAACGAAGCAACATTGCATATAGGTAAGTTTGCCTAGATCGCCTTATTTTTGGTTAAGGAATTTGTGGTGAAGCGTTGTACAGTCATTTCATGGACACCCTGTATAAAAAATTCCTTAATTAAAGAAAATAAAATGTAAAATTAAGTTAACTCGTTAAAACTGATGGTAATAATATTGTCATGTAGCCTAGTTTTAGGGGGGGTCAGATGGGAATAAATAAATAACGGTAGACAGGTTTTCAATAAAAAATATTATAACTATATTATTCTACAAGAAACAAATTATAAAAGGACCTCGGTGTAAACTTACATCATATTATTGCGACGTCGAGGGCTGCTTTCAAGGGCGACGGTATTCGCGGGTGATGACACAAGTGCTCAAATTATGCGTACCGGACTGGTACCTCCACCCACCGTCCACTGTCTGTCCTAGCGCTGGCTCCACTATTTATATTACTTTAATGAGGTTGACCCATTGATTGTAATATAAACAGTGCAAGCTTGGCATTTTTCTAGGACAGCATATTTTGCATGTTGAGAAACTGGGTTTTATAATAATAAAACTAAAAATTCTTATTTTTTACGGAAAGTTATACTTTTTCATGACAATATTATAATTCTCAGTCAGAAAATGGTCTTATATTAAAATAAATTCTTGTAAATATTTTACATAATAACTAACCCACTAATTAAAATTAACAAATCTAAATGCTTGTCAAACGCCGAGACAATTATTATTAATAATCCCTTATCCCATAATTAGTTTTGAATGAAATAATCGACATTCAGAGATAGACATATTACATAATTATTATGAAAACATCCTTAATTTAAGAAAGAGAAATGTAGATTTCATCATTAAATGCGTCTAATAATACAGCGCGAACTTGTTAAAACTGATGATATCCCTCTTGACAGGTTGAAAAGATTATGATAAGTCTCTCACATAAACTAATTAAAGTACCTAACTCTAAATGCTTAGCAATCGCAGAAACAATTAATAATAATCCCCTGTCTTATCTTCAACTATTATTCAAAGATTAATGAAATAATGAGCATATTATGAAAAAATCCCTAATTAATACGGTGGTAACGTACGGTTATATAATAAAAATGTAAATTTAACCAAGGATTATATAGGGTGTTCATTATTATTTAAGTTCATATAATTATGGGTCCACAAAGGCTTTATTTTCTAAATACAGGGTGTACAAAATTGAAACAAATATACGATTTTTCCATACAGGATGGAATTTTTAACTGGAATATTGGCGGAGAAACTACGGAAATACGGGTGTCTTTATTTTTAGTTTGGTACACTTTCTTCGTCTGTCATGAAATGTACCCCTCTTTTGGGGGTAGAAACCGCCCCCAACTTTTTTTCTCAAATGTAATAGTATATTACGTAATAAGTGTTGTAAAAAGCAATTTACGCACAAATAGAAAAGTTAGTAATTCTATGAGTGCGTAATTGCATTACAACACGTATTACGTACCATTCTTTACCTACGACCTACTTATTCACACAACATCATTTAGTTTTAGTTTTTCATCTTAACTGGTAACAATATTATTAATTTAAGAACGTGATAACATCAACGAGAAGGTATATATTGTAATAATTCTACAGTATGATTATTTAAATTTACAAATGTTATTTTTTATAATATTATTTATTCTCATTACAATAATTATTTATAGTTACAGAACAATTATTGAAGACAAAAGGTATATCGTTTCTTTTGCTTGTTGAAGCATAAGTAAGATTTACATTATTAGTTGCCTCAATGAAATTTTCATTAATACTATTAGTACTACTACTAGTACTTGCTATTGCAGATGATATTTTAGACGAATTGTTAGTTTGATTATTTAGGGAATTATCCACATACCCTTCAGCTACGGCTGAGGACTGCCATCCGCCGTGTCTTTTTAAATCTAATAAGTCACCACCCGCGTCAACAAGAATAGTCGCGGACGAGCGTCGAAAACAGTGTCCTGTATAATTCGCTACTTCTGGTAGTCCCAGATATTTGGCTATTTCTTTTGGAACCTTTCCTAACTTGTTAATACCAACAGACTGTTTGGTACATTTTCCGTTTATATAGTTTAGAAAAAAAGGTAAATTTGGAGCTGTACTTACTGCAGAGCGAATGTTTATATATTTTTTAACCTTTGGGTAAAAATATTCTGACACCACAAAAGAACGTTGCCGTTTAGTTTTTGAATCGGGAATATTAATAATTAGATTCTTCCCTGTGTCTTGGATATCTGACGGTTTTATATTACGCAACTCTTGTTTCCTGCATGCACCGCTTATACCAATTATAAGAGCAACCTTAAAGACGATTTGAAATAAATTTACACATTTAACATTATATTGAGCTCAATATATTACCTTCATAAACAAATGTTTATCATCTGGTGCGTTTTCTAGAAAATCGTTTATATTCTTGCTTGTCAAAATCTTGGATTTTTTGGATTTAAAGCCGTCCGATTTTCTCTTCAGAAGAGCTTGTAATTTGGAGTAGTTTGCAATATCGACATTGTGATTTATATTAATTGTCGCCTTTAACATTGAGTAAAATGACCAAAGTGAGGAAGGCTTCATCGTTTTTGATAGTTCTTGGAAATATGCCATCATTACATTCTCGGAAAATGATTTAACGTCGTTTTTTAATCTCCATTCCATAAATCTTTGGTAAGTAAATTTGTATGGATATTCAGATTTCGCCGGTAACAAGTTGTTTTTAGCAGCTTCTGCAATTTCGCTAATATTGGGTGGAGTTAAATTTTCTATTTCACTGTCACTCGACATTTTTTATGTACCTAATCAAACTAATTTCACTTTATAATATTACTCACATACAAATTTGATCTACGATTATGTCAGTTTTTGAATAAGTTTGTTTGTATTGACCGTTGCTAAGCGGTTGCTAGGAAAACTGTGCGATTTTTTTACCAAGCTGTGCGATTTTTTTACCGTGCGTAATGGGAATCTTACATTGATCGGAAACGGTGTGTTTTTAAGTATTTACAGTAGTGGTCGTAGGTAAAGGTATGTATTGCGATAGCTCGTTGGAAATCGCATTGAAAATGGAATACGACCCACTATTTACTTTTGCATTTTGGTAATGTAGAAAGCTAGAAAAAAATAAGAACTGACCATTTTAGCAACAATTCATACCTTTACATTTGAGAAAAAAAAGTTGGGGGCGGTTTGTATGTTTTTTTTTTGTCATGACGGAAAGAAAAAAGTGTACTAAACTAAAAATAAAGGCACCCTTATTTCTGTATTTTCTCCGCAAATAAAGAGGCTTTCTAATACTGAATTTATCCCAGTTAAAAATTCCATCCGGTATATTTTTTAAATGGTGTCAGCTACTTGATTGAAACTTCAGAGACAGATTCAGAGACTACATTGTGCAAGTATTAATTTTTTTTTTGTTGAGTTCTGAGCAATTTCAATTTCCACCTAAATTTGCCCATAGGCGTACATGAAAACCGATTTAGGAACTTTTCTCGAAAACGGTTCATCCAATCAAAAATTATCAAAAAACACTTTTTGTGTATTTCTTACCTGGCGTACTCAATAATGCTTTAAATGAGTCAGTAGTGTGCCATCTCTTTCTCGAAAATTCTAATAATAACTTAATACTTGCAAAATGTAGTCTCTATATCTATTAGTATGTTCTAAATTAGTAGCTGACACTATTTAAAAAATATATGGAAAAATCTTAAATTTATTGCAACTTTGAACACCCTGTATCCGGAAAACGAAGCCATTTCGGACCCATAATTATATGAACTTTTTATCTCTAAATTAATCAACGATTAAACCCTTAAGGTTTCTGTACTTACCTAATGAACATCCTGTATACAGGGTGATTCATAAATTGATACTTTTTTTAGCTGTGTATAGAAGGCATTAAAATAAACAACATTTTCAAATACCTTTTTCAAAAAACTCAAACATAGGCGAGATAGAGAAGTAAAAAATTTAAGTGCGGGCCTGGTCATCAAAACATAGCCCGTTATAGTTTCTGTTATTTTTCTTATCTCTTATTAGTATTAGTCATACGGGTGGTGTTGAGCAAACCACTGCAGTGGGTTTTTCTGAAGCAAGTTAATTTTAAATTAGTGATACGTGAAAATGGTAAAATTAAAAAATTAACTAATATATATGGTGCTAATTAACTGTGAGTGTCGTAAAAGTGCGGATGTTTCTTCGAGATTTTACGCAGAACGCTTTCCCTTGCGGGCTCATCCTACACCCAGAAGTTTTCTTAATGTTATTCAACTGGCACGTTAGGCAGACCCGTATTTGATCCATAGTGTAATAAATGAATGTAAGTACCTACCTTATTTTTGAGTTTTTTGAAAAAAGGTACTTGAAAATGTTGTTTATTTTAATGCCTTCTATACACAGCTAAAAAAAAGTATCAACTTAGGAATCACCCTGTATACTGGTAATTCTGTTTATAGCCAGATTTCTGTATGCATTTTACAAATGACTTACTTTACTAATGACTGCGTGTGAAGAGCGGAAATAATATACGTTAATTTAAATTTTTATTTAATTAAAAAAGTGACAATCATACATTGATATATTATGTAAAATATTAAAAATCATACACAATAATTATAAAATATATGACTAAGTTATTTAAAAATGTAGATTCAAAATGTACATACCTTTAAGAATGCTCAAAATTTTTGTAAACTAGACGATATCCCAACTTATAATCTGTAAAGTATGTCAAATCTTTGTACACTTTTTACATAATCACCAACGCACTAATTAAAACGTTCAGCGCCGATTCAAAATGCTTGTCACGCCAAAACAATAAATATTAATCGAATGATTCCTCTATAAAAGATCAATTAACGTCGGCTTTGACTAAAATAATTAGCAAATCGTACACAGAAATCAAATTTCCGATTGTAAAGCGCGGAAATCTCTCGAAAATCCGGAAAGCTCGAACAAATCAACGCGCAGACAAAACGTTGCAGCGACTGAACGTTTGCCGCACCGAGCCGAGTCCTTATTGGAGTTTTCAGAAGCTTTCGGGTGAAGCTCATGCGCTTTCTCGGTTTTCGAAAAAACCCTGTTGAATTTAGGGTATTTTTGAGATAAATGTAAAATTACTGAGTTGACTGATAAAGCTGACGGCTCATTATTAAAGCTTCGATAATTTTTTATTTGGTTCTGATAATTTATTATCGAGTTTGGTAATAATAATATTACGTTTTAAGTATAGTAAAAAGTATATTACGTACGAATGAAAAAATTGCGAACGAGCCGCGTAGCGGCGAGTGCGGTAATTATATGAGTGCGTAGTAGCTTTGGAATTATGTAGAATGAACACAAAGAAGTAACAGACAGGGATTAGCCCATAGCAAAAGCTTCATTTAGGATTTAGACCCAAGACTTTCGAAACAACTGCTTCAAATGAATAGGAACCAGCTGAGAACCATTACAGGAATTCTGACAGGACACATGGCTGTCAAGAACCATCTGCACAGAATGCAAGTGTACAATGGAGACCTTGACTGCAGATTATGCGGACAAGACAGAGAAACTGTACAGCACATAGTTTGCCATTGCGAGTCACTGGATCGGAAAAGGCAACGAATACTCGGGCAATCAAAACTGGAACCAGAGGACATCCTTACCCTCTCCCCAGTTAACCTACACAAGCTAGCGAAAGGAACTGGGATCACGGAGTGGGTGTAACACCCAAACAGGGTGAGCTCAATGGGCCAAACCTGGCCTAAGTGCATCCGGCGCGCGGACGGGCCCTCGAAAAAAAAATGCTTTGCAACACGGAATACATACTATACTTTTTCTACGACTCTCACTATTAAATTAAAGATGGATTTATAATTTATAAAGTATAGATTTGAACTTTAAATCTCATATAATGACAAAGCCACTGTCAAATATTCCAAACTCAGTCGTCGAGTAGTTCAAGACTAACTTGATTGTTGTACTAGGCATCATAACGCAGATTTGTGCGTTTTTATTCTTTACGCTTGTGAGTAAGACAGGATTTACTTATAGAGGGAACTGTACGGAAAACAATGTTTACTAATATAGACGTAAAAAAAATATAAAATTTAATTTTTTTGAAAATTCCTCACCTGTAATTTTTAACCAATCAAAACGTGTACTTTTGACAGAAAACCATGGCAACGAATGAATTTTAGTGGACATTTTTTCCTCGTTGGTATCCAACAGCGAATTATACTGGAAATTTTTTGACGTTTATAATAAATGATTTAGAGCTGTGAGTAACTTAAGTAACTAGATACTTTTTAGTATCTAGTTACTTAAAGTAACTAGATACTTAGTAACTTAGTTCTTTTTTGAATCATGCCAAAAGTAACTGTAACTTCGTTACTTTTGAAAAGTTACTTGTATCTAGTTACTTTTTAGGAGTAACTATACACTTAAAAAGTAACTAGATACTTTTAAAGTAACTAAGTTCCTTTTAAAGTAACTAAGTTACTTTTAAAGTAACTAAGTTTGGTACTTTTAAAGTTCCTCTAGGATACCAATTATGCACACGTGCCGTCCATCAGATGATGACCAAGGGACGATCGGCGGCCGTTAATCAGATTTTCACGAAGGGACGAGCGGCGACTCGCGAGTGTCAAACAGCAAACTGGTTGGAACGCGAAATTTCTTGGAAAGCATTTTATTTTACTTGTTCGTTGTTCTTAATTTAGTTTTCTGATGGTAATAGTGGTAGTGTGTACAGGAAAAGGAGTTATCACTACCTGGTAAATTTATGGTATCTAGTTCAAAAGCATCTTAGTAACTTTTAGAGTTTCGTAGTTACAATTAAAATAACTAGTTACTCAAAAGTATCTTGGTTACTTTTAGTAACTAGTTACAATTAAAGTAACTAGTTACTTTAAAAGTAACTTAGTTACTTTTAAATTATCGTAGTTACAATCAATGTAACTAGTTACTGTAAAAGTATCTTAGTTACTATAACTAGTTACTTTAACTAAGTAACTAAGAACTATGTTACTTTTAGGTAAAAGTAACTATTCCTTATAAGTATCTAGATACATTTATGCAAAAAGTATCGAAAAAGTAACTAGTTACTTTTCTGAAGTAACTTTCACAGCTCTGGAATGAATTAATATTTTTTTGAAAGTCTGGTTCTTATTTATTTACATGATAGTTTTGATACATTTCAATTACAAAGCTAAGATGTTTTCTATATTCTTTGAATACCTGCTTTCTTCTTAATGATGAAAATGCAGGACTTGGAATGGAATGAATTAAATGTCTTATGAAAATATAAATAATAATATTTAGACACTATTCTATTCACCTTTTTTCTATTTAACACTTTGAATTTTGAATAGTTTAAATGCAAATATTCGTGAACGCAAAAGATCAATTTTCTACCACTTGTAGTTACTCAGAACTTATGTAAAATTAAAGAATATACTGAGATGGTATTTTCGTGCAACTACAACGAGAAGAAATCAACAATTTAAAGATCTAAATTGCTGCCAAAACTGTGACTTTCTGTAAATCTGTTCATGCAGCGTTCCGAAAAACCTTTTAAATTATGATTTTCTACCACTTGTAGTAAGCCCAAGTAACTATAAAATCAAAGAATATAATATTTTAGATCCTAAAATGGCACTTTTGAGCTACTACAATCAGTAGAAATTCGCGGGTGTCAACTGCTTAATCTCCTGGCGAATATTTTCTTTGCTTTCTTGACCGAAGCGAAACATTTTTTCACGTCGTGCCGCTTGATACCATTCGAAAATTCTAAAGGTAATGTAAGTTCTCTAACTGACACAACATACATCTTGACTAGACACATTATTTCCGAAAGGTAGCGTGTATAATTTTTTATAAAGATAAATGAAAATCCCAGACGCGCAAAGACATAAAAATCAATTTTAAAAAATTTCAACGCTCGAGAGTGGGATCCCAAAAACGTCGCGTCGTTTTCTATTTACAAGAGATGAAAAATAGAGCTTTTCGAGCTCGAGTAAAAAAAGTTATTTCCATAATTTTATGTAGGCTTGAAAGTAATGTTTCGCAATACCGGTATTAAGTTCGGGACTCGAGATACAATCGAGATAGTTAATGTGGCATTAGTTAGCAGAAAAACTTTTCTTTAATATAAGTAATAATTTGTTTGTTGCTGTGCTAATTTAAATGAATTTCTGCACCTGCTTCTTTACCATTAATGTTGGAATGACTCGGAACTCAGCGCAGAGTAACTCGAAGAATAACATTTAGTTCCAAAAAAAAAACCTTTTATACAGGGTGCGTACAAGGGGATCTCGAAAATTATAAGAGATACGAAGATAGTTAAATTGAGGAAAAGTTGTGTGTTTTAAGGCTTAATAATTTGGTGAAAGAAAATAGTAAATATTTCAAGTAGCTTTGAATATATCCGAAAAAAACCGAAGTTTTTAGTTTTGGTTTTTAATTTCTTACGCTTTCATTTTTGACTTGGGATAAAAACAAAAAACACTTTCTCATAGCGGTTTTTTATGTTTTACAAGACGGCGTTATTAGTTTTAAATTCGACGTTTCGTTCTTTAGATACCAACCTCAAGTTACCGTTACCGAATTTATAGCACCTTGAATATACACTTTTTCTTCGATTAAACAGTAATTAAAGAACACATACCGGGTCCGCCAACGTGGCGGGGATGGAAGATTAAATCATTATCGAGGAGCTTATCAAAAATACTAAACCAGCATAAGGTATCGACTTAAAAGCGGCATATTTTAAAAATATTTTACATTATACAGGGTGGCTCAAAAAAGTGTGGCGGACTAAACTTGCATTTTTTTAAATGGAACACCCTATATATTATATTATTTTATAATTTTCTACACAATTACACGTATATTTTGTATAAAATGTCATATGTCTAAATTCAATTGTTTTTGAGTAATTGACGTTTAAAATATGGCATTTTTTGACTTGACAGACTGTAACATTGGAACGGTTCATCTTAGAGAAAAATGGTTTTCACCTCCCTATCTTAGTTTTTTATTCTCTATCCAAAAATACCAACTTCCGGTTTAACATGTTAAACCGTTAAAACCGTTTTTTTGGTGTAACATGTTAAACCGGAAGTTGGTATTCTTGGATAGAGAATAAAAAACTAAGATAGGGAGGTGAAAACCATTTTTCTCTAAGATGAACCGTTCCAATGTTACAGCCTGTCAAAGTCAAAAAATACCATATTTTAAACGTCAATGACTCAAATACAATTGAATTTAGACATATGACATTTTATACAAAATATACATGGAATTGTATAGGGAATTAGAAAATAATATAATATATAGGGTGTTCCATTTAAAAAAATGCAAGTTTAGTCCGCCACACTTTTTTGAGCCACCTTGTATAATGTAAAATATTTTTAAAATATGCCGCTTTTAAGTCGATATGCTGGTTTAGTATTTTTGATAAGCTCCTCGATAATGATGTAATCTTCCATCCCCGCCACGTTGACGGACCCGGTATATTTAATTACCGTCTTTATTTTCCTAGTAGGCCACGTATAAAATTGGGGTCATCAGAAATGAACAACAAAAAAATTTACTACGAAGCACCTGCTTGATATTTTTGACACAGCACTCTTGAATATCGCCAACCTCATGAATATCTTGTCCGGTCTTCATTGATTAAATCATTGCGAAATCTTTACAAATACGACCGGTTCTTTTATGTAACGGTCATTAAAAAACGCACCATTCAACTAATCCATTGGGCAAAGTCTAAATTCGCTCGAAAGAAACATCAAAGAAGCATAACGCTTAGGAAACTGTCTAGGAAAAGGTTAAAAGCTAGGTCGGTATATTAAGGAAACATAAAACAGCTTGAAATGGAGGGTAATATGCTTAAAGCTGACTGCGTCAACAAAAAGCACGTTTACGCGCGTTCACTTTTTCGGGGGCGCGAACAGTCAAAGAAAAATATTTTAAAAAGCCCGGGTTTAATAATATTTTATTCAGAAATGTATTTTTTAGAATACTATCCGAAAATGTAATATTATAGTAACAGGCCGAAAACGTCGTATACACAAATGTTTATTTACTTATAAATTTAATACCTTTTTGTTGGTATTGATGGTATTATTTACAATACAGAGAAGACATTCACCTTAACCTGTACTGTTTAGAAACTTTCGTACTATATGGCACGTTTCAAGAATGACGCGTTACTGAATTTCTTGGTATAAATAACCTGAAAGTCCAAGTTTTTTCAAGTTGGGCTTGAAATTTTTCGTCATAGCTCCCTCCACCGATATTATAATCGGAATGATGTTTATTTTCTCTAGCTTTCATATATTTTTTATTTCTATCGCCAAATTCGAGTACTTGGTTTTCTTTCTCCGATTCGGTTTTAGAGAGGTTGTGTGTTAGGGGGCAACCTATATCGATTATGAAAGCTTTCTTGGTCGTCTTTACGATAAGAAAAGTATCAGGACGATTATGGTCTACTGTTATATCCGTTATTATTGGCCTGTCCCAGTATAAAAGATATTCAGGAAATTCAAGGACTGGCTCGGGTTTTCCTTTAGACCTAGTATATGAGCTAGTTCTTTGTGGATGATCTTGACCACCTGCTTATGTCTCCCTAGATAAGCGTTGGGTGCCATAGCACTACAACTCGCCATATTATTATGTTCTATCGTTTCTTTGGGGCAATTGAATTTTCAGCACACATCTTCCACATTTCTTTTCATGATGACCTTTTCATAGTTTCAAGTTCAAAATGACACGGTCTTGGATAGAGGTCATAAAACCTATTGTTTTAGCATGTAGCTGTCCTTTTTCTAACCAGTTCAATGACAGTTTTCTATCTATGAGTAGATTTTGAAGTGCAGTAGGATATTTGCCATGTAGAGCTTTCTCTTGCCAATTTACCAGCAGGTTGACTTGGCGGCGCGTGGACGATGTTAGGTAATCCGTTTTGCTGTAAGTTAAGGGCTGTCTATCCAGTGTCTGCTGCTACCACTCTTTTTAGAATTTCCCCATTCGACTCTTCGAATTTTCTTATAGAGGTCCCTTGCGACTTGCACAAGTTAGACACAATTAAAAAATAAGCAACATGCAATAAGAAACAGGTAATGGGAAATAAGAAATATTATATAAATATTAATTCCTGTTGCTTGTTGCATAAAATTATGATTGCGTCCTGATTGATTTGTTTGTACGTGTCAAAATGTATTTCTGTTGCTTAGTGCTGATCGCCTAATGCTTATTTTTTAATTGTGTCTCAGCCTTTATTATTATTGTTTTTATTATTATTATTTCAAATTTATGAAATTAACATTTCAACTACTATATTAACCCCGCTCGAAGGTAGAGTCATTGAGGACTCCCAAACTGCAAATTTTAAAAGTTTTTCATATAATTCTGTCAGTTGCGGTCCATAAAACTCAAACGTTGTTATTGTTTGGTAGTTTTAATTACTTTTGCAACTGGCGATGGCGTTTCACTAAGTCCATAAAGTTCCAACGTAAAAATGTGGACGAGCTCGTCGTTTGACGGAGCTGCTTAACATGTTAATAAGGATAATTTGCATCGAGAGTTTGGTTAATATTATTTTAAATAACACGGAGGGTCTTGTAATAACAGGAGTAGATTAAATTAACGTAGAGTGAATAATTTTAAATATGAAATTAAATAGACCCTAAGAGCGTTTTCACACGGCACCATATATCGCGCGCGATAAATGGTCGCAATATTGCTTTACACCAAATTATGTGTTCTCTAATATCGCTTGTGTGTGAAAATGGCTCATTAGAAAACACATAATTTGGTGTAAAAGCAATATTGCGACCATTTGTCGCGCGCGATATATGGTGCCGTGTGAAAACGCTCTAAATGTTTTCTTTTAAGCGGCAAAAAGCGATAAGGTTTGGATAAAGAAAAATTCAATTCAATGAATTTTGGTATTTATTATTTTTATGGTTTTCAGTGGTTTATATCTTATGGTCTATTTTTTTTTCTGCATGAAAATAATTTTCTTACACCCACATTGTAATTGGTGAAAAAAAACTCACACTACAAAGATAATATCTAAGAAGAATTTAAAAATATTGGACAAATGCTCTTTAACACCAAAGTACTCGTTTACGTTTACAGCTTTAACTGTTTACAATCCTTTATTCACAATACTCATTGTCTATAGAAATATTTGTTGTTATAAAATCCACCGCGCTGCTGTCGGGAGCCTTTACCCAATATTCTAGATGATCAAATTGTAACACCTACACTCTAAAAATAACATGGTATGGATTACTAAAATTTGGTTTTGACAACTATTTATTTTCGTGAAATCGGACTCAACCCAAAAATTAGTCCGTACAATGAAAAAAAATTGTCGTTGTTGAACTGTTGAACTAATTAATAACATTAACCAACCCAACCTACAAATTTTAGTTGTCATAACGAAATTTTATATAAGGATAACTAAATAGTATATGGTCCTCCCATTTTTTAACCATACCTATTAGTTGTCACAACTAATGTGTAAATATGGAAAATTGAAAATATTTTTTTCAAGGAAATATTGTTTTTGTTAAGGATGCAATCTACAAATATTGCCAAAGAAATCATTTATTTGGGCCAAACTTGAAATTTTCATATAGTAACAATTATGTATGTAGTCACAACATTGTGTTTATTATCTTTTTTCTGTACTTTCTAATTGTAAGAAAGAAGTTCAATCATAAAGAAGTAAAAATTTTATATTTTTGTCATTGTAGTTGCACACTAGAAAGTTTGAATGAACTGCTTATAACGCATTGCAAAATTAGCAAGTTGATTTAATAGAAATAACTTTAGAAAAAGTCTGTTTCATTTCTAAAAAAAATATCATAATATGTAATTTATACTTAGGAACGAAAAATACTCCTTCCTAAATTATCAGGGATATTATGGTTCCTTTAAAATAAAATTATTTCCAATGTCCTTGTTCTCTCATGTTTTTTATAATACATACTTATGCAATACAAAACAGAAACAATAGATTTTAAACTTATTTTAATCAACCTTTTGGGTTGTTCAATTGCTTATAGAACGGATTTGTTCTTATTTAAATTTTCTTATCTGAAACTGCTATTATTAAAAAACAAATAAAAGATATTCCCTGGACTTTTTATTTAAAATATACAGCTACCTATATGAAATTTGTTATACTTGGTCAGATTAAAAAGTCATCAATATGACATTTTCTTATAGAAATGGAACATAGAACAAGAACAAAACAAAAAAAAAATATTTTTAAGTTATTTCTCATCGGGTCACCTTGCCATGCTTTATAAAAAGCTCACTTAAACTTTCTAATGTACAACTGCAATGATAAAAAATAAAATGTTTACTTACTTATGATGTAACTTTCTTCTGCCAATAAGAACGTACACAAGAAAGACAATAAACACAAATAAATTACACCAAATATTGTCACATCCATTGTCCACACGGCCATGAAAATGGTCAATTGTTGCCTTAAAAACACGAAAAAATGGACAGGGAACCGCAAAAGCACCCTAACATAACATAACCGCCTGACAGTCCTGGCTAGACTGATATGGCACCCACCGTCAAGGGCGTCACGTCTCTGTTGTAAAGTGAGTACAGTGATGCCGTTAGGTAGACATATAAAGAATAATATTACTTGAACTTGAACGTAACATAAACACGAGAACAAATAAAAATTAGTACCAAATACCAAGTCATTTTTAAGAGTGTATTTAAATAGACTGTCATTTCTGAGACACCCTAAATTTAGCAGTGTTTTACATTGGAAGAGGTTTAAATACATTGTAATCAGGCTCGTATTATTGCACTTACTGAATTTCCGTTAGTCGAGATGAGTTCATTTTACAGTCTGTTGAAACAATAGTATTATAATTCAAAGATGATTTCGATCATTTCGTGACGTTTGATTGAATTTAACAGGCATTGTTGCTGGCTTAAAAATATCAAAAGGTAAAAACGGAAAATTGTATTTCATATTCCTTAATACCCTACAAAAAAAAATTCAAGGAAAAATAGTGGGAAAAATACCATTGTCTCTATTTATTTCCCAAGCGGATACAAGAATAGTAACCAAAGTAATGTCAAGATTGTTAAGTTTTTTTTCTACCTTGACCACCTATCAAAGTAATAAAAAAAGCACGGTTAATTTGGCTAGAAAGAACCGTTTATCACACGCGTGTTGAAAAAAACTGTTTCAACTCTACCGTTGAAATATCAAGGCACACTATTTAATTTAAATATATGGTGCCAATTTGATACGAACATAATGTACTAGTTTTAATCTAGTAAAATTGTAATCAATGTGTCCAATTTGACAGAAAAAAAAGAACGAATTTTAGAAAAAACGAATTGTAAAGTGTTTAATTTATTTATTCAAATCCCAACAGCAGTATTTGACTTTTTTTTTTATAAAAACATTAAATAATTTATAGAATTATTTTGAATTGAAATTTTCCTTGTTGGGTGGATTTTTTAAATTTATGTTTAATGTATCTTTCCTTGATTAAATTTAAAATTTTTCATTCTGGTTAATCTAGAAGTCAATCCAGGATTAGTTCTTCCTATGATATTATATAAAATATGAAAAAATGAGAAAGTTAAACTACAAAAGGAAAAGTATATTGACAAACTATAAAATCAGATATTAAGTGGAATATAATCCCAAGTATGCTAATTTCAACCTTAGTATTGATACTTTTTTTAGCACTAGTGTTAAAATATTTTTTCCACAGATCGAAGGCTTTTTAAATATAAAATAGTGTACATTACTCGTGTGAAAGTGATTATTCTAAAACTCGGAGAATTTCCGCACTCGGCTGACGCCTCGTGCTAAATATCTCCTCATTCACTTTCACCACTTGTTATGTAATATACTATTTATATTTGATCTGAAACACTAACAACGCCTTACATACAATATACCGAAACGTAAAGCTTTCGGGTTTTCCACGACTGACTGAAATAAAAATTCAAAATGCGCGGTGACGTGAAAATCAATTCCGGAAAATCCACACGTTGAACGAGAGGATCTTCGGGGAATGGAAACTATGAATCCGGAAGTTCGGGTTAAAAGAAATTCGTCTATTTTTCACGCAGACAATGCGATTTGCCTAAACGGAATAGATTTTTTTTAAAAAGAAATCATATGCCTTGGATAACAATATTTTCATCAATCGGTGACAGTGAGATAGTAGGCACAGGTTTTAAAAGTTAACACAAATAACCAAACCCGATAATGCCATTTTATAACAGCTCTATATGTACCATGCGCCCAAAAAAAACTGGGACAGCAAAATTGTTGTTGTAGAGTAGCTCCTGGACAATAAGGAATATATAAAATCTATTGAGGAAAGGTTATCATTGTTGTCATGGAAGTGAAAAGGTTTAACAATAATACCACATTTTTAGAAATACGAGGAACAATTAAAATACGCATATTGTGTTTTAAAATGTAACAAAAATAAAATAAAATTTTTTAATATTATGTTCCAATAAATTTTAATTCATTTTAATCGTATTAAGCCTTAATATAATAACATAATTTTAATATTTGGTAGTTGCACCATTATTATCGATTAACGCTTGTAAACGTCGTGCCATACTTAATACTAGGTTTCTCGTATACTCTTGCGTTATTGCATCCCATGCTTGCATAATCCTTTGGTTTAATTCATCCCGAGTTCGGGGCTGGAAGTTGTATTTATACATAAATTTTGTCATCTCACCCCAAACGTTTTCAATTGGGTTGATATCCGGACTTTACGAGGGCCAAGGCAGAACACGAATTTGATTTTCTTCTACATAATTTTGAACCATGCGGGCTTTATGTATAGGAGCATTATCTTGTTGAAATATAAAACCGTGGCCATATCCTGCGTCGACAGATGGTATCATAACTTGGTTTAGTATGTTGCAATATAATGGTGCATTGAACCTCCCATACACTATTATTTGGCAAACTCCTGGGCTCCTTTCGCTAATCCAGCCCCAAACGTTTATAGGAAAGCGTCTACTTTGATTAGTCTTATTTGTATATTATCTTCCATCGTATCTCGTACCAGAAGGCCTATATCGCGAATTTTCTCATTATTGCATGATTGAAAGGATTTTTCATCGGAAAATATTACGGTTTCCCATATATTACCTTAATTTATATATTCATAAGCAAATTCTACTCTTCTCTGTTTGTTTGCTTCGGTCAAAAATATTTTATTGGCAGGACAATAACTTTTTATATCTGAACAACGAATTCTTCTACGCGCTGTATTAGCCAGAACAGGAAAAATGTGTTTCTTCTTTAGCTTTTATTGCTGTTTCGGAGGGATGCTCTTTTAGAAAATTAATTAATTCTATATCTTGACTGTCATTCGAAATTTTGGGGCAACTAGAACCTGCTTTTCTTACAATACTTTAATATTCTGCAATTTTGTGCTTAGCCACCAACACGGTATGGTATTTTTGCTAATCCCTAATTCATCTGCGATGTCTCTTATTTGATGCCCATCTCTCAATCAAGTGAAAATGATCTCTTTTTGCTAGGTGGTTAAAGATTTCAAAAAATATTTCTTTTGACACGCCACTGTCAGTCACAAAATTAAATTAAATTGACAACTTAAAAAAAAAGCTAATAGTCTGGGAGATTAAATTACATTTTGCTGTCCCAGTTTCTTTTGGGCGCAATGGTACGTGTATGTGAATAGTACATTATTCAACATGCATAATATAATAATTGCCGTTATTTACGCGAATAATGTTTATGACACGAGCCGTAGGCGAGTGTTGTAGTATTGAGGGAAAAGTTTGAGTAAAATGTGATTTACCTGGTCATAACTTAATATAATGTCACATAACATAATAAGTTATGACCAGGTTAATTACTTTTAAATTGAACTCTGCGGTCAATCCCACAAAGCATTTCTGACATTTTTATGATTTTAGAATTATTCTTCAGTTTAAACCTAGGTTTAAACTAAGGTTTAAGAGGACTTTAGGCCTTTAGGCAAATTTTACTACATTTATTAGCTGTAAAAAAAATATCTAAAACCTTTGAGATCAATTGGCGCCCCTAAAAGCCCTAACCTTCCTAACCCTACTTTGCCCCTAAAAGTATTGTTGTTGAGTATCTCAAGTCTGGAAGTCATGTGGATGAAATATCAAATACTTTAACTACTTGAGATTTTCAAATTTATGATTTCCCATTAAAAAATAAGTATTTCCCTGCCGCGGCAGTGACTCAGAGTTGAGGTACTGGCATTCGACCATGGTGGTCCGGGTTCGATCCCCGGAGTCAACATACGCATAATAAAAAAAAGTATGTTCGAAATTTAGTAGGTTTAAGAATGCAGGGAAGAGTGTAAAATGTATCATCCCCCAACCCACCCCATTCACGCCGGTAACCAGGCCGGATGAGATCGGACATCTCGTGGGGTGCGGAAGAAGGTACACACTCCCTAATCGGTAGGTCATGCAATGGCAAGAAACCAAGGGTTGATAGCCCTTGGGGGTAGTCGCATGACTGAGGATCGTGGTTCAGAATCCACGTTAAGCTGTGTAGATCTGGCAGCGAACGAAGAGGAAAAAATTGCACAACAAAAAAAAAGTATTTCTCTAAAATATGTTCACTATTCAGTTTTTGGACCACATTTTACATTGTTTTATTTTTTTACAATTTTCTGAAAAACTAGAGTCATCCTCGATTTTGCAAGGTCAAAGATCTTCTCTTCCATCACTCATTGGCAAATACAAAAGTTGGTCGCTGATTATTTACCAGTTTTACAGACCAAAAAAAAAAAAAAAATAGTAGTATTTTTAGGTAAGGTATGCATCGCTCGTTTTGTAATATTTTATATTCTCCAATAGTTTCCTTCATTTTTAGTTTTCACAAAACCAGACATACAAAATAAAGTTACGTATTTTATTGGCACCTCGAATACATTTCCTTGTATCTATACATATTTTGACAGCGCTATATGGCAGCATCCAATTTCTTTATATGTTTATTGATAGGTTAGAAGTCCATGAAACAATATTTTAGGCAATAAGCAAATACAGGGTCTAAGTTTGTCGGCAGTATAGTTTTGTTGCTGTTGTAATGTATTAAATTTATGTTTGTTTTACAAGCAATTTTAAGATTTTTTAACTGTTTGTAAGGTCTGACGATGCCAGTTTGAGGCGAAGACATGTCACAACAAAAATAAACAGACCGTAAAAATTTTGAGGCGCAGACTTTGTGTTTTTTTCTTACAAAATATCAATACAGGGTAATTCCTAAGTTGATACTTCTTTTTGAGCTGTGTATAGAAGCCATTAAAATAAAAAAAACATTTTCAAATACCTTTTTTCAAAAAACTTCAAAATAGGCGAGAAATAAAAAACCTAAGTGCGGGCCTGGTCATCAAAACGTGGCCTGCTATACTTTATATTGTTTTTGTGTGTAGGTCGTCAGTTATTTGGCAGTCCGCTGCGGTGTGTTTTCTGAAGCAAGTTAATTTTAAATTGATTACACGTGAAAATGGTAAAATTTTAAAACAATAAACTAGTATAATTATATGGTGCTAATTTACGGTGAGTGACGTCTAAGTGCAGCTGCGGGCTAATCCTACACCCAGAAGTTTTCTTAATGTTAGTCAACTGGCAAGTTAGGCAAAACCGTATTTGATCCATAGTGTAATAAATGAATGTAAGCACCTAATTTTTGATTTTTTTGAAAAAAGGTATTTGGAAATCTTGTTTATTTTAATGCCTTCTATACACAGCTAAAAAAAAGTATCAACGTAGGAATCACCATGTATATTATTGTCATAACAATCTTTTTATTACTACAGTGCGTACATTCTTATTCTATAAACATATTCATGACCAAATGTAAATAGTTTTGTCTAGGGCATGGATGGCGGACCAATGGCACGCGACAAAATAACTTGGGCACGGCATTAATTAAGAAATCTAATAAATGATATATACCGGATGACAACGAATGTTGCCCCCCCTATTTTTTCCGTAGTTTTAATTATAAAATTTTTAAAATGTTAGGAGATTCTAAGTGTATATTTTGTTAGTTTTTAGTAAAGTCATAATTTTAAAATCACTTCCGGTTTAACCGGAAGTAGTATCAACTCTTTTATTTTAAATAGAAACCTATTATTATTTTTTCGATATTTGAATTAAACGGCAAATTTCCTTTAAAATGACATATCACACATTAACATTTGTTTTTAAAATGGCTCCCAGAAAAAATTTTCAAGGAAATACTTAGATGGCCATGAGTTCGCTAATATAACATGACTTTTTGAGAGTGGGCCATGGAAGTTTTAAAGTGGTCTATTTTAACCAGTTTTATGTTAAACAATAACATTCTTTGCGAAAGATGCTTCTGTCAAAAATATTTTAGATATGTCATATTTTTTTAAACAATGAGAAAGAATTATTACTCAATATTTTTAAATGGCAAGAAGCCATTCATTTAGGGCCAAAAAATAGCTTATTAAATTATCTTTTTAAAAATGTTTTATAAGCATTGGTATTATACTTAAAGGAGTGGCTAAAATTGAAAAAAAAATCGAAAAATGTCATAAAAAAAAAATTGAGTTTCTCAATTTTTGTTACGAACACTTTTGTCATTTCACAGAATATTTCATAGCCTACTTGTTTAACATAAAACAGGTTAAAATAAACCACTTTAAAACTTCCATGGCCCACTCTCAAAAAGTCATGTTATATTAGCGATTCCATGGCCATCTAAGGATTTCCTTAAAAATTTTTCCTGGAAGCCATTTTAAAAACAAATGATCTGTGTGATACTGATACGTCATTTTAAAGAAAATTTGCCGTAGAATTCAAATACCGAATAAAAACAATAGGTTTCTATTTAAAATAAAAGAGTTGATACTACTTCCGGTCAAACCGGAAGTGATTTTAAAAATATGACTTTAATAAAAACTAACAAAATATACACTTAGAATCTCCTGAAATTTTAAATATTGTATTAATAAAACTACGGAAACAATAGGGGGGGGGGGGGGTAACAACATTCGTTGTCACCCGGTATATTATGGGACGTAGATTACGAATCTGAACCCCGTTTTTCTCGAAAACGCCCAGATTTTACAATATTTCATACTAAAGTGCCATTTTGTAGGGAATACGTTTCGGATGCAAAATGATCGCAATTTGGTTCTTCTTGATCACTATTTATTTTATTTTAAATAAAGACATTGGCTTTTTATATATCAAAAAAGCCAAAAAAAAACAATTTTTTTTTTTGTTTTTTTAATTAAACTTTGTACTTAAAATAATTAATATTGTAGCATTAAAAGAGGATAGTTGTCAACTGCTTTTGAACTGTCACCGCCCAGGGAACCTATAGGATGGGGAGGGGGGGGGATGGGGTATTTCCCTCTCCAGCCTAGCCCGAAGAATAATAATGTTTTGTTTTTTACATACGAGCCCTTTTATCTACTGAAAGTTATTGTTCATTGATACTTGCCCCCCCCTAGCCTGGTATATAATAATTCTTGGTGTTATAATATGGAGATCCCAAAAACAGTTAGTTGTTTTTTCATTTAGAAGTCATGGTGGAGAGAACACAACACAAGGGACTTTTTTCTCTCTCTTTAAGAAGTCACATTGGAAGGCATAGAGATACCAACAAACCAGGGATGTTTTTTTTAGAAGTCCCTAAAAAAATACGGAGGGGCTTTAGTACATCAGTCACTATAAATAATTGCTCTCTTTATTTATTATTTCTTTAAAATTGTATCACAAACAAGTAAATACAAAGGTTTGTGTTCGAAAAACGGCACTTCAAGAAAAAATATTTGAAAAACTAAGCGTTTTTTTAAAATTTAAAATTTAATTGCAACTCACAATAAATCCATGCTTACCGGTAAAATTCATCCCTATGTTACAAAAGTTGTTCAAAATTGTCACCATTTATCCGGTTTGCACAAAGTCACTACACTCTCCAAAAATAAAATCGGGGTGTCCACGAAGCGTCCACAAGCGTTATCGATGCGCAGTTGTAGTTATAGCACAGTATTTACTGACATGCTGCAGCTATATTTTGTTGGCATTCCCCGTAAAACAATATTATATCCACTAGTTCATTATTTTCATAAACGTGTGCCATTTTTATCACATAATGCCCAAAAAACAAAAATATCACGCACTTCAGCGAACTATCACTGGTCAAACCGAAATTCGAACTAAAACCCGTACAACGAATGAATAAATGATAAGTGTTAAGGATGAGTAACTTGTATCCTACAAAAAATGCGCCATGCCAGTTAGTAAACAAAACATTGAAAACGCAGTGGTCGAGAATATCAAAAAGTCAGGTCTTAATTTTACGTTTTCAATTGTTAATTCTTTACTCTGCAACTTTTATATAAATGATTTTTGGTACAATTACTTATATTTACAAGTTCTACAACCAGTTTAAATATGTAAATGACTTAAGTTTGAGAACACCCTGTATTTAGTTTTTGATGCTCGCGTAACAAACAAACATTTTGTTGGTACGTCATGATCATAATAAACATTTCTTTGGGAAAAACGGCACGTAAATGTAAACGGGTTCGCCATCCCTGGTCCAGGGCAATTTGTCTGAGGTTAGTTATAAAAATACTATAAGTACAGAGCTTCATTTTAAAGAAAAATCTTACTTAAGAAAATAATCGGAAAAACTAATAAATTTTGAATATATGGCAACAATGTTCTTAGAGAAATTTTTTTATAACTCAGCCTCCAAATGTTACATCACTTAATTTTATGCGTCGTAAAGTTATTTAGTGGAAGTCTTTTTATTGGTGCATTTTCAGGTATAGAAAACTTTAACTGCAAATTGCCAAATAAAATCCGGTATTTATTTATCGAATTCCCAACTTTAAGTACATTAATTTGTAGGATATTTAAAGGAACATAAAAACCTCAAAATAATTAGGATTTCTTATATTCAATACGTAAAATGCAGTGGTGGCTCATCAAAGTTTCGGAAAAAGCCAGGAATTGTGAATTTTTAATAATATTGGTGATATAGTCTAATCATACTAAATTGGCAGTTCTGGGTTTAAAATTGCAAGTGTCATATTGCACTTTTTCTTTAAATTTATACAAAAAAAATTAATTATAATAAGTATAAAATACCTACATATGACATTTTTTTTAGAATTTTAAAGGTATTTCTATCAAATCAACTTGCTAATTTTGCCTTGTGTTATAAGCAGTTCATTCAAACTTTCTAATGTGCAACTGCAATGACAAAAATATAAAATTTTTACTTATTTATAATTCAACTTCTTTCTTACAATTAGAAAGTACAGAAAAAAGATAATAAATACAATGTTGTGACTACATACGTAATTGTTACTCTATGAAAATTACAAGTTTGTCCCAAATAAGTGATTGCTTTGGCAATATTTGTAGATTGCATCATTAACAAAAACAATATTTCCTTGAAAAAAATTTTTCCATATTTACACATTAGTTGTGACAACTAATTTTAAAAGCGGGAGTACCATATAAATTTAGTTATCCGTATATAAAATTTCGTTGTGACAACTAAAATTTGTAGGTTGGGTTGGTTAATGTTATTAATTAGTTCAACAGTTCAATAACGACAATTTTTTTTGGTTGTACAAACTAATTTTTGGGTTGAGTTCGATTTCACGAAAATAAATAGTTGTCAGAACCAAATATTAGTAATCCGTACTATGTTATTTTTAGGAGTGCACCAACTCGATCAACACAATTTCTATTTTTCTCCAATTCCGACAAAACAAAATAAAAAAATAGACTTAAAACTCGAAGCGATATTCTAAACGAAAACAAACCACTTAACCTAAAAAAAAATCCGGCCCTACACACTCGAAAGTTGGGGTCAAGCTGCAGCAAGTCAGAGAGTCAAGTGGCCTTAGACAGATAGTCTTTTGTTTTCTGCGTCATTTATCATGGCCACTTGATCGAAAAGTTGCCGTTGCTGAAGGTTTACCGGCTAAGAAAGGAAAGTTAAGTTGTTATGGTACTTAAAGTGTTTTTATTGGCATAATTTGTGATATTTTTTTTTTGTAACACGGGGTAAAATTTTAAGGGTATTAGCAAATCAATCCTGACTATTAATATTTTTTTTGGTTAAACAAATTGACAATATTATACCTACAGGGTGATTCCTAAGTTGATATTTCTTTTTTAGCTTTACAGGGTCCTGCGCCTCACCTCCCGTCTTCTATAGCTCACTTATTAATTAAGTTAGGATTTTGATATTTTGCAGACTTTACCTGTATCCTAGGGCGCATTTCAGGAAAATATTTTTGTTTATACAGGGTGTTCCAAAAAAGTGTGACGTCATTAGGATCTATTTTTTTAGATTACATGCTATAAATATTTTTACTTATTTGGATGCCTCTTATAGTTGCCTTTATACCCCTAAAATTTTAATGAAATCGGTTCAGTGTTATAGGCGAAAAAAAATAAAAACTAATAAATATTACTTTTGCACCACTGGTTTTAAAAATGAATAAAAAATAAAAATAATGCCTCGTTAATAAAATTATACAGAGGTACTTAATAAATAAGGTCGAACAGTCCCGTTAACCAAGTTTTATTAATACGAATTGTACAGGGTATCCAAAGTTTAGTGTCAAACTTTGCAAACTTTAAATCCGTTTATTTTTCTTATTTTAAATTGGAACACCTGTATATTATTATGTCCTTCGATGCAGAATTAAAAATCAAACATTTGTTCTAATTACAACCCTATCGCAATTTCTGACGCATCAAGACTTATTTGCAGAAAACCCATTTTATTAACTATTCCACCAGTCATTATTATAAATAAATATCGAAGATGGCTTTGCAAAACAATTTATTGGCATTAAACTTTATTAAAACGACAAAAGCCCATTTTGGCATTAGTTTAAAATATTGTTAGATTATTATTAATTATTTAAGCTATATTATTTTTTGTGATGGAATACAACTAAGAAGAGCTCGTAGATATGATTTTCATATTAGGAGCATGCGAAAAGAATTATTTTTTGTCACCTTAGTAAACATTAATACCAATAAATTGTTTTTCAAAGCCACCTTCGATATTTATTTATGATAATGACTGATGGAATAGTTGATAAAAGGAGTTTTCTGCAAATAAGTTTTGATGCATTAGAAATTGCGATAGGGTTGTAATTAGATCAAATGTTTAATTTTTAATTCTGCATTGAATGGCATAATATTATACAGGGGTTACAATTTGAAATAAGAAAAATTAATGGATTTAAAATTTGCAATGTTTGACACTAAAATTTGGACACCCTGTACAATTCGTATTTATCAAACTTGGTTAACGAGACTGTTCGACCTTATTTATTAAGTGCCTTTGTAAAATTTTATTAACGAGACTTTATTTTTATTTTTTATTAATTTTTAAAACCAGTGGTGAAAACTGATTATTTTTAGTTTTTATTTTATTTCGGCTATAAGACTGAATCGATTTCATTAAAATTTTGGGGATATGTAGGCAACTATTAGAGGCATCCAAGTAAGTAAGAATATATTATAGCATGTAATCTAAAATATAGATCCTTATGACGTCACACTTTTTTGGAACACCCTGTATAAACAAAAATATTTTCCCGAAATGCGCCCTAGGATACAGGTAACGTTTGCAAAATATCAAAATCCTAACTTAATTAATAAGTGAGCTATAGAAGACGGGAGGTGAGGTGCAGAACCCTGTATATTATAGAAGGCATGAAAATAAACAACATTTTTAAATACCTAGAATCTAAGTGCGGGCCTGGTTATCAAAACGTAGCCTGCTATACTTTATGTTGTTTACCTTATTTCTTATTAGTCATGCAATTTACGGGTCGGTGGTGAGTTATTTGGCAATACGCTGCGGTGTGTTTCTCTGAAGCAAGTTAATTTTAAATTGGTGACACGTCAAAATGGTAAAATTTGGAAACAATAAATTAGTAGATATGGTGCTAATTTACGGTCAGTGTCTTCAAAGTGCGACTGCTACTTCGAGATTATACGCAAAACGCTTTCTCTTGCGGGCTCTTCCTAATAATATAAATAATAATGTTATTCAATGGGCAAGTTAGGCAGGACCGTATTTGATCCATAGTGTAATGAATAAATATAAGTATGTTATTTTTTAGTTTTTTGATAAAAGGTATTTTAATGCCTTCTATACACAGCTAAACCCGAAGTATCAACTTAGAAATCACCCTGTATATTGCACGATATTATTTAATGCTAAGCAAGTGCATTATTTTATTAATAATTTACATTGAATTTTAAACCAAAAGGGTATTTTTTCATATTTCTTTTAAACCTTACAGTTTGGAACAAAATTTTTAAAATATCAATTTTTGCAGGACCGAAGTTAAAAAATCTAAAACATTATAATTTTATTATATACAGGGTATTCTAATTTTTATTATAATTGTCTATACTAATGATAGTCGCTTTTATTTCAGCGCAGAAGCAAAATACAGAACATTTTAAAAGACGCTGTGTCTTGCTGTCTAATATTCCTAAATGCGAGACGATCCTGCATAATGCAGGACGCCTTGTTACTTTGTTTAAGAGCTTAAAATAATTCAGTCAAAAAAGTGTGTAGTTCTCTAAAGACAATTTTAACAGCACGTTCCATATCAGTAGCGAATCCAGGATTTGGGTCTGAGGGGGTTGAGGTCATAAAAAACTTGTATTGTTATGATATCTCCAAATATTACTTAAGTAAACTATTTGGGTTTGTTTGTGATGTCATTGCAAAATTATTTCGCCAACATTTTGTGCTTTATTCCTGTTTAAAGTTTAGTTTCCCGAACTAACTTTATCGAAATAGCAAAATATGAGTTATGATAAAGTTAGTTCAGGAAACTAAAATTTAAACAGTAATAAAGCACAAAATCTTAGCGAAATAATTTTTCAATAACAGCTGTGACAAAGAAAATTATTTATTTTTTGTTCCAAAGCAATCTTGACTAAATAGTTTAATTAGAACTTTCCTTTTTTACCCTCATTTAAGACAAATCCTAAAATATTTCAAAAACTATGATATTTAGATATATGACATGTTTAACAAAAAAGTAAAGGTTTTCGAATGATACATTATTTTGCCTAAAAAAATAATAAATTGAAATAAAGCATTTTTATAACTGTCGAGTTGTCCAACTTGTAATGAACGCTCTGTATAAGAGATTTAAAAAACATTATTATAGATCAATATATCGTACCTTAAAGTACTTACAACGTAAATTTTATTTGCCTAGGGTTAATCTACAGGTTGCTATGATTTTTTAACGATACCTTTAAAATTACTAAAATTTCGGAAAAAATTAATTACTTGACAACATTGCATTTTACAATGTGTTAATGATTTTTTTATGTTGTAGCAGGAGTTGATAGATGAGCCACTATACTTAGGCCTAGGAGGCCATTATATACCCTATTGGTTGGGTAGTGCCATCCAGACGAGACCTACAACTTAGCATGGGATATACGAACCACGAGTGTTTACTAGTATATTTTTTTCTACCCCAGGAGGTCTATGGCGCCCCTCTTGTCCTCAATAGTGGGAATAACTGCATTTTTTATTCAGTAAAATTCCAGACCTACTTTTTTTTTTATTAGGCGTATGCCCTCTCCGAGGATCGAACTCGGACCGCCACAGTCGAACTCCAATAACTTAAGCATCGTGCTTTTTTTTTTAATGTTCTGCAAAAGTCAGTAAATTAAACAAAATATTCAAACTAGTTTTTTAAAAACATCCAGGAAACATACATTTTGTTTTACAAAAGCGTCCAATTCGGCTTGTCTAACTTAAGCACTACATAACCACTATACCGCGATGGATCGTAATAATCATAACGCTAAATTAACAGCCACAGTCGTTAACACTTATTGTCAATAGCGCACTATAGTTTATTACCTTTATAATGTTCCAATTTTACGTTTTAAACATTAAAGTAATTACATTTTTCCATATCATTAACACCAGGCGACTTATCGATAACTAACCGACCAGTAAACTACATAATTCATTTGAAAATAAACAAATATACTTTAACAGCAATGCACTAGATCCGATGGGGATTTGTATATTTTTCTAAGGCTTATTTATGGTTTATCTAAAAATCTAAAAAAGTTATATAAATTATGTTTATTTCAATGACTTCTATACCCAGTTAAAAAGAATTATTAACTTTTAGAGAACACCCTGTATAATTCTATTTTTACTTTTGAACTGTACTTGTTCAAGGATAATGAAATATTAAATTCAACCAACTGAAATATCTTGAAATGTCAGCTATATTTAACCATGTCTAGTCAACAGGAAAATATCAATCTAAAATATTAAGCCAAACTCAAGACGAATAAGATTCTCCGTAGATTTTCGAGGACATTAACACAGCGAGTAATCTTATAGCTCTTAGTTAATTGGTATAGAATCTCCGATGTTAAAGAATTTTAAGACTTTACAGTACCACATCAAAGTAAGTCTTTTTTTAATGACTAGTATTTTACGTTACAAGGCCGGTAGGTAACTTATTACAGTACGAGTTGGTTTTCGGACGAGGCGACGTAGGAGCCGAGTCTGGAATATGAACGAGTACTGTAATAATACCTAACGGACGTGTATCGTATTTCATCCTGTCTTTATCATCCTTTTTAAAAATAATAAACAAATAGGTCATATTACCTTTTAAGTGACAACATGTCAAAGATCGAAAGTAGCCAGTCATTGTTTCTTAAATCATACCATTGTTGCTAGGGGCAACCCATTACAGTATCTGATACTGTAATGTTCCATTTACCGGCCGCAAATGAGTACAGGGTAAGTAAATTTACTGGACAGAATGAAATAAAATATTATATCTACTCCCCAGAAGGGTCTGTACTTTTCCTGAGGTTAGCAAATGAACCAGTATATTTAAGTCTATAAGGCCCATTGTATCCCTTACCGTCTGGGTACTGTCAGCCAGACGGGACCTAAAGTTTAACGTGGAATCCGAACCACATGTATGAACTAGTTATCCTTTTTACTCCCCCAGAGGTCTATGACGCCCTTCTCGATCCCGATATTAGGTATCAGTAATAACATACTGTCATTCGTTTATCCACTAGGTTTCGGACATACTTTTTTATTATGCGTTTGCCCACTCCGGGAATCGAACCCGGACCGCGGTTAAAAAAAAAGTTGTCCTTGTTTGAAATATAAATAAAACTACTGCCAACGCGTTTTGATTGAAAACCACCGGCAGGGCTTAAAAAAATAGTCAACAAGGCAATCAAGCCATCACAAGTACAGGTCTGGAAACTAAAGTCATTAAATTTTAAATTACATATATACAAACTTGTATATTTAATTAAATTATTTTAATTAAGAACGGTGTACCTGAGGAGAAAAACGCAAGAGACCATTTTTAGACAGAATTAACCAGGCTAATCAGATATAATATCCACATGAAAAAATGTCAGTGGCGTACCATTTTTTTTCTAACAAATATCAGAGGACAGGTTTGCAGGGACGCCACTGGTGGGACAAAAAAATAACTTTTATAATTAAAACATGTGGTTTTATGTCCTATTAGCACATGCTTAAATTGAAAATATTATCTAAAGTACTTTCAGAGATATTACAAAACACACATTAAAAAAAACAAAATTCAACACCCTGTAGCAAAAAGTTTAAGCCGTTCAGGACATATGTTTATATGAACTTTTCTTTATAAAATGACTTGAGAAATCACACCCTAAAATATTAACACGTCATTAAGGACCACCCTGTAGTTTTCGAGATCCCAATGGTGAGCATCGAATTTGGGACACCCTGTATAAATAGACGTAGTAAAGTATAATTTATAACCTGTATAAAATACCCATTTCCTGCTAGCTTCTTTATTCTATTTCCATCACCAACCGAAACGAAATCCATGTTGACATGTGAGTTCTTCCTAATTAGCCCTTTTTAGCCTCTGGCTTTTCCATTCATTTAAATTGTCTCTTGTTCCGTATATTGTCGACTTTATCTTTTTCAGGACAGCGATAATTGGAAACATTTCACCCTGTTTGTGGTCGTGTTTTTCTTGAAACGAAAGCTTATATATTTGTTAAAGGCCGTTTTTATAAAATAATTCTATTCTTAATTCTGATAATGAAGTGCTGTTTTTATTTAATGGCTTTAACGGGGTAAATGACAGCGAGATCAAAATCATGAACGTTTATTAAAAATTAAATTAAAAATGTGTTTTCATAATTTTTTTAGTGTTACACAAAAACCAGTTGCGGCTCGTCAGGTGAAGTAGTCACCAAAAAAAAACCAGGAGGAAAGTTTTTCGATAATATTAAATATTAATGTACCAATACAGCTACCATTTTAGCCCATAAAAAATAATTATGTTCGAATTAATATAATTAATTTAATCCGAATCAAAATAGGGCCACGGTTAACTCCGATGGACAATAATTATAAACACTTGTGCATTTTGGCGCGCCCCAGCCGACCGTGTCCGTTAGCTCAAAGGAAAGTGAAGACCCAACGCCCAACATGGCTTTGATATTCACCGTTGCTATGGTTACGTAACGACAGTCACGCAAACAGCATGTAACAATTTGCATTATGATGTTAAAGGGCAATTTAAAAATAGATCAGTCATATGCACCATTGTTTTAGCATTGGTTCGCCTAACCTTAGGTATTTATTTTGAGGCTTCGAGAAACTTACGGTTATAGATATCGTTTTTACGTGATTTACTATGTGATTAAAGAGTATTGTTTTTATATTTCAGTTAATTCAGAAGTGTACGTCCCTACCTAGTTGTGTGTTTTAAAAATGAACTCAATTAATGACATAGTTTGTAATTTGTTGGAAACTCCATTCAGCCGTTGAACAGATGAGGATAAGAGAGACACACGGGTTTTTAGTCAATGTTTATTTAAGTACCCGCACTATAATTAGCTCTTCACCATTTTTTAAGACCGCGAGCCGCCACTGACAAAAACACAATAAATAGTTGAGACTGTGACTTTGTGTTTTATGTTTTTAAATATATAACTACTACTTCTCTTAGGGATTTTACGGATATCCTATAATACACTGAATGGTATTGATTATTTAATTTTATCAGTAAACCTGATTAGTAGAATGTTTATTGATGCCAAAACAGTAACAATTAATTATTTATCTACTTTCATTTAGTAATATGAATTTTACAGTTCTGTACATCGTTTTGTAAGAGCATCTATTACAGCACTTGTGCTGTAATAGATGCCTTTACAGCACTAGTGCTGTAATGGAAAAAAACGGTTTTATTAAAATTCTGCTGTTAAATAAAACCACACTTTTTAGAATGATTTATTATTAACAGTTATATCTTGATTTTTCTTGACTGAAATCATAGTTCTCAACATTGAGTAGTGAGTCCATAGTGTAGATGGTTTCTGGGAGCGTTGCTTTACGGAAAAATAACCCAAAAGAATTTTCTCAGACACCTCCTTTATTTTGTTAGCTTTGCAGCAAACTTCAAACTTCTGATAATCCAACTCATACCGTGCCTTGGATTTTGTCGGAACTAAACTTGAGATCGCTTCGTTTGCCGCTGCTTCTATATCAGAGTAAACTTCCATTAGAATCGCTCATTTTAAAAAAGCTTTTTATATTTTTGAATTTGTTTGACAAAGTTTCGACAGTAACCATGCGAAACAGTAACTATGCGAAAGGTAGCATAAAAAACTTGATTAGTAAACTTAATAGCAGGTGCATTTTTATAGGTGCATTTTTATTTTTAAAAATGTCTTTTGCCAAATGTTTTTATTCATAGATGAAAGTAGATAAAATTTTGTACAATATTCTTGTTGCAAATTCATATTACTACACTCGATGTTTTATTAAACTCGGCTGATGCCTCGTTTGACAACTTTAACATCTCGTGTTGTAATATGAATCTTTACAACACTTATATCGTAAATAACTATTATGTAATAAAATAAACTTATAAAAATTATATTATAATTGTATTTATAAACAACGCGATAACCTTTTAATTTATACATTCAGCGTATATTTCTTGGATTTACGCACCGTGGGTATCTAAGATAGCTTTTTCTGCAATAATGACCATACCGCAAGTGTAATTTCATAAATTATTAACAGTTCTAATCAAATACAAATCTTGACTTTGCAACACTTCTCCAGTTACCATTGCGCCAAACAAGTCGGCTTTCCCTATGAAATATTTACACCCTTTTGGAGTGTAATTTACCGAAGCCGAAGCTCTCCCACAGATATTTAGGTAATCTAAGACTCGGCAATTTACCAAAAACCACCAGACGCAAAAATACGCAATGGAATATTATGATTTTGTGGGTTCCGAATTAAAATTGCCGTTGTACATTTGTCTTTCTGCTGGTCAAGCTAGGAGACATTATTAAACATCAAGATATACCGAAAATTACCTAAAACTCCACGTCATTTTAAAAATTCTTTACAATTATTAAACTCTGTAACCTACTCATAAAAAAATGATTATTGATTTTTTTAAAAATTTATAAGTGGCTCCCATACATCCTAACTTCGTGTAAAGTTCCTTGGTATAATTATTAAGATATACGGTGTACCTAGCAATAAAGTTACACAGTGTCGATTATCAATAAATTTGAATTTAATGGCATAACACACAAGGGTGTTTAAATTAACTTCCTAACATCTTAACTAATTTACAGGTGAAGTTGTGACCTAAACTAAACGATCTAGTTGAGAAATAAAATGATAAATGTAAGATGAAATACAGCATAAGATACAGGCGTGTAGCCATTAAATATCTAACGTATTCTTGTATATTTTCACGATGGATTTTATGCGGCAATGTGGCTAGTTTTTATAAAAAAACTTCTCAAAAAAATATTGCAATTTAAAAAAAATGTATTATTTAATATAAGAAGTGGGCGTAATAGTCAAAAAACTCTAAATTGTGCTAGTTCTATAAGTTGTGGTAACCCAATAAGAATGTGTGTCATATACCCAAGAGTGGTGCTGCTAATAAAACGTATAAATCATATTTTCAAAAGTTGTGTTGGACAATAATAAATGTGGGTCGTACATACATAAGTTGTGGGGTGACCCATAAGAAAATATACCGTTCTGGCAAAGTCGAATCTAGGGTGCGAAATCTCTAATGCAACCAAGAGAGAAGGCACATATGGGCAAAACCTTCAGTTAAAAAGAGACACCTAACCTCTCTCCTACATTTCTGAAAAGGGGGGATATGTGTGTGGTGTGGCCGAGTGGCCGAGCCTTTGCCCGTGAACGTGCGATATTTTTACGATGTTTTCATTTTTATATCATGTTTTTCGCTGTTGCATTTGACATAACAACAGCGGTATAAAAGTTAATGTTATTTATTAGCCTTAAACCTAAAAACGAAATAAAAACTGGTATTCCAAGAAAATAATTATAATCCCAAAAAATGTATACAATAAATAATACCTCCTATAAAATAAAAATAAACTCTAAAATAAAATAAAAATAAATAAACTGTTATTATAATAGGTGCTCAAAGATATTACCCTGTTGAGCTTCGCAATATCCGAGCCGGTCATAAGACTCCGTCCTAACATTCGACAACACTTCCGGAGTTATGGAGTTAGTGACGTCGAATATTTTTTTCCCTTACTGATCTAAGTTTGCAGGTCTCTCATGTGGATATCTGTAAACTAGTTCAGTTAAGTAGCCCCGCAAAAAAAAGTCAAGAAGAGTTAAATCCGGTGACCTTGCCGGCCAGGGTATGGTACCTCTACTGCAAATGAGTCGTTCAGGAAAAGTTGTTCTTAAAAATTCCTGAACCTGAAACATTATGCGCGGAGCAACCATCCAGCTGAAACAAAATTTCTTTAAAATTGACATTTAACTTCCGCACAGCTGGTATAATTTCCTCTTTAAGCATCGGCAAATACCTTTTCCCTTTTAAGTTGACATTATTAACAAGAGGTCCTACATTGTTATCGCCTAGAATATCGGCCCAATATATTTATTTTTTGCAGATATTGTGTTCTTAATGCCACACTTAAATGTTTATTTTCCCGTGACCAATATCTGGCGGCTGAAGGGTTGTGATGACCATGCCTACGGCGTCGTGCTCAATTTACTTTCTCTTGAGATAAAGACATCATATGTACTCTTGTTGTACAAACTACTATTAAAAAATCATAAACTATACCTAGATATCCTTACCTATTTACAGCCAGTTGCATTATTGGGTCCAATTATTAACTCCTGCATGGCGTTCTATGATTGGGAATACTATGGGTCCTTAGTTTAAACTTTTATTACAAAATTGACATTTCAGGGCCATAGGTCATAACAGCCTGAACCTAAAAATAAAAAAAAATCATGGCAAAATAAGGGAAATAATTCTACTTCCAAGCTCTGTAGGTGTAAACATAGCGTTGAACCATGGGAAAACAATATAAAAAACCGAAGAGACCAAGGGATAATAAGTCTCACATCCGAGTACAACGCACAAAACCGGTGTATAGATAGTTACATCTTGTCGAAGGACAATTACAAAATTTATGACCAGTACCAAGTGTATAAGTTTATAAAACACATGCTAATCGAGTTTTCGAAATTGGAAGTGATAAGGTTCCAACACGGCATGAAAGACAGTGTGTGGGTAATAAAGACTTATAAAGGAAAATAAAATTATTCTACAAGTTCCTGATGCTGGGGTTAATAATTCTAGATAATTAGTTTTCAAAATAAATTACTAATATTAAACTAGGTACCTGAAACCTGAACAATTTTCCAATTATTATAAAACTTATAAAATTTTAACAAGATTTTGGCTTATGTACTCGAAACAATCCTCTCTATAAATAAAACAAACACTATTTCTTCTCGAGAATCCGCAAAAACACGGGTAACCCCTATAAGCATTCCAATTTTAGTTCATTATTATTTTTCCCAGCAGTAACGTGTAGAACTCGCCCCAACTTTATAAAGATTAAGTCCAAAAGTCCGCAGCCTTAATCAATACAAATTGGAGGGATCAGAGAATCGCTTACCTTGTTACGGGATAAATCAATGTTTTACTTGGAAAGAGGGTGGTAATGTAAAGATATGGCTTTTAAATATTTATTTATCTACTTTCATTTAGTAATATAAATTTTACAGTTCTGTAAATCGTTTTTTAAGGGCATATATTACAGCACTAGTGCTGTAATGGAAAAAAAATGTTTTATTAAAATTTTGCTTCTTTTCAAAAATGCGATTAGTTGAGAAAATCTGCTTATATCTTGATTTTTCTTGACTGAAATCATAGTTCTCAACATTAAGTAGTGAGTCCATAGTGTAGATGGTTTCTGGGAGCGTTGCTTTACGGAAAAATAACCCAAAAGTATTTTCTCAGACACCTCCTTTATTTTGTTAGCTTTGCACCAATCTTCAAACTTCTGATACTCCAACTCAAAGCTCGCCTTGGATTTTGTCGGAACTATACTTGAGATTGCTTCGTTTGCCGCTGCTTTTATATCAGAGGGTAAACATCCATCAGAATCGCTCATTTTGAAAAACACTTTTTATATTTTTGAATTTGTTTAACAAAGTTTCGACAGTAACCATGCGAAACAGTAACTATGCGAAAGGTAACATAAAAAACTTGATTAGTAAACTTAATAGCAGGTGCATTTTTACAGGTGCATTTTTATTTTAAAAAATGCCTTTGGCCAAATATTTTTATTCATAGATGAAAGTAGATAAAATTTTGTACAATATTCTTGTTGTAAATTCATATTACTACACTCGATGTTTTATTAAACTCGGCTGACGCCTCGTTTGACAACTTTAACATCTTGTGTTGTAATATGAATATTTACAACACTTTTATCGTAAATAACTATTATGCAATCTACTTAAATACCCAGGATGTTCGGTAAGTATTTGTGAAACTCTTGGGAGTGTGCATGGAACAATAAAGAAGTCTAGTATTTATATTGCCCTCTGACCGAGATATTGGGCCCCAAACGGGCATATTAAAATTCAAGTTGAATAAGTCATAATATTAGAGCAACCCTCTATTTTTTTGGCAACAGACAGGGATTACACCACAGCAAAAGCTTCATTGGGGATCCAGACCCAAGACTTACGAAACAACTGCTTCAAATTAACAGGAACCAGCTGAAAACCATTACAGGAATTCTAACAGGACACATGGCTGTCAAGAACCATCTGCACAGAATGCAACTGTACACTGCAGACGTTGACTGCAGATTATGCGGACAAGACAGAGAAACTGTACAGCACATAGTTTGCCATTGCGAGTCACTGGATAGGAAGAGGCAACAAATACTCGAGCCACCAAAACTGGAACCAAAGGACATCCTTACCCTCTCCCCAATTGACCTACACAAACTAGTGCAAGGAACTGGGATCACGGAGTGGTTGTAACAACCAAGCAGGGTAAGCACAATGGGCGAAACTTGGCTTAAGTACATCCGTCGTACGGACGGGCCCTCGAAACACGAGCCGCCACTGAACAACATATAGCTAAATCACATTTAACACCTCATTTAATACAAGACTCAAGTTGTATATCTCTCTCTATACAAAAAGAATTTTTATGACTTTTTCCCTTGTGTTACTTTTTATTGCATAACTTTACAGAAAGAAATACATAAAGTAACGCGTTTTCCATAAAGGAAGAATAATAATAGGGACTTTTTGTCGACCCGTTAATCGATCCGGTGAAAAAAAAAACATCCTAAGTCGGAAAAATAAACATCTGGGCTGTGCCAGTTTCGCGTTAAAAGTATTTATACAAGACCTATTAGGACAGGTTTCTTGTGAACAATGAAAATCTTGTGACGATAATATCATGTTTTCTACTAAAAAGATTTGTGAGGAATACATGGTACGTAAAAAATATATTCAAAATAAAAAAAAGCTATATTATGTTGGAAATTTATGTATTGGTTTTAGTGGTGAGTGTGCCTAATTTAAATGAATAAACCTGCACTACACAATTCGAATTATTTTTCCACTGGATTTTTACCTATTTAAAATTCTTATTTCGTTAATCGTACCAGCACTCTCTAATATCGCCGTTTCCCTTTTTACAAAGATATATAGATATCCTCTGATTCAAATAGGAGAATCCAATGTGTCTAGACGTTTTGAATTAAAGATTAGTTGACTTCTATATGGGAACTCATTGTTATCAGCTTTATCACAAGAAAATTGGCACCTTTAAGAATGGGTCTTATTAAGTCAAATATCATTGTTACAGAATGAATAGGGATTCATTGTCGTTGTTTGGTATTTTTTTAATTGCATTATACATTTATAACTTTTTTTAACGACTTAATTCGAAGTCAAAACATGCTTAGTAAAAATTAAAATGTTAATTTTAGTTAGTTCAAAAAATGCAAATAATTATTGTATCTTGTCAGATGGCAATCTTAGTTGTCAGTAATTGTCGATTCATAAAAAATGTAAGTCTCTTTGATAAAATGAGCGAAGAAACTATTACTGATACACGCACTCCTCCAGAAATGAGGGTGGAAGCACAATAAATTAATAATGGGTTGCTACCCCAAAAATCTAAGGTTTTGTATTTTAAAACCTACTCAGTATTTAAGGACTGGTGCCAAACAAAGAAAGCTGGAATACCTGGTTGTCTAAACATGACGTTTTCATATATTTTTAAAAGGAAAATAAGGTCAAGTTGCCGGTTTTATATTGTTTTTGCCAGAAGCCTCTATTATTGACCATTGTCAAAAACGACGGTCAATAATAGAGGCTTCTGGCAAGGGGTAAAGAAAAACGATTTCTAAAGTTAATAATCGGTCAATAATGAGCGATTTTAAAGTTATTAGTAAAAAAATATATTATTAACTTTTTTCCTATAAAATATACTTTTCATAAATTTAGTTTTCCCGTGCGGAAAGTAATACCCTGGATAACTAAAAGGTCATTATTTACCTATTTTAAATTCAGAGAGTGTATTATTCAATTTTCTTATCTTTCCCCGGTTCGCTTATATTCGCCTATTATAGAGTAATATTATAAATCCTTGAAAAAACAACGTGTAATATTTTCTTTAGAGAAATATTATGCTTTCGTCGTAATAATATATTATATTTTTGTCGTCCTTTTAGAAAAAGGTTATTTTTTATCATTTTTGTGCAAAAAAGATCACTATATCAAAAACTATACAGGGTGTCCCATATCTTATGGGCCGTAGAGTAACTGGAGATACTAGACATTAAACTAAGCCGATTAAGTCAAATACGTTTTTTTTTGATAATTAAAATATTAATTTAATTATGTACTATGTTTTTTATGCTTTGGGATGTTTAAAGGGAAATATCTCGAATACCGTTAAAGATATTAAGATCAATCAAGTACACATTTTTGACTCAGAAAATACCCTTTTTAAGAAACTATAATTGAAAAATACCCAATATCATAGGTAAGAAAAAAAAATCTCTCTAGTTTGAAACTTAAAAATTTCTATTTTAAGAAAGTTACACCAGAGAATTGGCGAAAAGCAGTCCATCATCTCATTAAAGAAGAAGAGAAAATGAGGGATCTTGACCACCTGATCGATCGGACCGTCGACCCGTTAATTATAACGCCAAGAGGAGATAACAGTTTCTCAGATGACAGAATATTATAATTTTTTATAATATAATGTATATTTTGTATTATTTTTATAATGTGTTATAAAAAATAAGTGTACCTAACACTATGTACATAATGCGAGCCTTTATCACACCATTGTCAGTGTTTGTGAATAAATAACACTAGGGAAAACCCATAAATTGACCCAAACCTGGGTGGTACTTCTAGCACTTGATGAAAATAAAGAATTTTGCTATGAAATCAATGCCAAATTATGAAAGTGGCTTAAAAATTCGTTGGGTCACTCTGAAGTCCCTTTGCATACCTAATGAGCTTCTATTACTCTACACCTTTTCTAAAATAGACTATAACGCACAGCCATGTCACGTGTAACGTTATAATATATTATTTCGTAGATCATTTTTAACCTTGTTTTTTCTGTATAAAAATATGTTGTATATTAAGTCGATTTATCGAAAAATATAATTTATATAAAACGTTTTTTTTAAGGCACATCTCCGAAACAGGAGTGTCGACCTCATAGATCGCATTTTCTTAAGTGTCTCGGAAAATCCACACCTGAGCTACTAAGAATTCACACATTCGAGAAAGTGGAAGAGTGGGCCTTTTCACTTCCCTTAATCCGTCTTTTTCTTGTTTGCAAGATTTATTGTCCCTTTTTCAGAGCCCTTTTTAGCGGTTTTCGGCGCATTACCGGGTAATTAACTGCAGTTTTACACCACCCACATTTTTTTGTGCACTTAGCGGATTTCTAAAGCATTGTTTCTATTGATAATTACATTTTTTCGGCTCTACACATCCGTCGGTATTACCTACCAGAGCTGTATTTTTGTGACTGTAAATTAAGTTTCACTAATATAATGACACACGTCACACATACTAACTACCAGGATGCACATGCACAATAACACGGACAGAAAATTTACTCGAACTAGAACTGTGAGACTGATAACGTCAGTGGCAGCTCGAGGACTTAAAAAATGGTGAAGAGCTAGGTATAGTGCGAATACTTAAACACACATTGACTAAAAACCCGCGTAACAAAACGTCTCTCTTATCCTCATCTGTCCAACGACTGAATGGAGTTTCCAACAAATTACACACTGTCATTAATTGGGTTCATTTTTAAAACACACAACTAAGTAGGTATGTACCTGAATTAACTGAAAAATAATAACAAAACTTCTACTAATCATACAGTAAATCACGTAAAAACGATATCTATAATCGTAAGTTTCGCGAAGTCTCAAAATAAATACCGCGAACCAATGCTAAAACAATGGTATAAATATACGACTGATCTATTTTTTAATTGCTCTTCATCATAATGTAAATTGTTACATGCTGTTTGCGTGACTGACGTCACGTAACCATAGATAGCAACGGTGAATATCAAAGCCATGTTGGGCGTTGAGTCTTCACTTGTTTTGAGCTAACGGACACGGTCGCTGAGGCGCGTCAAAATCCACGAGTGTTTATAATTATTGTCCTTCGGAGTTAACCATGGCCCTATTATGCATAGCTACATTCGGATTAAATTAATATTATTAATTCGAACATAATTATTTTTTAGGGCCAAAATGGTAGCTGTGTTGGTACATTATTATTTAATATTGTCAATTGATGTAGAGTGATAAAATTTAAAAATATTATTGTAAAAGTTACACGCCATTAAAATTGGAGCAAAAATCATCATCTTCTTTAACGCCCTGTATATAAAATTTTCTGACAGTTAAAGAAAATCCAACATTTACAATTGTTTCCTAAGGAATAAATCTATCAACCATTCAAAACCGTAGGTCGATATCATATCTAGTTCAGAAAATATTAACTGTTAAATTTAGGCGAAATTTTTCTTGCTCGAAAGCAATTGTCCAGCAGTTTAGATGTCTGTTTAAAGGTTGGTGACAATGATGTTTCTTGAACGACAGTAGAGTTTTCAGTATTCACCTGAAGACGACTGGGGATACTTACCAGTTGAAACATAGTGATTCAAAACAAATAAAGACAATGCAAGTCGAAAACTCTACTGCCGTTCAAGAAGTAATAGCACTACGTGTTGGGAATACCAAAGGTCTGCTACTCTAACCTAACCTACCTAGATCTCCTCTACCTGAATACTTACCTAGTGAATGCATGAGGCCAAGATAATCCATCCATTGGCGAATCTTCTCGAAGGTAGTTCCAAGAAGATTCCTTACTGCAACGCCAAGAGAGGGAAGGGTTTAGTCGGTAGGCATGCCCGTAACAGGGCATGAATCCAACACTCTGCAGGCACATAAGATCCACTCGCCTGCAGGTCTTTTGAAGATTCCTAATCCTCCATAATAAAAAAAAAACCTAGATCTCCTAAAGAATTTTGTTTCGTTTTTTAAATTTCAATGCAGTGAGTTTTATTAATTAAAATAATGCATTTTCTTTACCTGTAGCGCAACCAGCAAAAAATATTTTTCAATTTTTTATTTTATCTTTTTAATAAAATATGCTGCGAAGAAGAAAAGCGACCGTTGAAATAGAAAATCAAATTGTGTACTTTATCTGCTACGGTATTGTAGTTTTCTACTGTCGCAGTTAAAGTTTTACAACTTTAATTAGGGCAAGCTTTACGGGCCAGAAATCGCAGTTTCAAAAGTAATTAAAAGAGCAAAATAATTATACCGTTTGGAGTTTTATTGAGAAGAGGAGCAGACGCCATTAAAATCAAAAGGGCACTGTAGGGAATATATTAATGTCTGATTTGTTACAAAATTAATTTTTAAGAGAGGACTAACATTTATTTAATTAACTGTTTTTTTATTCTTTAGAAAATTAAAGTTTCAGATTACAAATCCTAGATAAGTGGTAATGGTTTTATTAACTGAAAAATAAAAATAAAACCATTTTATCTACTTTCATTTAGTAATATGAATTTTACAGTTCTTCAAATCATTTTGTTAGGGCATCTATTACAACACTAGTGTTGTCATAGATGCTTTTACAGCACTAGTGCTTTAATGGAAAAAAAACGGGTTTATTAAAATTTTGCTGTTAAATAAAACCACACTTTTTAGAAGAATTATTATTAACAATTATAAAATTAATTACCAATTGTTAATTAAAATATAACACTTAAGGTTTATTATAAACATTAATAATACACTTTTTACACTTAGAAATTTGTATACCAGAAGTGGATGTGATGGAGCCCTTTACGTTCGAATTTCCAATCATTAAATCCGTGTCTGACCCCATGATCTTCTTTACTATTCGTTTCTTACTTTCTAAAGAATTCTCAACGTAGCCTTCTGCCGTAGAAGAGGATTTCCAGCCTTTTAACATCTGCATATCTGCACCACCTGTATCCTTCGGGATTATTCAATTAGAGTTTTGTTGCAATTTTTTTTGGTATACTTCCAAAACTATTAATTCCGACAGGCTGGGAGGTGCATTTTCCTTTTCCATAGAATACAAAAAACTGCCTGTGAGTTGCATTAAGAGGACGAAGTTTAGCATACTTTCGAAAAATACTTAAACTGTTGACACCTGTCACATTTCCTTCTGTTATAACAAATTCTCGTATAATTTTGGTTTTCGAGAATGGAATCATAATTTTTATATACAAATCATTGTGTTCAATATGATCCAACATTAACTTAGCTAGTTCTTCGCGCCGACAAGCCCCAAAAATGCCGATTATCATAACAACCTTCATAAGTAAATATCTTTCATCATCTGTAGTACTAAGAAACTTACATACGTCTGCCTTTGTGAAAACTTTGGACTTTTTGGCCTTGTAACCCTTTGAACTTCTTTTCAAAAATGCGATTAGTTGAGAAAATCTGCTTATATCTTAAATTTTGTTGACTGAAATCATAGTTCTCAACATTGAGTAGTGAGTCCATAGTGTAGATGGTTTCTGGGAGCGTTGCTTTACGGAAAAATAACCCAAAAGGATTTTCTCAGACACCTCCTTTATTTTGTTAGCCCCCCCCCCCCCCCCCCCAATATTTTGGGTCTAGAACCGCCCCTGATCTGACCTGAGCATGTCTTTTGAAGGCTTCACAAGAATTATAAAACACCGAATTTCTTACTAGTCAGGACTGTAGTTAACGTTTTAAAAAATATAAAAGAACTACATTTTAAATGTGTGCTACCATCGTTACATCGTTCTGTATCGTCAAAACGGAAGTAAATCTTACGTCACAATTCAATGACAAAAGAGAGCAAAAAATAAGTTAATTCTACGAAAAAAGTTCATCTCTAAAAACTTTTAAATTTCAAACAAGTTTTATCAAAAAAAATAGATTACCTGAAAGCTAGACAAACACAAAAATGCCTACATTCAGTGATTCAAGAGGAACTTTTCGAAACTAAAATGGGAAATTACTCTTCTGCATCCAACTTTTGGTATTAATTTTTTAATTGGGTGCGTTGCCCGAAACGCTGGATAGTTTTTGGTTTTATTTTAAACAAGTCACGGACTAATGAATTTACAAATGAATTTAACTCTAAGTTTCTGTTCTGGTTCAATGTTTTACGAAACAAAGTTAATTTGTAATATTTCAGATAGCACATTAACATGAAAATATAGGCAGCCCTCACAAGGGAAAACTTAAAAGAAACTATAGTAGCGTGGAGACTAGGAGACTGGGCGACTAGACTACTTGAGCTGTCTCTCATCCTCTTAAGGCCGAAACTATAGTCATACAGTCGCCAGCTAAGTGCCGCACATTTACGAATTCCAGCTTAAAAATTTGCTACATATTTATTATTTTGCGTCACTCAAGAGACTGGAGTATCGTGGTGAGCCAGCATGCCGAATATCGGATACGCGGGTTGCCGGTCTTCTACACGTCTTAGGTAGAACCGTGTGAGTAGCGACATTCAAACCCACTTCCCTGGATTATGATTGCTCTTAATAGGTTAGCAGCATCTTAACCAAAGACGGTAAAGCTAAAGAATAGACCCGGCATTTCATTCATGAAATTACTTTTGCGCCGAGTCTACAACTCACTGTTTATAAGAGTTCGATAGAATGTTTACACTACTAATTAATCCAGGCACTGAATCGGTTATTTTACAAACCTAGCGCTGTAACATCATATTGGTCTTTTATAATTAACCCACAAAACCTTCAAACAATAAATTCTCACCACTTTTTTATTTATTAAAGCTGAAAATAAATAATTTATTGTTTAACACTTCTTAATGTCAAAGTTGTCATTTATTTCAATATTTTTACTTGCTACCGCTAGGAGGCAAACGTTGCCAAGTTTTTCACGATTCTCATTTTGCGAACTATATGCGCCAGTGTGGAATAATCCGGAAAATAAATTTATTATGACAGTTTGTTGTGTGTGTAAATTTCCACAGTAGTTCAGGTCAAAAGTTAGGTTAAGTTAGGTCAAACTGACAATTATGTTCCAAAGTCGATTCTATTGCGGTTTTCATTTGAATTTTGATACGGATACAATTACAAAATATACCAACTCAACCTTGAAACAGAGCGCGCCCGACGAACATCTGGTGTCGACTGTGAACGCGACCCTGTGTTCGTATAATTTTTAATTCGCTATATTCAGATCGATTTAAGTAAATGTGGTAAATTATTAGGAATACGAGAATACCACCACTCCATGTAGTGATAAATTTTCTCAAAATGTTTGTCGTTATTAGTAGTTTGGATAATTAGTAAAGGTTACATTATGTTTTAGGCAATCCAAGGATGTGTTTAACTTGAGCTTAAATTAAACCCAAAATATGAGACTCTTTTAATCATTTGGCAACAGCGTATTATACGCTCGTAAAAATGGCCTTCTATTTCCATATGTTTTCATTCATGAACTCGTCAGGAACTAAGTGGTAGCATGAAGTTTAGTTTATCACGTCTTGTTTTGATATAGGGGAATTCGTCGTCTATTCTTTAGCTTTATCGTCTTTGATCTTAACATAAATTTTGCTGGTCAGTGCTAGTTGTAATATTTCGATATGGTAACTCGCATCAATAGCAAATTATATGCTGTATCGTTTCCATTCCTCAGAACTTAAATTATTCTAATTTTGATATAAAGTCATGTAAGACTTAGGGGCCAGTAAGGCACTAGTTTTTGTCAATATTTCGTTACTTTTTCCTTTTATCCAAAAATCTGACAAATACCCATATTTGCAGTACAGTTAACAAAATATAAATTTATAAAGTGAAAAACGCAAAAAAAGAAGGAAAAATTTCATAAAATTTCTTTTATTGCTTTTTCCTACGAGCACCTATGAAACTGAAAAAAAAGCATGGGTAACTTGGCCTCAAAAGCGCCGATTATCACACGCGTGTTGAAAAAAAAAATATTACAACGAATTTTAAAAAGCAGTAATTGTAAAGTGTTTAACTTATTTATCATGTATTTGTCGAGTGATTCAGAATTAGAGTGTGAAAATACGCCATCTGAAATTATAAAAAATGTTAATATTATACTGGAAAATCTATTACCAGAAAAAACAAATCGAAGAAAGTGTCATATATTAAACAACAAATCTTTATTGGTATTGATAGCATAGAGAATAGAGCTCTAGCCTACAGATCGCAAGGTCACTAGTTCAAATCCCATCAGGAGTATTTAACTTTTTTTTATAAAAACATTAAATAATTTATAGAATTACTTTGAATTGAATTCTTCATTGATTAAATTTAAAAAATTTCATTCAGATTAATCTAGAAGTTAATCCAGGATTGGTTCTTCCTATGATATATAAAATATGTAAAAGGTAAACTACAAATAAAGGAAAAGCCTATTGACAAACTATGAAACCAGATATTAAGTGAAACATAATTGTAAGTATGCTAATTTCCACACTAGTGTTGAAATATTTTTTTTACAAATCAAAATGTTTTTAATAATTCTTTGTGGTCGTAGGAAAAATAGTGTACATTACTCGTGTGAAAGTGATTAGTCTAAAAGTGGGAGAATTTCCGCACTCGGTTGACGCCTCGTGATAAATATCTTCTCGTTTGAAAAGTATCACTTTCATCACTTGTTATGTAATATAATATTATTAATTCATCAATTAAAATATCTTTAAATTAAAACTATAATATTGCTAGTTTTCGCCCTGGGACTGGTATTTGGTCGCTTTGTGAGTGAAGCGAAAAGAATAAGAAATAGTTATGTTGGCGTCTGTAAATAATTTTTAAATTGAAAAATTTTTTTCGGCCGGCGTACAGACACGATTAAAATTAAAAAAGTTTTATGCCCCCGCTGGTAATCGAACCCAGAACCTCTCGATTACATATCAAGCGCGCTGCCAATTGCGCTACGGGGGACCTGAAATTCTCTCACCAACTTCGGTCAATTTTATGTTAGTAGTAATAGTCTGGAATCTCCTGTGATTCACAGACCGGGGAGGGTGTTATAAGGGGAAAGGGAACTCACTCACTACCACTAAACATTAAGATCTATTTTTCTTTTATCCGTACATCGACGACATAGAGTGTTATTAGCCGGAATCAGAAAGAGATCTCTGAACAGTGACATATCTAGTAAATAGTTTAAAGTAGTTATGTTGGCCTCTGTAAATAATTTTTAAATTGAAAAATGTTTTTGCCGGCGTACAGACACGATTAAAATTGAAAAAGTTTTAAGCCTCCGCTGAGAATCGAACCCAGAACCTCTCGATTAAGCCTCAAGCGCTGCCAATTGCGCTACGGAGGACCTGATATTAAAATTATTAAATTAAAAATTATTTACAGACGCCAACATAACTACTTCAAACTATTTACGACTAGATGTCACTGTTCAGAGATCTCTTTCTGATTCCGGCTAATAACGCTATATGTCGTCGATGTACGGATAAAAGAAAAATAGATCTTAATGTTCAGTGGTAGTGAGTGAGTTCCCTTTCCCCTTATAACACCCTCCCCGGTCTGTGAATCATAGGAGATTCCAGACTATCACTACTAACATAAAATTGAATAAGTTATATGACCGAAGTTGGTGAGAGAATTTCAGGTCCCCTGTAACGCAGTTGGCAGCGCGTTTGACATGTAATTGAGAGGTTCTGGGTTCGATTCCCAGCGGACGCATAAAATTTTTTCAGTTTTAATTGTGTCTCTACGCCGGCAAAACATTTTTCAATTTAAGAATAAGAAATACCTACTGCTCCAAAAATTAAATGGCGAATGTGTCACTAGATCTAACCCTTTAGTTCCCATAAAAAAACAGAACATAAGTTTAAAGAAATGTAATAATCGTGCTACGAAACGTCACTATTTTTATTTTTTAAAGTTTTTATGAAAATACCTCGGTCGTGACAGCTTAGTACGAATAAAACGAAAAACTGGAGATATGTTAAACTTTGGCCCCTTTCAAGCAATTTGCTTTTGTGCGAATATATATTGTCCTAAATCAGGAAAACTTTTTCTGGAACATTGGTATGCTAATATTGACGCTATTTGACTGACAGACATCAGCTATATTAAAGTCGTGTGTTTTGTGCAGAATGTTGTATAAGACATGATTTTCAGAAAAAAAAATATATCGATGCGGCTGAGTCAAAAACCTAATAAATATGGTAGAACGTGTCTGTCTATTTTTTTTTGCTTATTGTAAAGTGTGCGGCAAAAGACATTTTCTAGACAGCCATGCGATGTGCTAGTTCCAGCCAATGGAAGTATTCGAAAAACTGAAGCGTTGTTTTATTGAAGATGTAAATACAGTCCCTGTTAGATTGATTTCCTACATCTTTTGGAATCCCAACTATGCGTCACAAACCAATATGTCATATTATCGTTTTTTTTAATTGCTAATCTTCTTGTTTCTCCTTTAGGAAACTCAAGATCAACCCTAAATTTTATTTATTAAAAATTTAATTTTTTTTTGTATTTTTATAAATAATGGTAAATTCTACTTAATTTAAATTTGTCCCGCCCTTTTTTATTTGGTATAAGCCTTGGAATATTAACTTTATCTCCCGAATCCTTGCTTCCATGTATAAAGGGATTTGTAGCCATATTGGTTAACTAACTAAATTTTGACTTACCCTGGTTGCAACCTAGTTTCTGGAAGCTACTTTTAGCTGGGTGCGCGTTAGAAGCAACATTCCAGTTGACAGATTTTTGGAGTGTTGCAAAATTGTGGCCCTTGCTTGTGTTTGACCAGGTATCCTGTTCCATCGGGATAGGTGTTGTTGTTGCGCCTACCTGTCTGATGTTGCTTTGGTTGCCTGTTTTGATATGCCAAGGGCGGGTTCAGGGCCCCTGAGTTTTTCGTTGCCCGCTATCCCCGAATGACGGTCTTGACTTTAATTACTGTTTAAATTGAATTCTGGTATAAGTATCATCAGTCGTCGTTAGGTCAATACAGTATATCTACAGTTCAAACGTTTTGATTTAAAACAAATATAGTCAATGCAAGTCCAAAACGTCTCTATCATTCAAGAAATATCATTGTCACAACCTTTGAAAATTTATTATTGTATAATTAATTATTTTTATTCACCTCTTGGCATAAATAGATTCGTTTTGATCTTGGAGATCCGCATTTGCACGATAATTTTTCCATGGCTTCTAAAAGCCCTTGATAAATTTTCTTTCACGTTCGAAACATATATCTAGTTTTATTATAAATTTTTACAGGACTAAAAAATTACAAACTTATAAATTACCCGACACATAAATTAAGATATACAAATATATTAGAACAGGTGCGTATCTAACTATTGTTTTCATGAGGTACGAGCCACAAATCAGCAAAAAATCACCAACCCGAAAAATAATTTTGGTTCTGACGCATTATTTAATTAATTAATATTCTTTGTCTATCGTATTGTTCTAGTTTTTTTTTTGCAAAATCAAAATTTCTTTCACTTTATTACTTACGATAAAATACAAAGACAAAGAAAGCTAAGAAGACTAAAAGAAATTAAACCGACAGTTGGATACTTTGTCCCGGGCAAATGCTTTAAAATTAACGAGTTCGATTAGGACCAAATCGATGTCTTCTAATTACAATAATTACAATGGAGATCTAAATGAGATTCTGAGGGCATTAAATTATTGAGAAACTGTTTTACGTTTAAAGGAATTAAAATTTGAAGGGTTCTACATAACTTTAAACGAAAAAAACAATTTTTGTATATCAACGATAATCCATATTTTACATTGACTGGCAAAGGGTTCGCAATATACACAGGGTGTCTCAGATTAGGATGCATTCTACAGGGATCTAGTAAACGATATAAGATACAGAGATGGTTAAATTAGAAAAAAGTTGGGCCATACTAATTTCTGCTATATTGTGTTTTCAAATTTAAAACACTCCAATTCCAATTCGAGTATAAATAGAATGAGAAAAACCTTCATTTCGATGTCAGTCTTCAGAAAATATATTTTTTTTTAATATTGAAAAACACACTTTTTGAGCTTGGAAATCGGTCGTTCAAAATTAACTAGATATCGTGGCCAGTTCTAGTTTACGCAGAAATATTGCTAAAAGATCAGTCTATACCATACCCCAATTTTAAATTGACAGCTTAATGCCAATTTTCGATGATATTTTTCAAAGGGGGAAACCTTGTTATATTTTTTAAAAATTAAAAAAAAAACCTTTGCGTGAAATGTCATTTCCCCACTAATTCGAGTATGAATAGAACAAAAAAACCTCCATTGATATTTTTCAGATCGGCCGTAAAAAATTAACAAGATATCGTAGCCGGTTTTAGTTTACACTTTTTTTTTCAAAGTATCCATAAAACCTACTTCCTGGTTAATCGGTTTAACCCGCAACAAACAAATTGGATTTCTTTCCTGGTTCATACACAATATCTAGTAAAGCAATCCATATAAAAAAAATTTAAAAACCTTTATTTTACTAAATAAATAGGTTTCAAAATAAATTTTTCAATGCTTGTGCTATTAATCCTTTACATTTCGATTTTTAGTGCATTTTTTTTTTAAATCGACAGCTTCAGTGTGGTAATTTCATTGTTGAAGCATACATCATCGGTTGCATTGTTTCATTTTGGATGTAACAAATCAAAAAACTTCCGTTTTTTGCTAACACAAGGCAAATTGACAGCGGAATAGCAATCTCCTGTCCAGTCGAAAAAGCGTCAATTTTAAAAACGTTTTAATACGTTCCAATGATATTTTTATTTTGTTGGAATGTTGAATTTTAATGACTATTAACAACATTTTACATTTTTAAAAGGACTCGCAATTAATGGGTAACGTTTTTATTATATTAAAATTGGAATAATTATCTTGGCGTGTGAGATTTTTCATTTTTGGAATTGCTGAAAAACCACCAAGTTATTTTGTACAGTTAACATTAAACATTACAATGTTCGGTAAATCGTACGATAATAGGTATTTACGATATAAGTGTTGTAAAGATTCATATTACTACACGAGATGTTAAAGTTGTCAAACGAGGCGTCAGCCGAGTTTAATAAAACATCGAGTGTAGTAATATGAATTAACAACAAGAATATTGTACAAAATTTTATCTACTTTCATCTATGAATAAAAATATTTGGCAAAAGGCATTTTAAAAAATAAAAATGCACCTGTAAAAATGCACCTGCTATTAAGTTTAGCAATCAAGTTTTTTATGTTACCTTTCGCATAGTTACTGTTTCGCATGGTTACTGTCGAAACTTTTTCCAAAAAATTCAAAAATGTAAAAAGCGTTTTTTAAAATGAGCGATTCTGATGGAAGTTTACCCTCTGATATAGAAGCAGCGGCAAACGAAGCGATCTTAAGTTTAGTTCCGACAAAATCCAAGGCGCGGTATGAGTTGGAGTATCAGAAGTTTGAAGATTGGTGCAAAGCTTACAAAATAAAGGAGGTGTCTGAGAAAATCCTTTTGGGTTATTTTTCCGTAAAGCAACGCTCCCAGAAACCATCTACACTATGGACTCACTACTCAATGTTGAGAACTATGATTTCAGTCAAGAAAAATATAATTGTTAATAATAAATCATTCTTCTAAAAAGTGTGGTTTTATTTAACAGCAATATTTTAATAAAACCGTTTTTTTTTTCATAACAGCACTAGTGCTGTAAAGGCATCTATTACACAACGATTTACAGAACTGTAAAATTCATATTACTAAATGAAAGTAGATAAAATTTATTTAAACTTTTTAAGAAACTATAAATTCAAAAAATATCCTTTAAAACCGTCTATTCCGGTTGACGATTTTTTTTCGTACATACTTTCTTGTGTCACCCGATATAATAGGTCTTCTTCGATCTGTCTTTTTTAAACCAATAAACTTTCACAGCTCAAATAAACTTCACTATTCAACCCTGATTCTTAGGGTGCGATAAAGTGCATGTGTGGTTTTTTACAACTCATAAACTAATCCTAAAACTTGAATTGTACAAATCTTTTGTTACAGCACTGAAACGAATACGTAATTTATGGAGTAGTAAAAGTTTAAGGGTAAGGATATAGGCGATGTGTTATTTTGGAAAAGTGTAATATAGACTACATAATTATTTTGAACAAAAAAAATGTTATGTTAAACAGCATTCGAGCAACAGTTCTAGTTCAGTTATTTTTATTTAAAAATAAATAATTTTCAATATTTTTTATCTACTTTCATTTAGTAATATGAATTTTATAGTTCTGTAAATCGTTTTGTAAGGGCATCTATTACAGCACTAGTGCTGTTAGTAGTAAATCTATATACAGGGTGTCCTTAAAATGACACTGTACAACGCTTTACCACAAATACCTTAACCAAAAATAAGGTGATCTAGGCAAACTTACCTATATGCAATGTTGCTTTGTTTTGCCGCTACAGGGCGTTTAAGTTTTCAAATTAATATTGTTTTTCGGAATAATTTCTAAACGCCTTTATCGATTTCCACTAATTTTGGATTTAAGAATGACCACTATTGATAACGTGTTTTGACGTATTCGCCATCTTTTTTTAATACCTGCAAATTTAAAAATGGCGTGTGATTGCTAATTAAAAGTTCCTCTTTTTGTTACGCCCCGTATAAATGACTTAACTTATTTCTCTGACAGTAGCTGACTTCATGTTGAAACTTTTTTGTTTCTTGTAGAATTTTAGCCAGATATGCAGTTTCTCTACAAAAAAAATATTTACGATGCAAAATATGAAAAAAAAAATGATATAAAAATCAAACTAAACTGCTGGACAATTGCTTTCGAGCAAGAAAAATTTAGGCTAAATTTAACAGTTAATATTTTCTGAACCAGATATGATATCGACCTACGGTTTATAATGGTTGATAGATTTATCCCTTGGAAAACAATTGTCAATGTTGGATTTTCTCTAACTGTTAGAAAATTTTATATACAGGGTGTTAAAAAAGACGATGATTTTTGCTCCAATTTTAATGGCGTGTAACTTTCACAATAATATTTTAAAATTTTATCACTCTACGTCAATTGAATCACTGGTTCATAGCAAAGAAAGTAATTTGTCAAATTTTTGATATCTGCTATATTTTAAGAAATACCGATTTTTTTGGAAAACCTTGCTTTATTTCAACTTATTGGTAGCTAGATCTCACTGTGCGTTGTATCGTGCAAACTTTGCGAGTGATTATTATACCTTATGAAAAGCTTGATTATGTTCAGTAACAATAGTTGTACCTAAATGTTATGATGTACAGTGGCGTACTTATAAACACCTATATGTCTATGGTTTACGAGTATCTCACAATTTTTCACGATTGTTTTATATAGCGCCCTGTAGCGGCAAAACGAAGCAACATTGCATATAGGTAAGTTTACCTAGATCGCCTTATTTTTGGTTAAGGAATTTGTGGTGATGCGTTGTACAGTCATTTCAAGGACACCCTGTATATACCTCGGTTGAGAAAGTTATTATATTATTGACTTCGCAAATTATATCCTGAGACGCGTAACTATAAGTCCAAAATTACTGTCAGTTATTCATTGCTTTATATAGAGTGCAGCAGGTTGTACGAAGTTAGAGTAAATATTCCAGTATATTTTAAAAATCTTAATAGTTATTGTCATGCAAAGAAGCACATTTTTAAAACTAAATTTATAAGTTACTCATGGTTGGTAATCATAAGCGAGATCAACGGACAATAATCTGTTCATTTACATTTTTTAATTTGAAATTTGTTTCCTCCAGTTTAATTGAATGAATTTTTTAAAATGATATGGCCGCGACGGATTTTGCGATGTATTTTTGTTTGGCCAATTAATTTGTTAATCCTTTCGGGGGGAAAATTATCATGTTCTGTAAATGAAAATAACGATTTTCGAAGTTGCAGCGATAAGCTGGTTTTTACATTTTAGATTCTCCAAATATAGCGGATATTTGCCACGTGGTTATAATTGTTTGTCACGCTTATGACGGGTTACACAAGAATAAAATCCGTAACTCTAGAAGATTTAAAAATTTAAGGAATTAATAAGTGTTTAAATTGGCATTTTTTGGTCAATTCAAACCTTCAAAACCACTTCCGTTCAACCGGAAGTAAAATTAAATTATACATTTTTAATAGAAACCCATCATTTTTACCCGATTCTTAAATTCTATAGAACATTCTCCATTTATTGATATATCATACCTTATCATTCGTTTCAAAAGCGTCTTTCCACATCAATATTTCTTTGTTTCCTAACATGCCCATAAATTAAGGTACCTAAGTGGTAAATGGTAGGCCATGGAAACGTTAATAGTATATTACGTAATAAGTGTTGTAAAAAGCAATTTACGCACAAATAGAAAAGTTACGCACGACGCCGCGTAGCGGCGAGTGCGTAATTCTATGAGTGCGTAATTGCATTACAACACGTATTACGTACCATACTTTACCTACGACCTACTTATTCACACAACATCATTTAGTTTTAGTTTTTCATCTTAACTGGTAACAATATTATTAATTTAAGAACGTGATAACATCAACGAGAAGGTATATATTGTAATAATTCTACAGTATGATTATTTAAATTTACAAATGTTATTTTTTATAATATTATTTATTCTCATTACAATAATTATTTATAGTTACAGAACAATTATTGAAGACAAAAGGTATATCGTTTCTTTTGCTTGTTGAAGCATAAGTAAGATTTACATTATTAGTTGCCTCAATGAAATTTTCATTAATACTGTTAGTACTACTACTAGTACTTGCTATTGCAGATGATATTTTAGACGAATTGTTAGTTTGATTATTTAGGGAATTATCCACATACCCTTCAGCTACGGCTGAGGACTGCCATCCGCCGTGTCTTTTTAAATCTAATAAGTCACCACCCGCGTCAACAAGAATAGTCGCGGACGAGCGTCGAAAACAGTGTCCTGTATAATTCGCTGCTTCTGGTAGTCCCAGATATTTGGCTATTTCTTTTGGAACCTTTCCTAACTTGTTAATACCAACAGACTGTTTGGTACATTTTCCGTTTATATAGATTAGAAAAAAAGGTAAATTTGGAGCTGTACTTACTGCAGAGCGAATGTTTATATATTTTTTAACCTTTGGGTAAAAATATTCTGACACCACAAAAGAACGTTGCCGTTTAGTTTTTGAATCGGGAATATTAATAATTAGATTCTTTCCTGTGTCTTGGATATCTGACGGTTTTATATTACGCAACTCTTGTTTCCTGCATGCACCGCTTATACCAATTATAAGAGCAACCTAAAAGACGATTTGAAATAAATTTAAACATTTAACATTATATTGAGCTCAATATATTACCTTCATAAACAAATGTTTATCATCTGGTGCGTTTTCTAGAAAATCGTTTATATTCTTGCTTGTCAAAATCTTGGATTTTTTGGATTTAAAGCCGTCCGATTTTCTCTTCAGAAGAGCTTGTAATTTGGAGTAGTTTGCAATATCGACATTGTGATTTATATTAATTGTGGCCTTTAACATTGAGTAAAATGACCAAAGTGAGGAAGGTTTCATCGTTTTTGATAGTTCTTGGAAATATGCCATCATTACATTCTCGGAAAATGATTTAACGTCGTTTTTTAATCTCCATTCCATAAATCTTTGGTAAGTAAATTTGTATCGATATTCAGATTTCGCCGGTAACAAGTTGTTTTTAGCAGCTTCTGCAATTTCGCTAATATTGGGTGGAGTTAAATTTTCTATTTCACTGTCACTCGACATTTTTTATGTACCTAATCAAACTAATTTCACTTTATAATATTACTCACATACAAATTTGATCTACGATTATGTCAGTTTTTGAATAAGTTTGTTTGTATTGACCGTTGCTAAGCGGTTGCTAGGAAAACTGTGCGATTTTTTTACCAAGCTGTGCAATTTTTTTACCGTGCGTAATGGGAATCTTACATTGATCGGAAACGGTGTGTTTTTAAGTATTTACAGTAGTGGTCGTAGGTAAATCACTTTTACATGAGTAGGTAATGTACACTATTTTTCCAACGACCACAATGAATTATTAAAAAAGCCTTTGATTTGTGAAAAAAATATTTCAACACTAGTGTTGAAAAAAAATATCAACACTAGTGTTGAAATTAGCATAATTAGGATTATGTTCCACTCAATATCTGGTTTCATAGTTTGTCAATAGGCTTTTCCTTAATTTGTAGTTTAACTTTTTTATTTTTAAATTTTATATCATAGGAAGAACTAATCCTGGATTGACTTCTAGATTACCCAGAATAAGAAATTTTAAATTTAATCAAGGAAAGATGCATTAAACATAAAATTAAAAAACTTATTTTTATAGGTGGTCGTAGGAAAAATACATTTTAGGATTATTCCTTTGATACGTTTGTATCGGTAATTGCTGCCTCTTCTCCATATTTATGAAGGTAAAATCTAATATTCAAACCGTACAGTTGTTGACCTGAAAAAGGAAATTAGTAGGCATTTTTGTAGAGTTTTTACTGGTGGAAATAGTAGAACGCCACCTGCTTCAAAAGTTCGGGTCGACACTAAAAATAAAGGAATGTAATAATGGGCCACATATATTACCTTTTATTTTTGCGCAGAATTCGAAACTCGTAAAATATTTCGTTTTATTTGTTCCTTGTTTTCGCAGCAACTGTTGCTGTGTTAATACGGGCGGTATGCGTATTTATAGTTTCAGAAAAAACTTGTTAAATTAAAATTTAGAGATTTATAACTGCAATTAACTATTGAACTTTTTCTTGGTGAAATGTTGGGGAGTTTTAGTTTTTATCAGTGACGGCTCATCTTAAGCGGCCACAGGGCCATGATACTATCACAATACAGGGTGATTCACGTTGAGTGGCCTATTAGAAGATCTCGGAAACGAGTAACTTTATCTTTCTAAAAGATTGATAGCAGTCATAATTGGTTTTAAGCTTTTAAAACATTATATTTTGACGTTTTTATTTCTTTCGGGTATACCGGAATTTAATACCAACTTTGCTATTTCAAATGGAACACCCTATATATTTTAGCATTTTTGATTACCTTATTAAAATCTAAATAACATTTGTTAATAATAATCTATTCCTATCTCTAACCGTTTTTGAGATATGAATTATAGAAGGATTTGTTTTGTGTAAAGACGCTGCGAGAAGAAAATTTAGTAACTCTGAAACTAATAAAGGTAAACATTAAAACATTTCTAAGCTTTCAAGTAATACATAGATCTTTAGTTTAAATTACTTAGGTTTCACGTTTTTTATACAGGGACTTCTTAAAATTATGCCAATATTTCCATTTAAATAAATGTGCATAAGGCAAATGAAACACCCTATTTTTTAGCTTACTAACGTGTAGAGAATTAAATTTCCTATCTAAATGCCTAATATGTTACAATCCACATTTTTAGCCGTTTTGGAATTATGGGCAATTTAAATAAAAAATCTTAAAATTTCTTTTTGTGTTAATGCGACATTATTTTTGAAAAGAAGGCTTCGACTGGGATTTTCGTTTGACTTTGAGCTTTGTTACCCTTTTTTATTAACTGCCTATGTTCGTTGCTTAGCTATTTCTCATTCAAAGCCAAACGAAAGTTCCAGTCGAAGCCTTCTTTTTAAAAATAATGTCGCATTAACACAAACAGAAATTTTAAGATTTTTTATTTAAATTGCTCATAATTCTAAAACCACTAAAAATGTGTATTGTAACATATTAGGCATTTAGATAGGAAATTTAATTCTCTACATGTTATTAAGCTAAAAAATAGGGTGTTCCATTTGCAAAAATTGACTTATGCACATTTATTTAAATGGAAACATTGGCATAATTTTAAGAACTCCCTGTATAAAAAACGTGAAAACTAAGTAATTTAAACTAAAGATCTATGTATTACTTAAAAGCTTACAAAATTTTAAATGTTTATCTTTAATAGTTTCAGAGTTACTAAACTTTCTTCTCGGAGCGTTTTTACACAAAAAAATCCTTTTATAATTCATATTTGAAAAACGGTTAGAGAAAGGAATAGATCATTATTAACAAAAGTTATTCAGATTTCAATAAGGTAGTCAAAAATGCTAAAATATACAGGGTATTCCATTTGAAATAGCAAAGTTAGCATTAACTTCCGGTATAACCGGGAGTAATAAAAACGTCAAAATATAATGCTTTAAAAGCCCAAAATCAATTATGCCTGATGTCAAATTTTTAGGAAGATAGGGTTACTTGTTTCCGAGATCTTCTAATAGGCCACTCAACGTGAATCACCCTGTATATTTGTTACTTAACTCTTAAGATCATCCGGCTAATATTTCCAACATTCGAAGAATTCGTCCATTTTTTTTTAATGAGACCTGATCATTGATATTTTGTTAAAAAAAAGGACACAAAGTCTCGGCCTCAAATTTTTTATGGTTTGTATATTTTTCTTATAACATGTTTCGCCTCAAACTGGCATCATTAGACCCAAACAAGACAATTATAAATTCATTAATATCTAATTAGTATGTATTTTAATTTTCCGTGCAATTTATAATTGTCTTCACTTGTTTAGATCTGATGATGACAGTTTGTGTGGTGTTTCATCTTCTTCTAACATTTATTTGATACTTACTCTCATCAGTAAATGTATTAAACTTTTAAGTAACATGTCAATGAAATACTACAAAATTGCTTAACCTTGTTTAAAAAGAATAAAAGGCATTACAAGGCAAGCGGAAACATCTTACAAACCGTGCATTTCGTAACAACCCGGATTCAAAGGTGCTTGAAGGAAATATCCAGGACTTGCCAGGCGGAAGCAGGGTGTAAGCAGCCACCGTAGCGTATAGAGTTTCATTAGTAGACTGAAAAGACTAATTTATGTTATATTGTACTTACCGTGGCAATGTGGTAAGCGCGCACCTTTACTTATATTGAGGTAAGAGATGAAAGGGAGACTTTCGTCCGTTAATAAATCCGTAATTATTTTATTAAGGCATTTGTTGTATATGTGCCGTTCGGATAAACCTTGTTTTTTAATTTTAATTTATAATTATTAGTCATTATATACACGGTCCTGTACCTCACCCCCCGTCTTCTATAGCTTACTTTGCATGGCTTTGCATAACAATTTATTGGTAATAAAGTATTAAAAGCTCATTTGGACTTTAGTTATTATATAGTTTAAAATATTGTTAGATTATTATTAATTATTTAAGCTATATTATTTTTTGTGATGGAATATAACCAAAAGAGCTCGTAGATATGATTTTCATATTAGGAGCATGCGATAAGAATTATTTTTTTATCACTTTAGTAAACGTTAATACCAATAAATTGTTTTTCAAAACCAACTTTGATATTTATTCATAATAATGACTGTTGGAATAGTTGATAAAATGAGTTTTTTGCAAATAAGTTTTGATGCGTTAGAATTGCGATAGGGTTCGTATTAGGAGATATGTTTGATTTTTAATTCTGCATTGAATGACATAATAATATATAGTTCCAATTTAAAATAAGAAAAATAAATTGATTTAAAGTTTGAAAAGTTTGACACTAAACTTTAAACACCCTGTACAATTCGTAATAATCAAACTGTGTTAATGATACTCATCGACCTAATTTTTTAAGTACCTTTGTATAGTTTTAATACCGAGCCATTATTTTTATTTTTTATTAATTATTAAAACCAGTGGTGCAAAACTGATTTTCTTAGTGTTTATTTTTTCCGCCTATAATACTGAACCGATTTTCTTAAAGTTTGGAGGTCTGTAGGCAACTATAAGGGGCATCCAAATAAGTAAAAATACTTATAGCATGTAATCTGAAAAAATAGATCCTTCTGACGTCACACTTTTTTTTAGGAACACCCTGTATAAACAAAAATATTTTCCTGATATGCCCCTAAGATACAGGTAAAGTTATCAAAATTCTTACTTAGTTAATAAGTGAGCTATAGATGACGGGAGGTGAGGTGCAGGACCCTGTATAAAGTAATAAATACATAATATAATATTATAAACATAATGTCCCATTTGGAAAGCTTCATCCTGTATATTTTACAATATTAAGTTAAGACTTTGAAGTTCGTTAGTGTTATTTACTATAATATTTTTTGGTACTTCAGGTAATCAATTTGACACTCTAAATAGTCGATTGCCAATAAAAAAATAAAGTGAAACCAAAAAATAGAACGGTAGGTTCTATTTCAGGGTTAAAAATCACTCCATTCAGAAACGGCACCGGTTTAATGTAGTCCCCTGTCGTAGCTCACATTTAAATTCAAACTTCTAAAGTCCCATTTTCCCTTAAGAGCCACTCTGACAAAAAATGTCGCCCAGTTAACGTAAATATCGGTCCAAGAGTAGGCAATAAGTCTTCATACCGTGCTCAATTCATCTTAAGGTTAACAGCTGAGACGGCTCGGTTGACCGAAATTGCTATGTGCACGATAAACAACTGAATGTTTGGTTTACGGTTTACGAGGGATTTTTGATTCAGGATATTCTTAAGAAATCGTCACCACGTGTACAGCAAACCCATTTTTATCATCTACTGTCAAAGAATTTCTCCAAATTAAGACATAATATATAATTTACTTGATCTAAAAGGTATTGAGAGACGCATCCTTTAGCTGTATTTTTCGTGTAATATTTTTTAAATTTTGCCTTTTGTCTTTGAAATATACAGTATTTTCTGTTATTATTATTAGGCCATCTTTGAAAATTATTCTGCACCAGCCAACATTATTGTAATATTATTGATCTCGGCTACTAAACAGAATCAAATGTACAAAAATTACTTTAGTATTTTGTCATCCAAGTGGTCATGGCATACGACGTTATTAAACTGAGTGTGTAGCGTAAGTAGTAGTAAGTGTAAGTAGTGGGGATGGCTCAAATGACCCCTACACTCTTTGCATATTATTTTAATTAGGCCATCTTTGGAAATTATTCTGCCCCTGCAAATATTATTAAATCATTGATATCGGCTACAAAGAGAATAAAATGTACAAAAATTACTTCAGTTACTTGTCATTCAAGTGGGCATGGCATGTGACGTTATTAAACTAGGTGTAGCCTTTGTCGTCTGTGGGAGAGTAGTGGGGCTGGCTCAAGTGACCCCTATACTACTTGCATATAATTGAGCCATCTTTGGAAATAATTTTGCGCCTTCAAATATTATTAAATTATTGATCTCGGCTACTAAACAGAATAAAATGTACAAAAATTATTTCAGTAACTTGTCATTCAAGTGGGCATGGCATGTGATGTTATTAAACTTGTCTTTGTCGTCTGTGGGAGAGAATTGGGGGTGGCTCAAGTGACCTCTATACTACTTGCATCGTAAATAATAAATTGAAATAATAAATTGAAAAATAGTAGGGAGTTGAAGTGACCAATAAGGTGGTAGCAGTTATGTGTAAAATGAATACATATAGGTACACCTCTTACAGATAAGACCTTTTGGGTATTTCGACGTTTGTTTTGATCGTAGTTTTTTCAAATTTTTAAAATGTGCGTCTATTATTTACTTGGTACATAGATAGAATATTTACAAATATACTACGAATTGAAACATCTTGTCAAGGACTATTGGGATTTTCATCAACTCAAATGCGTTGCTTATATTTTGTAATATTTTGTCTGCAAAAAAATTTAGGCGCTGAACATAATGATAAAACCAAATAATATTATCAAATTTTGAATTTTCTTAAAGTTGGCACCGAGAAAAAGTTTTATGAAAATATCGTATTCGGTTATATCAACTTAAAAGATTTACAAAGGGATTTGTTGGCCTTATAGCAGCGGGCTTCAAACTTAAATTAATTTTAAAGTATATATTCGTATCCCTTTTTTCGTGGGCCTGAGGCTACAATTCTTTTGGAGAAGATCTTCTAAATTAAATAAAAATATAAAAGTTTGGGTCTATCATATGATCCAGCATCTAATACTCATTTAAAAAGAATAATTTATATTAAATAAAGATACTCTTCTTCCGATTAAAAGTGACTTCTAAATATTGTCACGAAAGGGAACAATAATATTTCATAAATCAATATTTTTAATTTTTATAAATTGTTTACGTTCAACACAGGCCATTCAATGCAACATGAAACCTGTCTCAAGTTTATTAAACAAATCTAATAAAGTTGCAATTATGAAATGTTATACGTACATCCCGATCTAACAATTATTGTGGTGTCAACAAGTCGGCAGAAATAAGGTACACGACCAAAGTTCATTGTTTCCCTAAAGTGGGAAAAATTGCTGACTTGACGAAACGGCACATGATTGGTAGAAGAAATATCTATCGGCACTAGTGCTCGGGTTCGTGACACGTCCACGTTTAAAAATTTGAAAAAAAACTTGTTGGGCCTCAAGACACCCAAACTCCAGAGATGAGCCGAATTTTAATGTAATTCCATTTTTATTTAAAATCATTTTATTGTTAAAGGTTTAAATCCGAAATACTTATTATTTTTGATTTTCTTTGTAAACCCTTTAAGTGAATATTATTTCGATTTTCATAATAAACTTGTTTTTTAAAATCACTTTGTTTTATTGATAGTTACTAAGGTTCCGTAGCTACCTTTACATCCCTCGTCACACCCTAAAACCTAGGCGTGACAATATAAATTTCCAGCCGCCAAAACTTTTTTCCAATCCAAAGTGACTTCTAAAAAAATTAATCCTCGTAATCACTCTCGTCATTAAAAAAAATACAGTCAAAAATACCATTATTTTATTATTTATATGTATCGGTAAAGCATCTACGTAGTGTTGATCAGTAACAATATAACCGTAATAATAAATTCCTAGTTGCATAAAACGGTTTTAGATTGATTTTAAAACAAAAAAATACCCGTCTTTTCTAATTTTACCAAAAGATCATGTGTTGATCAGTAACAATATAACCGTAATAATAAATTCCTAGTTGCATAAAACGGTTTTAGATTGATTTTAAAACAAAAAAATACCCGTCTTTTCTAATTATACCAAAAGATCCTAGAGGGAGTTCCTTAAACCACAGTGTAAATCTACTAATTTCAATGTAAAAAATTGTTATAACTCGACGAAGTCCATTTATGCAAAATTTGGCGGTTTTCTTGTAAACAAAATGTAAGTTTTCTGTGTATTTTTGTTCCATTTGAGTCTCAAACAAAAAGCGGACTGGTGTTCTTTTGTCGTTGTTTTAACGTTTATCGCGTCCTCGCATTATAAAAGTAACATTACAGAAAATTTTCTCATTACAGAAAATGGATAGAAATGGCTGAAAATAGCAAAAGGTATTTTCCTTCTGAAAATAGTTCGGAATTTTCGTCTTGAAATGTCTTAACAATCAGGTAAATGGCTCTGTCTAACGTCCTTCTTTAAAGTCACTACTGATAGTTGTACAGTTTTCGTGAACGCTGATACATTTAAGAATAAATTAATTAATTTTGGTATATGGTAAAATATACATAATGGTCATTGGCGGCTTTCAGTTACCCCCCACCTCCCCCACCCCCACTGTCTCTTGCCAAAAAATTTAATAACTTTGATATATCGACTGATAAAGCGAAAGGATTAGCACCAGTACCTTCGACTTTCTTTCCAACTTTATGTAAGAGAAAGTGCAACGTAATAAATATTCCTTCATCCAAGTTGTTTATCCCTTTCTTTTTCTCTGTTTGTGTTATATAATAACAATTGCCCCTGGATTATTTTCTTATGACATGTTTGAAATGACGATAAGAAACTGTGCGTGTGTCGTGAAAGGGAGGTCGCAATCGAATCCGGCCCAGAACTGCAGGCCATTATTGATGAACACAACTGAAGGTATAGTGTGTCTATCGATAGTTGCCGGCCCGAGGACGGACAGTCCACGGACTCATGTCCGCCGGCCGAGCGACTGAATGTGAGTAGACTCCTTAAGAAAATTTATTAAATTACTTGCACTTAATTGTCTGAGTTCTCGTATAAGCTCCATGAGGAGAAAGTGCTTTTTAAGCACTCTTTCATCCAAATTGTTTTTCCTTTCCTTTTTCTCTGCTCGTGTAATATAATAATAATTGCCGTTGCGCTCTCTTCTTGTGACATGTTTGAAATTACGATAAAAGATTGTGCTTGTATAGTGAAATGAAGGCCGTAATCGAATCCGGCCCAGAACTGCCGGTGAACAAAACTGAAGGCGTATAGTGCGACTATCGGTAATTGCCGGCCGGTGGACTGAACGTGAGTAGACCACATACACTATATTGCCAATACAAGCAGCCGAACGAAGCAAGAAGATACCCATCATACGATTCAAAATAACTTGAACTTGGGCCCGTAGCGCAGTAGGGAAAAAATAGGCAACCGACACGATATCTAACAGAACGTAAACAGAATTGGCTGAAATGGAGAAAAAATGTCAACCGAGATGTCAACTTAATTTCCTATATTATCTTATATTTAAAAAAATTAGTCGTTCTATGGATTTATACGTCACACATTCACATTATTATACTGCAACATATTTCGTTCTATTTTTCTAAACTTTTTTCCTGTGATTGGAGATGAATAATGATACCATTCATTAAATCGTCTACATGTTCTTGATACAATTTTATTACACTCTCCATGTATAAAAAGTAAATTCAAAATTTCTGCATTTGAATAAGAAATATTGGCCATTTTAGTCAATAATTTAAAAACACAGATTATAGACAAAACCAATTAAGTTGACATTTTTTCTTTTTCATTTGTTTCCGAACAAATTCTGCCAAAGCCTACTATTAAATGTGTTTAAACCTTTTTATTAAGTTATTAGTTTTTTTAACCCCCTTGTAAGTTCGAATGGGTTAGAGATAGGTATAGGAACATGTTATACTTATTGGTAGGAAATACAAACTAGATTTTGTTAAGAAAATAAAATACAGGGTGTTCCATTTAAAAAAGTTGAGAATTTTGCATTTATTTATATTACCAAGATTACGTTTTTTTGTGACGCTCTGTGTAAAAATATTTTCATATATCATCAAAATTCCTAGATGGCCATCCTATAAGAACCGTCTGTAAAAATTTTAACTTTCTAGGTGCCTTAATCACAAAAATATTTGATTTTCTGGTTAGCATGTTTTGGCCCCAAAAAATGACTAATTAATTAATATCTCAAAAACTATAAGAGATAGGCATAGATTATTATATACAAAAAATGTTTGTGTTATTAAGCAGAAACACAAAGTAAAATAATATACAGGGTGTCTTATTTAAAATTCCAAAGTTGCTAGGAGTTTCAAGATGATCTGGCAACACCGCCCTTTCAAAATATTTTTAAACGCTAGAACACTAGCTCTTATGAACACACTCAAATTTTCATAAACATATCTTTTGTCGTTTTCTAAATATTTCTAATAGGCCACTGAGTTTGGCGCACCCTGTATATGCGGAGTAGACGGATCTAGTATACCTTTTAAATCTTTATTGATTCGTTAATATTTTATATCAGTTCGACGGCGAGAGCGAATAAGTGATACAGAAATATTACGTCGCGTCTCATATTGCGTATAATAATAGTTACTTGTTAAAGATATAAGAAAACATTGTTTTGTCATTAAAAAAAAGAACATTTCTGTTTGTGACAGAACAATGTCATTAATTATATTATTTCTCTAAATCTAAAATTGACTAACATTTACGTAAAACAACAACAAATTTCCAATTAAAAATGTATTTGATAAAAATAATTTACGTCTTTGTTATTTTTGTCTTTAATTTGTAAATGCGTCATGGGACAATACAATTTTAAATTTGTCTCATTTTGTTCTAATTAAAGGATATTATCTGGATATTTATTTTATTCTTCGAGGTACGATCAAAATAAAATCGATGGTGGGCGGGAAGAAAAAACAGTTAAGAGTTTCATTGAATAAATACGTGAAACTCAATGGAATACGCAGCGGTTTGCATACAATATAGGCATAAAAGCATTGCTCACCCTAGGAACAATAAAACTAACACAAACAATTTATTATATATATTAGTTTTTATCTATATTATGGTAATCCAACTTTGGCAATTTATCTCTACATTTATATAATAAATAATAATATAGTACCGAAAAATGAATCCTATATCATTGCCACGACCGCATTATTTGCTTATTTATTTCATAAACTAAATCTCTATATAAGCATTCCGTAAGATCGTTCTAAAAGCAAAAATCTCGCTGTACATTAGCGTCTTATGCAAAAGCAAAAGCACTGCTTTTGTACGAGTGGAAGCAAGCGAGAGAGCCGGTAGGCAGTAGGGTAGAAAGTGAAGTAACAAATAAAGCCGTCGTAATCTTCGCCTTTCCTTTATCTATCAGCCCGCGCCAAGAAAGCACGCGTTCGGTAAGTAAAATGGTGCCAATCTTCAAGTTTTACCGTAGTTTGGAAAATTCTTCGCTTTCTCAATATAAAATATAAAACACGCCTCTATAAGTTTTGTTATTAATTAGTTTAGTTAAGATTTTTTTAAAGGGATAACAGATAGGGTATCGTAAAATAAGAAGCAATTTTGTGACAATTAAAATAATTTTTGCTGATTGGTTCATAATATTTAATAATCAGTAATCATATTTCACATAATAATTGGCCTCGTTTTTGGCAACATTGGTTCAATCAGGTGGATGATATAGATTTTTAATTTATAATTAGTGTTTCGGCTTCTTGCTAAACTTCACGCCGTCGGATTTCTAAAAAAAAAATAGAGGAATTAATTGTTACTATTTCGGCTAACAGCGCGACTGCAGAACTATGCTTTTCTGGATTAACAAGAATTCATATATATTTACGAAACAGACAGGGAGAGATACGCTTAATAACAATAATCTCTCTGGAGAGCGACCTTTTGCAGTATTTAAAACGCAAAACCAATTTTTATGACGATGTTTTATAAGAATTTGTGTTGTACTAATTTATATATAATGTCGTTTTATTCTTCTCCTGCCAGTGTTCTTTCCACAAACTCAAGGACAAGACGTTTTGTGACAAAATTTGAAATTTAGATTCTTAAATGCTATGTACGTGAAACGGTAAATTTTTGTATTAATTGCAATTTATGCCTACCCTGATTAAAATATCATTGCACGCTACTGGTAATACGTACAAGTTTATAGGGAATTAGAAAATAATATAATATATAGGGTGTTATGAATACTCAGTATTCACTTGAAGACACTGGAGATACTTACTAGTTGAAACGTTGTGTTTAAAATAAATAAAGAAAGTCCAAAAATCAAATCATTTAAAAAAAACATTGTCTCCACTTTCAAATTAATATATTGCTATGTAAATTATTAAAATTATTCTAATTTTCCGAAAATGTACAACCCAGATTGATTATTTTTTACAAAACCTATTTTCCAATTTAACGCCGACTATCTTCATATGTTATTCGACAAATAGAGCTCCTATAGATATCTCTCTTCGCATCTACATATTTCTCATATCCTCAAATTACCATATTACAAATTCCATTTCACATTTACACATTTTTGATTTCTGGATTATATGTTGCAGATTTCACACTTGAAGAATTGATTTGAAAACAATCCGGAATTTATGCTGCTTGACTGCATAAGAACGTTTGGTATTATTAACATAAAATGATGTAAAGTGTTTGCTTGTGCATAGTTTTCGACAAATCTTTAAATATCGGGTACCCCGTCTGCAAGTCGAAAAAATGTGTTGTTTATATTTTTTTTTTTTTACGGTTCGCCGACTACGTAGGCCATCTTGAACCGGTCATCGACCACAAATGTGATCTACCGACTGGGGAGTGTGAAACGGCACCTTCATCCTACGAGATATCCGATCTCATCCGGCCTGTCCGGCGTGAATAGGATGGCTAGGTGTCGATTCATTTTACACTCTTCCCTGAGGCAAGAACACGCCGTGTTCCCAAGCGGTCACCCGCCCAAGTACTAACCGCGCTCGACACAGCTTAACTTCGGTGATCTGCTGGAATCGGTGCTTAATATATCGAAAGGCCCTTGCCTTATTGTTTATATACTAACAGCAAAAGAGTTATATTACATCAAAAATTTTTAATGATTTGATATACAACCTTCAATATTTCTAGTTTTTATCATTATCTTGGTCCAGGGTTTGACAGATAAAATATATGGACAAATTCCTTTTTCGATAAGCTTTCCAAAAGTACCACAAGTTATCCTCTAATTTGAAAAAAAAAGTTCGTTAGGGCTGCGCCCCCTCCTTGGGGTCTCAATTTTTTTTTCATGACAAACACAAGGCCCATAACCAATATTTGAAGACGTATTTTTGGATCTTAGAGAAATCTTATTTCCAGAGCTGCTATAATAAGCCGCGTTCCATTTAAAATCCCCACCCTGTATATAGTCTATTTCAGAAAGGTGTAGAGTAATAAAATGGGAAATTCCGTCCAGTTCGGCTCGATTCCGATGTCGGCCATAGGCGTAGGTAAATTTTGTGTATTAAATTATTTATGATAACTAACCAAAAAAAAAAAGAAGATAATTAGATAAAAAAGAAACTATTAGCTATAGCAAATTTACTCAAACATCCTTTTATGAAATATGCCGTGGAAGATATAGCTGAAAAACATAGTGTAACTGTGCTGCGCACACCGCCATATCATTGCGATCTAAATCCTATAGAACTTATATGGGCGTAAGTGAAAGGATTTGTAGCAAGACACAACACGAAATTCAAAATGAAAGACGTGAAGCTACTGTTTGATCAAGCCATTAAGGAAGTGACACCAGAGAACTGTCGAAAACAGTCCATCATGTCAATAAAGAAGAGGAGAAAATGTGGGATCTTGACCACCTGATCGATGGGACTGTTGACCCGTTAATTATAACGTTAAGAGGAGATGACAGTTTCTCAGATGACGAAGAATATAATGATTTCTCATAATTTAATTTCTGTTTTTAATTGTTTTATAATGTTTAATCAAAAATAAGTGTACCTAATACTATGTTTATAATGCACTCCTTTGCCACACCATTTTCAGTGTTTGTGAATGGATAACAATAGGCAAAACCCATAAATTGACCCAAACCTGGGTGGTACTACCTACACTTGATAAAAATAAATAATTTTGCAATGAAATCAATGCCACATTATGAAATTGACTTAAATAGTAGTCCCTTTGCATACCTAATAAGCTTTTATTACTCTGCACCTTTCTGAAATAGTCTATAACAACTGACTAAATAAAATATAATAAAAATAGTTTTCTGCAATAAAAAGTTACGCATTTTTATTACTGCCATTGTAAGAACCATGAAAAATATTTCCCTGGGTAAAAACCATGAAATTTTTCCCGCTCAAAACCCCCAATACAAATACCAAAAGGTGTTGATTGCCCCCCATTCATCATAAAACAAAATTTATGTCGGGTCCCAAAAATAATAGATTGTAACCGCTGCGTTTTGGGGTTGTTCGAATAAGTGGAAAACGCTCGTATATTTAACAAATGCGCCTAAACTTTCCCCGGTTAAAATTAGTAAGAAAAACATCGCCACATTTTTCAGACTCCTGAAACAAATTAACTGAATAATTAGTTAAATTTTCCTAGATTCCGAAACGCCGAAACTTTTAAATTTCTTTTCGTCCAGGGAAAGTTTTCGACGATTTAACGGAAAAGTTACCGAGGGTAAGGAAAAATTATTTTTTCATATTTTACTTGGAAAATTGGAAACTTAACTTCAACTCAGCGAATTTTCCGATAAGCTGTTATCTTTTTTCGGGGCCTTTTCAACACAAAGTGAAAGTTTTTTACGGAGTTTCGATGAACAAAGTTAACTTGAGATTTTCTTACGTTGTTAAAATTTACCTGTCGGGAATCCTGACCGCAACTTTTTGTGTTTTTCTTACTTATTGAAGTGTTGCGAGTTTATTTCTTTTTCATTTAAAGTTTCTTGGATGTTTTCGACGGAAAACGAAAATCGCAAGATTTTTCTTATACGACGTAGTCAGCTTTTCATTTAAAGTTAGAAGATATAACAAGGATATTATTCGAAACATAAATAATATTTAATTATTTTGTGTTATTTTTATGTTTTTCTGGACAAACTAGGCGATTATTTACAACGACAGTATGTCATCCTAAAAAAAGTATATGATGTATACTTGTTTAACCTACGAATTTTTTCAATTTTTTCTTTTAAATGGCTGATACAAACTTCATTTTTTATCATTTGGATAAATAATTTTCACACAAATACAGGGTGTAACGTAACTTATGGGCCGTAGAGTAATTGGAGATACTAGACATCAAACTAAGCCGATTAAGTCAATAAACTAAGATCTGCAATAAAGGAGCAAATTAAGGTTGCTCACAATACTTACATTGATAATATGCAATCCTCAATTGTGAACGATTCTCAAAGATTTTGGCGCTTCATAAACTCAAAAAACAGTACATCAAGAATCCCGGGTGAGATGTACCTCGGGGATCAGCGTCTCGATGAACCTCAGGATATCGTGAACTCTTTTGGCGAGTTCTTTCATAGTGTATACATACAGGGTGTATCTGATAGGTGCGATCAACCAGTAAATAATGTTATTGATGAATACTTACCAATCCTTCAACCAATAACGGAACAGGACATTAAAGATGCCTCAAAAAAACTTAAAAACAAAATGACATCAGGGCCGGATAATGTTCCTTCTTTTGTTGTGAAGGATTGTATAGGGGCTCTGGTAACACCACTATTAATCATTTTTAACCTATGTACATCAATGTCAACTGTGCCAAAAATATGGAAACAGGCAAGAGTGTGTCCCATATACAAGAGTGGTGAGCGAAACCAAATTAACAACTACCGCCCGATCTCCTTACTTTGTAACTTTTCCAAAATTCTAGAAACAATACTGTATAGGCGAATTTATATGTCCGTTTGTAAAAACATTGCAGTTGAGCAGCATGGATTTATGAGTGATAGATCAACGGTTACTAATTTATCATGCCTCACTCAGCTAGTGTCTCGTGTGCTAAACAATCAGGGACAGGTGGACGTAGTCTATACAGATTTCTCAAAGGCATTTGATAGGATAGATCATGTATTGTTGTTACACAAGCTAAGAGGGTATGGTTTTGACGAATCAGCCCTGGAGTTTTTTAGATCATATTTAACAAATAGAGAACAGTTTGTTTTTTACAATGGCTTTACATCTAATAAATATATCGCATCCTCTGGTGTACCGCAAGGTTCCAACTTAGGACCATTACTGTTTCTACTTTTCATCAATGATTTACATAAGATTATAAACTGTAAAAAGCTAACTTTTGCGGATGATTTAAAATTATTTTTGCTAATTGAATCTCTTAGTGACTGTATTTTCTTACAAGAACAACTGAATTTGGTTCAGGGTTGGTGCGACAGAAACAAACTCAACCTTAATGCAGCTAAATGTAAAATTTTGACCTTTAGTCGCAAAAAACAGCCACTATTGTATCCCTATTCCATCTCAGGTGAGGTTTTAGAGCGCCCCAGGTCGATAAAGGACTTAGGCGTCACCTTCGATCCTATGTTGACTTTTGTTGAACATATAAATAACATAGTTTTGGAGGCAGGCAGGATGCTGGGCTTCATCGTGCGCAACTGCAGAAACTTTTATGACCCAAGAGTTTTTAAAACATTATATTTTTCTTTTGTCAGATCAAAGCTTGAATATGCTTCACTGATTTGGAATCCTCTTTATGCATGTCACGTAAATAACATCGACAAGGTTCAAAAAAGATTTTTAAAATATTTAACATTTAAATCAGAAGGAGTGTATCCTGAGCAAGGAACTGCTTACGATATTTTATTAAATAGATATAATTTTATAACCCTAGAAAAAAGGAGAGCAGTTACATCTCTAGTATTTTTATTTAAGTTGCTGCGCGGTGGAATCGATTGTCCTGATCTGTTATCTCAAATAAATTTGTTTGTACCTAGAGTGAATACTAGACATCATTTAACATTTTTGTGTGAAAGAGCAAGAACAAATGTAATGATTAAATCTCCTATAAATTTTATGTGTTACAATTTTGAAAGCATGTGCGAAGATTGCGATATATTTACATGTAGCTTGCGCGATCTGAGGAGGATTGTCGAGGCTGGTCATTAACGAAATTGTTATATATACCTAATAGTATGTGTTATTAATTGGTGTTATTGTAATATAGTATACGAATGTGTGCATAATATGGCGATAATTTTGAATTTATTGTATTTCCATTATTGGTGATTTATGTTTACAAACTTATATAGTTGTATTGAATCGAGTACAATATTATTTATATTCAATTTTTAATATTGCTCTGTAAATGGGTTTCTTGTTGGGCAATAAAGCTATTATTATTATTATTATTATTATTATTATTATTATAAGTTTTTTCGGATTGTTACTCGTTCTAGAGATACAGGGTGCTGACAGTAAAAGTTTATTCTCGAAAATAAGCCATAATTTTAAAACGGTTTAATGAATCGAATTGAAAGTTGGCCAAATTATGTTTTTATGAGCAAGATATAAGAAGTAGTAGAAATTTTTAAGTTTCAAACTAGAGGGCGCTAGTTTTATACACTGGGCTTTATAAATCTATGATTTTTTTTCTTACCTGTGATATTAGGTGTTTTTCAATTATAGTTTCTTAAAGAAGAGCATTTTCTGAGTTAAAAGATGTACGTTATTGATCTCAATATCATTAATGGTCTTCGAGATATTTCCCTTTAAACATCCCAAAGCATAAAAAAACATAATAAATAATTAAACTAACAAAAAAAAACAAAAGTGACAATCCGAAAAAACTTATATGACATAATCGGCTTAGTGTATGTTTGAAGGTTGGAGACAATGACGTTTCTTAAACGGCAGTAGAGTTTTGGACTTGCATTGTCTTTATTTGTTTAGAATCACGCATTTAGTATTCACCTGATGACGACTGGAGATGCTTACCAGTTGAAACGTAGTGTCTCTAAACAAATAAAGACAATGCAAGTCCAAAACTCTACTGCCATTCAATAATAGGCTTAGTTTGACGTCTAGTATCTTCAGTTACTATACGGCCCATAAGTTACGGGACACCCTGTATATGTACTAATTTTTATTTGGCGACACTATTGATACACCCTGTAGACCAGCAGCTCTATACTAATGAAGAGAACGGCTTATGTTAATGTAAACTTACCCACAACCCCCATGACAAAAGCTTTTATTACCTTGTAGCTTGATCCTCAGAAGGGGAAATTCCGTACAGTTCGGCTAAATTTCGGTGTCGGCCATAGGCGCACGTAAACTTTGTGCATTAAATTATTTATGATAATTAACCAAAGAAAAAAAAAGAACATAATTTGATAAAAAAGGAACTATTAGCTATAAATATAAATTTACACAAACCCGATTGGGGAGTGTGTATCTTTTTTCGCACCCCACGAGATGTCCGATCTCATCCGGCCTGGTTACCGGCGTGAATGGGGTGGGTTGGGAGATGATACCTTTTACACTCTTCCCTGCATTCTTAAATCCACTGAATTTCGGACATACTTTTTTATTGTACGTATGCCCACTCCTGGAATCGAACCCGGGTCGCCACGGTCGAATGCCAGTAACTCATTTCTGAGCCCCCGCCGCGGTTATCGTTTGGAATAATCGTTTTCACACAAATATAATATGTACTCATTTTTTATTTGCGACAATTTTGATACACCCTGTGGCCTAGGAGTTTTATACTTATTAGGAAAGCGTTTTATGTTGATGTAAACTTACCCACAACATAATAAAATGTTACGAAAATTGACTACTATAATCTATATCAGAAATGCGTAAAGTAACAGAAGCTCATTAGGTATGCAAAGGGACTACAGAGTGACCCAACGAATATTTAAGCCACTCTCATAATTTGGCATTGATTTAATTGCAAATTCTTTATTTTCATCAAGTGCAGGTAGTACCACCCGGGTTTGGGTTAATTTTTGCCTATTGTTAGCGCTGAAAATGTGGTACACTTATTTTTTATTAAACAACATAAAAAAAATACAAAATACAAAAAATACATTATAAGGAAATTAAATTATAAAAAATCATAATATTCGTCGTCATTTGAGTAACTGTCATCTCCTTTTGAGGTTATTATTAACGGGTCGACGGTCCGATCGATCAGGTGGTCAAGATTCCACATTGTCTCCTCTTCTTTAATGACATGATTCGCTAGTTCTCTGGTGTCATTTTCTTAATGGCTTGATCGAACAGTAGCTTAACGTCTTTCATTTTGAATGTCGTGTTGTGTCTTGCTACAAATCCTTTCACTTGCGCCCATATAAGTTCTATAGGATGTAGGTCGCAATGATATGGCGGTGTGCGCAGCACAATTACACTATGTTTTTCAGCTATATCTCCCACGGAATATTTTTTGAAACGATGTTAGTGTAAATTTGATATAGCTGATAGTTTCTTCTTTATCAAAACATCTTTTTTTTTCTTTGATTAGTTATCATAAATAATTTATTGAACAAAATGTACCTGCGCCTATGGCCGACACCGAAATTAAGCCGAATTGGACAGAATTCCCCATTTTATTACTCTACACCTTTCTTAAGTAGACTATCTCATTTCTAATAAAATTAATTCTCAAAGAATATCTAAAAATAATAATAATTTTTCTGAACATAAGTTTTTTGACAGATTTATTAACTTAACTACAGTAAATTTCTCTGAACCTGAAAATAAACTAGTAGAGAAAGGTTACAAATACAATATACAAGATAATATTTCTCCCAAAACCTTAGAATTGTTAGGTGTCGAAACCGAAATTGCTCTTAAAAACATTCCTTCTAACATTTCTCTGAAACATCAAGCCTCTTCTATAATAAAACAAGAATTTTTAAAACAGACTGTTCCAAAACAGGAAATTCGATTAGCTAAAGATATTAAAAACAAATCTAGTGATATAATTTTTACCAAGGCAGACAAAGGTAATACGGTAGTAGCAATAAATAAAACCGATTATATTCAAAAAACTCTCGAATTTCTTAATCCTAATAATTATCAATGTTTAAAACGCGACCCTACTACTATATTCCAAAAGTCTATAAAAACTATTATTCAGAATTGTAAAAGTTTATTTTCTGACATAGATTCTTTCAGATTAAGTCTCATGAATCCTCAACCCCCTAAATTGTATTCACTAATAAAGCTCCACAAAGGTGGATACCCTATTAGACCAGTAGTTTCTTTTTTCTCAGCACCGTCATACAAACTTTCAAAAAAACTAATCGATATAATTATAATGAACACACAATTTTCAGCAAAATTTGCAATAAAAAATTCTCTCGAGCTAGTAAATAAAATTAAGAATATTGATTTACCCAATAATGCGAAACTAATTTCTTTTGATGTGACTAATTTATTTCCAAGCATACCTATTGATGAAACTATTACCTTAGTTAATAAACTTCTCACCCTAAAAAATGTTAATTTGATCAAAAAACAAGAAATTATAACTTCACTAACCATATGCTTGGAACAAAATTACTTTGAGTTCAACGATAAAATATATACAAGTAAAAATGGTCTTATTATGGGTAATCCCCTTAGCCCCTTGTTGGCTGAAATATTTATGGATTTTTTAGAAGATAAAATCAGCAAACATCCTCTTTTCAAACAGTTTCTTTATTGGCATAGGTATGTTGATGATGTCCTAACATGTTTTCTCGGAACTGACAGACAGTTACAAGTCTTTTTAGAATATATCAATAGCTTACATAAGAATATCAAGTTTACAATTGAACATGAAATTGACAATTCTATTAATTTTCTTGATTTAAATATTAATAAAGAAAATGGTAGACACATTTTTTCAGTTTTCCATAAACCTTCTCATACTGACACGGTTATAAACAACTCTTCATGTCACCCTATACAACAAAAATTAGCGTCTTTTCATAGTATGATACACAGATTAGTATCTCTCCCTTTAAACACAATCAATTTTCAAAAAGAATTAAACATCATAAAACAAATTGCGGTTAATAATGGTTATAGCTCTAATCTTATTGATCAAATTTTAAAAAAGAAAACCTACAAAAAAGCTATTGACCTAGTTTTTCCCAAAATCAAAACTTACGCTAACAATTTTAAACTTGTCACTTTCTTTGGTCAACCTAGCAAAATAATTGGCAATTTTCTCAATAAACTTGATATAAATGTGGCTTACAAAACTAATAACTCTTTAGGTAAATTTATTAAAAACAATAAAACCAAAAGTGATAAAAACAAAAATTCTGGTATCTACAAATTAAACTGCAAGGATTGTCCGAAAACATACATAGGTCAAACAGGGAGAAACTTCAACAAAAGAATACACGAACATTATAATAGTTTTATTAAAAATAAAACCGATTCTAACTACGCTAACCATTTGCTCAATAACCAACATAATTTTGATCCATCTTTTAAAATCTTACATACAGAAAATAAGGGCTTAAAACTTAATTTGTTAGAGTCTGTCGAAATTAATAAACTTAAGAATACGGACCTGTTACTTAATGATCAATTAGATTTAAATAGTTCACCTTTGTTAAACTTATTCTGTTGATAATTGTATACCTAACAATGGTTGAAAAAACCCATCATTTTACTTAATTGAATTATACCGACCCTTTCTTTGGGTTTTTCCTAGCTTTTAACCCTCCCACTGTTTTTATTTACATTGTCAATAATCTATACCTTTTACATCTTATTTCACATTGTCATCTGACGAAGCTGCCGTGCAGCGAAACATGTTATGTTTCTTCTTTTTAATATAGTGGAAATTTACAAGTTCAACTTTGTTTTACTGTATCCTATAATATAATGACTATAGTAGTTATAATAGGTTTAAAATAGACTATCTTCTTTAAAAAAAAAATGTTTTATTTCGCATTATGTACTCTCTCTCGAGCATAAACCATTGTAACTATTACGATTTAACTTTTCCTCGCTATTCTGCAAGTGTTATATTATTCTCTTTGTTATAACTGTAAGTAGCAGTAATATAAACTTCCTATTTTACATAATATAAAACTTACTGTACTCATTAAACGAGTATTTTATGATTTTATGGACATCCAACTTTCAACTGTGGATCTTATGACCCGATAAAATGCATATGCTGTTTTTTAGAGCCTGTTAAAGTTTCTGAAACGGAAAATTATATGCAGCTTTCATAAAAAAATTATTATTTTAGCCCGTTTGGTCCGGGTGGTGCATCGTGGTTAGAAACAGGAAGTCCCATGCAAGATTTAGACTATTCAAATATTTGCTCCTCTGTTGACTTTAGAGCGGGGTTGTAGGGAGACTTTTTTAGGGTCTCTGTGTGGTGAATGCACGTGCGGACTTTAAACAATTTTCGATAACCCAATCGTAACTTATTTGAAAACTACACTATAGTATATTTTAGAATGGTGAAGAAAAATAAAATGGGAGATTCCGTCCAGTTCGGCTCAATTTCGGTGTCGGCCATAGGCGCAGGTAAATTTTGCTTCTTAAATTATTTAAGATAACTAACCAAACATTTTAGAGAATTAGGCTAACGGGTTTAAAGATAAAATAGTATTGTTTGTAATAATAAAATTTCAAGTAATGCGTAATTCAATTCGGGAGATTAACACGAGGACATGAATTCGAATGTTTTTAAGGACTATTTTGGTGAAATGATAAATTATCTTTCAGCTGATTCAGAGGTACCTAGTTATGGATAACAAAAGCTATCATTCTTGATGCACAGAGAAGACTCTAAATTTATCTTGGAGAAAACAAGAAATTATCGACTGGCTAACTACCAAAAGTATTGAATTTGGAGATAATTTGATAAAGAAGGAACTATTAGTCATAGCAAATTTACACAAACGTCGTTTTATGACATATACATACCGTGGAAGATATAGCTGAAAAAAACATAGTGTAACTATGCTGCCCATACCACCATATCATTGCGAACTAAATCCTATAGAACTTATATGGGCGCAAGTGAAAAAATGTGCAGCAAGACACAACACGACATTTAAAATAAAAGATGGTAAGCTACTGTTTGATCAAGCCATTAAGGAAGTGACACCAGAGAACTGGCGAAAAGCAGTTCCCATTCCATTAAAGAAGAGGAGAAAATGTGGCATCTTGACCACCTGATAGATCGGACGGTCGACCCGTTATTATAACGTCAAGAGGAGATGACAATTCCTCAGATGACGAAGAATATTATGATTTTTTATAATTTAATAAATTTGTCGTCGTATAAAAGTCTAGAAATTCTACGATATCTTTGGTGTTTCTTACAGATCCTTCATTTATTTTTATTTTTAATAATGATATTAGTAAATTGAATTTTAAAAACTGACCATCTCACCTCGATCTTCACGTATCACAAAATCACAAGAATGAAGAATTAATATACCCTATTGGCAAACTCGAATCTAGGGTGCCGATATAGACATTTCAGACGGAGATTATTAGTAGCTTTTAACACGTTAAACAGAGAATACGCTATTCTTTACCTCCCACCTTCCATTCTTTAGAACACGCGATCGAAGCATTTGTCGACTGTTAATAAAAATATGTTTTAAAGCTGTTTTAATAGTATAATTATTAAGGTATTTGTAAAATAAGGTATTATTACATTAATATTTTTAGGGGAGGTACTGCTAGGGTTTCCACCTCTCCAGGTTTGATCTGGAGTCTCCAGGTTTAGTTTTGAGTCTCCAGGTTTGGTTTGGAGTCTCTAGGTTTGGTTTGGAGTCTCCAGGTTGAAACGGTGTCTCTAGGTCGAAACCCTTTGACTCTAGGTTACGGGGATCGGGGAGAAGGGTTACACGGTATAGAAGACCATCTTTTCTAGAAGCCACCTTTGATTGGGAAGTACCTACAACGAGAATGTGAGAGGGGGCGACCTTTTTTTTTTTTTTAGTTATCGCTTTTGTCGGGATTTGTAGGTTGGGTAGTGCCTGTTTGGGTTTTTACCGGTGTTGATATCCTAAAAACTATTAAGATAACAACGAAATTCCCAAAATATTTTGTTCCATTTTATCCCACTGTGCCCAGGATAAATTTTACCGTAATCTCCGTGCTTATCACAAACCGTAGTCCTTATGAAATCAACATATCTCTGGCCAAATATCCGACAAAAATATTATATTTTCATTTTCGGGCATTAACGCATATTACTCTTCATACAGTACTAATTTTCTAGGCTACAGGGCGCGAGAAATTTTCAATTATCTCAAAACGGAGATATAACCTTAAAAGTAAATCTTGCGACCATGTTTTATTCAACGTCTTAAAAGGACGTTATCTATTTAAAACTGAAAAAGGTCACGATTTAGGACGGCAAGACATCTGGGGTAAAATTTTGCAAACTTCCGGGATATACGCGTAATGCCTTTGTGGATGAAAAAATAAAATGTGTTGGAATAATGGTAAGTGACAACTGCTTATCATAATTTTTGAATTTAGTGTTAAAATGGGCTTTCCTTTATATTTTTTATATAAAAGACAATGAGGTTATTTTTAGAATAAAAAAATGTTTTTTACTAATTTCAACGACATAATATCATCATGCGTTAACTTATTAACTATGTTCCAAGCTTTGAAGGTAATTATTTAAGAAAAAGATCTTAAGAACAGTGGCGGCTCGCGGTCTTAAAAAATGGTGAAGAGCTAGGTATAGTGCGGGTATTTAAACAAACATTAACTAAAAACCCGTGTAACAAAACGTCTCTCTTATCCTCATCTGTCCATCGACTGAATGGACTTTTCCACAAATTACGAACTATGTCATTAATTGGGTTCATTCTTAAATCACACAATAAATCACGTAAAAACGATATCTATAACCGTAAGTTTCGCGAAGCCTCAAAATAAATACCTTAAGGTTAGGCGAACCAATGCTAAAATAATGGTGCATACGACTGATCTATTTTTAAATAGCCCTTCATCATAATGCAAATTGTTACATGCTGTTTGCGTGACTGACGTTACGTAACCATAGCAACGTGAATATTAAAACCATGTTGGGCGTTGGGTCTTCACTTGCTTTGAGCTAACGGATACGATCGGCTGGGGCGCGACAAAATGCACGAATGTTTATAATTATTGTCCATCGGAGTTAACCGTGGCCCTATTATGCATAGCTACATTCGGATTAAATTCTTATTATTAATTTAAACATATTAATTTTTTAAGGGCTAGAATGATAGCTGTATTGGTATTAATATTTAATATTCTCAAAAACCTTTCCTCCTGGTTTTATTTTTTTTTGTGAAGAGCCCCTTCACCTACTTCACCTGACGAGCCACCGCTGCTTAAGAATTACATTGCGCGAGTAGTAATTCTTAATTTATTTTCGCCGAATCGTTTCTTTAGCTCCCGTTGGCTTCTCCGAGGAAATGTAGCTTTTTTCATCAAGCTTTAATTAAAACTTACCTAATTTTTTTAATTTATTGAAATTATTTTTTTTTTGCTGGGGTTGGCGAAAGATACGGTATACTTAGACCTATCCTATAGGGCCCATTGTATCCCCTATCGTACGGGTAATGTTAGCCAGACGGGACCTACGGCTTAGCGTGGGATCCAAACCCCGTGTTTGCATCAGTTATCCTTTTTTTCTACGACCAGCCATGAAAATGAGAAAAAAAAAACACGGTTAATTTGATATACAAGGCACACTATTTAATTTAAACATATTATGCCAATTTGACAGACAACCCATATTTATTAAAAATAACAAATTTTAGGAAGCAGTAATTGTACAGTGCCTAACTTATTTATCATAAATTCGTCGACTGATTCGGAATTCGAGTGTGAAAATACGCCATCTGAAATTATAAAAAATGTGATTAATATACTGGAACATCTATTACGAGAAAAAACAAATCGCGCTGAAAAAAGTGTCATGTATTAAACAATAAATCTTTATTGGTATCGATAGCGTAGAGAATAGAGCTCTCGCCTACAGATCGCAAGGTCACAGGTTCAAACCCCATCCCACCAAAAAGTATTTGACTTTCTTTTATAAAAAAATTAAATAATTTATAGAAGTATTTTGAATTGAAATCTTAGTTGTTGGGTGGATTTTTTAAATTTATGTTTAATGCATCTTTCCTTGATTAAATTTAAAATTTTCCATTCTGGTTAATCTAGAAGTCAATCCAGGACTAGTAGTAAACTACTCAAAAGTGAATAGGGAACTAACATTTTTTTGCATCTTTTTGAGGATAGATATTTTATAGCAGAAATCAGTGAGGAGGATCGCTCAACCAAGGTTGGATGGGGAATTTTGTCGACTTTGACATGAGCCGAAGTTATTATTAAAAAGGGTTATGTTCCTGTGTTATTCAGTGTGTTTTAAAAAGTATTGCAAATGTAAAAAATTTTGATGTGCTACAAAATTTGATTACATGATTTCTGATTTATTCTAGGGTATTTTTTGGAAAACGCACTAGATTCTGCCGAAACGTTTTTGGAATCATCAATTTGCCTTTAAGTGTTAAACAATGACCGTTTCCACGGAAACAAGTTTAAAATGTGAAGTTTTATGAAGGCGTTTAAAATAAAAATAAATAAAAAAAAAATTAAAATGGAAAATGATTAGTCGGCTATCAGACAATTATTATTTCCATTTTAATTCATTTGCAGACACTAAAGAACTATACTAATAATGATGATAACTTTATTAAAACATTTAAAATACGGCAGTCCAAATAATAAGTGGTAATCGTAAAAAAATAAAACTAATATCTAGTGAGGTGACCTCGACTTTGAATAACTTCATGACACCTCTGAGGCATACTTCTAATAATGGTGTCAATGTGTTCTTGAGACACTAGTTGCCACAAGATAGGAAGTAGCTGCTGCAACTGATCAATGTTTTCTGGCTAAGGCAAATGTTGATCCAGTTGGTACTGAAGCCTGTCCCACACATGTTCAATCGGGTTGAAGTCTGGAGAATATGGTGGTAATGATAAAGGATTTAACTCTAAGTTGTTAATTTCTTCCATTAACACTCGAGCTCTATGAGGGCGAGCATTATCGTCAAGAAACACAAAATTGTGACCAAATCGACCTCTAGCCCCTGTCGCATAAGGTGTAATAATTTCATCCCTGTATATTTGACCAGTTACTGTATTATCAAAACAGTGCAGCTCAGTTCGAAACACCAGAACAATACCAGCCCAAACCATGACACCACCTCCTCCAAATTTATGAATTGGCTGCATATGTGCTGGCAAGTTTCGTGTATTTACAGTTCTGTACACTCTTTTACGACGAGAATCATTGTGTAAGCAGAATCTTGACTCGTCAGTAAATAATACATGGTCCCAAATAAAATTTTTATAAAACTTCACATTTCAAACTCGTTTCTGTGGAAACGGTCATTGTTTCACACTTAAAGGCAAAACAGCTCTGGAAATATAATGGTTTAATTTAAAAATTAATAGCTTTCTGACTTTACAGAATAAATTGATGATTCCAAAAACGTTTTGGCAGAATCTAGTAAGCTTTCCAAAAAATACTCTAGAATAAGTCAGATATCATGTAATCAAATTTTGTAGCACATCAAAGTTTTTTACATTTGCAATACTTTTTAAAACACACTGTATAACACAGGAACATAACCCTTTTTAATAATAACTTCGGCTCATGTTAAAGTTGACAAAATTCCTCATCCAACCCTGGTTGAGCGATCCTCCCCACTGATTTCTGCTACAAAATATCTATCCTCAAAAAGATGCAAAAACATGTTAGTTTCCTATTCACTTTTGAGTAGTTTATATATAATATGAAAAAATGAAAAAGTTAAACTACAAATAAACGAAAAGCCTATTGAAAAACTATAAAACCAGATATTAAGTGTAACATAATCCTAAGTATGCTAATTTCAACACTAGTGTTGATATTTTTTTTCACAAATCAAAGGCTTTTTTAATAATTCTCTGTGATCGTAGGAAAAATAGTGTTTATTACTCGTGTGAAAGTGATTTTTCTCTAGAATTTCCGCACTCGGCTGACGCCTCGTGCTAAATATCTCCTCGTTTGAAAAGTGTCACTTTCATCACTTGTTATGGTAATATACTATTACGCCCCCATTAGTCCATAAACCCCCTTTCGCTCCCGATATTGGAGATCACCAATAGCACATTGTATTCGTTTTATCCACTAAAGTTCCTGGCATACATTTGTTCAGCTCTCCGAGAATTGATTGTACATAATTAAATATAATACCAAAAACCTGAATAAATGTTTATGAATAAACCACAATAATTTTTTTTTGTTCACATAATATCAAATTACATCAAATATTATGTCAATATAAATATTTAACACCAACAGAACAGTTGTTATACCAAATACACATAAATCCCTTAATACTAGTTATTAGCATATCCCCCTACAGTTCTGCTTATGACCTAACCTCCATAAAAAATACATGTTTTATTTATATCGGCATTTTAACACAAATCTTTCGAAATTCGCATACAATAATACAGGGACGTACTCGTCGGAAAATTATTTTTAAATACAAACCTGAAAAAAAAATGTATACCTCAGAAGTTGTTGATGTTTGTGGATTTGAAGTAGCGGCACCAAAAAATTGTATTGGGCGGGCACAAGTAGACCCGATATTTTTAGGGTGGCCACACACATATACTTTTCCTCCGATAAAAACTGACTTCTAAAAAAAAAGAACGTGTCTCTTCTTCTCAAAACTTCTAACACAATTGGATGGGTACCCCCCTAGTTTAAGGGTCAGCCAGTGCCCCCCCCCCCCGGACCCTTAACCTGCCTCTTATCCTGCCCCTCACCCTACCCGTGACCCTGTCCCTCACCAAGCCCCTCACCCTGTCCGTGTAATGAGTAGTGAATAATAGTAGTGTAAGATAAGTAGTAAGTGGTAAATACATTACCATTTAGTAAAAATAAATTTAATGCAAAGACAAATTCACTAGAAAAGTGAAGACAATGGTACATCACACATCTAGTATAATAGGGCTCGACAATTTTCACTTCACCACAACAGTCTGCAATATGCAGATTTTGAAATAAACTGCTGGACAATTGCGTTCGAGCAAGAAAAATTTCGCCTAAATTTAAAAGTTAATATTTTCTGAACCAGATATCATATCGACCTACGGTTTTGAATGATTGATAGACTCATCCCTTGGAAAACAATTATCTATGTTGGATTTTCTTTTACTGTCAGAAAATTTTATATATAGGGTGTTAAAGAAGACGATGATTTTTGCTACAATTTTAATGGCGTGTAACTTTCACAATAATATTTTTAAATTTTATTACTCTACGTCAATTGAATCACTGGTTCATAGCAAAGAAAGTAATTTGTCAAATTTTTGATATCTGCTATATTTTAAGAAATACCGATTTTTTTGGAAGACCTTACTTTATTTTAACTTATTGGTAGCTGGATCTCACTGTGCGTTGTATCGTGCAAACTTTGCGAGTGATTATTATACCTTATGAAAAGCTTGATTATGTTTAGTAACAATAGTTGTATCTAAATGTTATGATGTACAGTGGCGTACTTATATATGTCTATGGTTTATGAGTATCTCACAATTTTTCACGATTGTTTTATATAGGAAAGTACTCACTTCTAGATTAGGTCAATTTTTTCATATCGCACTACAGGTATATTATACAGTGTGTTTAACAAAGATAATTTTTTTAATTTAATTTTTGGAAAAAATGTATTTTTAAATTTCTAATTTTCTAACAGTATACTCATAAACCATAGACATATTATAGGTGTTTATAAGTACGCCACTGAACATCATAACATTTAGATACAACTATTGTTACTAAACATAATCAAGCTTTTCATAAGGTATAATAATCACTCGCAAAGTTTGCACGATACAACGCACAGTGAGATCCAGCTACCAATAAGTTAAAATAAAGTAAGGTTTTTCAAAAAAATCGGTATTTCTTAAAATATAGCAGATATCAAAAATTTGACAAATTACTTTCTTTGCAAGAACCAGTGATTCAATTGACGTAGAGTGATAAAATTTAAAAATATTATTGTGAAAGTTACACGCCATTAAAATTGGAGCAAAAATCATCGTCTTCTTTAACACCCTGTATATAAAATTTTCTGACAGTTAAAGAAAATCCAACATTGACAACTGTTTTCCAAGGAATGAATCTATAAACCATTTAAAACCGTAGGTCGATATCATACCTGGTTCAGAAAATATTAACTGTTAACATTAAATTTACTGTTAACTGTTAAATTTAGGCGACATTTTTCTTGCTCGAAAGCATTAATTGTCCAGCAGTTTAGATTTCACGAAGTACTCACAGGGATGCATATTATCTGTTAACATTACGCCGCTAATATTATTATATTTTTATAGGTCGAAGTTGTGATAAATAATGCTCGTTCCGGATCTGCTTTCTGTATATTTATTCCGAATTTTCCTCAACACTGGGATTCTCTCTCTGCTTTCCGAAACCACTTGTCTAAGTCCTGCAGTTAGTATTCCACTTTGGTACAAAAATCCTTGCAGGAAAATTTGTGTGCTCTTTTCCTGCAGCGTTTTTTTTTTTTCGTTGCCGTCAATACATGCTGTCCGAATGTAAATAGGTGTTATAGCACGTATAGGATTTTATTATTACCATAACATCAAAATATACAGCGTGATTCCTAAGTTGATACTTCTTTTTTAGCTGTGTATAGAAGGCAATAAAATAAACACCATTTTCAAATAGCTTTTTTCAAAAAACTTAAAAATAAGCGAGATAGAGAAGTAAAAAATCTAGGTGCGGGCCTGGTCAACAAAACGTAGATTGCTTTATGTTTTTTTGTTTTGTCTTATCTCTGATTAGTCATGCACTTACGGGTCAGTCGTCAGTTATTTCGCAAACCGCGCAGTGTATTTTTCTGAAGTAAGTTAATTTTAAATTGATGAAACGTGAACATGGTAAAATTTAAAAACAATGAACTAGTAGATATGGTGCTAATTTACGGTAAGTGTCGTCAAAGTGCGGCTGCTGCATCGAGATTATACGCAAAACTCTTTCCCTTGCGGGCTCATCGTACACCCAGAAGTTTTCTTAATGTTATTCAACGGGCAAGTTAGGCAGGACCGTATTTGATCCTTAGTTTAATAACTGAATGTAAGTACCTTATTTTTGAGTTTTTGGAAAAAAGGTATTTATTCAATATTTATATATTATATATTATTTATTTATTTTCCCTTTTGTTTCGCCAGATCCATCTCTAGACGCGTTTCATCATATCATGACTCATCAGTAGAGCTAGGATCCGACGAAAAGAAATGGAAACTCGAAGCTACTTAGGCAGCACTTGGTGGGACACTCCAGTAAGATGTGGCACGGAGCGCCATCTCTGCCGTTGTTAGACACTTAAAAGGTATTTGAAAATGTTGTTTATTTTAATGCCTTCTATACACAGCTAAAAAAGAAGTATCAACTTAGGAATCACCCTGTATACGAGGTATTTTAATGATAATGGGGCAATCTAACACCGTTCTGGCTATAGAATTGTACAGGGTGTGATTAAATTGCTGCATGATATTATTATTATTATTATTATTATTATTATCTTGTAGCTTGAGCCTCAGAAGCTGTTTTCTGAGTGCAAATTGAGTGGCTAGACGACTCCGTACAGGGTGATTTCTAAGTTGATACTTCTTCTTTAGCTGTGTATAAAAGGCATTAAAATAAACAACATTTTCAAATACCTTTTTCAAAAAACTTAAAAATAAATGACTTACATTCCTTTACTTATTACACTATGGATCAAATACGGTCCTGCCTAACTTAGACAATGTTTTCAAATTTAAAATTAACTCGCTTCAGGAAAACACACCGCAGCGGATTGCCAAGTAACTAACCACCGATCCGTGAATTGCATGACTAATAAGACAAATAACATAAAGTATGTCAGGCTACGTTTTGATGACCAGGCCCGCACTTAGATTTTTATTACTGTATCTCCCCTATTTTTAAATTTTTTGAAAAAAGGTATTTGAAAATGTTGTTTATTTTAATGCCTACTATACACAGCTAAAAAAGAAGTATCAACTTTGGAATCACCCTGTATAATTGATTATTAGTATCAATCATGATTATTTTATGTTCACTTAATAAAATAAACTCATTACTTGGTCGCACTTAGATTTTATAATGAGCTTTTATTACTCTATACCTTTCTGAAATAGACTATAGTCATGTTTTCGATATATCTTCTTATACAAAAACACAAATTTAATATTAGTTTTATTAGCTAAGATATTTTTATATTTCAACAAGTACTGGCCATCTCTGGGTAGTTTTAATCCCAACCCTCTCCCCCCGCTAGCAGTACGCTCTTGAATTACATGCGTCATAGATTAAATACGTATTTGTTCTCACAATAAAATTAACCAAAAAATTAATTTAGGTTATTTGATATACATGCTTGTTTTATTGAATCGTATTAAAAAAAAAATTGGTCCAAATTATGCCCTTTTTTAACCAATTTTTGTGACGATTAAATAAGATAAAGAAAAGCCTCTGAAAATTAATACTTATATTTTTTTTCGGCTAGGAAACCCATTTTTCTAGTTTTATTAAAAAGTGGTTTATCTCTAAAGCTTTAAAACGGAATTTGGTTAAGTTTTCCATTAGTTTCGAAAGTTTAAAAGAGCTTTTAATTTACACATTTTCATACAGTAATGCGCAGAATAATACTGGGAAACTCTACAGTAGGGGAAGAACAGGGAAAGACGGCGTACCAGGAGAAGACGGAGTAGCAATGATTCTAAAGAAATAAGTTATTTCAGTTTATCACTTAAATTTTTTCATGTGGGCTTAGTTTTTCTTGCTGGACATTAAAAAGTACCTGCTGTTAACTTTAATGCCAGTGGTGTGGTCAACCCCATGCAATCGGTAAAAATATGTTGATTTCTAGGATTTGTTAATATTTTCATTAAAATGTCATTTATTAATATTTTTTTAATATAAAAGATCTTACACGTAGTTTGGTAGAATTAATTACATAAGGTATGGGAGGTTATTTATTTTACCCCAACAAAAGCTACGCATTTATTTACTAAGCGATTGCCAGAAAAAGGTTTAAGAAGGAAACGTATTTTATCAAAAAATACTCATGAGCATAAAAATTTCGTCATTTGGGCACCGTATTGCCCCGGCTTACCCTACTTTCCATAATATAAAACTTTCCAAACTTAGTTACCTCGCTGGCGCGTTGGATAAAATGTCACCAAACTAACTCGGTTAATAATCATGAATATTACAACAAAATGTGCTTTAAAATAAAATGTGTTTGATAATCTCTTGCGTTAACTGTCCTTTTAAAAATAAATTGTTGCGGGCGACAAGTCCGCTTTATGGTTATAAAAACTTAGGTCTTAAATAAATTAAAATAAACACGTATTAATAGGAATGTAATTGTTACACTCATCGATCAGTAATAAGTAACCTTTCTTTGGAGTTACTAAGAACATTGCTTAAAATTAATAAATCCTAAGTGTTTACCCTGATTTTGGAACACGTTTGAAGTACACCAATTGTGTAAATTTCGTTACTGATGACCACTTGCCCTTTCGAACATTTAGCCAGCTTGCTCTTAAACCTACAGCTTAACGTGAGCTCCGAACCACGTTCCTAAGTCATGGGCCACCTTCCAAGGGCTATCAACCCTCGATTTATTGCTATTGCATGACCTACCGATTGGGGAGTGTGTACCTTCTTCCGCGCCCCACGAAATGTCCGATCTTATCCGGCCTGGTTACCGGCGTGAATGGGGTGGATTGGAAGACGATACATTTTACACTCTTCCCTGCATTCTTAAACCTGCTACATTTCAGGCATACTTTCTTATTGTGCGTATGTCCACTCCGAGGATCGAACCCGGATCGCCGCGGTAGGATACCATTAACCCACCTCTGATTATACAAAGTTCTATGTCTATTGTGTAAATAGGAGGCATAAACCGTTTGTTAGTCACGCATAGGTAATTTACGGACAATGAGAAATTGCCGCAAACTCTGTTTTTAAAAAGAACAAGAGCCCTGAGGAAAAATATAAAATTTAAACTGCAAATGAAAGGAACAGAACAAGAAAAAAGGTTTTTCAGTACATTGGGGTTATTCTTGATAAGGAGGACAATCTGGTGAATCAAACGCCAAATAAAAGAACATACAACATCCTGTTGATTTAAAAAACGTTAGTTCTGGGGTGCTTAAAATATCTTGGCCTTGCTGTTGTCTCTTAACAATAATTGATTAATATTGGTACTGTTTTTGCTTCAATGGGCCAATTTGGATCTATCAGCTTTGGCCCTAGACCACAACATTAATCTCTGTAGTTCGCGGAAATTTTAAAATGCTTGTAACTTCTGCTTAGGCGGTCCAAGGGGAGGAAGGAAGAATGACAGCCGCCCTCTATTACCATCTTCGTTAAATTAGAAAACTAACAAAAATAATACCTAATTGAATTAAAACTGTTGCTACAAATAGCAAGGTTCTCTAGGATTGCCTGTAGTTTAGATAAAACTGCATATTATATGCGTCACCATATAGATCGACATCTTTGTAAGCTATTGACGTTGGTGCTGGTTACCTGGAACGCCAGCTCTGTTAGCAAGGGGGTTCCCCTGTGGTCCAGAGTGAGTAATTTTGATTTACGTTTAATATAAGCCAACCCCACAATGTCCCACATTAACTAAACCACCACTCTCTCTTTGAAAAATATCTGCAACCGTCCGTAGCTTCTAAGTATGAAAATGTGTTTATCTACTTTCATTTAGTTATATGAATTTTACAGTTCTGTAAATCGTTTTGTAAGGGCATCTATTACAGCACTAGTGCTGTAATGGGAAAAAAACGGTTTTATTAAAAATTTGCTGTTAAATAAAATCACACTTTTTAGAAGAATGATTTATTATTAACAATTATAAAATTAATTACCAATTATTAATTAAAATATAACACTTAAGGTTTATTATAAACTATAATAATACACTTTTTCAGTTAGAAATTTGTATACCAGAAGTGGATGTGATGGAGCCCTTTACGTTCGAATTTCCAATCATTAAATCCGTGTCTGACCCCATGATCTTCTTTGCTATTTGTTTCTTATTTTCTAAAGAATTCTCAACGTAGCCTTCTGCCGTAGAAGAGGATTTCCAGCCCCCATGACACTTTAACATCTGCATATCTGCACCACCATCAACTAGAATGGTGGCTGAGGACCTCCTAAAACAATGTACAGTGGACATTGTTTTAGGAGGTCCTCAGCCGGGATTATTCAATCCAAGTTTTGTTGCAATCTTTTTTGGTATACTTCCAAAACTATTAATTCCGACAGGCTGGGAGGTACATTTTTCTTTTCCATAGAATACAAAAAACAGCCTGTGAGTTACATTAAGAGTTTAGCATACTTTCGAAAAATACTTAAACAGTTGACACCTGTCACATTTCCTTCTGTTATAACAAATTCTCGCATAATTTTGGTTTTCGAGAATGGAATTACAATTTTTATATACAAATAATTGTGTTCAATATGATCCAACATTAACTTAGCTAGTTCTTCACGCCGACAAGCCTCAAAAATGCCGATTATCATAACAACCTTCATAAGTAAATATGTTTTATCATCTGCAGTACTAAGAAACTTACGTACGTCTCCTTTGTGAAAACTTTGGCCTTGTAACCCTCTGAACTTCTTTTCAAAAATGCGATTAGTTGAGAAAATCTGCTTATATCTTGATTTTTCTTGACTGAAATCATAGTTCTCAACATTGAGTAGTGAGTCCATAGTGTAGATGGTTTCTGGGAGCGTTGCTTTACGGAAAAATAACCCAAAACGATTTTCTCAGACATCTCCTTTATTTTGTTAGCTTTGCACCAATCTTCAAACTTCTGATACTCCAACTCATACCGCGCCTTGGATTTTGTCGGAACTAAACTTGAGATCGCTTCGTTTGCCGCTGCTTCTATATCAGAGGGTAAACTTCCATCAGAATCGCTCATTCTGAAAAACGCTTTTTATATTTTTGAGTTTGTTTGACAAAGTTTCGACAGTAACCCTGCGAAATAGTAACTATGCGAAAGGTAACATAAAAAACTTGATTAGTAAACTTAATAGCAGGTGCATTTTTATTTTTAAAAATGCCTTTTGCCAAATATTTTTATTCATAGATGAAAGTAGATAAAATTTTGTACAATATTCTTGTTGTAAATTCATATTACTACACTCGATGTTTTATTAAACTCGGCTCACGCCTCGTTTGACAACTTTAACATCTCGCATTGTAATACGAATCTTTACAACACTTATATCGTAAATAACTATTAGAAAATTAATAATTTTTAAACCCGTTATGTTTTAAACTCCTCCGTTATCCTTATTCTACATATTCAACGCTGGGTTGTTTTTCTACCATATTTCAGAAAATGTCCCATTTACTCCCAAACTTTACTTCCATAGCTACAAGTAAAAAACAAAGGTTTTAATAAGGGTGGGCAGATTTGTGTGACAATGCTGCCTATTTTACCTGCTATTTAATTAAAATTAAGAAGGGTAAAATTGTGTTATCCAGGAGGGTCTGGAAATTAGAAATCTGAAGAGGATAAGGTACTTGGGGAATAAATAGAAATTGTCCAATTAAGTTCCAAAATGCTGAAAAGAGGTTTGAAAAATGTACTTATGGCACTATTGAATATTAAGAGGTTTGGTAATTATTTTTTTTTGTAAAATATACAATTCTTTACTTTTACTCTTTAGAACAGGCAAACTACCTATTTTATATGGATTTTAAAATAGGTTTTTGGACTTGAGCTTACTGGGTGAAAATGACAAAGAAATTATCAGTTATTTACCGTAGTATGAGTAGAGTTGGTTTCTACCCTAATTTTGATTAGAATACAGGTCATGCAATGTAGCTTGAGCCCTGAGATGCGCAGATGAAAGAAAAGGAGAGTCAGTGTACGACAGAGATACCTAATACCGAATTTTAGTAAAGTACAGTCCGCGTAGAAAATAAAAGTGGGATTTGATTGATAAAGCCGTAGTGACTGCTAATCGTGTTTGCTAATTGGGCCTTGTTATGCAAAAATCAACCAACCAACAAAATAGTTAATTCCTTTTAATTATTTTTATAATAATTTAAATTATCGGAAATTTTTTCAACACTAAACTTAACTATTCAATATGTAAATTATATTGTAATTCTATTATTTTAACAGTAAAATTATTTTATATATTTTGACCATGCAAACTTAGATACATTGAGGGTTAGTTGCTTTTTGCATAATATGGCCTAATTATGTGTTTATTATGATTTTATGGCTGCCCTTTCTCGAAACAATATACATATTTGCATCTATTCATATGTATTTAAATTGTTGGTAATCCTCAGTAATGGGTTTTCCATATTTAATGAGCATTTATTACTTCGCATCCCTGTTTTTTTTTATAATTTTATTATGGCCGACACAATTTCGGCTTTATCTAATTAAAGATGTATGTACATAACATATTAAGAGTCTAAGTTTTAAAAGTACATGTATGACTATTATATAATATTTATCAGTTTCTAATCTTTCTAATTCTTCTATTCCGGACAGAGAACTCTCGCTTACATAATTACGCCTTCGTCTGTTTCATCGCTCCAAGCTTTTTGGTGTGTATGTGATGAATGTATATACGTTTCATCCATATAAACAATTGGCCGTCCTTCTGCACGGAAAACTCTCATTTTCTTTAAAAATTGGATGCGGAAATGCCTTACGTCAGGTTTCTCCATTAAAATTTTTCTATTGGTTTTGATTTTTCTCCAACGAAATCCAATTTTTCTTATTTCTTTTCTTAAACTGTTCAAGCATCCCTGGTAATTGATATCATTTTGAAATTTTTTATGAATTCTCGCTAGAGTTGGCACTTGCTTTTCTGTTTTATGAAAATTGTGAATTGTTCTGCGTAAAACACCTTGAAAAGCAACGTCCAAGACTATTTTGCTTTTTGTGTTTTCACGCTTTTTGTTTGGCGTGGAAAAAGATTTAACTGCTCCGGATTCGATATTTTTGGCTTCTTGCTTAAGGCTCTACCACGCGCAAATTTAGAGGATGAAAAACACCGTTTCGCTACTGCAGGATTCTGCAAAGGCTATTTGAAATATTTGTCGGGACAATTTAAAATTTAATAAAGGAATGTTTGTATTTCTAAGGTACAAAGCCCTTTTTTGAAAAAAATAAGAATATGTATAAGAAAATGCCCACTAAAGGTGCGTATTTTAGGCACTTTTCCAAGGTTAATATCGTAGCTAAGAATTTTTTTTTCAAAAAAATAGCCATGTACCTTAGAACTTCCATGTCTTATCTTTAAGAATTCAAAAATTGAGACAAAACAATGTCGTAATAAGTCCGTTATCTTGCAGCGCGCAACTCATGTTTTAGGTAAATTTTGTTGTCATGTTATAGAAGTTGCCTATATACAGCAGAATTTATTCTAGGCTGACGTGAAACAATTTACATCCAGAGAGAATAATGATACACTGAAAAAAATTATAGGTGGTCGAACAAGAAGTTATTTCGGGGGTAATTTTGGGCTAAATTTTATGTTTTCCTTTTTGTATTGTCTGTGCCAATAACAGAATATCTAAGCGTTAATATTAAAAAGACGTAACTAGTAGTTGTGCTATTAACTTCGGGTTACCATACATTTTTCGGCTTAGACCGGGATGGTTTATAATGCGCCGCAGGGCAAAATGTTCAAGGCGCGTTCACCATTTTGTCAAAACTGGTGTTTGGGCTTTCAAAATTTCTTATTCATGTTAGGTAAGGATAAGAATTGAACGAAATCCGGTCGATTTGTTGCAATCAAAAATGGGCTATATTGAATTTTTTGTTTCGTTTCTTAGTGAGTAACCAACTGTTGCATATTCGATTGTTTTTATATTTTATGCTTATTATACGGGATCTATATATTGCTTATGTAGTGAGCTTCTGTCTGAACCTGTTAAAATATGAATTCATCTTAAAGGTGAAATGTGTTTATTATTTTATCCATGGTTTACCGATTTAAAAGTAGTATTCAGGCACGAATTTGGCGTTGGTCACATGAGATTTCTCTGTCCATCTTGTTGGCTGGCAGCTATAATTTGGTGCAGCCTGACTCCTGTATAGTGACAATGCTTCTAAGAAGCTAAGTACTAAATAAAAATTGGACAGTATGCCAGGCAGAGTAATAAAATACAATATTTTGTTAGGCTTGGGCGCCCATAGAGAGGGCGGCAGTGGCCCCCGTCTCTTGACCAAGGGCGTAGATAAGGTTTTTACTTTTTGTTAGGGTGAGTTTATGAAACGAATGCGGCATTTTTTTTGTAGGAATCACTTTTGATAGAAGTTCTTGAAAACGAACGTTTTGTTTTCTTTTGTAGCCACTTTTGAACGGTGGAGGAAGTGTTGAAAAGGCTGCTACATATTTTATTTAAGTCACTTTTAAGAACTTACACGCTTTTTTTGGCTACCCCCCTTCCACTCTATGTGTGCCTATGTTGGTAGGTTTTATTATTAGGTAGTATACCCTAAATAAAAACATTCATAATATTGTAAATTTTTATTAAAAATACAGGTAGGCAATAAAGTTGGTCCTTTCATGGTACAAATTAAAAATACTTATTAAAATAAAAAATACTACAATAACTATATTATTAGCTACCAGAAATATTTAAAAATTGCGATCTTAAGTCTTTAATTTTTCTCTTGTTGGGGTATTGAGGATTTATCATTTCGGGAAGAAGGCAACTAAAAAAAAAAGTTTTTAACTGCTGTTCCATCTTTTCTTGCCAAAATTGGTCATCTCTGTATATCTGAAACAAAATTATTATTGTTAAAATTACATTAATTATTATTTCATAAAATTTGTAAATCATAGATACTTATACGATCAAATATTATATGAAATGAATGTATTAAATATTTTAAAAAGTGTTCTTATTTACTTTTTGTTTCGTAAATTGATGAAGTTATGCCCAGCCATTAAATTTTTAAAGAAAATATTGAGAAGAGTATTTTTTTTATCTTTGAAGGCTAAATAGGATAAACTAGTTTTATCCCCATTTAATACTTCTGGAATAAGAATCTCATATTTTCCAATAGAAAATAATTGCACTGTGAGGAAAACTTTACACGGTTTGTAAAAATTTGAAAATTTGTTGGTTTTACCTTTCTGGCTATATTATTCCTGAGTATCTATGTATTTAAAAAAAAAGTTTTTGTTCTGTTTTTGAGATAGAGACATAATATTTATAAACACATCGTTTCCTAGAAAATAACTATTTTAAAAGTGGTTTTCATTACCTTTTCATACTCTAGTTGTAGAGGTGTCCATACAATAAAATAACAGTACTGCCTTGACGTTATTTGTAACTGTCCCTGTACCTGATAGTAATAGTGGTGATTTCGTTTTAATGTAAAATCTCCATTTTCAATTGTAGCAAATTTTATTGTTTTAGTCTCGATGCCTTGACGAGGAGTTTTGGTACTACAGGATCTGGGGCACTTAACTTCTATAATTCCATTTTGTCCAATTAGACCATCTGGAGATGCCCCAAGGTAGCATTGCTTTGTGCTGACAAAAAGTCCACAGTCCTCAACTATTAGGTCGGTGGTTCGTTCAAACTGGGTTATAGCGATTTTTTCATGCTCTTTGCCCCAATTTGTAGCACTGTTGCTGGTAAAACTGCTATATAAGATGGCTTTTACCGTGTTTGCACAATGTGTACTTTTACGTAATTTACAAATTTTTCCAAAATTACTTGCTGTTAGTCTTTTTCCACGTTCTTCCATCCATAACAGTGTGTCTGCTTGTCCGACTGTATCACGTTCTAATTTATGTGCAGTTTCTTTATCTACCGTAATGGAAGTTATGAAGAAAGATTGTTGCAGTTTGTACTCATCCTCGTCCATATCTATGGCTGGTAAGCCGTAATCCTCGTCGGGAGGAGCATCTTCGTGTTTTTTTTTGTGAGTTTGTGGAAATAATTGTCTACGGCATTTAGTCCAACTCCGTTTGTGTTTTTTTTCTTTAATAAATTTTGTATGTATATTTCCTGGACTTCGACCACAAAGTTTCTTTTGAATAAGTCGAGATGACTCAGCTCCAACATTGTACGAAATTGCAGCTTTCTCGCAACGCATTTCGTAGGATCTTCTTAAAGAAAAGTTAATTCTTTTGCCACCAACTGTTTTGGCTAATAAGGCATTATAAAGTTCAGCAGCGTTATTATCCATGTTTAATAATAAACTTTCGGAATTTCTAACTATTCTCTCAATGATTACTAAAATATCTGAAAATAAGCCTGAACTTCTCATAATATTGGTAAAATCTATCTCATTTTCTTTTGGTCCCTGGCAAAAGTAGTTAGCACATTTTGAATGATCTCCAAAGACGTGACTAGAAGTATTTGTAATATCACGCTTTAAATGAATAATTTTTTGAGCGTAGCTTAGATCCTCTTTTTCAATGTAGTAATTGACTGCTGCTACAATTCCATATCTTATTCTTTTAACATTATTAGAAAGCATGTTTCTTTCCTTTATAGAAACTACTTTGTTCTTCGAACTGGTTCTTTTTTGGGCTAACTCTCGAAGGCGTGTACATAAATTTCTTAGCAAATGATTTCTACATTCAATTTTCTGAACTGATCTATTCTGGTATGGTCTTGCCTCTGCCAACTTTTTTGTCACACTGCTATCTCCATCTCCAACCAAATAACCGTATTTTATTCCGTGCAGTTCGTTACTTTGTAAAAATCCTTGTACAATAATTTCGGATTCCATAGCTGTTGATGCTTTGTCCCAGTTTTTGTAGCAAATGTGGTCTTTTGCGGCAATATTCTTGCTCTGTGCTCTTGTACATATGCAACAGTATTTATTTTTAACTCCCAGGAATAGGATTTTCTTTGTCTCTTGTCCAACAATTATTGCCTAAAATAAAAATGTTATTTATAATTTACCTTCCACCAGAACGTTAATGTTGTTTACCTTTTACATGCTTTATGATAGGTTGGACTACAATTGGTCTAGTTTTTAAATTATATAAAACCATCACCATTAAACGAAACTTAAAAGAATATGTATAACTTACCACTCCAGAAAGTGCATTATAGTTAACTTTATATGATCGTTTACTCCATGCGCCATCTGCGATAACGGTTATATATGGAATACCATCAGGATCAACTTTTCCCTTTTCGATGGCAATTGCTTTCTCTTCTTCGCCAGCTTTCTTTATTTCTTCCCAAGCGGTTGCATGAATTGCATCAGCTATTTCACTTTGAATTTTCAAAAACGTATAATTTGACATAATCGGTATATCGCAGTAGCTGAAAATTTCTTGCATTTGGCTGTAGCCTCCGCCGGTTGAAATCATACCCAAAACGATTAATTTGTTTAAGTCTGCAGTGTCAGGGTTCTCTGTACATATTCTTTTTTCTTCGTGGCATATGGAACATTTAATTACAAACGTGCTTTGCAATCCAACAGATATTTCTTTTGTTATTTTTAAACTTGTACTCTCGCAACCAAAAATGCCCAAATGTTTAAAATTAGTTACTTCGTTAAAGAAGAAATTAATATCAATTATTCTTCTTCCGGAAATATCACATATGGTCTGACATCTTTGGGATACCTTTTCAGAATATTCGGTTGAAATTTCTGTTTCGGGTTGTGAACTAGAAACTTGTTCTGGACTAATCGATTTGGAATTACTATCATCACTGTCATAATCTATCAAGTTTAGTTTTTTCATATCTCTACTGCTCTCAACCCTATCATGAGATGGTCCTGCAACTTCCGAAGTAGGTAAATCCATGGCAAAATTAGAAATACTGACAACTTTTTTACTTGGGGTGGCGGTGTCCTGAGTTGTCAGTTTTTTGCGTTGCCTAAAGAAATATTAGGTAAGATAAAACCAGTATTTTTTACAGGAGAATTCTGTTTATCACCAAATGGGGAGCATAAATTTACACCAATATTAATATATTTCTAAAACAAGCATTTGATTCTTTTTCAGCTGTATTATTTGTTTAAACAAATTGTTGAAAATTGTGAGTAAGTTTCTCGACCCTTATATAAAAATAATTTATATCCCTCTTTAGTATTTAAGCTTATTATAACAGCACTGTTCACACTTTATAAAACGTAGAGATAAATCCCAGTATTTTAATTTAGAAGAAACTGAATTTACCAAAAAACTACTTAGTATATAGAAAAGGGATTCTGGAAATCGGTTGACTGGCTGGTATCAATGGAAATGTCTCATAACTCATCATAATGTTCGACAAATTTTTTTTAACACTTTTAGGTGTGTAGTTTGGAAAACAACATCACAAATCAATATTTCAGGATAATTTCGTTTTTTTTTTGTTTTATATCCTAGGGCAAGAATTATCTAATTTGAAAGAACAGCTGGTCTGAACACAACTAGTGACAGCAGCTTGTTTACACTGTGTTTTTTTTTCAAATAAACTAATTTTTTTTTTCATAAAAAATAAATAAGAAAATAAATATATTCGTTACATATTATACTCAAATTACAAAGAGTAAGAAAAAGTTAAGATAATTGCGTTATTAAAATTTAAAAAAGATAGCTATGAAAGGTTTATGTTTTTGTAAAAACGTTGTTTTTATGCTTTAGGATCTCTTGATACATTTTTGGATAATACCTATCCTAGGAGTTTAATCGAGATATCAATTACCTCTTTTTGTAATAGAAAACAAACAGCGTACATAAGCATCATAGGGCTGATGTCAGTAGTTGTGTCCAAAACGGATGCTTTTTTAAAATAATTAGGATAATTCTTGGCCTAGGGCCTAAAAAAAATTCGAATACTCCCGAAATATTGTAGGTCATAAAACAACGTTACAACGTAACATGACAAAAACAACTAACAAAATGTCACTTACTAACAATTTTAAACTTTCTGTACGGCTTTACTTGTACTTTTTTAAAACTGAGCGTATGAAACGGTTATGCACGTTATGTTCTATTTTATTTCTACAGCATATGAAAAGGAGCAAAATCAATAATCTTGAGAATTTCATTCACCTGTCAAATTTCATATTTTAACAATTAAATACCATAATTTTATTTTGTGTTACCATGGTTATTCTATTGTTGCAAAAAATTATCGTGATAATTTTTTGACATATTTTCTTTTTGTCAGTCATAACAAACAAAAAGCAACATCAGTCCATGAAATTCCCTTACAAATATAACGCGGGCATTGATAATTTACCGGTAATTTTAGCCAAATATGCCGTCATGCAATTTGGAGCAAGCAAAAGCATTCGTGCACTACGTGCACTCATGCTTTTTTTGGCTCCAAATTGTATTCAAGCATATTTTCCTAAAATTACCGATAATTTTCAATGCACTTGTTATATTATATATGATAATAAAAATTATACAACTTTGCAATTATTTCTAAAATGATTGCAAGTACTCACCTGAGTAATTTAAGTTTTTGTTGAATACTTCGTCGACGGCCACACGGAGTACGATTTGTGCTAGTATACTTTTGCGGCATATTGATAATATAAAATAGAAACACACTGTAGATACAACTTCACAATAGATTCACAACGAACAGTTCAAATCACAAATGAATAAAAATCTATGTAGTTCTTAGTTTTTATATTCAATTATACTCCAATTACCAAAATAAAAACCTTCTTTCACAAAAATAGGCTAAGTACTTAGGTAGCAGATATCAGTGGCGTGGAGGTGCTAGAAAAATGTAAATGGATCCGATTTTTTTGAGGTAGGCATATAAGATCCTGGTATCTAGCTATTGTTTAGTTTTTACTGTAGATATATTTTTATCGCTTTTCTAGACGAAAAGTTAAACCTTTGAGCTTAAAAAGTAGGTACACGACTTTTCGTCGATTGGTACTGTTTGCTGACGCTTTCCGTGTGATGCGATATACAATATCTATCGGTTCTACTCGTGTCGCATTATCTTTGCGTTAGCTCCAGAGAATAACATGATTTTTTATTATTATTATTAATATTATTATTATTATTATTATTATTATTATTATTATTATTATTTAGCAATAGTAAGCGGTAAAACCGATGAGACCATTGCATCTATTCTATTATCACATGTATATTCTGTATCGGATTGGCGCTGAAATTCAATTATTTTATTCCATTCTCGTATAGGTGCGACGATACGGTACTGTGTTTCTAAAAAAAAGGTCTAGGTACTTCGTTTGTTCTCTTGTTTAATAAATAAGCATGGTGAAAAATTATTCATATGAGAGAATTTTAATTCAAAAACTATTGACCTTACAAAATATTTCAACACCAATGCTGAAAAAATCACAATAAAACAGTTTGTACATTGTGTTATGTATAAACTACCTAAGTACCTAAACTTAATTTGGATGGGCAACTTTAATTTAAGGGTATGCCTGTGCCTTCTTCCCCCCTGACGCCGCCACTGGCATATATGCAGGTGTTCTTATACCTACTATTAATTAATTAACACTTTAGTCGGTAGGTAATAATAAGATTAACAGACATGTATCTTGGTACCTATATTAAAAATTAGAATACGATTTCAGAAGTTTTATTACCTTTTTTAAATCATTAAAATCATTATAATAAGCTTTTCCAAGGAATTTATAAAATTAACAGATTTTATTTTCCAAAATTTTTTGCTCTCCTTAATTTTATTTTTTGTACATATTAATAAAATAAGAATCCGTATAACGATTAGATGCATTATTTTAACTTAGAATACAATAACAAGTAAAATACTTATTTCCCACAAAACAAATTTCTGGTCTCCGAAATAAAATCAACCAAAACTCATTAGCATAATAAAGAACCTACCGCCTTGCATCGTGCTTTCAGTGTGTGTCGATGTTTACGGAATATTTTTCACCACGTCATAAGCTCGCTAGTATGCCCACTTCGGGTGAGACTCTCTTGCAAATATATTTCTTGCTGCACAAAGTTCCGCCTTAATTCGTTTAATTGCGCTTAGACTAATCTTTGTAGCGGCTGAAACACGTTCGTCAACCTTCCTGATATTAATTTCTGGTCTTCCTGTATCTGCCTCTTGTTGCATAAATTTTATTAAATTATAAACTATTTCACGGCTTTGACCGCTCAATACTTTAGACTTTACTTTTAAAAGGCATTATTACAAATAAATATAGTAATAACGTCCTACTTTTCTGACAGACTGTACAGAAGTATGCCTTTCAAAGATCATCAGAATAATGAGCTCTCGGCTAGCTCCTCCCACAGCTATATTGCACGAGCTGTACAAGTTGAGTAAAATGTGTTTAAATATGCTTGCACCACGCTAGTATCTAAACCATTTCATCATTGAAACGGTTTAAATGTTTGCAATTAACCTTAACCTACGGTTAAATTATTTAATAAATATGTTAAAATTGCGCAAACAAAAAATCGATGAGAGAAGTACCGTTTGAAAAAAAATAGAGGTTTAAAGAAAATAATTAAAAATTTAGTTATAAAACTTAAATTTTGTATTTGGACTAATTCTTTAATTTGCAACCAAATTTTTTTATATAGGTACTTAGCCTATTTAGGAAAGGTGTAGAATAATAAAAGCTTATTAGGTATGCAAAGGGACTATATAGTAACCCAACGAATATTTAAGCCACTTTCATAATTTGGCATTGATTTCATTTTAAAATTCTTTATTTTTGTCAAGTGCTGGTAGTACCACTTGGGTTTGGGTAAATTTATGGGTTTTGCCTATTGTAACCCATGCACAAAGACCGAAAATGGTGTAAAAGGCGTGCATTATGTACATAGTATTAGGCACACTTATTTTTAAAATAAACATTAAAAAAAAATACATTATACACAAATTAAATTATAAAAAATCATAATATTCTTCGTCATCTGAGAATCTGCCGTTATAATTAACAGATAGACGGTTCGATCGATCAGGTGGTCAATATCCCACATTTTCTCCTCTTCTTTAATGGCATGAAGGACTGCGTTTCACCAGTTCTCTGGTGTCACTTACTTAATGACTTGATCAAACAATAGCTTAACGTCTTTCCTTTCGAATGTCTTGCTACAAATCCTTTCACTTGGGCCCATATAAGTTCTGTAGGATTTAGTTCGCAATGATATGGTGGTGTGCACAGTTACACTATGTTTTTCAGCTATATTTTCCATTAAATATTTCATAATAGTATTTTTCTGTAAATTTGCTATAGCTAATAGTTCCTTCTTTATCAAATTATCTTCTTTTTTTTTCTTTGGTTAGTTATCATAGATAATTTAATGCACAAAATTTACCTGCGCCTATGGCCAACATCGAAATTAAGCCGAACTGGACGGAATTTCCCATTTTATTACTCTACACCTTTGTGAAATAGACTATAAAACGTTGCTATATTTTTTATAATTAAATCATTTGACTCGAACAAATGGCATTTGCTGCCTTACTATTAGCCCAAAGTGAAATCCGAAATATGAGTTTATAGTTTTAAGGTATGCACCAACTTTTATCAAAAAAATTTTCTTAGAAATCGGTATAGAAAATGTTTCTATATATTGCATTCATTTTTGGACACACTGTAATAGTATACGGGGTGTCCGGTAACTTATGGGCCGTAGAGTAACTGGAGATACTAGACATCAAACTAAGCCGATTGAGTCATAGGTTTTTTCGGATTGTTACTCGTTCTAGAGATACAGGGTGTTGAAAGTAAAAGTTTATTCTCGAAAATAAGCCATAATTTTAAAACGGTTTAATGAATCGAATTGAAAGTTGCCAATATTATGTTTTTATGAGCAAGAAATAAGAATTTGTAGAAATGTTTAAGTTTCAAACTAGAGGGCGCTAGTTGCATACATTGGGCTTCATAAATCTATGATTGTTTTTCTTACCTGTGATATTAGGTATTTTTTAATTATAGTTTCTTAAAGAAGGGCATTTTCTGGGTCAAAAAGGTGTACTTGATTGATCTTAATATCTTTAACGGTTTTCGAGATATTTCCCTTTAAACATCCCAAAGCATAAAAAAACATAGTACATAATTAAATTACCAAAAAAAAAAACAAAAGTGATAATCCGAAAAAACCTATATGGCATAATCGGCTTAGTTTGATGTCTAGAATCTCCAGTTACTCTACGGCCCATTAGTTACCGGACACCCTGTATAATTAGAAGATTAAAAAAACAAACTTTATAAATTCCACCCTAATGTTGATCCTGCAAATACTTTTAGTTATATGAAAGAACCTGTCGCTTTCTAAGTACATATTTTATTTTTTATAAGTCACAAAAAAAAACTTGGAAGACTTATTTTTACGCTTGCTACTTTAAACCAGTGGCGGCTCGCGGTCTTAAATAATGGTGAAGAGCTAGGTATAGTGCGGGGGTACTTAAACAAACATTAACTAAAACGTGTGTGTAACAAAACATCTCTCTTATCCTCATCTGTCCAACGACTGAATGGAGTTTCTAACAAATTACTATGCCATCATTTGGGTTTATTTTTAAAACACACAACTAAGTAGGTACGTACACTACTGAATTAACTGAAAAATAAAAACAAAACTTTTTAATCACACAGTAAATAACGTAAAAACGATATCAATAACCGTAATTTTCGCGAAGTCTCAAAATAAATACCTTAAGGTTAGGCGAACCAATGCTAAAACAATGGTGCTTACGACTGATCTATTTTTAAATTGCCCTTCATCATAATGCAAATTATTACATGCTGTTTGCGTGACTGACGTCACGTAATCATAGCGATGGTGAATATCAAAGCCATGTTGGGCATTGGGTCTTTACTTGCTTTGAGCCAACGGATACAGTCGCTGGGGCGTGCCAAAATGCACGAGTGTTTATAATTATTATCCACCGGAGTTAACCGTGGCCCTATTATGCATAGCTACATTCGGATTAAAATAATATTACTAATTCGAACATAATTGTTTTTTAAGGACTAAAATGGTAGCTGTATTGGTACCTTAATATTTTATATTGTCGAAAAACTTTCCTCCTGGTTTTATTTTATTTTTTGGTGAAGAGGCCCTTCACCTACTTCACGTGACGAGCCGCCACTGCTTTAAAGCGCCTTATTTTAAATTTAAATATCTTATAGTGAATACGGCTGTTTATACTTAAAACACTTTTTTTTCCAACTTCTTAATAAGAACTCTATTATATTCCGGCCTCTCTGTAAACTTTATCGTTTATCCGGAATAAAATTTTCTTCCACTTAAATATTTAACAAACCTTTAATATTGTAAGAAACCAACTTAAACATTTATTAAACTTTTCCCTAAGTACCTTATTCCCTTTAGGCTTTCAATTTTCAGGCCCTTTTTGATAACATAATTTTGCCCTTCCCACTTTAATTAAATATCAGGTAAAGTGCTTATTAACGAAATCACACGAATCTGTCTGTCTGTTTTATTCTTCCGTGTAATGTTGTTTACAGCTATGGCGAAGCTGCACCGAATTACGTGTTTCTGTTAGGGAAAATAATTTAGGTTCTCAGCTGTTACTGATTTTTTTTAAATTGGGCCACACACTTTAAATAATATGGTAAAATTTCACAATATTTGCAATATTTTTTACGCCATATAGAAAACAGAAAAACTGTATCTATAGTTTATTTCAGAAAGGTGTAGATTAATAAAATTAGAAATTGAGTCAAGTTTGGCTCAATTTCGGTGTCGGCCATAGGCGCAGGTAAATTTTGTGTATTAAATTATTTATGATAACTAACCAAAGAAAAAAAAAGAAAATTATTTAATAAAGCTATAGCAAATTTACACAAACATTGTTTTATAAAATATGCCCTGGAAGATATAGCTGAAAAATATAGTATAACTGTGCTGCGCACACCACCAATCCATTGCGAACTAAATCCTATAGAACTTATTTGGGCGCAAGTAAAAGGATTTGTAGCAAGACCAAACACAACATTCAAAATGAAAGACGTTAAGTTACTGTTTGATCAAGCCATTAAGGAAGTGACACCAGAGAACTGGCGAAAAGCAGTCCATCATGCTATTAAAGAAGAGAAGAACATGTGGGATCTTGACCACCTGATCGATCGGACCGTCAAGAAGAGATGAGAGTTCCTCAGATGACGTAGAATAATATGATTTTTTATATTTTAATTTCTGTATAATGTAATTTGTATTTTTGTATAATGTTTAACAAGAAATAGGTGTACCTAATACTATGTACATAATGCACGCCTTTGTCACACCATTTTCAGTGTTAATAACAATAGGCAATACCCATAAATTGACCCAAACCCGGGCGTTACTACCTGCACTTGATGAAAAGAAAGAATTTTGCAACGAAATCAATGTCAAATTATAAAAGTGGCTTAAATATTAATTGGGTCACTCTGTAGGCCCTTTCTATACTTAATAAGTATTTATTACTCTACACCTTTCTGAAATAGACTATAATTATTATACCTAGTGTGCTCCGTGTGAAATAAGTTAAAATCATCAGATCTTTTTAAAAGAAAGAATGACAACACTGACGTGAAGTTTAATATTTCATCCATTTTATTCTGTCACAAATACACAGCGTTATTTCCAAGACACCGCCGCGCTGGCCTAACTAATTCTTGATATAAATTTAATTTTTCCTATTTTCACCAGCTGGAAGTGGAAAATGTAATTTCCCTTCTTTTTGACGTGCATCATTCTTGTTTCTATCGCGACGTCCTTTTTACAGCAAATGCGTTTACCGGTGGCTTGTTATGGAAATTTCCTGGAAAATTTAATCCCGAGGGATCTCAAGGACGGTCCTGGGTTATAAAAAGTATTATTCTCTAATAAATTAAATTTATTTTTAAGAGTGGGTGACCAAATTCTTCGTAAAAGCACTGATATAATTGTTTTTTGTGGCTAGAATATAATACTAATACGGAATGAGATACTTATCATTAGCAAACTAACTGCTTATTTTGTTAAATACTATGTTTACTGCCAATACTAATTTGTTTGGAAAATTATTAATCTTTTAACTATCTAAAAGTTCCTATTTTGTTAACACTGTGTCAAAATAATTACAAATCAGATTGCCCCCATCAAGAGGTGATGACTTTACCTTTGGTAGGATGCAACCACATACAGACCGGTTTCGAACTCTTTCGTTCTCGTCCATACAAGGTAGATGTATATACCTTGCAAACGATAGTCTTAATACTAAAGATTATGATATTATCAACTTTTTAGGGTTGTATATAAGTTTAAGCGCCATCTCTTGGTAGTCCTGGTGTGTTTGATCAAGATAAATATTTACACTTATTGTGGAAACTAGGTAAGCTAATCGGTTGGTTGAAACATACCCACTTGGTTGCCAATACTATAATACAGTTTTTTTTTATGATAAAACACCTGCACTGTAGGAAAAATCCTTTAAGGCGCTCTGGGAGCGGTGCGTGTGCGAAGAAAGCGATTTACGTTGGTCTTGAAACGTTGAAGATTGTATTCATTGGGAAACACGACCTCAGGAAGGTCATTCCACAAAGATGACGTTCTCCAGATGAAAGAATTCTTGAACAATGAAGTTCGAGGAGTACTAAGCTGAACAACATATGGATGAGCGGCAGTGGTTCGCCGTGTATTTCTGTTTTGCATTGCTCTAGGTGAAATCAAGTGGGCAATGTCAGTCGAACACCTGCCATGAAAATATCTGTAAAAGAGAGCCAAATCACCAACCTGTCTTCGATGCTCCAGGCTATCGAGGGTCTTGGTCAGCTCGGGGTCGCCGATCAGACGAACGGCTCTCCTTTGAATGGAATCTAGTAGCCAAAGGGTGTGCTTGGGTGCAGAGCTCCAGACATGAGAGCAATATTCTAATGATGGTCGAATCTGGGCTTTGTAGAGTGTCAAAAGTTGATGAGGTGTGTACAACCTTTTGGTGCGGAAAAGTACACCAAGTTTCTGTGCAGCTGCCTTGGCAATTGCGGCAACGTGATCATGCCAAGACATATTACCTCCCAGATTGACCCCCAGCAAATTAATAGACGGTGCCAGGGGAATTGCGTGTTAAGAATAATATTTAATTTCGAAAACTAAAGAATTTTAACCTTTTTTCCGAGGACCCGTCCGTGTGCCGGATGCACTTAGGCCAGCTTTGGCATAATGTGCTCACCATATCTACTCTATTTATCAATTTTCTAAGGTAATGGCATTTTCTGTAACAGGATAATTTGATTTTTTCAGTTACTTCCCAACTGTGGCAGTGCCTCAGCGGTGAGTCGACCGTGGCGTTCCGAGTTTGATCCTTGGAGTGGGCATACGCACAATAAAAGAAGTATATCCGAATTTTAGTAGGTTTAAGAATGCAGGGAAGAGTGTAAAATGTTTCATCTCCCAACCCATCCCATTCATGCCGATAACCAGGCCGGATGAGTGTCGCATGACTGAGGATCGTGGTTCGAAACCCACGTTAAGCTGTAGGTCCCCTAGGGAATGGCTCTGGCAGCGAACGAAGAGGTACAAAGCCTAATTCGAAAGAATGGCAAGAAATGACAAGATACTCCCCATCTTTTACCAAGTATTTTTAAAACGCAAAGTTTTACCATATTTTCAGAAAATATTCAGTTTTATTTCCTTGCTCAAGTAATCGTGGAAGAAGTTATTCAAGTACAAAATTAAATCGAGAGTAATTTTATTACTTTGTACAATTTAAAATTTCTATCCAACTCCGTTCGTTCATTGAAAAGGCAAATAAGTTTCTAAAGGCAAATGACATTTTCTAAATTTATTTTTTCACGTTTTAGAGTCCTTTTGGCTATTTTGTTTTACTAAGGGAATACGAAATGTCCCCGTCCTTTAACTCGAAAACTTAGATTGTTTTTTTTTGTTTGTCTGCTGAATGCGAAAGCTTACCGTTAGACTGGGACTTTCAACGATCTAAGAAATTGGTCACTAATTGTTTTATAGGAAATTTATGTAGACCTGCAACAATAATAATTTTTTTAGTATTATACAGGGTGATTCACGTTGAGTGGCCTATTAGAAGATCTCGGAAACGAGTTAACTTATCTTTCTAAAAATTTGATAGCAGGCATAATTGGCTTTGATCTTTTAAAATATTATATTTTGACGTTTTCATTACTTCCGGTTACACCGGAAGTTAATGCCAACTTTGCTATTTCAAATGGAACACCCTGTATATTTTAGCATTTTTGATTACCTTATTAAAATCTAAATAACTTTTGTTAATAATAATCTATTTCTATCTCTAACCGTTTTTGAGATATGAATTATAAACGAATTTTTTTGTGTAAAAACGCTCCGAGAAGAAAGTTTGGTAACTCTGACTCTAATAAAGGTAAACATTTAAAATTTTGTAAGCTTTCAAGTAATACTTAAATCTTTAGTTTAAATTACTTAGGTTTCACGTTTTTTATACAGGAAGTTCTTAAAATTGTGCCAATGTTTTCATTACTTGCGTACTTACATTTTTTACTTCTATATCTAGCCTATTTTAAGATTTTTTGAAAAAAGGTATTTGAAAATGTTTGTTTTAATGCCTTCTATACACAGCTAAAAAATAATTATCAACTTAGAAATCATTCCGTATATGGGGTAAGACTGTATATTATTATCTCTTACTATGTATCTACTGTTCCTACGCACTCGATTTAAAAATTAAAAGAGACATTTTACATCACTTTATCTGAATTGGAAATAAAATTGGTTTCTGTTTGAGGAGAAATAATTAAAGCAGAACAGTCTGAGTAAAACGCCTAAAGTAATAAATTCAGCATAAATTTATTAAAAGTATTATTTATTTCAAAGCGACTTGCTTCTTTGACGCGACTTTTAAATAAATACCCAAAATTCTAACCTCATTTTTTCGACACAGATATGATATTTGTAGATAATATTTTTAATATTATTTTCAAATCTACGAGCACCAAGACAGAATTCTCTGAAGTCGCAGGTAAAATTTCTAATATTTTTTTTAAATCACACAATTCCTATGTCCACCTCTTACAATATCCATCCCTGGTTCAGTCTAACTTTGGTAAAAGCAGCATTTTAAAAACCCTTACACACTTTTATAAATATTCGTTTATTTTTATTATAGTTGTACATTTGGTGCAGGTCTTGGATTTGTGAGGTAGGTTTAATTGTATTATTCGTCACGGGTCACTGACGTCAGTTACCTAATATTTCAAATAAAAACAAGCGAATTGGTGGTTGGTCCTTCTTTGTCACTGCTCTTTTAAAAAAATAAAAAGTAGTTTTCCGTTTTTTATAACAATATGACATTTAAATATATAGGGTGATTACTAAGTTGATACTTCTTTTTTAGCTGTGTATAGAAGGCATTAAAATAAACAACATATTCAAATACCTTTTTTCAAAAAACTCAAAAATAAGGTACCTACTTGCATTCATTTATTACACTATGGATCAAATAGGGTTCTGCCTAACTTGCCCGTTGAATAACATTAAGGAAACTTCTGGGTGTAGGATGATCCCATAAGGGAAAGCGTTCTGCGTATAACCTCGAAGCAGCAGCCGCACTTTGATGACACTCACTGTAAATTAGAACCATATCAACTTCATTGTTTTCAAATTTTACCATTTTCACTTATCACCAATTTAAAATTACCTTACTTCAGAAAAGCACACCTCAGCGTATTGCCAAATAACTGACCACCGACCCGTAAATTGCATGACTAATAAGATAAACAACATAAAGTATAGCAGGCTACGTTTTGATGCCCAGGCCCGCCCTTAGATTTTTTAATTCTGTATCTCGCCTATTTTTAAGTTTTTTGAAAAAAGGTATTTGAAAATGTTGTTTATTTTAATGTCTTCTATCCACAGCTAAAAAGAAGTATCAACTTAGAAATCACCCCGTATTCTTCTGAAACCTGTTTTCATATTAAGATTTACGGGTTTTAATGTAAACAGTCAATTGTATAATACCATGTATATTTATTACACAGTGCATTAATGTACCGTACCAATAATCGGCTTCCTTCCTAGATATATTCCATTCTTCACCGAACACGCTGTATATTTCACTCAAAAATATATTCCAATCGGCAATTTCATCCTATCCAATAATTTTGGCTAAAGCCAAGCCATCCAAACAAGATTTACATTGCCGCATACTGCCGACATTGGAATGGAAATTCTTTTTTTAATAAAAGATTGAGCCCCGACATTTATAAGTTTGAAGGAAACATTTGTAAGAAGGGATTATGGAGACAAAGTTCACCATTGCGATCAAAGGTTGGAGTTCTTCGTGGCAAGTCGTTAAAGTAAAAGAAAAAAATTTATGCGATCTATACACAGTATAAAAGTTTGAAGAAAAATTGCCCTGACCTTTATTTTTAAATTATTTATCCAATGTTGAGAATTTTGTGACAGCATTAATTTTATCTGAAATATTATTATATCTATTAAATTGTTATATCTATTACCAAAGACTGCAAAGTTCGACGTCGCTTTCAGGCATGCAGATAACTGGACACGAAGTTTTAAGTGAGACTATAGGTGGATCTGAGTTAGAAATGTGATCAGACTACATAAATCCAAGGTTTCGCTATGACACCATATGAGGTCGAAATTGATGAACGAAACTTATAAAAAAAATAAACATCAGAAACTACTCCTCGGCAAATAATCCTGTTACACAGACGGCTCTTAAACTAAAGAGTGTACCGGACCGGGGATACACGGAGTAACACCGGAGTAAAATGCGTTTTTCTCTCTGGGAAAGTCTCCCACAGTGTTCCATGACATACCATATGAGGTCGTGATTGATAAACGAAACGTATAGAACAACAAAACACTAGAAACTACTCCTGGGGCAAAAATCTGGTACATAGACGGCTGCAAAACCAAAGAGGGTACCGAAGCGGGGATACACGGAGTAATACCGGAGAAAAATGCGTTTTTCTCTCTGGGAAAGTCTCCCACAGTGTTCCAAGCAGAAATCTACGCCATATTTCAATGTGCGTACAAGAACAATAGGAAGGGTTATCTCAATAAGCGGATCCATATATATTCTGAAAGTCAAGCAGCCCTTAGATCGTTAACATGCAGCAAGGTAACCTCAAGACTGGTATGGGAATGTCAAGAGGAACTGAAGGCTTTGGCAAAAGTAAACAAAGTAATAATGCAGTGGGTCTGGTACACGACGAAGGTATTACAGAAAATGAAAAAGCCGATAAACTTACAAGGAAAGGCTAAAAAATACATTCATTGGTCCAGAACCCGTACTCAGAGTACCAAGGTACACTGTACGAGATACCATACAGCGATGGATCAGAACTGAATATAAAATCTACTAGAGCAACAGACAGGGATTATACAACAGCAAAAACATCATTGGGAATCCAGACCCAAGACTTATGAAACAGTTCCTTCAAATGAACAGGAACCAGCTGAGAACCATTACAGGAACTCTCACAGGACCCATGGCTGTCAAGAACCATCTGCACAGAACGCAACTGCACCTTGACTGCAGATTATGCGAACAAGACAGGAAAACTGTACAGCACATAGTTTGCCATTGCGAGTCACTGGATCGGAAGAGGCAATAAATACCTCTCCCCAGTTGACCTACACAAACTAGTGCAAGGAACTGGAATCAGACCCAAAAAGGGTAAGAACAATGGGCCAAACTGGCCTAAATGCAATCGGCACACGGACTGGTCCTCGGAAAGAAAATTCATTAATGTAAGGTCTAAGAAAAGTCCTCAAAATGGAATCAATCCAGTCGGCATCTTATATAGAAAATAGAAAAATGTAAGATATTTACTAACTGAAACAAAACGAAAATAATCATTTTCTAAAAATAAAAGTTACCAAAATAACAAACAAAATCCTCTCAGTGTCTTTCGATAATTCGATAAGCTTTCTTTTGAGAACTTTTCCGGACTTTCCGGATCCGAGGTGACAATATTATTACCTCCAATCTAATTTCTTTTAAAGGTTACCGCTTTGGCCCCATAAAAATCCCTTTTAAAAGGGGAAAAATTGCCCCTTTTCGCCTCTTTTTTATTGGATCCTGCTTAAAAGTTGATCTTGTGGTAGACTTGGGTATTGTATATCGAACTATATTGATATTTTCTGTAAAGCTGTATGGTTTCTTTTGACTATTTCACTACCACTGGCAAAATATCATAGCAACGGCCTGTTTTCTAGTGAAAAAACTCTTAATTAGATCTGCCTGGACAAAAACAACATGATGGTTTTTCAGAGGCAAAATTTTGATAGATGTCAGATAAAAACTATTCTTAGTCGAACAAATATCATTCTGGTTTAAAAATGACGAAATGAGCAATTTACGCAAAATTGCAAAGTTTGGGTGCGAATCTACCCAAGAAATTAAAAAATCGATAGCTGAAAATATTCCACTTAACACACGGAAGTCCAAGGACTCAATTTGGGCACAATTCTCAGAGTTTCTAATGCTAAGAAATTATAAACTGGAAAAATGTAGTACTATGAAGTATGTAGTATGATGAAGAGGGATAATGGCGAAAACTATAAATAATCTTCTGTAAAGGCTATATGGAATACTACAGCAAAAATGATTCAAGAAATGTATTTTACAGAATACGAAATATAGATTGACCCTTTTACGCATATTTCCTTTAAGAATAAGCGAATGGGTAGAGGCACAAAGAGAAAGCAGCTCCAAAGTTGTCAGGAAAAGAAGTTCAAAAGCATTATCTACCAAAAATTTACTAATAATAATGCAAAGCTACGATGAAGAAAACCCTGATAAAGCACACAAAAAATTTTCCATCTCTGCTAATTTGAACTAGCTTGGAGAGGCGATGATGCCGTAAATTGCAAACTTCAATAATTTTAAAAGAAATTTGATACCATGGCAGAATTTACCGGACGAATTGAATATACTTAACAGCATATTTTCCAAGACCGCTCAAGGTAGGTCAAAAGGATTGCCATAGAGGAAATGGTTGTTCGGCTTTGTTCGAAATTCATCAAACAAAGACTTGTAAGGTTATTTTTAAAATTATTGGAAAAAAGAGGACCAAACATTTCCGCAGACAGACTATTTCTCTCCGTTCATCCAAACTGGCAGAAGGGATGTTGGTTCAAAAATACTCCACTAGGAATAAATACAGTATCTAAGTCAACCAAAACTTCAGCGGAAAGAATTGGAATTGATACGAGAAAGCATAAAATAACAAATCATTTTCATCGATCTTTCGCTGTGTCTGCCCTATTTAAACAAGGTGTTGGGGAACAAGAGTTGATTAAGTTAACAGACCACTCAAACGCAAATTCCCTGAAATCGTAACTGCAGCAAGATTCTAGTCATCATCTGAAGCTCATCTAAAATCTTAGAACAACAAATGAAGCATGTTCTGGACCTTGTTCTTGTCAAATATCATTCGAGAGAAAATTTCTTTCTTATGATTTTATATACGAAAAAATATCGATACGGTTTTCCAGCCACGTTCTTCATTTATTTAAATATTTCGGCTAAACCTGGCTGATTTAGCATATATAATCCAGGACTTTATGATATCTAATCTTTATGGACTTTTTTGGCGCGTCAGGAATATTCAACTTAATTTTAATATTCCCCTCGGAAAAGGTAAAATCTTTTAAAAGCGGTTTTAAACATTCCCTTTTGATTCTCTTAAAATATGAATTAAATATTTCTTCTGTAGTTTCATTTTTTTATTTAAAAAAAAACTGGACTTCTTTGACACCCCGCACATAAGCTCTTCTTTATATTGTATAGTTGGACTCAAGGGTGTTTACATTTTAATTTCGCAAATTGCATTACTTGAGAAAGAAAACATCAAACTTAAGAGGTCTTATAAAAATAATTGGCTAATAAAAACCAGAAATTCGATACGTCTGGGTTGTTATCTGACGGTCGTCACATCTAATACCGCAAGTTATTATGGCGACCTGAAAACTAAGGGCTGACCTGCGGTTCCTTAGGGATAAGCTGGAGGGCTCTTTCCATAACAAATCGACGTTAAATTTATTCCTAAAAGGAAATTGGAGTTGATTTACTTTTCTTTATATGCCGAGTGGTAATAAAGGATATCTAATGCTTTAAAAAAAAAATAAAAAAAAAGAAAGATAAAGTTTTAACGTCCATTATTTTAATGTAATGTATATTCTATACAGGGTTATGATAAAGTGGTGAATCATCCCTCTATAAACATTAAAATTTAAGACCCTTCCATACGAGCGTGAAATACGGTATCGTTTCCTGGCTTGTCTAATTGAAAATTTTACTAATGGTTTCCCATGAACTTTTAGATTAACGGATAGAATCTTATATTTTAAAAAAAATTGAAAATTTAATTTTAAAGTTTCAGTTATATAGGTTCAAATTATATCATACGCCATGCAGAACATAAAAATAAAAATATTGCGACTTCTTATATTAATTTCTTAAGAATATTAACATCCATAAGAATAATGGTCAATTACCTTTTTTAGATCTCCTTTTAACAAGAAACAATAATAAGATTGAATTTGAAATTTACATGAAACCTTCTTCTACTGATAACATAATTCAATTTAATTCTAACTCACCTTATTCCCATAACTTTGCAGCTTTCAACTCGTTTTTCTAGAGGCAATTTAAACTTCCTTTATCTAGAAGTGCCTTTAATAAAGAACTAAACATAATAAAACAATTAGCTTTTAATAACGGTTTCCCATTAAGATTAATTAACAAACTTTATTATAAATTCGTCAATAAATACAAATTATCATATAATATTTTACATTCAAATATATCTAACAAAAATAATTATAGATCATTAACTTATTTCGGTAACATATCTTTACAATTGGGAAAATTCTTCAAATCTTACGACATATTATCACTAGCTTTCAAGACTAATAATACGCTTAAACAGCATCTAGTCAAAATTAAGGACAAAGTTGACTCATTTTCAAAGTCAGGTGTGTATTCTTTGCACTCTGGAGAGTGCCCTGCAGTGTATGTAGGACAATCAGGACGAAAAATATCGACCAGAATCCAAGAACATCTTAGTTATGTTGATAAATACCGGAATACTGATATAACTAACACGAAATCAGCGTTTGCAAACCATCTGTTAGAATCAAAACATCAATTCTCGGCACCTGAAAATGTAAACATACTTCATGAATGTCAGAAGAGCAAAAAGTTGGATTTACTTGAAAAATTAGAGATAACCAAAGCTAAGAAGAGTCCAGTCCTTACCTGTGTTAATGAAGTTTTTAATTTTGAGCCCTATTTTATTTTCAATAACATAAACAAATGATTCGCTTTTATATCCATAACCTTTTGTTCTCCCGCCTTTTCCGGTGACATTTGACATTTCTCTCTTTAGTTTTATTTTTCTTGGCACTAACAGACAAATTTGGGCATTTACATTATGGGCTACTTTGGACCAATCCATGGAAGGTTGTTACTCCCCACTCAGAATAATTTATTTATGTTTTTATTTACAGTTGGGTGAGGTGTTTATATATTTTTAATTTTTAAATATTTCTTTGTTTGTGTAATTAGGTAAGATACTTTTATGTTTTTTTATATGCACATTTTGCAAACACAATAACGTTTGTAGGTCTGATGATGCTCATTTGTGAGCGAAACATGTAACCATTATATTAAAGAATTTTTGAGACCGGGACTTTGTGGGATTTATTATTTATACTTAAATCAGGTCTCTTGAAGAAAATGGACAGCTTTTTCGAACTCATTAAAATTGCAAACGATGCCCCGATATTAACTTAAAAAATTTTTCTGAAGCCGCGCCACTTAAGTCTTATGAAATTAGTTTTTATAATATTTTGTATATAAATTTGATGAACCGGAAGTTTCAACTTTTAGACAGAGATTAAAAAATTTAGATACGGAGGTAAAAATCATTTTTCTCTAAGATGAACCATTCCAATGTTACAGCCTGTCAAAGTCTGAAAATGTCATATTTTAAACGTCAATATATCAAAAACTAGATATTGAATTTCGAATTATGACATTTATAAAATAAGCGTAGAATTCTGTGGGAATCAGAAAATAATACAATGTACAGGGTATTCAATTAAAAAAAACCAAATTATATTCGCCACATTTTTTTGGGCCACTTTCGCAAAATTTTAAAACATGCACCTCAACGGTCTTTACAACTTTTGTATTTCGAATTTTTATCTTATTCTTAAGATAAAGGCGAAAATTAATTTTACTCTATCGTTGACTCACCCTGTAGGTATATCAGAAACATAAAAAATGTTAGTAGTTGTATAAAATCTTGTGCGATGCCAAGCACTACTTCTTTAAAAAATTATACAGGGTGATTCCTAAGTTGATACTTCTTTTTTAGCTGTGTATAGAAGACATTAAAATAAACAACATTTTCAAATACTTTTTTTCAAAAAACTCAAAAATTAGGTACTTAGGTACATTCATTTATTACACTATGGATCAAATACGGTCCTGCCTAACTTGCCCGTTGAATAACATTAAGAAAACTTCTAGGTGTAGGATGAGTCCGCAAGGGAAAGCGTTCTGCGTATAATCTCGAAGCAGCAATCGCGCTTTGATGACGCTCACCTTAAATTTTTAAATAAATACCTAAAATTCTAACCTAATTTTTTCGAAACAGATATGATATTTGTAGATAATATCTTTAATATTATCTTCAAAGTACGAGCACCAAGACAGAAATCTATGAAGTCGCAGGAAAAATTTCTATTTTTTTTTTTTAATCACACAATTTCGATATCCAACTCTTACAATATCCATCCCTGGTTCAGTCTAACTTTGGTAAAAGTAGCATTTAAAAAACCCTTACACACTTTTATAAATATGCGTTTATTTTTATTATGGTTGTACATTTGGTGCAGGTTTTGGATTTGTGAGGTAGGTTTAATTGTATTATTCGTCACGGGTCACTGACGTCATACTTAATATTTCAAATAAAAACAAGCGAATTGGTGGTTGGTCCTTCTTTGTCACTGCTCTTTTAAAAAAATAAAAAGTAGTTTCCCGTTTTTTATAACAATGTGACATTTAAATATATAGGGTGATTACTAAGTTAATACTTCTTTTTTTAGCTGTGTATAGAAGGTATTTAAATAAACAACATTTTTAAATACCTTTTATTAAAAACTCAAAAATAAGGTACTTACATTTATTTATTACACTATGGATCAAATACGGTCCTGCCTAACTTGCCCGTTGAATACCATTAAGAAAACTTCTGGGTGTAGGATGAGTCCGCAAGGGAAAGCGTTCTGCGTATAATCTCGAAGCAGCAGCCACACTTTGACGACACTCCCGGTAAATTATCACCATATCTACTAGTTTATTGTTTTCAAATTTTACCATTTTCACGTGTCACCAATTTAAAATGAACTCGCTTCAGAAAAACATACCCGCAGCGGATTGCCAAATAACTGACCATGTCTAATAAGACAAACAACATAAAGTATAGTAGGCTCCGTTTTGATGGCCAGGCCCGCACTTAGATTTTTTACTTCTGTATCTCGCCTATTTTTAAGTTTAAAAAAAATGGTATTTGAAAAAGTTGTTTATTTTAATTCCTTCTATACACAGCTAAAAAAGAAGTATCAACTTAGGCATCACCCTGTATTTTAAGCAGGCATTACTTTTCCTATCATTCGAAGATTGAAGATAAAATTAACCGATTTGCCTGTTTCGTTAAGCCCAAGTCGCCCGTTTTCCATCAAAGTCTAATCTTCGCATCGTATATGACAATCATTTTCGGCGAAGCGACACGTTTTTCCCCCTAAACAATATCGATATAGCAAGAAGTGCCCCCAGAGTGCCTAAACCGGCGGGCGATAAAAAAATTACGCAAAAATATTCCCGAGAGAGTGAATAAATTTAACAGATTGTGTACTGCGTTAGGAAATTATAAATTATTGTTCGCCAAGAACACGATGGGAATTATATAATAAACATTAAGAGAGTTTATTGAACTTTTTCGGGGCGGTGTGTAAATTAAATATTTTATTTTTTCGAAAAAGGAAATTATAACTTTTTGACTGCTCGTTAGGCCTAATATTAAATTATCTTTTTCAAATATGTTTTTTTTTCCGAAAAGCGATCGGAAATATTGACATTTTTGATAATATTTCTGAAAGAAAAAATCAATATTTCCTTAAACTTAGTCGTTGTTAGGCAACGGAAAATAACTGTTAGGAAATATTTATTATTGTAATGTAAGGAAATATTACTTCTGTACGGCTACTTGTAAACTAAAATGTGCTTGACAATTCAATCTAACTGTGTTTCCATAGTTACAACACAAATATTTAATCTTAACCTTTATTTGTGAACGAAGTTAACAATATTTATTTCAAAATTTTAACAAGTTGATTTTAATAATTTTCGATTTACGGAAAAATAGTATGTATATACCTTGTAGATAAAGCCACATTCCCGGACTCTGTATTGTCAGTCTCGGCTTGCGCCTCGACATACAATCCTTATGATCGTCCGGGAATGTCAGCTTTTCCTACTAGGTATACAATGTACTATTTATATTCAAATTTTATCAGTCCTCTTAAACGTTTCTCATTGCTTGTGGGTTCATTATAGTCTATTTCAGAACGGTGTAGGGTAATAACAGCTCATTAGGTGTGCAAAAGGGGCTACTGAGTGACCCAACGATAACTTAAGCCACTTTAATAATTTGGCATTGATTTCATAGCAAATTTCTTTATTTTCATCAAGTGCAGGTAGTACCACCCGGGTTTGTGTAAATTAATGGGTTTTGCCTATTTTTATCCATTGACAAATACTGAAAAAGGTGTGAAAAAGACGTACATTATTGTACATAATATTAGATACACTTATTTTTTATTAAACATTATAAACAAAATACAAAAAATACATTGTACAGAAAATAAATTATAAAAAGGCATATTATTCTTCGTCATTTAAGGAACTCTCATCTCCTCATTACGTTAAAATTAACGGGTCGACGGTCCGATCGATAAGGTGGTCAATATCCCACATTTTCTCCTCTTCTTTAATACCATGATGGACTGCTTTCGCCAGTTCTCTAGTGTGTTTGTCTTGGTACAAATCCTTTCACTTGGGCCCATATAAGTTCTTTTGGATTTAGTTCGCAATGATATGGCGGTGTGCGCAGCACAGTTACACATATATATTTCATAAAACGATGTTTGTGTAAATTTGCGATAGCTAATAGTTTTTTCTTTTATTAAATTATTTTCTTTTTTTTTCTTGTTTGGTTAGTTATCATAAATAATTTAATGTTATGAAACTAGCGTCCTAATTCAAAATCCAACATGGAAACAGAAAAAACAATTTCTCTAAATTAAAATATTGCCTATTGTCCTAAACCAACAAATACCTACCTACCTGCATAAATAATTTAATGCACAAATTTTACCTGCGCCTATGGTCGACACCGAAATTGAGCCGAACTGGACGCAATTTACCATTTTATTACTCTACACCTTCCTGAAATAGACTCTAGGGTTGTTTGGGTTTGTTCAGGTTTGTTTTAAACTACTAAAACCGAAAAAGTAAAAGGTCTCTATAAAACCTACTTAATAAAAAAGTGTTTACAACAAACACGTACAGGGTTTTTTATACTACGCCAAAACTAACAAAAAAAAATCGGAATATAAAACACCGAGAAGCAAGAACCAATACATAAATCTTTCTTGCACGTAAGTGTGCTTTATATGTTTATCGAGCAGACCCAATTCAAAATCTATAACCTCCATGCAATCCTGAAACCCTAAAAAAAATTTGCAGCAATATATCTTTAGCGCTCTTTTAAAGATAAATAAATCTTGTTAAGATTATTGTCCCATATAAATCACTTATACCCTATCGAAAGCTATAGCACATAGCGGGGACTCAGGGATTTTTCCAAGAAAACCTGGACAAAAAAAATATAACAAATTATCCGAAATAAAGCTGAACAAGTAACGCGGCTAAGTCCTTGAAATAAAAAAAAACTAAATGTACCTAGTTTAAATAGTAAAAATTTCGAATAGAAAGATAGTTTTTAGCGGGAGGCAGACAAAGTAGCGCATCTATTTTTTGCATTAAGTACACAGGGACGCCATAGGTAATACACAGGTAGACAATAACAGGATGTTTCGTCCTTATTGGGACTCATCAGAAACCCATAACCTGTAAACAATTCCCAATACAGAAAAAATATGCTTTCAAGATATTATTAAGAATAAATACAGAAAAAATATGCTTTCAAGCTATAATTAAGAATAAATATATGATAAAAACCTAGTATCGTCATCTGTAGGAATCAACACAATGCAAAAGATAGTCATCAGACGTGAAAACATAGAACTAACAATAAACCAAGTACGTTTGGCCAACACATTCAGTATAGGAAACGTTTTTGCACTTTCTTACACTTTTTTCACGGGTTTGTAGATTCAAATATAGACCGCGCTGTAGTAGCCCACTGGGGTGCCGCACTATCCGTAATGCAATGCCTTGTTAAAAAAATAGAGAAGTAGAGTTTAGTGTCAGTATAAGTAAAATAGAAAGACAGTTTTTACTTATACGGACACTAAACTATACTACTTTATTTATTAAATATTCCTTTCAAATATCATTGTTAAAAAGTTAAGACAGAACATGATAATGGGATTTTTCGCTAACTTTCGATTTTGACCCTATCGTATAGAGCAGGAAAAAATTAGATTTTCTACTGTTTCAGATTTTAAATGCTTCAACTATTATTTACTAAGAAAATATTTAAACAAAATACAATGCGTTTGAATCCACTTAGAAAGCGGCTCCAAAAATAATCAGTCTTGTAATACTTCTAAATCTAACGTTAAACTGCCACTGTTTTTAATTTAATTTAACCTATACAGGGTGTCCCATAACTTATGGGCCGTAGAGTAACTGGAGATACTAGACATCAAACTAAGCCGATTATGTCATATAAGTTTTTTTTTGATAATTAAAATATTAATTTAATTATGTACTATGTTTTTTTATGCTTTGGGATGTTTAAAGGGAAATATCTCGAAAACCGTTAAAGATATTAAGATCAATCAAGTACACCTTTTTGACTCAGAAAATGCTCTTCTTTAAGAAACTATAATTAATAAACACGTAATATCACAGGTAAGAAAAAGAATCATAGATTTATGAAGCCCAGTGTATGCAACTAGCGCCCTCTAGTTTGAAACTTAAAAACTTCTACAAATTCTTATTTCTTGCTCATAAAAACATAATATTGCCAACTTTCAATTCGATTCATTAAACCGTTTTAAAATTATGGCTTATTTTCGAGAATAAACTTTTACTTTCAACACCCTGTATCTCTAGAACGGGTAACAATCCAAAAAAAAAACGGCTTAGTTTGATGTCTAGTATCTCCAGTTATTCTACGGCCCATAAGTTAAGGGATACCCTGTATATTATCAATTTTAAAATAAAACAGGGCTTAATTTTTTCATTATCTAATTCTAGCTTTCGGAATGTTAAGTACCCTTTTCTCGCCTTGAAAGTGGTTAAAATGTTTTCACTTTCGAACTCATTTGCTCCAGCAAGATGTTTCCGGTCAATTGCGATTTGAAATTGAAACGGGTGAAGAAAATGGTGTCACGTGTTGCAAATAACCCTTAAAAAACGTTCTGGAATGTTCTTTAATCATTCTTTCTATTATTATATATATTAATAGTATGAATATTTTGTGTATAATCACAGCTAAGAATATCTTTATACGGTTTTGATTTTACAAGGAAAATTTGCAACTGATCAGTTAACCAGAGACCTTTTACATTCTAAAAATTGTTATTGGTTAACAATAACATACTGTGAAGCAAAATATATAGTTATATCTACAATTTTTATTGTTATATTAAGTTAGTACAGAAACTTTAAAGGATTCATCTTTGATTGATTAAAAAAAAGTTTTTATAGTTATGGGTCCAGTTTCCAGATACAGTGTGTTCAAAATTGAAACAGATTTAAGATTTTCCATTTATTTTTTAAATGGTGTCAGCTACTTCATTGACCCTTAGAACACACTAATATAGACTTTCAGAGACTACTTTTTTGCAAGGATTCAGTCATTATTTTTTAAATTTTGTCTGGCGTGCATAAAACCGGATTTATAAAATTTTCTCGAAAATGATTCCTCCTATCAAAAATTATTAAGATACGTGGATGCAGGTGGATTTTGTAAATAGGTACTTTATGAAAATGTGATAAATTATTAGGAATACAACATAACCACCTCTGATGGCAGTCCCAAAAGCTCTCTTAATTGTCATTTTATGAGAAATTTTCTCGAAATGTTTGTCGTTATTAGTATTTCGACTAGTTTGAGGTTAGAATATGTTTGAAGAAATCTAGGGATGTGTTTAATTAGGTATATTCTTTTTATCACCGGCGAGTCCACCGGTGGCACCGGTTGAGCCGAATCGCGTTTTTAAATTGCCTAGTCTATTACCGGTTGGACATAAATCATGTTATTTTATTCATGGTGGATTTCTGGTGATTTCTATCAACGTCAACGAGAAAGTGATAATTCACCAACCGGTTGATGACATCATTCCACAAGGTGTCAATTATAAGTTCATCAGCTTCAGCACTGGTTGAATTCACTGGCAAAAAAAGAATATACCTATTTAAGCTCTAATAAAACCCACAATAGGAAAATCTTTTAATCATTTGGCAACAGCGTATTATACGCTCGTAAAAATGTCCTACTATTTCCATAATATGGTGTCATTCATGGAACTTGTCAGGAACTAAGTGGGGGCATAAATTTTAGTTCTTGTCGGTTTGTTTTGATAAAGGGGAATGCGGGATCTATCTTTGCTTTCTCGTCGTTGGTATTTTTAGTATTGTCCAGTAGTGTTGAGTATTGTTCAATATTCTTCAGTATTGTTTAGTGTTGATAGGTTTTGTTCAGTATTTTTCAGTATTTTCACAGTAAAATTATATTACAAAAAATATTTTGCTGTAAAATAAAATTTAACTTTATAATACTGTAAACTTTACTCCAACTGTCTCTTTTTACCACTCTCCAGGCTCGTGTTAAGTGCAGAACGGAATTCTTAGTGCTAATTCTAACTTAATAGTCTCGAAAATCTTTTACTTTTAAAACCATTACTTCCGTTCAGAGGGCACCTATCCCATTGCCAGTCTGGATTAAAATCGGGAAAGAAAATGGGTCACGCGTTAGAAATAACACTTAAGGAAGGTTTAATCCACGATTTTTTCGATTAGTTTTAGCTCCAATTATGGAGAAAATTACCTCTCTGGTGCGGATAATGACAAATAGAGTTACCTGTGACCTGTAAAAGTTAATTTGAAAATATACGTAGCGAGAAATAAGGGCACCGGGGAAAAAAAGCCGTTTTAAATTTTTTTTATTTGAATGCAATTTTAGTTTCAGTTGGGACCAATCAAACATTGTGATACTTTTCAATCGAGGAGATATTTAGCACGACGCGTCAGCCGAGTGCGGAAATTCTCCGAGATTTAGAATAATCACTTTCACACGAGTATTTTTCCTACGGCCACAAAGAAGTATTAAAAAAGCCTTTGATTTATGAAAAAACTAGTGTTGAAAATAAATATATCAACACTAGTGTTGAAATTAGCATACTTAGGATTATGTTCCACTTAATATCTGGTTTCATAGTTTGTCAATAGGCTTTACTTGTAGTTAAACTTTTTCATCTTTTCATATTTTATATATTATAGGAAGAACTAATCCTGGATTGACTGGAAGATTTCCATTCAAAATAATTCTATAAATTATTTAATGTTTTTATAAAAAAAAGTCAAATACTCCTGATTGGGTTTGAACCTGTGACCTTGCGGTCTGTAGGCTAGAGCTCTATTCTCTACGCTATCACTACCGATAAAGATTTGTTGTTTAATATATGACACTCTCTTCAGCGCGATTTATTTTTTCTGGTAATAGATTTTCCAGTATATTATTAACATTTTTTATAATTTCAGATGGCGTATTTTCACACTCTAATTCTGAATTACTTGATAAATACATGATAAATAAGTTAAGCACTTTACAATTACTACTTTCTAAAATGTGTTATTTTTAATAAATAGGGGTGGTCTGTCAAATTGGCACCATATGTTTAAATTAAATAGTGTGGCTTGTATTTCAATACTAGGGTTGAAATATTTTTTTTTCAACACGCGTGTGATATTCGGCGCTTTTGAGCCAAGTTAACCGTGCTTTTTTTCTCATTATCATAGGTGGTCGTAGGAAAAAATGTTAACGTCCTACTTGAAAATGAATTTTTACTGTTGGTAGCTGCTATAAAAAATTTCCTATTGTAAGTTTATTTGTTCTTCTACTCCCTGCTTGGTAAGGACATCTTACCGACACTGATTTGGAGAAGTTAATTACGTCCCAAGAGAAGTAAGTAAATACTCACACTAAAGTAACTAAATATAAAAAATCAACTGTAAAAAATATTTTAAATTTTTTTTATTTTTGAATAATATTTATAGTTTACAATTTGTATATACAGGGTGTTCCTTAATGACGTGCTAATATTTTAGGGTGTGATGTCCTAAACGGCTTAATTTTTTTGTACAGGGTGTTTAATTTAATTTTTTTAATTCGTTTTTTGTAATATCTCCGAAAGTACTTTAGATAATATTTTCAATTTTGGCATGTGGTAATAGGGCATAAAATCACATGTTTTAGTTATAAAAGTAATTTTTTGTCCCATTAGTGGCCTGCAAACATGTCCTCTGATATTTATTAGAAAAAAAGTGGTACGGCACTGACATTTTTCAATGTGGATATCATTTCTAATTAGACACTGGTTAATTCTACATAAAAATGGTCTCTTGCGTTTTTCTCCTCAGGCACACCGTTTTTAATTAAAATAATTAAAATAAATTAGCTCTACTATTTATTATTAATAACATTAATAATGCAAAATTTTGTTTTATAAAAATTGTTGGAAATGCCCACCTTCACTTAATGGGCACGCATAAAGCTAATTTAATTTAATTATTTTAATTAAAAACGGTGTGCCTGACGATAAAAACGTAAGAGACCATTTTTATGTAGAATTAACCAGTTTAATCAGAAATAATATCCATATGGAAAAATGTCAGTGGCGTACCACTTCTTCTCTAAGAAATATCAAAGGACATGTTTGCAGGGACGCCACTGGTTAGACAAAAAATTACTTTTATAACTAAATCATGTGATTTTATGCCCTATTAGCACATGCCGAAATTGAAAATATTATCTAAAGTACTTTCGGAGATATTACAAAAAAAGCATAAAAAAAAATAAAATTCAACATCATGTATCAAAAAATTTAAGTCGTTTATATTATGAACTTTTTTTTATAAGATGACTAGAGAAATCACACCCTAAAATAGTAGCGCGTCATTAAGGATCACCCCGTATATTATATTACTAAACTAATTTTACATTTTCATTGCCACTTTTTATTTCCTATAACGGGTTGTTATTAGAAATTGATTATCTTTTTTATTCATATGTTATGCACATATGTATATAGGTAGTATGTATTATTGATCAGTAACCTTTGATAAATTCAAAAGTGAAAATAAAGAAAATCTAATATTTTTCAAACTTTCTTCACCTTACACCTAATAAAAACACCCATCAAAATTAGGCTCATCCCTTATAATTGGCTTCAGTGGTCTACTAATGGCTCGTTATCCTTTGGCCTTAAAGGCACCTTCGGGAATAAACTTAGTAACAAACGATAAACGTGCAGGTCTTATTGGATTATTGAATGGCGATTATATAAAGAACAGCCAACTATGATCAAGCAAGTTAGTGTACTTTTTTGATGCGACGGCAAAACTTATTTATAGAGGACATTTTATCGTATAAAATGTATATAAATAGTTACTTGTAAAACTAAAATCCTTGCACTAGATCAGTTACTTTACAGGTACAGGCCGAATGTTCACACAAAAAATAAAGCATTTCAATTTTTGTAAGTCGACTCTCGGAATGTATACTAATTCGTTTGTGACATAAGATGTCCCATTAAAAACAGGTATACGCTATATAGAATTCGCTACTTGACTTGCTCTCTCCTGAACACATTTTCCAAAAAAGTATTTTCTGCACCTCTAAACTTGTTTAACAAAAAAAAATCCTCGCACCATAAAAATTATTAACAAACCAGCGAGCAATCAGCAATTCGGCTCGAGTCAAGATGCAGAAAATCCGCACACGAATCGAATAAAAGAAAATAAACGCAATAACGCGGACGTCCAGAATTGATTTTGTTCGGTGGGATGAGCCGGAAAAAGAAATTTCCCGTATATAAAACAAATCAGAGTGTAAATTCGGAAGGAACATTGAACCATAAAGCAGCAAATTCAATATGATTGTACCGGATTGACCGACGAAACACTTGATGGGCCAGATTCTGAAAAAAAAAACTTCGTAAAACCACGTAAAAAAAGATATAAAAGAACAAAGTATAACATTTGTTGTTTTTGCTTTTTTATATTTTTAAGCTATCATCACTGAGAAAATAAATAAATAAAAAATATTTTTACAAACTGAAACTGTAGATAATTACACCGAAAAATATTTCAAATACTCGCAGACAAAATTCCTCTAAATAAAATATGCTTTGTGATTCCGTCGCTTAGTCTCTTACTGGTTTCAATTTTACCCTGAGGAGCAAGCGCCCCGCGTTTACCCGGGAGAGTAATTTATTGTTGCTTCTTAGTATTAACTAGACGGCGCAGTGAGTTATACTATCGTGTGATGCTTATAATGTGAATACACATCGTGTCATTTGTGTTTAGGCCCACGAAGGCTTGACTTATATATAGGTTTGGCCCATTTGGCTCACCCTGTTTGGTTGTTACACCCACTCCGTGATCCCAGTTTCTTGTACTCGTTTGTGTAGGTCAACTGGGGAGAGGGTAAGGATGTCCTCTGGTTCCAGTTTTGGTTGCCTAAGTATTTGTTGCCTCTTCCGATCTAGTGACTCGCAATGGCAAACTATGTGCTGTACAGTTTCCCTATCTTAACTTGTATTTAGTTCTGTAAATTTGGGTTTTGTTGACCAGACCTACCTATATTGTAATAATGCCTATAATGTTTTTAAATAAATGTGATTGTTGATAAAAAAAAATGTAAGCGTGTAATTTATTAATTAAAATTTAATTAAAAAATATTTATTGCTATTGCTAACCCGTTACATTTGAGCAACCACGAATAGTTTTTAGACTCAATAAATTCTTAGTCATATATTATACAGGCAGCTATTTCTAACGTAAATAAATCTTCTTAAGATTATTATTCCTTATAAATCACCCCGAACCTGCCCTTTTATACCGTTTTGGAAGACCCATAACGGGAATATATGTGTAAATTATTTCTTAAGGGCCGTTCTGCCTAAATACCCAAAAATATTAAGGTATAGTAAATTTTCTCCTCAAGCTGTTTATGCAAACATAAAAAATAGTCATCGGTGTCATTTGACGAGCTTTTTATACTCTATAAAATACCTTTTTTTATTTAATTTATTTTTCCTACGACCACCTATGAAAATGAGAAAAAAAAGCACGGTTAACTTGGCTCTAAAGCCCAAGATATCACACGCGTGTTGAAAACAAATATTACAACTCTAGAGTTGAAATACACGGCACACTATTTAATTTAAACATACAGGGTGGCCCATTTGTCTGAAAAAGTAATATATCGTCTCTACTATTCAAGATATCAATCATCAAAAAAGTTTGTGAGGTATAAAAAAATATATATTTTAAAATTATTTTTAAACATACAGGGTAGTCCAGAAAAGTAGGACAATAAGAAGATACATTTTTTTAAATGGAACACCCTATATAATTTAGCATTTTTTGTTTCCTTACAAAATTGTACATATGACGCCATATTTAGTTTTTTAATATTTTGCAACGTTGCCAAACAAAATGCCAAATTCTTAAAATTTTGGAAAAAACATGATAGTAAAAAATTACCTGTATTTATCAATAAGAGTATCGAAAATCGAAAATTTCTTGTAAGCTCTTAAGTTTAGGGATAGATAAACTGTCTTAAATCTTTAAGTACCAAAAATTTTGTACAGGGTGTTTTCTGTTGACATCCAAATATACAAAATTTTAAAATACAATAACTCTGTTTTTTCAAATGAAACACTTTATATTTATTAGTATTAGGCTTGTCTGATAGATATTGTAAGTATCTTTTATTATGTTACTAGTTTTGGCAATATTTCGATTTTTATTTTGGTGAAAAAAACTATAATTTTTATTTTTCTAGTAAGCCATGACCAGTAAACTAAAAACAAATGTAATTAAATATTATCCCATATTAAAATAAATTGATAACCATAGTTAGTTACGTATTTATTTAATTTAATAAAATTTTGTTTTTATTACGCAACTGGATATTGAAAATAAGTTTACAAATTAATATTATAAATATAAATATAATAGTTATAAATATGATATTATATTCAATTACATTTGTTTTTACTTTTCTAGTCATGGCTTACTAGAAAAATAAAAACTAAAGTTTTTTTCACCAAAATTTAAATAAAAATCGAAATATTGCCAAAACTAGTAAATTTAGGTATAGGTATGACTCAACAATAATAAAAGATACTTACAATATCTATCAGACGAGCCTAATAAATATAGGGTGTTTTATTTAAAAAAACAGAGTTATTGTATTTTAAAATTTTGTATATTTGGATGTCAACAGAAAACACCCTGTACAAAATTTTCGGTACTTAAAGATTTAAGACAGTTTATCTATCCCTAAACTTAAAAGCTTACAAGAAATTTTCGATTTTCGATACTCTTATTGAGAAGTACAGGTAATTTTTTACTATCATGTTTTTTCCAAAATTTTAAGAATTTTGCATTTTGTTTGGCATCGTTGCAAAAAATTAAAAAACTAAATATGGCGTCATATGGACAATTTTGTAAGGAAACAAAAATGCTAAAATATATAGGGTGTTACTTTTAAAAAAATGTAACTTTTTATTGTCCTACTTTTTTGGACCATCCTGTATGTTTAAAAATAATTCTGAAACATATATTTTTTTATACCTCACAACTTTTATAAAAACTTTTTTTTGATATCTTTAATAGTAGAGACGGTATATTACTTTGTCAGACAAATGGGCCACCCTGTATGGTGGTAATTTAACAGACCACCCCTATTTATTAAAAATAACAAATTTTAGAAAGCAGTAATTGTAAAGTGTTTAACTTATTTATCATGTATTTGTTGAGTGATTTTAAATTAGAGTGTGAAAATACGTCATCTGAAATTATAATTTTTTTTAATAATATACTGGAAAATCCATTACCAGAAAAAAACAAATTAAGCTGAAGAAAACAAATAATGTTTATTGGTAGCCACAGCGTAGAGATTAGAGCTCTAGCCTACAGATCGCAAGGTCACAGGTTCAAATTCCATCAGGAGTATTTGACTTTTTTTTTTATAAAAACATTAGATAATTTATAGAATTATTTTGAATTAAAATCTTCCTTGTTGGGTGGATTTTTAAATTTATATTTAATGCATCTTACCTTGATTAATTTTAAAATTTTTCATTCTAGTTTTTGTAGAAGTCAATCCAGGATTAGTTATTTCTATGATATATAAAATATGAAAAAATTAAAAAGTTAAACTACAAATAAAGGAAAAACCAGATATTAAGTGGAACATAAGCCTTAGTTGCTAATTTCAATACTAGTGTTTTTTTTTCAAATGTCGATGAATAAAATGTTATTAACATAGACACAGCGTTATCAGAGCGACATAGCTTTTATTAAATAATTTTTATTAACAATATTTTTTGCTACCTTTTATAATAATGGCTAGTAATTGCTAAGGACGCTAATTATAACTATAATTTTAATATTCAAGTTGGTAATTTGTTTCTTTAATTTAACCTACTTCAACATAACGATAACATTTTATAATTGCCTTTAACATACAGTCAACGAACAGTCATAATAAATTTATTTTTCGGATCGATCGTGCAAAACTTGGCAACGTTTGCCTTCTAGCGGAGGCAAATGAAAATACGAAAATGAAAAATGACAATTTTGACATAAAGAACAATAAATTATTTATTTCCAGCTTTATTAAATAAAAAGTGGTGAGAGTGTTTGAAAGTTTTGTGGGTTAATTAAAAAAAAAACAATATGGTGAAACAGTGTCAGGTTTGCAAAATAACCGATTCAGTGCTTGTATTTCATAGTAGTCTACACATGCTATCGCTCTCTTATAAAGAGTGAGTTGTAGGCTCGGCGCAAAAGTAATATTATGAATAATGGCTATCTTTACTTTCTCGTCGTTGAAAAATACTGAACATTACTGAGCAATACTGAATAATACTGAACCATACTGAAAATACTGAACCCTACTGAGCCATACTAAGCAATAATAAACAGCACTGAACAATAATAATGTCCATTAATGTACACCTAGTAAAGTTTTTGTGCTTCCTGCTCATCTAACCCATACTTATAAAAACTTTGACTATCTTTTTCCTAAAACCTAGTTAATTGCTGAGCAGTATTTTCCCAAAGAGATAAAACAGCCATATAGAGGTCCCTAAGGAGGTCACGAGACCTCCAGGGAGGATCGAGTTCATATACATCACGGGGCGAAACGACCGAGCCGTAACACTGACTAACTTTGTGCTAAATGGCATTAGTTTGCCTGGCTGTGACCGCAGTGAATTATATCAGCCACCTGTATTACTGTTTAAAGTTTATTTTAAATATGTTCTTTGATTCATTGTTAATAATATAGTGGTAAAAACAAAATACTTTATTTGGTAGTGATTATTTATTTTCTTGTCATTCTTTTGAATTAGGTTTTTTATCTCTTCGTTCGGTGCCAGGGCCATTTCCGAGGGGACCTCCAGCTTAAAGTGGGTTCCAAACCACGATCCTCAGTCATGCGACATTCCTCTCAAATCGCTTACCTTTGGTTTCTTGTGCCATCGCATGACCAACAGATTGGGGAATGTGTACCTTCTTCGCACCCCATAAGATATCCGATCTCAACCTGCCTGGTTACCGGCGTGAATGGGGTGGGTTGAGAGATGATACATTTTACACTCTTCCCTGCATTCCTAAACCTCCTAAGATTCGGACATACTTTTTTATTGTGCGTAAGCCCACTCCGAGGATCAATCTCGCACGCCATTGCCTCATCGCTGAGCCACCGCCACAGGTATTTATTTTCTTTTTGTGTACAAGAGACTATTATTTACGTGAATTCTTAGAGAAAATATATATTGATTCTTTACTATCGTCGGTGTCGGTGTGGTTCAGAATATTTTAGTTTTATTTAATTATTTAATTAGTTTTTTTTAATTTTATACTCACATTTGCCGTTCTGCCCTTCTTTCGAATTAGGCTTTTTTCCTCTTCGTTCGCTGCCAGGGCCATTTCCGAGGGGACCTACAGTTTAACTTGGGTTCCGAACCACGATCCTCAGTCATGCGACACCCCCCAAGGGCTATCAACCCTTAGTTTATTGCCATTGTATGACCTACCAATTGGGGAGTGTGTACCTTCTTCCGCACCCCACGAGATGTCCGATCTCATCCGGCCTGGTTACCGGCGTGAATGGGGTGGGTTGGGAGATGATACATTTTACACTCTTCCCTGCATTCTTAAATCCGCTAAATTTCGGACGTATACTTTTTTTATTGTACGTGTGCCCACTCAGGGAATCGAACCCGGGTCAACCACATACACGCGGTATACTCACATTTAAAATAGGTAGGTACTGTGTTGAATTAATAATACAGGGTGTCCAATAACTTATGGGCCGTAGAGTAACTGGAGATACCAGACATCAAACTAAGCCGATTAAGTCATATAAGTTTTTTGGGATTGTTACTCGTTCTAGAGATACAGGGTGTTTAAAGTAAAAGTTTATTCTCGACAATAAGCCATAATTTTAAAACGGTTTAATGAATCGAATTGAAAGTTGGCAATATCATGTTTTTATGAGCAAGAAATAAGAATTTGTAGAAATTTTCAAGTTTCAAACTAGAGGGCACTAGTTGTAGACATTGGGCTTCATAATTCTATGATTTTTTTTTACCTGTGTTATTAGGTATTTTTCAATTATAATTTCTTAAAGAAGGGTATTTTCTGAGTCAAAAAGGTGTACTTGATTGATCTTAATATCTTTAACGGTTTTCGAGATATTTCCCTTTAAACATCCCAAAGCATATAAAATCATAGTACATAATTAAATTAATATTTTAATTATCAAAAAAAAACGTATATGACATAATCGGCTTAGTTTGATGTCTAGTATCTCCAGTTACTCATGAGACACCCTGTATAAATAACCATCTGTGTTATCTTAGTCAGTAGAAACATATTATTCGGTTTCATTCTAATTATATTATTCGCACGCTACGCTGCATTCTCGGACCGAATAATTGTATCTTCAAGTCCATTCTATGCTGAATGTTTCCCTAGAAATTGCCACCGTATCTGCGAAATCAAATAGAAAACAACTATAGCCAAGTTACCATAAACTCTCAGACTAACGGAGAAGTTCGTGGGAATTATAATTCTATAATATTGGTAGACCTTTTTCGACACAAAAATGAATGATTGTAGCCAATCGATGTAGGTACCAATTATTTATTTTAAATAAATATTTAGTGAAATCGAAATTGAATCCATTTTTCAATTATCAAAAGCCAAACAGTAAACTCAATCACTTAAAACACAAAAGACAATCCCAGCATACGTTTTAAATTCGCGGGCCATGCCACTGCTAGACGATAGACTATACTGAAAATTTTGGCGCTCTGTACGTATACGTTAACACGCTCTTAATACTATTGGTGATAATCTCGAGCTTGAAAAATTTTCATTGGTCGCCAAAGTCGACCACTTGTTATGTGCAGGTGATTTTTTCGATTGATGTTAGGCAGCAGCGACTGATTGCGGATAAGACCAATCACATAGAAGAGAATTATACAAAATAAAAAAATTAAAAATTTAGGATATAATATAGGATATTTAAGTCCATCTTTTAATTTGACTTCCCAAACATCCGCTGCCGACGCATATCTTCGCAGGCAGCATGAAGTATTGCGCCTCAACAATGACCTGGAAGAAATTTTGGCTTGGGGTGACAGTAACCAAGTCGAATTTAATGCTAAGAAAACCCAGGCAGCAGTCTTCTCCAAAAAGGTTAACATTGCAGAACCGGATATAGTCATGGCAGGACACGCAATTCCCCTGGCACCGTCTATTAATTTGCTGGGGGTCAATCTGGGAGGTAATATGTCTTGGCATGATCACGTTGCCGCAATTGCCAAGGCAGCTGCACAGAAACTTGGTGTACTTTTCCGCACCAAAAGGTTGTACACACCTCATCAACTTTTAACACTCTACAATGCCCAGATTCGACCATCATTAGAATATTGCTCTCATGTCTGGAGCTCTGCACCCAAGCACACCCTTCGGCTACTGGATTCCATTCAAAGGAGAGCCGTTCGTCTGATCGGCGATCCCGAGCTGACCAAGACCCTCGATAGCCTGGAGCATCGAAGACAGGTTGGTGATTTGGCTCTCTTTTACAGATATTTCCATGGCAGGTGTTCGACTGATATTGCCCACTTGATTCCACCTAGAGCAATGCAAAACAGAAATACACGGCGAACCACTGCCGCTCCTCCATATGTTGTTCAGCTTAGTACTCTTCGAACTTCATTGTTCAAGAATTCTTTCATCTGAAGAACGTCATCTTTGTGGAATGATCTTCCTGAGGTCGTGTTTCCCAATAAATACAATCTTCAACGTTTCAAGACCAACGTTAATCGCTTTTTTCGCACTCGCACCGCTCCCAGAGCGCCTTAAAGGACTTTTCCTACAGTGCAGGTGTTTTATCATAAAAAAAAACAGAAACTTGAAATATTTAAATAATTTCATATCACCAGAACAGGTGCTGTAGCTCTTATACACTACCCGCCACTGATTTCATGTAACTGTACACCACAATTTCATCATAGTTTGATCCCTTGACTTATACCTTTTTGAAATCAATAAAAAAAAAATTGCTCATATTCCTCCACTAAATATATCTCTTAAGACATAAACAAAGGGGCCATATAGAGGTCTCCACGGATACCACATAATCTCCGTTGATATCTCATGCATCTCCGGTCGAAACGGCTGAACTGTAACAGCGACTAACTTTGTGTTAAATAGCATTAGTTGGCCCGGTCTACCGCCGTATTGGATTGCAAGCCACCTGCACTTCCTCGTTAGTCTTAAAGTTCCTCTAAGTTTACGGCGGATGTTGCTGTCGAGTCTATGATAGTAAATTTGAAAGATAGAGTTGGAAGAGAATGGAATTGTTGGTTATGTGCAATAAATTCGTGCTATACTGTACAGGGCCGGCGAAGAAAGAGAAAAAATAGACCCCGCATCTCATTTATAAAATTACTTTACTTTACTTCATAAAAGGGCGATAGCATGTTTAGCCTACTCTGAAATCCAGGCACTGAATCGGTTATTTTGCAAACCTAACCCCCGCCTGTCTCACCATATTTTTTCAAACACCACTTTTTGTTTATTAAAGCTGAAAATAAATAATTTATTGTTATTTATGTCAAAAATTGTCATTTTTCATTTCTTTATTTTCACTTGCTACCGCTAGAAGGTAAACGTTGCCAAGTTTTGCACGATCGATCTGAAAAATAAATTTTTTATGTCTGTTCGTTGACTGTATGTTAAATGCAATTATAAAATGTCACCATAATGGTGACTTACTGTGTTTTAAAATATATTTTTACTTCTCGAATTCATGAAGAATAGATGACTATGTAGTATACTCAAATCATTTTGACAAGATAACTATTTTATAATTGATTTCTACAGTAGTTCAGCTGTGTCAAACTGACAAATCACGTTCCATGTTCGATTTTGTTGTGGTTTTCATTTAAATCTCGAGACGGATACAATTACAAAATATGCCAACTCGACCTTGAATAATCGAACTCAATACCTGTGTTGATGAAATTTTTAATTCGCTTTATGGATTCAGATCGATTTATAGGTACTTCGTGAAAATGTGGTAAATTATTAGGAATACAAGAATACCACCTCTGGTGGCAGTCACAGAAGCTCTCTTAGCTGCCATTCAATAAGAAATTGTCTCGAAATGTTTGTCGTCATCAATATTTTGACTAGTTTGAGGTTAGAATAAGTTTTAAGCAATCCAACGATGTGTTTAATTAAGTATTTTTTTTTTCACCGGCGAGTCCACCGGTGGCACCGGTTGAGCCGAATCGCGTTCTTAAATTGCCTATTGTATTACTGGTTAGACATAAATCATGTTCATGGTGGATCTCTGCTAATTTCTATCAACGTCAACGAGGTACAGGGATCGTAAAATAATTCACCAACCGGTTGATGACGCCATTCCACCAGCTATCAATCATGAGTTCATCAGTTTCACCACTGGTTGAATTCGCTGGCGAAAAAAGAATATACCTATTTGAGCCGAAATAAAACCCACAATAGAAGGATGTTTTATTCATTTGGCAACAGCGTATTATGCGTTCGTAAAAATTTTCTATTTCCATATGGTTTCATTAATGGAACTCGCCCGGAACTGAGTGGTAGCATGAATTTTAGTTCTTGTCGGTTTGTTTTGATAAACACTCTTAAAAATAACATGGTATCGATTACTAAAATTTGGTTCTGACAACTATTTATTTTCGTGAAATCGGACTCAACCCAAAAATTAGTTTGTACAACCAAAAAAAATTGTCGTTATTGAACTATTGAACTCATTATTAATTTTAACCAACCCAACCTACAAATTTTAGTTGTCACAACGAAATTTTATATACCTACGGATAACTAAATATTATATGGTACTCCCGTTTTTAAAATTAGTTGTCACAACTAATGTGAAATACGGAAAATTGAAAATTTTTTTTCAAGGCAATATTGTTTTTGTTAATGATGCAATTTACAAATATTGCTAAAGCAATCATTTATTTGGGCCAAACTTAAAATTTTCATAGAGTAACAATTACATATGTAGTAACAACATTGTGTTTATTATCTTTTTTCTGTACTTTCTAATTATAAGAAGGAAGTTGAATCATAAATAAGTATAAATTTTATATTTTTGTCATTACAGTTGCACATTAGAAAGTTTGAATGAACTGCTTATAACGCATGGCAAAATTAGCAAGTTGATTTGATAGAAATAACTTTAAAAAAAATCTATTTCATTTCTGAAAAAAAATGTCATGTAATTTATACTTAGTAACGAAAAATATTCCTTCCTAGGTCCCCATTTAAATAAAAAAATGCCTTGGTATTACTACTCTATTGGGTAAGTATGAGTAAACTAATTGAATAAAATTATCTGGGATATTATGGTTTCTTTAAAAAAAATTACTTCCAATGTCCTTGTTCTCTCATGTTCTTTATAATATATACTTATGCAATACAAAATAAAAACACTAGATTTTTAACTTATTTTACTCAACCTTTTGGGTTGTTCAATTGCTTATAGAACTGATTGCCCTTATTTAAATTTTCTTATCTGCAACTGCGATTATTACAAAACTAAAAATATCCCCTGGACTTTCTATATAAAATATACAGCTATACGAAATGTGTTGTACTTGGTCAGATTAAAAAGTCATCAATATGATGTTCTTTTATAGAAATGGAACATAGAACAAAAACAAAACAAAAAAAATATTTTTAAGTTATTTTTCATCGGGTCACCTTGCCATGCTTTATAAAAATCTCATTTAAACTTTCTAATGTACAACTGCTACTTACTTATGATTTAACTTCCTTCTGCCAATAAGGACGTACACAAGAAAGACAATAAACACAAATAAATTACACCAAATATTGCCACATCCATTTTCCACACGGGCACGGCCATGAAAATGGCCAATTATTGCCTTAAAAACACAAAAAAATGGACACGGAACTGCAAAAGCACCCTAACATAAACATAACCTCCTGACAGTCCTGGCTAGAATGATGTCACATGTCACCCACCGGGCAAGGGCGTCAAGTCTCTGTTGTCGTTAATTATAAATATGAAGAATAATATTACTTGAAAAGAAAAGTTAGTTTTGGTAACTAAGAATGTATCTTAATCAAAATTAACAAAATGTTAGGGACTACAAATTTATATTGTGTTATTACAACAAGCTTAATTGATAAATACAAGTTTGTAGGAACCTTGATGTAACATTTAAATAAGATATATACAGAGTAAAATTCAGCTAAACAAAATATTTTATTTCTGCCAACTAATATGAAAACAAGATATTTTGTAAATATAACCAATAAAAACATCGTTTTTGTTTTCCTAACTAAACATATTTTTTTTTGTAACGTAAACACTAGAACAAAATAAAATTACTACCAAATACTAAGTCATTTTTAAGAGTGAAGGAGAATGCGGGATCTATCTTTGCTTTCTCGTCGTCGATGTAGGCCAGGGCGATGCCATCTACCCCGGAAAATTCCACTATAAGCTTAGGCTTCTTTTCAAGAAACTTTTAATTTGAAATCATAATAAAAATGGTGGTACGTTTACTAAATTAATATAATAAATACAGCACTCCATACACATTTTACTTCATCACTTCTCACACCTCCATTACCACACTTCAAACCTTTAATATATCAAGTTAAAATATCCATGTCACGCTGCCATAAATGCCAGTACGTCATCGCATAATAGATAGGTAAGTTTTTACGATCTCTTAGGTAAATTATGAGCAGAAATCGGTAGATAATGACGTAGATTCTTGGTTAAGCTAGGAAAATGGAGTTGATTTGTGTTCGAACACGGATATTGAAAGTTGTCTGTGTCACCGCGTTGATTAATGTCTTTTCGTCTATTTTGCGTTGAACGACGAGCTTTGACCTACTTTAATAAGGTCGGAGGTCGAAATTTGAGCTTGGGACTTCAATAAGAAAGTGTAATTTTTGATTTTATTACTGAAAATTACGGTCTATGACCTTTTTTCCTTTCAGAGAGTCAATGGAAAATAATATACTTTTATTTGACTTGTGTTTAGAGGCAAAAACGTTCAATTGTACGAAGCGTTGCCTGCTCGATGTTAGAAAAGTGAGTGAGACAGAATCTCTTCCAATTCATTTGAGAACTTTGAGTGATCTCGGTGCGGGGACATCTTTGAGAGGGAGGGGAGGTTAACCTTGAGTGGAGACGTCCGTGTCAACGGCCAGAACTAAATAATTTGAGGTTAGTTTTGTTTGTGAAATTGTGACAAGGAGGAGTTGACATAAGTTTACGATACACATTGGACTATTAATAAAAAAGCACGGTTAACTTGGCTCGAAAGCGCCGAATAACACATGTGTGTTGAAAAAAAAATATTTCAACTCCAGAGTTGAAATACAAGGCACACTATTTAATTTAAACATATGGTGCCAATTTGACAGACAACCCCTATTTATTAAAAAGAACAAATTTTAGAAAGCAGTACTTGTGAAGTGTTTAACTTATTTATCATGTATTTGTCGAGTGATTCAGAATTACAGTGTAAAAATACGCCACCTGAAATTATAAAAAATGTTAATAATATATTGGAAATTCTATTACCAGGAAAAACAAATCGCGCTGAAGAGTGTCATGTATTAAACAGTAAATGTTTATTGATATCCATAGCGTAAAGAATAGACATCTAGCTTCCAGATTGCAATGTCACAGGTTCAAATCCCATCAGGAGTATTTGACTTTTTTTATAAAAACATTAAATAATTTATAGAATTAGGTATTTTGAATTAAAATATTCCTTGTTGGGTGGATTTTTTAAATTTATATTTAATTTATCTTTCCTTGATTAAATTTAAAATGTTTCATTCTGGTTAATCTAGAAGTCAATCCAGGATTAGTTTTTCCTATGATAAATAAAATATGAAAAAGTTAAACTACAAATAAAGGAAAAGCCTATTGACAAACTATAAAACCAGATATTGAGTTGAACATAATCCTAAGTATGCTAATTTCAACACTGGTGTTGATATATATATATTTTTTTTTGGAAAGTGTATTTATATTAACTACTTACCTAATAGTTCTTGTTAAATTTATACACAGCCAAATACGAAATAATGTGAGATAAAAAAAATGATCAGCTATACATTATAAACTAGCTGCGAATTTTGTGACAAAAGTTCTTTTTTCCGCGAAGTGGAGAAAGCGTATAAAAGTGTCAAATGATTCAAGACAGTTTTATAATACCTGTATAAAAGACATTTTTAGGACACCTTATACTTTTCTAAGTTTTTGATAACTCGCGAAGTTTCTAAGCAGAACTTTTAAAACAATTTGAACTTTAAAGTGTTATTTGATACATCTGCTCCGAAGCGAAAATTGACACTTTTCCGTTTGTTTGAGAAGACCTTTGTTAAAACTATAAGTATATAATTTACTTTACATTTCCTATTTTATTTCTCTAATACTCTTAGAAACTTTTGTATTAGAAGTGGCGGTGATGAAAAGTATTTATTGAAAAAATAGTCACGATGCAATAATACCGATATGCCCATGCGCATGTATGACGCCAGAGACCAACGTAAGATACGTCAAGACTGATATGGGAATGTCAAGAGAAATTAAAGTCCCTGGCAAAAGTAATACTGCAGTGGGTACCAGGACACAAAAGTATTACAGGGAACGAAAAAGCCGATGAACTTGCGAAAAGAAGCTCAGAAAATACATTCATTTATCCAGAATCGGCCATCGGGGTACCAAGGTGCACGGTACGAGATGTCATAAAGCGATGGATCAAAGGTGGACACAAAATCCACTGGAACAACAGACAGTGTTTACATCATAGTAAATGCTTCATTGGGAATTCAGACCCGAGACTAACGAAACAGCTGCTTCAAATGAACAGGAATCAGCTGAGAACTATTACAGGAATTTTGACAAGAAACATGGTTGTCAAGAATCATCTGCACAGAATGCAACTATACAATGGAGACCTTAACCGCAGATTGTGCTGACAAGCTAGGGAAACAGTACATCACATAGTCTGCCATTGCAAGTCACTAGATCGGAAGAGGAAACGAATACTCAGGCAACTAAAACTGGAACCAGAGGACATCCTGACCCTCTCCTCAGTTGACCTGCACAAACTAGTGCAAGGAATCACCGAGTGGGTGTGAAAAATCAAACAGGGTGAGCCCTCGGAAAAATTAAACGTAAGATAAAAGCACCGTTCTCAAAGTATGCCAAGGAATTGAGCCCGCTTATATTAAATTGTTATTCTTAAAAAGTAATCTTAGTGAAAGGTAAAGCCAAATGAAAAATAGATCTATCAAGTTTTTAAGAATTATTATCAAAAATCAGCCTGTATAAACTTTTAAAAGATTTTTTACAGATTTAAAAATGTAAAATCATAATAGTAGTTTGTACAACAACAGTAAATATAATGTCCATATCACACGAGAAAGTAAATTGCGACTTTCGAATGAAAATTACAAAACCTTTAAAAAATGTAAAAAAAAAGTTTTGTAGCTTGCCGGGCTCGAACTCACGACCATTGGATCCATAGTAAAACGCTCTACCATCTCCACTATCTAAGCCTTTAGTTAATTATGGTAAAACCAACTGAATAATAATGCTACATGAAATTAATGTTCTATGCACATTCAGCAGGTTGCATTATTGATAAATCTATTATAAATGCGTATAGATGTTGTTATATTAAACAAATTAATAACATGCATATACATTTAAATTATATAATTTAGTTTCTGGAAAAAGAAAGCGGGGCCTCAGTAAAAATAATGTACTGTGATTGGTCAGTACTTTTAAGAACAACATGTAAATTTGGCTTCTCTGCTGTATTTGACTACTGTGATTGGTCAGTTTCATAACCTAACTAGGATGGATATGAAATTTTGCCGCACAATTAACTGAAATAGCCTACTTTACTCGCCACTTAAGTGTAAAGAAAACAGCAAATTTCCATGTGGGAGTAGAAAAACAAGTATTAACGAATTATTGACGCTTTACCCAGTTGTTTATTCTCTCCCACCTTATAAAATATTGCTTGACACTGTTCTTAAATTTAACGGAACCTGTATTACCGTTCGCTTTTTCCATAACGACCCCATATTTTAGCCAAAGCGATCTTGGGATTTGCTTCACTTGTTTTTTTATCACTGTGCTTTTGATAATGGGAATTGGGGGAAAGAAATTTTTAAAATGACATTGGGCTTAGTGAACGTTGAATAACAAATGATTTTTCAGTTAATGTTGTTTAAAAATTTCTCAAATCGTTTGCTTAAAGTATTTTAGAATATACTTATTTATTATGGGTTCAGTTATGAAATATGAAAACAGGATCCGTTTGTACCGTCCCCGCACCACAAGAAATATATTTCATCAGGTATACTTACCGATATACATTTTTGCCATCCGGGAGCGTCCCAGTCACTACATTTTTGGTAGATTAAGCAGTGGCGGCTCGTCAGGTGAAGTAGGTGAAGGGGCTCTTCGAAAAAAAAAATCCAGGTTGAAAGTTTTTCGGCAATATTAAATATTAATGTACCAATACAGCTACCATTTTAGCCCTTAAAAAATTATTATGTTCGAATGATTAATATTAATTAAATCCGAATGTAGCTATGCATAATAGGGCCACGGTTAACTCCGATGGACCATAACTCGTGCATTTTGGTGCGCCCCAGCGACCGTGTACGTTAGCTCAAAGTAAGTAAAGACTCAATGCCCAACATGGCTCTGATGGCTCCACCGTTGCTATGATTACGTGACGTCAGTCACGCAAACTGCATGTAACAATTTAAATTATGATGAAGGGCAATTTAAAAGTAGATCAGTCGTATGCACCATTGTTTTAGCATTGGTTCGCCTAACCTTAAGGTATTTATTTTGAGGCTTCGCGAAACTTACGGTTACGGATAACGTTTTTACGTGATTTACTGTGTGACTAAAAAGTTTTGTTTTTATTTTTCAGTTAATTCAGTAGTGTACGTACCTACTTAGTATTGTGTTTTAAAAATGAACTCAATTAATGACAAAGTTTGTAATTTGTTGAAAACTCAAATCAGTCGTTGGACAGATGAGGATAAGAGAGACGTTTTGTTACACGGGTTTTTAGTCAATGTTTGTTTAAATACCCGCACTATACCTTCCTAGCTCTTCACAATTTTTTAAGACCGCGAGCCGCCACAGAATTAAGCTTTTCGAAGTAAAATATTTTTAAATCTTAAGTAGAAGGTGATTGTATGTTCTACATCCACCATTTACCGATTAAGTACGGCGTCCGATGCAAGTTGCTGACAAACGACTATGCATACGAGCCTTACGCAATACATTCTTCCTTGGTTTCTCTTATACCTTACTTATAATTCTTGAACAACGGAACGCCACCTACAAATCACATTGGTGTAATTTGGTTAAAACTTACCATGTTAATGGGTTATCTAGAATGTGCAATTTGTCATTAACTTTGCCAAACAACAACCCATGTTGGTGTTTTCGGGTTTTTGCTAAGGACACTCTCATACCTTATTACGAGTTAAAAAAAAGTAGTTTTTTTACAATTAGAAATAAAGTCTTTGTACATGTAGAACTTCAATCTAAAGATTTTTAAACTTGATGAAGTTATGAAATAACTAATATATTGGTAGAAGAAGAATTTCTCTTTATTTCGTCAGATCCATCCCTAGACGCGTTTCGTCATATCATGACTCATCAGTAGAGCTAGGATCCGACAAAACAAAGAGAACTCAAAGCTGCTTATGGCAGCACAGTGGTGGGACACACCAGTAAGATGTGGCACGGAGCGCCATCTGTATCGTTATTAGACACTCTTGAGCATACCAGCACCTCTAACAAACTTATAGAAATAAGTAAAAATGTTAAGAGGAAATCTCCTGTAAAGACATTCGTCACAATTACAGGAGTCCCGCTAGGCAGCGCTAACTCGCATCGGTTTATTAACCGAAAACAAATCAATATATATATATATATATATATCAGTCAATATATTGGTTCTCATAAATCTAAATTAAAACAAAACTGTACCAATAAATATAAAATCCCAAACAGTACAAAACAAAACATTTACACGTGTCGCCAACGGCCGTAAAAGAAACCGAAACTTATGACTATTAACCCCCGACAATTTTCTCTCGCCAGCGAAGCACAGGTTTCGAAGCTCTCAGCAACACTTGCGGCCACAAAATATTGCCATGTATTTATGCATCGATCCCGAAGTTTGTTTTGCTTGTTTCCCACCTTTAGAAAGAATTGCCTGAGAACGTTCTCTAATTTACCGGAACTATTTTACCGTTCGCATTTTTTCATAACGGCTCCATATTTTAACGCAAGCAAATGGCGGTTTTTTCTTCCCCTCTTTTTTTTATCGGTGTTTCTACTTTCGATAATGGGTATTTGGAAACGGAATTTTAGACATTTTCGGTGAGTGTCGCGATTGAAAAACAATATATGAGTTTTGGTTTAACGTTATTGTAATAAATTTTCATAGTACGTTAAAAATATGCTTGTAAAATACTTACATGCACAAGCAGTAGTATACAGGGTGATTCCTAAATTAATATTTCTTTTTTAGCTGTGTATAGAAGGCATTAAAATAAACAACTTTTTCAAATACCTTTTTTCAAAAAACTTAAAAATAGCCGAGTTAAAGAAGTAAAAAATCCGAGTGCGGGCCTGGTAATCAAAACTTAGTCATGCATTTTACGGATCGGTCGTCAGTTATGTATTTTGGCAATTCGCGGCGCGGTGTGATTTATTAATTTTAATAAATTGGTGAAAATGGTAAAATTTCAAAAGAATGAACTAATTATGGTGCTAATTTATTGTGAGTGTCGTAAAAGTGCGGTTGTTTTTTCTCTTCAACCAGAAGTTTTCTTAATGTTATTCAATTGGCAAGTTAGGCAGAACCGTATTTGATTTGTATTGTAATAAATGAATGTAAGTAGTTTATTTTTGGGTTTTTTGAAAAAGGGTATTTGAAAATGTTGTTTATTTTATTGCCTTTTATACGCAGCTAAAAAAGAAGTATTAACTTAGGAATCACCCTGTGTACTGTCCCGCATAAAATTAATATCAATTAAAGGAAAAAGATCTTGAAAAAACGCTCGGACCCGTAAATTTTTATTTTTAATTGTACATTTTTTGACATAAAAAAATATTATACATAGAATAGAACTGTCGTCACGTCTTTGACATTTTTTTTTAATGGAACACCCTATATATTGTATTATTTTTTGATTCCCCATAAAATTCTACGCATGTTGTAAATCTCATATGTCTAAACTCAATAGTTTTTGAGATATTGACGTTTAAAATATGGCATTTTTTGACTTTGACAGGCTGTAACATTGGAACGGTTCATCTTAGAGAAAAATGGTTTTCACCTCCCTATCTTAGTTTTTTATTCTCTATCCAAAGAAACCAACCTCCGACTTAACATGTTAAACCAAAAAACCGGTTTTTAACGGTTTAACATGGTAAATCGGAGGTTGGTTTCTTTGGATAGCGAATAAAAAACTAAGATAGGGAGGTGAAAACCATTTTTCTCCTCAATTATTGGTAGCTCTCCATGGTGCTTAGCGTCCGGGGTTTGCACTCTGTGCACCCCTTAATCTATTACCCGCTGTCTCCTCATCTTATCAGTGGGGAATGGCAGTTATACTGGTTTATACCAACTCACTGCTAACAGCAGTGTGTCTTGTCTTCTTCACGATGTCCGATATCAGTATTATATAAATACAGAAAGAAAAGCTTAACGGTAAGCACCTAGGCCAACGGATTATCTCTTTTTTAAATTGGTCAGCCAAACAGAATCCACAGTTTCAAGAGGGTTTCGAATCACTGACAAAACTAAGCATGTTGTGCCTTGTGAAACTTCTTGTTAGCCCCTAATGCTAATTTAGTAAACATATCAAGTCACAATTGCAGGTCACTAGGGTGAAAATAGCTGTAACGTAAGGACATAAACCTATACTACCCCCTAACACCCCGTAGAGGAAAAGAAGTTTCCCATTAATCCTTCCAAGTCCACTATGACCTTACGGTCCATTGTCTTTCGAAACCTTTTCAGGCCCAAGTTCCCACATATTTATATCAAGATTCAATAAAAATATATCATAATCCAACTCATATATCAACAGAGGATTTCCTTTTATTTTAATTTCCTTTTCATTTCCTTGGAAGTTGGGTTATTGTTTGCGTAAACCTTTTTCGATCCGATATCGGACGGTTCGTTTCGCCTATAAGTCTCGCCGATAATTAAAAATAACATCCCAAAAATTCCTTCTTTTCTTTTTTATTTACCTTTTGAGCCATTAGGCGGAGAAAATATGGGATCTGGTTATGACATGAAAGGATGTAGGCTTTTTGATAATAACAGGCCGGAAGCTGTTTTGGAAATATGAGTACATTAAAAAGTTTGGCTCTTGTGTTAGTGCACTAGACCTCTTATATTAACAACCTATCCTTTTTCCGATTATTATAGGTTTGTTTTAAAAGGACCCGTTAAAAAACACCACTCGTGGGGCAAATATCTGGTTACACAGACGGCTCTGAAACTAAAGAGTGTACAGGAGCGGGGAGACATGGAGTAAGACCGGAGAAAAACTCATTTTTCCCTCTGGGGAAGTCTCCCCCAGTATTCCAAGCAGAAAACTACGCCATATTACAGTGTGCGTATGAAAACAATAGGAAGGCTTACCCCAATAAGCGGATCCATATATCCCCTGACAGTCAAGCAACCTTTAGATCACTAATATGTAACAAGTAACCTTAAGACTGGTATGGGAATGTAAATGGGAATTGGAGGCCCTGGCAAAAACAAACAAATTACCACTGCGGTACCAGGACACGAAGGTATTACAGAGAACGAAAAAGCCGATGAACTTGCGAAAAAAGGCTCAGAAAGGACAGTCATTGATCAAGAACCGGCACTCGGCGTACCAGGATGCACAACACGAGATGACATAAAAGCGATCGAGGAGGAGTGAACACAAAATCCACTGGAGCAACAGACAGGGATTACACCACAGCAAAAGCTTCATTGGGGATCCAGACCCGAGACTAGCGACACAGCTGCTTCAAATGATGAGGAGTCAGAGCTGAAAACTATTACAGGAATTCTGATAGGACACATGGCTATCAAGAATCACCTGCACAAAACGAAACTGTACAATTGAGACCATAACTGCAGATTATGCGGACAAGTTAGAAAAACAGTACAGTACATAGTTTGCCATTGCGCGTCCTTAGATCGGAAGAGGCAATGAATACTCGGGCAATCAAAAGTGGAAGTATATATTTGTATATATCCGATCTGTTCCGAATGTGACATCCTTCTTACTACTAACACCATTTTACTACTCGATTTTAGGCAAGATATTTGGCCGTCTCTCTTGCATAGCAGGTCCTCGTAGACAACACAAAAGACGGAAAATGTTTCTTATCTTCGGTATGACAGACAAGTAGACGGGCCTTGCTTCAACGGTCTCTTGATTTGATAGATGTTTATTTTTCTCATAGGAAATTGCCTAATAACTGAATGAAAATTATATAATGGTATAAATGAGTTTTTCCGCCATGTTAAAGATATTGGAGATTGAGCGGAGCTCTAAAGCTGATACTGTATTGTTAGTAAGTAATAAGCAGAGAGAGTTAATTATTTTTTCGACATTAAGCGTATTTTTTTTTTAAATTAGTTTTTAACACCTGAAAAACGTTTCGTTGGTGATCGAAACCCAGGACTTCTTCCTTTACAGGTAATCGTTATACGTTTTTAAATTTACCTGATTAAATTACTTTTGATTTATTTATATAAAACCTAATTTGTCCTCTTCTTGTGCTACACCCTGTTATTGGATAAGTGAAAACCGAATTATCCACTAATCAAACGTAAGAAACTAACCATAAAGAAGGTCAACTGCCCAAGGAATTTCATTAAAACTTTCTAAATTTTATTCGCTTCAACGATGACAAATTTCTAGTTCAATAAAATCAGCCCTCGACCCTAAATTGGATAGAAATGAAAAATATTTTTTTAAATTTAAGTTAATAAGAAACATATTGAAGCGTTATTGTTTAATTTTAATTTATCATTATACACAGGAAGAAAACTAGGCAAAAAAACCATTGCCTAACTCACTAGATCCCTGTATAAGCATTCCGTAAGACCGTTCTAAAAGCAAAGATTTCGCTGTACATTAGCGTCTTATGCATAAACAAAAGCACTGCTTTTGTACGAGTGGAAGCAAGCGAGAAAGCCGGTAAGCAGTAGGGTAGAAAGAGATGTAATAAATAAACCCGTCGCAACCTTCGACCTTCATTCATCTATCAGCCCGCGCCTAAAAAGCCCGCGTTTGGTGTGTGCATTGGTGCCAATCTTTGAGTTTTACCTTATTTTGGAAAATACTTCGCTTTCTCAATATAAAATATCAAACACGCCTCCATAAATTTTATTATTAATTATTTTAGTTACGATATTTTTAAAGGGATAACGGATAAGGTATCGTAAAATAAGAAGCCCTTTTGTGACAATTAAAATAATTTTTGGCTGATAAGTTCATAATATTAATTTAATAATCAGTAAGCTTATAATATTTCACATAATAATTGACCTCGTTTTTGGCAACATTAATTAAATCAGGTGGATGATAGATTTTTAGTGTTATCGCTCTTTTGCTAGACTTCGGAAAAAAGAGAAATATGGAGGCATTACTTGTTACTATTTCGGTTAGCAGCGCGTCTGCAGAACGAATATTTTCTGGATTAAAAAGAATTCATAACTATTTACGAAACACAGGGAGAGACACGCCTATTAACAATAATCTCTCTGGAGAGCGACTTTTGCAGAATTTAAAACGCAAAACCAATTTTTATGAAGAACCCTGATTAAAACAGCATTTCATGCCACTTCAAACGCTTCTTACGAAGGTTCTTTGTCAGGTTGGGAAATATGAAATAGTCGCTAGAGACTAGGTCAGGATTGTATTTTGGTGGATGGTTATTATCTTTAAAGCAGCACGAAACTAACACAGATACTTTAACACAAGCCTTAGTAGAAGTAAAGAACACTTTTTGAGAACTTCATTAGCAGTCTTCTTTTATGAACAACTGGTAAACGAACTAGAATATTTGAGTGGTTTTCTTCTGTAATGGTCTCTATATCCTTAGCTTTTAATCTACAAGACGAACTGTTTGAGAGTACCAAAAAATCTTCATCATCACTTTTTTAAATGATTCTACTGCTCGAATTTGAATATCTTTAGCTCAATTGACTGTACATGCGTAAATTTAATTTATGTTTTATTACAAAAATATTTCTCTTCAGTTTTTAAAAATGACTGTTTGTTTTTAATTTATTAATGTCTATTTATAAAGCTCTGTTCATATCAGAGCGATAAAGCTACCCACGCAGTAAACCAAAGTTATGACTGTTTACCCTAAATTTGTGTAACCAAGATTTCTAATTTCTTAGAAGCACTAACAGCATTAAAATATTAACTTTAGTTATAAAGTTCTTGTCTACACGGGGTAAATATAAGGTTCTTGTAATATTGACTTTGGTTTAAGGCGAAAAGTTTCGCAGACATAATATGTCTTACGCAATATAAACCTTTACTTTAGTTTAAATATATTAAGAACAAACAGTAGTCGATGAGTCATCACGAACAAATACTGCATTTCCACCACATCGTGCACACTGTGCCTGCGTCTAGCGATGGCAATAGTTATTTACGATATAAGTGTTGTAAACATTCATATTACAACGCGAGATGTTAAAGTTGTCAAACGAGGCGTCAGATGAGTTTAATAAAACATCGAGTGTAGTAATATGAATTTACAGCAATAATATTGTACAAAATTTTATCTACTTTCATCTTTATCTAGTTTACTGATATAAACGTTTTCTTAAGTGACAAAAAAGAATTCTTTTCGCATGCTCCTAATATGAAAATCATATCTATGAGCTCTTCTTGGTTGTATTCCATCAAACAGAATAATATAGTTTAAATAATTAATAATAATCTAACAATATTTGAAACTATTTAATAACTAAAGTCAAAATGAGCTCTTGTTACTTTAATAAACTTTAATAACAATAAATTGTTTTTCAAAGCCACCTTTGATATTTATTATATTGAGTGGTGGAATAGCTGATAAAATGAGTTTGCTGCAAATAAGTCTTGATGCTTTAGAAATTACGATAGGGTTGTAATTAGAACAAATGTTTGATTTTTAATTCTGCATCGAATGACATAATAATATAAAGAGGTTCCAATTTAAAATATGAAAAATAAATTGCTTTGAAGTTTGCAAAGTTTGATACTAAACTTTGGACACCCTGTACAATTCGTATTAATAAAACTTGGTTAATGAGACTATTCGACCTTATTTATTAGGTGCCTTTTTATAATTTTATTAACGAGGCATTGTTTTTATTTTTTATTAATTTTTAAAACCAGTGGGGCAAAACTAATTTTTTTAGTTTTTATTTTTTCCGACTATAATACTGAACCGATTTCATTAAAATTTTGGGGGTATGTAGGCAACTATAAAAAGCATCCAAATAAGTAAGAATATTTATGGCATGTAATCTAAAAAATAGATCCTTATGACGTGACACTTTTTTGGAACACCCTGTATAAACAAAAATATTTTCCTGAAACGAGCCCTAGGGTACAGATGAAGTCTGCAAAGTATCAAAATTCTAACTTAATTAATAAGTGAGCTATAGAAGACGGGAGGTGAGGTGCAGGACCCTATATAGTTAAATAGAATTCTATATCTATACCTATTACGTTATTCGATTCAATAAGAATATAGTCTAGATTATTTTCTCGTAATCAATAATTTTAGGAAACGTCTTCGAACCACATTTCTGATATTATTACAGATTAAAAAAAAATTAAATTCGGTAAAATGGTATTTCACATTTCCCAGATGACTCGAAGATTCCTATCAACTTAAATAAAACATATTATTCATTTTAAACTGTTACGTCCAGAAATTTCATTGAAATAAAAATGTCTCATCTTCAAGTATTTTATCCGTTCTTCGGAGCACCTTAAAAATGTGGATACTGTAATACATAAGCTATTTTATGTTTCGTTTTATACCGGGTGATATGGAAATAACGTAATATTTGAATAAACTTAACATATTTTATGTCACACCAGTACATTATTGTGTTTTTATACCTTAGATACCATCTACATAATGGATTACTTTATGCCCGTGAGGGCATAAAGTACATATTATGGCAAAAACAGTTTTCGATTAACTTATTCTTTATTAACAAAATAATAATGTCAAGGTAATGTCGCAGGTAAAAATAAAAAATTGGTAAATCAAATTAAATTTTAAAATAGTTATTTACAATATAAGTGTTGTTAAGAGTCATATTACAATACGAGATGTTGAAGTTGTCAAACAAGGCGTAAGCCGAGCATAATAAAACATCGAGTGTAGTAATATGAATTTACAACAAGAATATTGTACAAAATTTTATCTACTTTCATCTATAAATAAAAATATTTGGCAAAAGGCATTTTTAAAATAAAAATGCACCTGCTATTAAGTTTACTAATCAAGTTTTTTATGTTACCTTTCGCATAGTTACTGTTTCGCATGGTTACCGTCGAAACTTTGTCAAACAAATTCAAAAATATAAAAAGCGTTTTTCAAAATGAGCGATTCTGATGGAAGTTTACCCTATGATATAGAAGCAGCGGCAAACGAAGCGATCTCAAGTTTAGTTCCGACAAAATCCAAGGCGCGGTGTGAGTTGGAGTATCAGAAGTTTGAAGATTGGTGCAAAGCTAACAAAATAAAGGAGGTGTCTGAGAAAATCCTTTTGGGTTATTTTTCCGTAAAGCAACACTCCCAGAAACCATCTACACTATGGACTCACTACTCAATGTTGAGAACTATGATTTCAGTCAAGAAAAATCAAGATATAAGCAGATTTTCTCAACTAATCGCATTTTTGAAAAGAAGTTCAGAGTTAAAGTGTTATATTTTAATTAATAATTGGTAATTAATTTTATAATTGTTAATAATAAATCATTCTTCTAAAAAGTGTGGTTTTATTTAACAGCAAAATTTTAATAAAACCGGTTTTTTATTACAGCACTAGTGCTGTAAAGGCATCTATTAAAGCACTAGTGCTGTAATAGATGCCCTTACAAAACGATTTACAGAACTGTAAAATTCATATTACTAAATGAAAGTAGATAAAAATATTTATTATTTAAAACGAACTGGTATGACATAAAAGTTTGTATGTACCCTCGGGCGACTTACGAACCCTCGGGCCAGCGGCCCTCGACTTTGTAACAATGTCACCCTCAGGGCATAATCATCTACTTAGTACCCTTGATACAGAAATAACTATTGTTTTATCAACCTGAGTCAGGTAGGGACCTCTAAAATTATCCAAAGTCCAAGAGGACGCGGCAACGCTGTACACTATAAAAAATAATGGTAAATTTTCACAATATTTAATGTAATTTTTATGCTATACAGGGTGGCGCATCGAAAACGAACCAGAGATATTTACTGGCAGCTCAGTTCTTTTTTGGAAAAACGCTCAGAACCGTCGATTTTGTTTTCGAGTGGGACACAAAATTGGCAAAAAATCACTTAAACTCGTGCAGGTCTCTGGACAGGGGTGGCACCACCCCTAAAATCTTAAATGGAAAAGGGAGTCGAGTGATACCTTATTTTAAAGGTCTTTCAATTCCCTTTATAATGATGTAAAATTCATGTACTGTAGTTCAGTAGTATAAATATCATCCTATGTGGTTGTGTTTACAAATTCACCAGTAGCGGGCTAGCTACACAAAAAAAAAATGGGGAATTTCCTCAATAAAGCGACTTTTAAATAGTTATTTTCCTAACAAGTGCGGAAATTGATACTTTCCCGCACGCGACTGCAGTTGACCCGAACGACGCGGAGCGGAGTTCGGGCAAGCGGTCAAGGGCGGGAAAGACACTTTACGCATGAGTTAGGAACATTATTTTTTCTACGACCATATATACAATAAAGTATATCAACCCATTTTTCAAAAATTATTTTATTTCAACATACATATACAAAACTTTAACTAAAAACTACTAATTATTATAAATATTAATATTAAAAACACAATTTGTTGCATTCTGTAAATTACCTAAAGTTACCTCTTCCTTATAAGTTTTGGCCCCTTTCTCCTTACACCATGTAACAAAATGGTCGTATTGCTTTTCATATCTTAGTCTGGATTTGGCAGGTAACAGCTCGGAATTAGCTTTATCTGCAGCCTTCAAAATGGCTTCGGGAAGTTCTTCGTCGGATGAATCTATTAATATTAGGTATTGCTTTGGATTCGGTTTAATGTGGTTTAATTTAGAAGAAGATTGTATTCGGTCACTTCGAAGACGCTTTGAACAACTTTGACGTTTTAGTAACAGTTACACGCATGGGTTATCATAGCAACTGATATCAAACCCGGTGGTTTGTTGTAACAATAGTTATAACTTCCGAAGTAAAAAACTATCTAATAAAGTCAAAATTTGCATTATTTTACTTTGTGACACTTTCAAAACTAAAATGCGTGCGGGAAAATGGGTTTAAACGCACGGTCGTGGAAAAAATATTTTTCTGAAGCCTATCATGGCCGCACTTGATTGGTGAGATAAGAAAAATATAAGTATAGAAAGTATCAAAACTATTCACAATTTTCTTGTAGCTTTGTTTTATTAATTTTTAATACTCTAATTAAAAAACTTGTATTCCCCACATAGTAGGCCTGACATATGAAAGATGAAACCAGACGTGTTTCAAAGTGAACGAAAACGCGAACTGTGTAATTTAGCTTTTGCTCATTCTCTGTTAATTCCGTTCTCTATCCTGTTAGAGCTTCTATAGGATATATAACTCTATAAAATTTAATAGCGTTATTCCATATGCTTTGACAAATATAAAGGCAACAATGTTTGTTTCAAATTAGAGATATTAAATATAATTGAAATATACTGTTGCATTCTCAGGTTAAGGATTTGGATAAGGATACTAACTTTAATAGCACGGTGATTGGTAACAACTAAATAATAGTATAGGAAAACCTGAACATTCCCGGACGACTGTAAAGATTGTATGTCGAGGTGCAAGCTGAGACTGACAATACGGAGTCCGGAAATGTAGCTTTTTTCACGACGTATACATACTATTTTTCCCTAAATCGAAAATTATTAAAATGACATAACTTATTACAATCAACTTGTTAAAATTTGGAAATAAATATTATTAACTTTGTTCACAAATAAAAGGATGCCATTAAATATGTGTGTTGTAACTATGGAAACACAGTAATATTGAATTGTCAAGCTTAACACATTTTCTCCACAACCATTACTAAATGCAATAATTCCAAAATCATTTTTGATAATAGAATGTAAAAATTCTCGCTCTTGAGTTGGAATATTTATTCTGAAACACTTGCTTCTTATGCGTTTTGCGTGTATTTTCATTCCATAACAAGATACGGAGTAAAGATTCTGTAATTGATCTTAACGACATAGGTTGCCATGAATTTCGAAACTGTCAATGTCAGCAGACAAATTTTAGTGCAAGTCAAAATATGAGTGAAAAATCGGATGAATCAGATATGGAACTGGATAATACTTCACCTGAAATTACAAATATTGCGAATAGTATTTTTGGTCGTGGAGAAAATATAGTCTGCTACTCGGTTAGAATGAAAATTCGATACTCGTGGTCTCTTCCACTCGGATCAAATTTTCATTCCAACCTCGTTACAGAATCTACAATTAGTTTACAAGTAGCCGTACAGAAATAATATTTCCTTACAGTACAATAATAAATATTTCCTAACAGTTGACTTTTTCTTTTAGAAATGTTATCAAAAATGTCAATATTCCCGATCGATTTTCGGAAAAAAATGTAAGTATACTAATTTATTATTTGCATTTATGGCAGTCACAACAAAAATATCATTTAATTTAAAAAATATTTCAGAAACTTAAAATAAAATATAGTAAAAGTTTAAATAGATTAAAAAATGTAAATAAATATGACAGATTATTACCTTTAAAATATTTATTAAGGTTTTTTCCAATAACACAGCCCTACGAAAAAAAAACCATGTCCACTGGACTAGACCCACCTGATTATCTGTTTTCGAGGTCGCTGATTCCGAATCCGACCTTTGACTCATCCCACTAGGTCAACTAGGGAGTGAAATCACCCTTTCAGGAGATAAATCCAGTTTTTTCGAAGGATGTTAGTCACAATCACGACGGAGGATGGGTTTGTAGATCCTTACTAATACACACAAACATAAATTTGAATGAAAAACGGGTTTCTCTCTCTGTAAGGGTGGTTTTATCCCCAATAAACCTGATGGGGTAAAGAGAAGAAAATGTGGATTTCGATTCAACTACCTTGAAAAAATATGGACATAGAAATCTGGTTCAGTCAATCCGCGTATCTTCTCTGCGTTTTTTCAATATCACAGAGCATTCGTTCACGTGTTAAATAATAAGTGCAGTATTGTGCAGTATTTTTAGAGATCATTTTGTGCGTAGACTTTCTGGTTATCAACTGTTGAACTAGGTGTGAAGTGTTCTTTTTATAAAAAAAAAACAAGTCAATATAAGGTTTATTTGGTAACTAACTATTACAGGAACACCCTAACCAAACTTTAAGTTCTGTGTTACTAAAAATAACGTGTGCTATTGACGACCATTAAAAGCTCATGGGAAATACACGAAAAATTCAAAAAGTTTGATTCTACATACAATCGCATACGAAAGATTTTATTCGAATGTGCTCGAATGGGAATAATTCGTAAAAACTCTAAAATATTAAAATTACCATGATCTCTTTCACCATGGACGTATATAGACCCTTAAGATTAACCCAATTACGAAATTATCTGTTTTTTGTTGTAACCCACATGTCATAAACAGTATCAACACTTCTAGTTTATTTTAATGATCCGCCTAATCATAAATCTTTGCTTCTTAGGAAGATTATACGTATATTCGTAACTTACGGGTTAAGTGAAAGGGGGAGAACTTTATTAGAGACTTTTTGTGTTTCCTTTCTGAATTTTTAACGTCAACATTTTCCACTCGCGAGTTCAGTATAGCTTTATTCAAAATGTTAGCGCCAAAGTTAATATTTTGTAAATTTTGCTTTTTTCTTGTTGGTGAGAAATTTCACTTCCTGACTCATTATATAAAATATTAATAACCCATGCATAGTAAACGCTCACAGCTGTAACAATCTAACGAATGTTTATTTCATAACTGGAGTAGTGACCGATTTTAAAATGAGGGAATATAATGGTGAAGAAATTCTTACATTAAAAAAAATAAATTAATACAGTTTAAATTTACTTTTGCTCAAAATTAAAAATTATGGAGGGCTTACCTCAATAAGCGGATCTATATATACCCTGATAGTCAAGCAGCGATTAGATCACTAATATGCAACAAGGTACCTAATTTAAAGACTGGTATGGGAATGTTAAGAGGAACTGGGGGCCCTGGCAACAGTAAACAGAGTGCAGTGGGTACCAGGACACGAAGGTATTACAGACAATGAAAAAGCCGATAAACTGGTGGAAAAAGGCTCAGAAAATACATTCATTGGTCCAGAACCGGCACTCGGAGTACCAAGATGCACAGCACGAGATGCCATAAAGCGATGGATGCGGAGTGAACACAAAATCCACTAGAGCAACAGACAGCGATTACACCACAGCAAAAGCTTCATCGGGGATCCAGACCCAAGACTCACGAAACAGTTTCTTCAAAGGAACAGTACAGGAATTCTGACAGGACACATGGCTGTCTAGAACCATCTGAATAGAATGCAACTGTACAATGGAGACCTTGACTGCAGATTATACGGGCAAGACAGAGAAACTGTACAGCACATAGTTTGCCCTTGCGAGTCACTGGATCGGAAAAGGCAACAAATACTCGGGCATCCAAAACTGGAACCTTACCCTCTCCCCAGTTGACCTACACAAACTAGTGCAAGGAACTGTGATCACGGAGTGGGTGTAAGGACCAAACAGGATGAGCATAATTTGCCAAACCTGGCATAAGAGAACTCGGCGCTCATACGGGTCCTTGGAAGAAAAATTAAAAGTTCTTAGTGTCCTACTTTCTTTAAGTTAACTAATTGCTAGAGAATATTAATTATTTTTTTCTACTGACGTTTTATAATAACCTCTTTTTGATTGTCATTATGATTTTTAAATAACCTCCTTTTAGGCGCAGCGTGCTTAAAATTTTTTTAAGCGCGTTACCAGAAACAACGTGCTTAAAAGTAACAAGTATAAACACAGACTATAGTTTTACCTATTTATTATAAATATTAACAGTACAGTTACTTATATTATTAAAATTAATGCTGGGGTAACCTAAAACAGTTCGTTGCGATATTTCTCTTTGTAAAATTGATGAGGAATTTAAACTTTGAATAGTAATAGAATCTGCAACAGCAATATCAATTAAACCCATGCCACTAGTAGAGCTGGTAGAACACTCGGATTCATTACATTTAACACGTTTGTTGTTAGCGTCCAAAGATTTTTGACCAAGAATTTTTTCGGAAATGTTTCTTTTATTTTCTAAAGAATCTTCTATATACCCCTCAGCCACGGTATTTGACTGCCAACCTCCATGTCGTTTTAGCATCAATATATCCACTCCAGAGTCAACTAAAAAAGTTGCTGAAGATCTTCGAAAGCAGTGGCCTGTATATTCTTTAGCGTTTGGAAGCTCCAAGAACTCAGCTATTTTCTTTGGTGTTGCTCCAATGGTTTTAATACCCACTGGAAGTCTGGAACATTTGAAGTTTCTGTATGCGATAAAAAATCTTTCATGAGTTATGTGTGCTGGACGTAACTGCGCGTACTTTCGGAAAGTATTCAAGAAATTGAGGCCGTCAATAGAGCCTTCGCTGATTACAAAGCTTCTTGCAATATTTGTTTTAGTGTTTGGAATGGATATTTTAATTAAAGACTCCGAAATTTCGATATTATTCATATTTAAATATGTGAGTTCTTCTCTGCGACATGCTCCAGAGATTCCCACAATAAGTATGACTTTGTCCAATAAATAGTTCTTATCGTCTGCTTCTTTGACAAACCTTTCTATTTGTTCTTTAGAAAAAACTTTCGACTTTTTGGGCTTATACCCCGTAGATTTTCTTTTCAAAAATGCGATTAGGTTTGTAAATGTCTTCATCTCAACTCGTCACTTTGACGTGTTGTCCAACTCGGCTTCGCCTCGTAGGACAATTCACGTCGCGTGCCTAAAAGACACTTATTTCGCAAGTAATTGTATAAATAGCTATTGTTTAAATAACGGAGAATTATTACGACATTTTGTTTCAAATAGTCTCCTTTATTGAAAATCCCTAATTGTGTTTCAGGAACGTTTGTTTTTGTAAAGTATATGCCTAAATTGTAAATGAAATCTTATTTAAGGATATTGTTACTTGTTTTAGGGAATTAATTACTTACCTTGAAAATTAGCAATTAGTTCGAATAAGGTTTTTGCCCTTTAATTGACATGAATCTTTCAATAATATTAAATTTTAAGAGAAAATGGCCTGTAAAGACTTGCGTCAATATTACAGAATTCATATCAAACAACGCTAAACTCATACTTAATTGGTTAATGGGAACAATTTACATATTGAAGAGGTTCTTTACTACCGATCCACTCAGGAGCCATGAACCCGCCCTTGGCATATTAAAACAGGCAACCAAAGCAACATCAAACAGGTGGGCGCAACAACAACACATATCCCGATGGAACAGGATACCTGGTCAAACCCAAGCGACGGCCACAATTGGGAAACCCTCCAAAAAGCTATCAACTAGAATGTTGCTTCTAACGCGCCCCCAGCTAAGCCTAAGTGGTTGGCCTACCAACAGGCCACTGCCACTTAAGAAAACACCTACGTCATATAGGAATCTACAATGGTCCCATTGAATGCACACTTTGCGGCGAAGAGGACGAAACCGCCTCACATATCATATATAACTGCGAAGCACTGACCCGAAGAGGATTCAAAGTTTTCGGAGGAATCCAATGTGGGGATAACCTCCTGTATGACAAACTTGGTAGGAATTTACTGGGCGTTATAAAAGGAACACATTTTTACTAGTAAGATAGGGGCGCATAATAAGCCACTAGGCTTCAAAGCAAACACTTCCTACTTTAAAAAACATCGGGTCAGGACTTAAAATCCGTTTACAGCTTCCATTAATTTTTTAACTCCAGATTTCCTCCAAGCCATGCGTCGTAAATATTTCGGGTTTGTTTTTACTTAACCACTCCACATAAAGCTCTGTTCCCGAGGGAGATTATAAATTCTTACCTCACGCGCTAAAGTGAAAAGGGGCGGAATGTACTAATTAAAATGACTAATTGTGTCTCAAGAAAGGTTTGTTTTTATGAAGGGTGTTGCCACCGGTAATTTAAAGGCAGAAGGTTACGGGAATGATTTTATGGCATTTTTGTTTTTGCTTCGAATGCTGGCTTCTTCTGCTCATATGCATGTTCTGATGTTCTTTACTTTAGACAAGTAGTATGACAGTGTTTATTAATGCCATTAAGAGAGGTTCGGCGCCGATTAATTAATCATTTTTCATATACAGGGTGGAATTTTTAACTGGAATAAATTCAGTATTAGGTTAGGTTAGGTAAGAGTATTAAAAAGCCTCTTTATTTGCGGAGAAAAAAATATTTTAGGGGTGGAAACCGCCCCCAAGCCAAGTGGCACCAGAGAACTGGCGAAAATCAGTCCATTATATCAATAAAGAAGAGGAGAAAAAGTGGGATCTTGACCACCTGATTGATCGGACCGCCGACCCGTTAATGATAATGTCAACAGGAGATGACAGTTCCTCAGATGACGAAGAATATTATAATTTTTTATATTTTAATTTTATTTTAATTTTTTTTTATATTATGTATTTTTTTTATAATGTTAAATAAAAAAACAAGTGTACCTAATACTATGTACATAATGCACGCCTTTGTCACACCATTTTCAGTGCTTGTGAATGAATAACAATAGGCAAAACCCATAACTTGACACAAACCCGGGTGGTACTACCTGCACTTGATGAAAATAAAGAATTTTGCAATGAAATCACTCTGTGGTCTCTTTGCATACCTAATGAGCTTTTATTACTCTATACCTTTCTGAAATAGACTATAAATATCTAAAACCAAGAAACAATATTCACGAACATGTCAGTGCTAAGTAATTTTTCTACTCCAACATAGATACCACCGCCAAGAAGAATCGCAATTTAACACGACAAATTTTAGCGCGGTTTAATCCACTTAATAATATTATACTTCCCAGATTATTTTGCAGTTGCATTGAAAAAAAAGGCAATAAGATAAGTTTGTACGAAGCATAATCGTTTACAATCAACAACAAGATAAGAGAAAAACTGTCAAGACCCGCACGCTACTCTGACTAACGATTTAATTAAAAACACAGTTAACGTGCGTCAGGAAATGGAACTAATTTTAAGTGTTACGCTACGCTAATTAGAAATGGCGGGATATGTCAACTTGAAAAATTCCAGGTGAAATGATGAGTTAATTAGAAGATTTAATTATTTTACACAATTATATAATCACATTTTACGGTAGTGGGACGAGTTTAATTTAAAATGCAGTACACACTTTACACTTACCTGTCAGCTATACGATATAGTTCCTTTTTAATTTGTTATTTACCGACGTTTTATAATTACGACTTAAAACACTGGATTAGCTAGTGCCCTAATGAGTTCTTTTATGTGATCTATTTATGGTATTAATTTTTATAAATGGTGACAACTAACAAAATCCCTCTAAACGCTATTTCAAACGTGATTTTCCCGGAATCCACACAAACAATTTTGTAAAAACCTATTTCATATTCAGCGGCAAATATAATTATTTTCAGCGAATCGAGAATCAGGTGTCAGGTATCAGCTAGGGCGAAGATTTTACTGGCTAAAAAATCAATTAGCGGAATTTTGTTGGCTTGCAAAATGTCACCAATAATTAAAGTTTACCGTATGACCAGTGGCGGCTAGCGGTCTTAACAAATGGTGAAGAGCTAGGTATAGTGCGGGTACTTAAACAAACATTGACTAAAACCCCGTGTAACAAAACGTCTCTCTTATCCTCATCTGTCCAACGACTGAATGGAGTTTCCAACAAATTACAAACTATGTCATTAATTGGGTTCATTTTTAAAGCACACAACTAAGTAGGCACGTATACTACTGAATTAACTGAAAAATAAAAACAAAACTTTTTGTCACACAGTCAATCACGTAAAAACGATATCCGTAACCGTAAGTTTCGCAAAGCCTCAAAATAAATACCTTAAGGTTAGGCGAACCAATGCTAAAACAATGGTGCAAACGACTGATATATTTTTAAATTGCCCTTCATCATAATGCAAATTGTTACATGCTCTTTGCGTGACTCACGTCACGTAACCATAGCAAGGGTGAATATCAAAGCCATGTTGGGCGTTGGGGCTTCACTTGCTTTAAGTTAACGGACACAGTCGCTGGGGCGCGCCAAAATGCACGAGTGATTATAATTATTGTCCATCGGAGTTAACCGTGGCCCTTTTATGCATAGCTACATTCGAATTAAATTAATATTAATTCGATCGTAATTATTTTTCTAAGGGCTAAAATGGAAGCTGTATTGGTACATTACTATTTAATATTGTCGAAAAACTTTCCTCCTGGTTTTATTTTTTTTTGTGAAGAGTCCCTTCACCTACTTTACCTGACGAACCGCTACTGCGTCTGACGTCATGTAAAGCCTGTGCAATTACTGGCTGGATGCACGTCACAGCTTCTGACGTAATTTCTAATTCGAGTCATGTCGTTGATAATATTTTTTTAATTCTTTCAGGATTTAATTAAACTACAAAATGAGCATTTATCCTTTTGCTGAATAATGAGACATATTTTCAGAATATGTTCCAATTAACTATTTGTATCTTTCAATAATTTGTCAATTTTTTTTAATAATTCGTTTCAAGAAAACCCGAAAATTTTAACGCGTTCGAATCCACTTAATGTATCTCATTTAAAGTAAGACAGCAACATTTCCAGCTCCCAAAACGGATCTTATGGTAATAATGTCGCACCTCGCTTATTAAATTATGATATATGAACATGGCAAAATGACAAAGAACGGCACAATAAGCATAACGTCTCCGAATCTCGCAGACAGCTCACAAATCTACACCCGTCACTTACAATAATAATTAACTCGCTAATTCGCGAATATGTGTCACTAGAATGATGTATATCACTGCAATGCTCAGCTTGTTTGAGGCACATAAATAGAAATTAGAAACAATGTCGAAAAGCAAACGGGGTTGTTGCTTTTACAACAGACTTTCGGCAGGCCGTACTATGGCGAATAGGCCGAGATAAATTTTATTATTTACTATTGGGCGTCAGACTAATTACCCTCTAGACCAGCGGTTCCCAAACTTTTTAAGTCGCGGAGCACTTTTCGACAGGAAAATTTAACGCGGAGCACCAGAGTTGGTGGTCGAACATAAAACATACATCCAAAAACAAAACACAATGACTATTATTGCAGTTACTATTCTTTTCTTTAATTCTAGCTACAACACCACTTGTTATTCCAGTTATAGCTTTTGCGCCATCTGTGCATACATCAATGCTATTATTCCAAGGTATATCATGTGCAACAAAAAATTCGTCAAGTAATTTAAAAATCTAAACTCCAGTAGTATTAGTTGGTAGTGGCTTGCAAAAGAGCAAATCTTCTTGAAAAGAGTTGCCAAATTGGTAGCGAACAAAAACTATCAATACTGCCAATCCAGCCACATCTGTCGATTCATCAAGCTGTAGTGAAAAGGAAGTATCTTTTATTCGAGAAACTAAAGTGTTTTTTACGTCATCAGCCATTTCTACAATGCGCATAGAAATAGTATTATTTGATAGTGGAACTGTAGTAACTAGTTTCACATCCTTTTCATCCATCAGACTTGCCCGCTTTAGCGCTTCGGTAACTAACTAAGTAGGATGCTTTTAACGACTTTTCGTTGAGTGTCTGTGCGTAAAAAGTTATACTTTTTTGTGTATTTTTTAATTCACCGGACTTTCTTTGAGAAAAATTATTCGGTTTGTATTTACATTCAGGGTGAACTCCTTCCAAATGTCGCATTTTTGCTGGAAACATAGCACTGTTGGGTAATACTTTACCGCATATTACACATTGTGGTTTATTGTCGTTGGTTTCAATGAATCCTATATCCAGGTAAGAATCATGGTATTTTCGTTTTGCAATTTTTCTCTCACAAATATTCATCTTTTATGGACCAGCTGTTTGACAATCAAGTACTTCAGTTGATGTTAGTACACTCGCAACAGACTCGGATTTTCTCAAAATCTGCAATTCTGTTTCTTCAGTTTGAACTCTTACCCAGGTTTCTTTTTCCATATTGCTAAAAACAACATTTGATTCAGACAAATACTTTTAAAAAGAAGATTTGTAAAATCTGGCACCTCCCCGTTCCCAAAAAACTGCACAAAAAAGTGCTTTTGTAGTAGGGCAAATATGCCTTAAACGGGATATGCGGGTAAAACATATTAAAAATTAAATTATATTTTACTGGATTTTGGAGTAACGTACTTACGAGTGATAACTTGTCCCAACTTCAATTTAATTAGTGAAATTCAAAGGCACAATCACAAAAAATAAATAAAAACTGTGTAATGACTGTAATCTCTTTACGGCGCAACCGACACACATTTAACGAACGTAAATCGTATGTTCCAGATAGAACAAAACATATCATAGCATCGTACGAAAAAATACGATTGTTTCCGAGATGTTCCGGCGCACAGTAGATCGAAGTGCGGCGCGGCAAATCTTTGCATTAGTAAGGGGCTTGATGTAATATCAAGGAAAATCTAATTTAACACGTAGATTTTATTTGATTACGATATTTCTCCGATTAAATCCGCGGAGCACTTGAAAACGTACCGCGGAGCACCTAGTGCTCCGCGGAGCACAGTTTGGGAACCGCTGCTCTAGACTATTTACATTTAGCCTTGAGGACGTTTGTAGTTCACAGAATAAGAATTTACGCAATGTAGTAATAAAATGGTGTCATCCATATTCACGGTAATTCCTAAGTTGATATTTCTTTTTTAGCTCTGTATAGAAGGCATTAAAATAAACAACTTTTTCAAATGCCTTTTTTCAAAAAACTTAAAAATAGCCGAGTTACAGAAGTAAAAATCTAAGTGCGGGCCTGGTAATCAAAACGTAGCCTTTTACTTAATATTGTTTTTCTCCGTTTTTTGTATGTGAGTCATGCATTTTACGGATCGGTCGTCAGTTATCTATTTTGGCAATTAGCGGCGCGGTGTGGTTTTCTGAAGCAAATTAATTTTAACTTGTAAAAAAATATTTTCTACCAACTTTAGTAAATGAAAAATATTACGCAACTATAGAATAGACTCTCTTTTATAATTTTTTAAATATTTTGCCTAACTAAAGTTAGTAATTTTTATTTTATTTAAACTATATTAAATATTCTTTACTCAAATATTATAATTTTATCTATTTGACAGTGACAAGCAAACGACAGTCGCATTTATATTTTAAACTTTGTAATAAACATTTCTATTAAATCTTTTTAAAAAGGATTATAATGACAAAATGAAATAAAATATCATACGATACACGTCCGTTAGGGGTTATTACAGCACTCGTTTATATTTCAGACTCGGCTCCTACGTCGCCTCGTCCGTAAACCAACTCGTACAGTAATAAGTCACCTACCGGCCTTGTAACGTAATAATTATTTACGATATAAGTGTTGTAAAGATTCATATTACAACACGAGATGTTAAAGTGGTCAAACGAGGCGTCAGCCGAATTTAATAAAATATCGAGTGTAGTAATATGAATTTACAACAAGAATATTGTACAAAATTTTATCTACTTTCATCTATGAATAAAAATATCTGGCAAAAGGCATTTTTAAAAATAAAAATGCACCTGTAAAAATGCACCTGCTATTAAGTTTACTAATCAAGTTTTTTATGTTACCTTTCGCATAGTTACTATTTCGCATGGTTACTGTCGAAACTTTGTCAAACAAATTCAAAAATATAAAAGCGTTTTTCAAAACGAGCGATTCTGATGGAAGTTTACCCTCTGATATAGAAGCAGCGGCAAACGAAGCGATCTCAAGTTTAGTTCCGACAAAATCCAAGGCGCGGTATGAGTTGGAGTATCAGAAGTTTAAAGATTGGTGCAAAGCTAACAAAATAAAGGAGGTGTCTGAGAAAATCCTTTTGGGTTATTTTTCCGTAAAGCAACGCTCCCAGAAACCAACTACACTATGGACTCACTACTCAATGTTGAGAACTATGATTTCAGTCAAGAAAATAAATCATTCTTCTAAAAAGTGTGGTTTTATTTAACAGCAAAATTTTAATAATACCGTTTTTTTTCCATTACAGCACTAGTACTGTAAAGATGCCCTTACAAAACGATTTACAGAACTGTAAAATTCATATTACTAAATGAAAGTAGATAAAATACTATTTTTTTACTATTACAATATTTTGTCTTTCGAGAAAAGCAAAAAGATCGTGTATTTTTTACATCCAAGACGTAATAAAACCTTTTAATTTAAATTCCCTTCTGGAACTGATATTTTATTAAACAGTCAGTAAAATGCAATTTCCAATTTAAAACCTTTCCTGGAAGTTTTTCTTTCTGCATTAACAGCGAAAGAAAATTCTCTTTTACACTGCGACAAAAGGTCACCTTATCTTTTTCTAAAACTAATTTAAACTGATAGTAGGTGGATAATGGCCTCGTTTCTTTTTTAGATAAGAGTTCAGCTGCGTAGGTGAAGGTTTCAATAATTTAAAGAAAAAGAATTTAGTAAAACTCCTACACGTACCTTAAAAGTCTCTATGTCCAGAGGTATAAGATCGAGCTGTAAAAATTTTTAACCCGAAGCTGCAGATATATTATACAGAATAAATTCTAAGTTGATCCTTTTTATCTGGGCACTGGGTATAATAATTAGAACTATACTTTATTTCAGAAAGGTGTAGAGTAATAAAAGCTCATTAGGTATGCAAAGGGACTACAGAGTAACCCAACGAATATTTAAGCCACTTTCATAATTTGGCATTGATTTCATTACAAAAAAATTTATTTTCATCAAGTACAGGTAGCACCATCTAGGTTTGGGTCAATTTATGGGTTTTGCCTATTATTATCCATTCACAAACACTAAAAATGGTATGCCAAAGGTCTGCATTATGTACATAGTATAAGGTACACTTATTTTTTTATTAAACATTATAAAAAAAATACAAAATACATTATACCTATAGAAATTAAATTTTAAAAAATTACAATATTTTTCGTCATCTGAGAAACTTTCATCTCCTCTTGACGTTATAATTAACAGGTTGACCGTCCGATCGATCAGGTGGTCAAGATCCCACATTTTCTCCTTTTCTTTAATGACATAATGGACTGCTTTTCGCCAATTCTCTGGTGTCACTTCCTTAATGGCTTGATCAAACAGTAGCTTAAAGTCTTTCATTTTGAATGTCGTGTTGTGTCCTGCTACAAATTCTTTCACTGGCGCTCGTATATGTTCTATAGGATTTAGTTCGCAATGATGTGACTGTATGCGCAGCACAATTACACTATGTTTTTCAGCTATATAGTCCACGGCATATTTCATAAAACAATGTTGGTGTAAATTAGCCATAACTAGTAGTTCATTCTATATCAAATTATCTTCTTTTTTTTTGGTTAGTTATCAAAAATAATTTAATACAAAAAATGTACCTGCACCTATGGCCGACACCGAAATTGAGCCGAACTGGACGGAATATCCCATTTTATTACTCTACACCTTTCTGAAATAGACTATAAAAACATTTTTAAATTATCCCACAAAATGAATCCTATTCCAGTTCTATGCATGGCTGATAAACTATGTTTATGTTTTTTATTTCTTTCCTAATAAATCACGCAGTATCCCGGTCAGTTAGTTGTTACTAAAAATTATTAAAACGTAAAAATGGAACATTATCAGGATATTAAACTAGTGGATAATATGTTACTTATTTACAGAGAGTGTTCACAAAATACGCCTGCTGCGTCTGCTTTATGAGTATTACGATCCATCACGGCACAGTGGTTAGGTGCTCGTGCAGAGCGTTGTGTTATTTAATTTTTTTTGTGCGTTTTTTACCGACAAAGAAGTTGATATTCCAAATAAAAACCTAATATCGTCGATACAAAATTCAGATATGCACCTCTTCAGATTATTATTTCACTTTACAAGTAGAGGTGGAGGATGATGCGTATCATAAATCTATGTTATTTAAGATATTTGACTTAGAAAACTCGGCCCTAACTTACAACTCATGTTATATTAAAATCCGGTCTCTAGTAATAATTGCTAGAATTTTTACGGGTAGAAATAGTTGGGAAAGGGTCAGTAAAACACCTCAGAAATGATGTATTGCGAATTCATCTTTCGCAAGACATCATTTGCTGATGGGTACTGCTTTAAAACAACATTTTAACAAGGAAGCAGTCCTCCATGGTTATACAAAAATGTACCTGACAAATTTATTGATAACAAAGAAGTTCATAACTGTATCGCCCCGAGGATAACCTCATAGAGGTCGAAACGTAGGCAAAATATAAACTTTGAATTTCTGAGCTGTTTTACGGACCTCTTACGCCTCCCGTAACATTGCCCAATTTCTTTGGTCTTGGGCCGCTTGTGTCCAATTTGTCTCGATTCGCTTTAGGTCGTCTGTCCACCTAGTTGGTGGCCGCCCTCAATTTCGGTATGGCCTTCATTCAACAATCTTCCTTGTCCACCGTCCATCAGACATTCTTGCCACGTGGCCGGCCCAGTTCCATTTTAGGTGGTTTATCCTCGTTACGGCATCGGCCACGCCGGTACGTTGTCTTATTATGTTGTTGGCAATCCGGTTTCGCAATGACACTCCCAACATCGCTCTCTCCATCTTCCTTTGTGCTATTTTGATTTTATTTCGAGATTGCTTAGTAAGCTATGTCCAACAGTGGACAAGATAACGGCTGGATGATGATGATTTACGGACCATTTCTATTAAAAAGTTAGAATTTTTCTATTTTTAGAGTTGTCTCAGGCCGTCGCCCGCCGCCCCTGTCCAACCTGTTAGTATAACAACTACTAAACTTCAGCACATCATTGGGATACGAAAAGAAGATAAGCAAATAACTTTTGAAGTCCGCTCGCCCGACTTAAGCAGGCCCTTTAGGGCCTGCAACTTCTATAATAAAACAATATAATCAGATTAAACGCAGATTAGAACCAAAACTTTTTTAATTCAACTTTGTTAAAGAGGCTTTATAAGCTATTTTAGCATCAGTTAGGTTGTTTACAACGTTTTGCGCGAGTGGAAGGGAGATAAAATACTTGGCGACGCTAAATTTAAACTCTTCTTATTTTTACTTAACTTTTAATTTAGCAGTTTTGGTATGGCGTATTAAAAATTACAGTCTTAAATGAAACATCCATCGAAACACCAGGCTAATTCGTGATGAGAGTAATGAAGAAAGTCATTTTAAGAAGTCACCATTCTTTTCTTTTAGAACATCAGCGGATGTATGTTAAATATTTGTGCCAAATAGGGTTAGCCACCAGTTCTAACTAGCACTAGTAGTAGGAGTAGGGGGGAGAAGAGAAATTCCAAAACTTGGCAAGAAGACCAACAGCGATCCTTCTTGTCTATCTCAAACTCTCTTCCCAACCACTCTAGCTGCCACCTTGGACCTGGTAAAATCGATTCGACCTCGTTCCAGGCATGGCTGGTGACTTCTCCCTGTAAGAGAACCACCGATCCTAGCCTTCGATGTCTGAGTCTTCCCAGGGCCTCGCGCGTTTTTATTCTATTTTTATTTATTAAATAGTTTGCAAGTATTGAATCTAAAAAATATTAAACCACAAAAAAATAAAAACTCATCATAATATTGTATATTATGGAAATGTTAATAATATATAATTAATTATAATGCATACTTGTACTTTCTTGAAGGTGAAGAATCTGAAATGTCGAAAACCAACACCGCGGCGCGTCGGTGGCTCAGCAGTGAGTCGTTTGATCCTCGGAGTGGGTATACGCACAATAAAAAAGGTATGTCCTAAATTTAGTAGATTTAAGAGTGCAGGGAAGAGTGTAAAATGTATCATGTCCCAACCCACCCTATTCATGCCGGTAATCAGACCAGATGAGATCGGATATCTCGTGGGGTGCGAAAGAAGGTACACACTCTCCAATCGGTAGGTCTAGCAATGACGCAAGAAATCGAGGGTTGATAGCCCTTGGGGGGAGTATCGCATAACAGAGGATTGTGCCTCGGAACCCACGTTAAGCTGTTGGTCTTTTAGAGAATGGCCCAGGCAGCGAACGAGGAGATAAAAAGCATAATTCGAAAGAAGGGCAAGAAATAACAAATGACAACCTACTTAACCTTAATAAAAAATTGTAGTTAAGTTCAGCGTAATCTACAGGTAATTTATCTTTCTTTTGGCCACAGCAATTTCAATAAAAATCTTCAGTGGCACTTGTTATGACACCAGTATAGCACCAAACTTAACCATAGGTGAGAGACGAAGTCCCACTCATACAGGGTGTAGCAGAAACGATAAACTGACTTGACGTGACTAATACCATCCGAGGTGATTAGGCTTTCAAAGCATTCTTGGTTGGTTGGTTTAGGGCGGGGGTCGGGCGTTCGGCCCAAGCTTCTTGCACTGCAGCCTAGTGGCTTATTGTGCTCCCCTATCTTGCTAGAAAAGGTTTGTTCCTTTTATAAGGTCCAGCAAATTCCTACCAAGTTTGTCATGTGTCCCCACATTGGATGTCTCCGAAGAGTCTTCCTCGGGTCAGTGCTTCGCAGTTATATATGATATGTGAGGTGGTTTCGTTCTCGTCGCCGCAAAGCCTGCATTCAATGGGACCATTGTAAATTCCTACTCGGCGTAGGTGTTTTCTTAGGCAGTGGCCGGTTAGTAGGCCGACCACTTGTTTTAGCTGGGTGCGCGTTAGAGGCATCATTCCAGTTGATAACTTTTTGGAGGGTTTTCCAATTGTGGCCCTCGCTTGGGTATGACCAGGTATCTTGTTCCATCGGGACAGGTGTTGTTGTTGTGCCCACCTGTCTGATGCTGCTCTGGTTGCCTGTTTTGATATGCCAAGGGCGGGTTCAGGGCCCCTGAGTTTTTGAGATGATCCGGTTCTTGCCAGCTCATCGGCCTTTTCGTTGCCTGCTATCGCTGAGTGGCCAGGAACCCATAGGAGTTCTCCCTTTTTGTTCCTTGCGGCCAGGTCTTTCAGGTCGTTTAGGCACTCCAGTGTAATCCTTGATTTGAGTCGACTGGAGTTCAGGGCCTTGAGAGCAGCTTGGCTGTCTGACAGAATGTATATCTCTTGGTCGTGGTAGCCCTTTTCGATATTTTTCTGTACACATGCTTGTATAGCACGTATTTCTGCTTGGTATACTGTGGCGTAGTTTCCCAGGGGAATGCTGATTTCCATTCTGGGTCTTTCCCCAAATATACCTGCGCCTACTCCGTCGGCCGTTTTTGATCCATCAGTGTACCAAACCAGGCCTTTATCTAATGACGGTGGTGTCCCTTTTGACCACATGTCAGAGTCGCACCTGATGTTGAAGGGTCTGGTGAAGTTGTAGACCTCTTTCATGTGATCTGTTTGCATCTCCAAGAGCTCGTCGTTGATTAGATTCGCGGCCAAGCATTCTTGGAACCAGAATAAAGAAAACGACCCGTATAGTATAAGTAATGAACTGTGATATTTACGCCTATTCCTTTTAAACATTAGTGTTAGCTTCCACCCACCTTAAGAGCAGTTAATTCTCAGATAATGGCCTATATTCGACAATAGCAGAACTGGCCTCAAGAATTATTAATTCGATAAAGTTGAAACCTGATAAAACTGAAGCTGGATTATCCAGCAAACCGCCTTCTACCAGCAGGTCGCAGGATCCGGCCTGAAACCAATTATTTTCAGGTGTTGAACATCGATGCAGGATGTTCCTAAATAAATTAATGGAGGCGAAGATATAAAAGCGAAAATAAAGGAAATTAATACGGAAGGGATAGAGGGATATTAAGATAAAATATGGGTAAACGTGGTCATTTTGAATAGTGTTAAGCTCGTTAAGATATTTCCTTAAAATATACAGGGTATACCCCGTATATCATGATAATGAGAATACATATCAGAAAAATATTTTTTCTTGTTGCTAGATGAAGCTTTCTAAAGAAGCAACAGGTGTTTGCAGAGAGCCTGTGCTATTTTCGAGACGCTCGTTAAGATATGACTGGTAGCCGTGCGTACCAGGGGGGGCTGGGGGGCCCAGGACCCCCAAAATATCTGAAAAAAACTATAAAATTCATGCCACTGATAAAAAAAAAATCCGGGTGCTTTATTATTTACATAATTTGATACAATTTGAGCATGATCCTAAGAAATTTTGGGCTGTGGCGTTATTTGCTGGCGAAGGCTACCAAAAATCGTGGTCCAGTGGCGTATATAAGGGGGGGGGGGAGCTGCCGGGCTGCATTTTCATCTCACGCATGGACTCTTAATTTAAATCTTTAAATATAGTATTTTTGGCTTAGATTACAAAGGTCTTGTAGGAAACGTTTAGCTTTTAATCTTTTCCTTCCAAAAGTCCCCTTTTATATAGAGATTAAGGTTTCACACGCATATCGTTTTAGTTATTGATTTTTGTTGCAATTTTAAAGAAAAACGAGTAAAAAGAATAATATTTTATAGAATTTTTCTAATATATACGTTTTCCAATGCAATAAAATATTTGCACAACAAAAACAATTAGGTATTTATTTCTTAAGAGAAAAATTAAGGTAAACATTTCAATTGAAACATTTTTTATTGAAGAAGTGTGATGATTTATAATAAAAAAAATAGTGCGGGAAGAAACGAGAATGCTTTATTATGAATATACAAAACGGCACACCAAAAACTGCTCTTCGATCTACGCTTCTAAAATACATGATTTCTGAAAAAATCATCAATTTTGGCGTGGTGAGCGATATTTACTTTTTTTTTAATCATGAAAAACCAAGCCCGGAAAACGCTGGTTAAAGTCATACATACGTCCTATGTTAAAATTTTGGATTGACACCAATATTAATATTTTTCACAATTATAAAAAATGTTTTTTTTTTAAATAAAGAGCCAGCTAGGAATATCAAAAAAAAAAAAAATCCAACCATGCAAAGGGGGAGAGGTCATAATTTAATTTTTAAAATTTGATAATAGTTAGGTGAATTTTAAACGACTTTGGGCGTGACCCCGAAAATTTGTCGCCTGCGGCGCTTCTCCGCATTCTTCGCTAGGTACAATACCATGGAATACATAATATAGTCCCGACTATCCCTCTCTTCAGAAAAAAAAATGTCCTACTTACGCCCACCCAGCCCCCCCCCCCTAACATATTTTCTGGCTTCGCCAATGGGGTGCCCCCCCAATATTTTGGGTCTAGAACCGCCCCTGGTGCGATAAACGCATTTTTTGATCCACAAATCTTAACTCTTGTCTGTGCACCAACTAAGTTATAAGGGCTAGTCATATCTTTAATGAAAAATACCCAAATCGCCCTCGTGTCTATTATAGCAATTCCTGACTAGTTTATAAAAAATCACAGATACTATATTAATTTTTATCGGAATCTTCCATCACTGCTTGTACAATTAAACAAAGAAATTATTTTAATTAATGGCATATCTAAACCAACAAGTCATTTAACTTTAGGATATCCATCAAGTACCCCTCGCAAACAACCCATAAACTTCCAATAATATATTTAATAAATAAAACTCATCAAACTGATATTCGAACAGCTTAAAACCATTTGTCATCTTGTCCTGCTTGTCGGGTTATTTTGATTATAGCTTAGCAGCTTTCCTGCTAGCAGGACGGGAACATCCCGCATTTTCCTTTAATAGGATCCGTTAATCCCAAGATAAGGGCCCAAATTTGGCCTTAACAGAATACGACACTGAAATTATTAATGCCGTCGAAATGGAGAGGGAACAAGAGAAAAGTTTGGTAGGATTATCCTAATTATTTTCTTTATACTTAAGTATATTGTTAAACTCCGTCTTTGGTTGCAAAGCAAGCAAATGTAGAAATTAATAAATATATAGAATGAAAGAAGAACTCAAAGTCTTCCTCCACTGGTATATTAATGAACTTGTTTTAAAATAGAAATTATCTACATGTTTCGAATGCAGAAGCATTTATCTTCAGGAACAGGGGCGGTTCTACGGGGGGCCCAGGACCCCCCAACATTTCTGAAAAAAACTATAAAATTCTAGCCACTGATAAAAAAAAATTCTTGGTGCTTTATTATTTACATAATTTGATACAATTTGGGTATGATCCTAAAAAATTTCGGGCTGTGGCGTTATTTGCTTGCGAAGGCTACCAAAAATTGTGGCTGCGCCCACAGGCGTATATAAGGGGGAGGAGGGGGGGGGGGGGGGCTGCCGGGCTGCATTTTCATCTCACGCATGGACTCTTAATTCAAATCTTTAAATATAGTATTCTTGGCTTAGATTACAAAGGTCTTGTAGGAAACGTTTAGCTTTTAAACTTTTCCTTCTAAAAGTCCCCTTTTATATAGAGATTAAGGTCTCACACGCATATCGTTTTAGTTATTGATTTTTGATTCAATTTTAAAGGAAAATGAGTAAAAAGAATAATATTTTATAGAATTTTTCTATTATATACTTGTCTGTTCCGTTTTCCCTTTTTTAGAGCTATTTTAAATCAACAAAAATATAACCCAATGCAATAAAATATTTTTATAACAAAAACAATTAGGTATTTATTTCTCAAGAGAAAAATTAAGGTAAATATTTTAATTGAAACATTTTTTATGGAAGAAGTGTGATAATTTATAATAAAAAAAATAGTGCGGGATGAAATGAGAATGCTTTATTAGGAATATAAATATACGGCACTTTAGAAGGAGTATTTCCAAATCTAAGCATTTGCACCAAAAACTGCTCTTAGATCTACGCTCCTAAAATACATGATATCTGAAAAAATCATCAATTTTGGCGTGTTGAGCGATATTTACTTTTTTTTTAATCATGAAAAACCGAGCCCGGAAAACGCTGGTTAGAGTCATAGATATACGTCTTATGTTAAAATTTTGGATTGACACCAATATTCATATTTTTCACAATTATAAAAAATGTTTATTTTTTAAATAAAGAATATCAAAAAAAAACATTAAAAAAAAATTTAATCCAACCATGCAAAGGGGGAGAGGTAATAATTTAATTTTCGAAATTTGATAGTAGGTAGGTGAATTTTAAACGAAGTTTGGGCGTGGCCCCGAAAATTTTTCACCTGCGGCGCTTTTCCGCCTTCTTCGCTGGGTACAATACCCTGGAATACATATAGTCCCGACTATCCCTCTCTCAGAAAATAAAATGTACTCCTTATGCCCCCCCCCCCCCGAGCATATTTTCTGGCTACGCCAATGTGGTGCCCCCCTAATGTTTTAGGTCTGGAACCGCCCCTGTTCAGGAGAACAAATGAGATCAAGAATAAAAGGATAGATATCATTTTAACGTAGTAATTAGATGAAATAAAGGTTCGATGAGAACAGTGAGAAAATCATCACCAAAATACACGTCACATTGTGAAATGGAAAATATATGTAAGGTTTGCAGCTTTGAGTGCTGTAAGAATTTAAATGTAGAATAAAAGACATCCAGACATCCAGGTGTGAGAAAGAGAATCGTTATTAAATAATAATTGTTATATTAAAAATCTATGTCATCTTAAACTTAATTGTGTGCTAAGAGCCATAGACATATAAATAAAATGGCACCATTTATTTACAAAAATACATCCTTCCACAATGTAAGCTGCGCGTTCACTCACTGTTATCCTTACTGCTTAAACACTGGCTTAAGCGTTGGTAGCTTCTGGATCAAAAGCAGTTATTTACTTACTACTCTTCATTAGTCCACATACCTTTCCTAAACATTATTATTTACATGACATATAGAGAAGCGGTACCCCTTCTCCCATGACAATGAACTTGAGTAATCAAGTAAAATAACTCGACGATGAACAATCAACCCAGTTTTACGTATGCTGCATGATTTTTGATTATTATTCTAACAAAAAAAGTATGAAGTCTTGCCAACAAGAAACATCTCTATTTTTTATAACCTAACACCCGAAAACTGATTTAAAATGGGATCAGAGTGATTTAAAACTGTTGGCAGTTCTTTATGTTGGGACACGACCATTAAAAAAAGAAATATGGCGGTTGTGGAGAGCATAAATATTAAGGAGGCTTGCTAAAGTAAAAGCTTAAGAAGTAAAGAATGGTAGGGCGGTAAGAAATGTAAACAGACATTTTTTTAATGTTAGTTTTTTTTTTATAAAACATTCAATATAAACTGCTGGACAATTGCTTACAGGGTGTTAAATAAGACGATGATTTTTGCTCCAATTTTAATGGCGTGTAACTTTCATAATAATATATTTCAATTTTATCAATCTACGTCAATTAAATCACTGATTCGTAGCAAAAAAAGTACTCAATTTGTCAAGTTTTTAATATCTGCTATATTTTAAGAAATACCGATTTTTTTGGAAAACCTTGATTTATTTTAACTTATTTGTGGCTAGATCTCACTGTGCGTTGTATCGTGCAAACTTTGCAAGTGATTATTATACCTTATGAAAAGCTTGATTATGTTCAGTAACAATAGTTGTACCTAAATGATATGATGTACAGTGGCGTACTTATAAACACCTATATGTCTATGGTTTATGAGTATCTCACAATTTTTCACGATTGTTTTATATTGGAAAGTACTTACCCCTAGATTAAGTCAATTTTTTCTTATTTTTTAGTTTTTCATATCGCACGACAGGTATATTATACAGTGTGTTTATAAAAGTTTAACAAAGATGCATTTTTTAATTTAAATTTTGGAAAAAATTTATTTATTAATTTCTAACTTCCGAACACTATACTTATAAACGAACAATATTTCTAAATTCTTCCTCAAAGTTACCAGTTACGTGAAATTGTATCTGTTAAAAATTTACGGTCTCTTGATTCGAATTCTGGCCAAGTTTATTTTTTTTTTAAATTTTAATTTAGACTCTACAGATCTTAGGGAGCGTGGGAAAGTAATTTTCATTAATTTTATTTTAAATATTTTAACAATACAATGAAAATAAACAATAATTTTGGCGCTCCGTGCCACATCTTACTGGTGTGTCCCACCAAGTGCTGCCTTAAGTAGCTTCGAGATCCCTTTTCTTTTCATCGGATCCTAGCTCTACTGATGAGTCATGATATGACGAAACGCGTCTAGAGATGGATCTGGCGAAATGAAAAGGAAAATCTTCTTCTTTAATAATTTTAATAGTTTTCATTGGCTTATATTTTTTTTCTGGAATTAATATTATAACTTTCTCACTCTGCTTTTTAATGGCTTTTATCTTTTTTTTCGATTTTTTTGCTTGAAAATAACTTTCCCACGTTCACATAAATACCACCTCTCCATTGGTCCAAAATAAACCAACAACAACCGAAATTTAACACGGCCAATTTAAGCCCGTTCGGATCCCTTAAACTAAGTTTTAGCATTACTTGACAACCGTGAGATGTATCCAAAATGCTATTGTTAAGCTATGCTAGTCGTGTTCTGTCAAATAGGGCCGTTTTAGAAACTGTGTATTTTAACCAGCCCCAAATCAACATTTTATTCTCTAAGTAAGGTCCGGCAATTTCCAATTAAGCCGCAAAGATAATTAATTGAAAAAAGATAGACTCTTTAAATTAGAGGGATAATCCGTTTAGTGCTCGACGACGCGTCAGTAGTGATAGTAACGGGATCCTTGAGGCAAATTAATTTCAAATATTGAACATGGATTAAAATATATCTGATATAAATAAAAAGATAATACAAAATAGTACATGATTCAACAAGCATATAATAATAGATGTTATTCATAGTCGTAAGCGCGTCTAATAAATCGTCCAAGTGAATAAAAGCCATTACATGCGAGAAGAAGACTGTACTTTGCCCAGGATCACCAAATAATTTTAGCTACAATTAACTACTGGTTGGTTGGTTTAAGGTGAGGGTCGGGCATTCGGCCTAAGCTTGCTGCACTGCAGCCTAGTGGCTTATTGTGCGTCCCCTATCTTGCTAGAAAAGATGTATTCCTTTTATAAGGTCCAGCAAGTCTTCCTCGGATCAGTGCTTCGCAGTTATATATGATATGTGAGGCGGTTTCGTCCTCTTCGCCGCAAAGTCTACAATCAATGGGGCCATTGTAAGTTCCTATTTGACGTAGGTGTGTTCTTAAGTGGCAGTGGCCTGTTAGTAGGCCAACCACTTGTTTAAGCTGGGTGCGCGTTAGAAGCAGCATTCCAGTTGATAGCTTTTTGAAGGGTTTCCCAATTGTGTCCCTCGCTTGGGTTTGGCCAGGTATCGTGTTCCATCGGGATAGGTGTTGTTGTTGCATCTACCTGTCTGATGTTGCTTTGGTTACCTGTTTTGATAAGACAAGGGTGGGTTCAGGGCCCCTGATTCGGCTTTAGCCAGTTTATCGGCTTTTTAAGTACTACATATCGTTATTAATAACTAACATTGAATTATATAAAAACCGAAACGCAATTGTTAAAACAAAATGCATGACATAGCAATTCACTAGGGAATAATGGGTATTATATACTAGGGTATAATGGATATTATTATTAGGAAAATACATGTATATTAATAGCACTTTCTATCGTAATCATAATATGTAAATAATATTTTTAAACGTCTTTCTTACAGGCTCTTCATTTAATACGCCTAACGTATTACGTTATAACCAAATGAAGTTCATATCTCCTCCCTCCGCTAAAGCAAGCACCAGTGTTCTTGTAAATATAAAAAACAAATCACTACTTTAATTTTTTATTTAATAAAACTAATAATTAAAAATAAATAAGTAAAAATTATAAGCAAGACGTCATTTGGATTCATAGACGTACCGATATTTTTTCGTTCTCGTTTTTCCGGTATCCAACATAAACCACCGTTTTGTGTACAAAATGGATCCGGACATTCGCTACAAGGGAGACCTTCGTGGAACGCCCGACTTTTTATCGCTACGCCCGGGCCATAGTTACATGTCATCATGCATTTTATGAATCCCATGTCGTCGGTTTTTTTCGTCATCGCACATCCGACATGGGTCGTTTTCGCCCAAATAAGTTGGGTGAAACGTCTGGTTTTTATATTACCCTGGTAGGCTTGGGCGTCTTCTTTTATCTCGTTAAGAGACACATGGACTACCTCATTGTACCTAAAAGTTATCACCTTAATATTACTTTTTTAAGAACGAAAATTTGGAATAACTGGAAAGGGTGTCAATGCTGGCAAGCTAAGAATCAATCCTAGATAAGGTTCTTCCCTACCTACCGGTCCCCACCATAAAATGAAAGACGAACAGGAAAAAGTTTAGACACTGGTGGCATTTTGCCAACGAACAAAATCCCTCAAAACGCTATTTCAAACCTGACTTAGTGGCAAATAGAATTATTTCCAGCGAATCGAGATTCCGGTTTTGAGGTATCAGCCAGTGCGGAGATTTTACGGGCTGAAAAATCGATTAGTGGGATTTTGTTGTTTGACAAAATGTCACCAATATTTCCATATTGTTACGGTTGCAATAGAAATGACGTCATAGTGGTCATTCTTTCAGTCTTTTCAACAGTAATATACCGATAGAGGAGGCGTCTTTTCGGTAATACCGCTGTTATTCACAAGAAATCGATTTTCTGACAAATTTTCACGAAATGTAATTTTTACTTATAATCTGATATGATCCCGAGCGCTTTAGCTCGAGGGTCTTATCTTTGATTATAAGTGAAAATTATATTGAGTGATAATTCTCTTAGAAAATATAGTTTGGAGTGAAAAACAAAGGTATGAAGATAAGACGCCGCTTCTAGAGGTGTATTTTATTGGATAATTTACTGAACCCGAAATAAAAGCCGTTTGTGATAAAGGCAAATATGCAAAAACATCATTATTATTAACTAACAATTAATTAAAAATCCAAGAATAAATCACGCGTGGAACGTCAAAAATCAAATTCGCTTGTTGTCATCACGGTTGTCATGAAAACGCCAGATTTCTTAAGCTCACGTCAAAGCAAAGCACACTGGGTTTAATCTTGCATACCTTTTGTCATAAAACATTTCTTTAAAATGGCAAAATTAAGTTAAGTTTATGCCCTAAAATCACTTCAAATTTGTGTCACTTTTATTTTGTAAGGGTTATAATATTTATTTATTAAACTTGATTTCTTGAAATAAATTACTGTTTGTTTGACAAAAATCTACAGGGGTCTTATCGAGCTAGCGGTAGGCCTTATCGTGTAAGACCCCGTTACCAAGGTGGTTGCTATGAAAATTAGCGTTCTGATTGCGCGGGTGAGAAATTAGAATCTGCCCTCATTTTTATTGTAAAGTTTAGAGGGCGCCACCTGCGGTTCCTTGCACACATTTAAAACAAAATATGTTTTTTGAGCCGCCCTATATTTAACTTTTAAATAAAAATTCCAATTCTCCAACGTCTTTTACCTAAAAAAGGTATACGTGATAAGAGTTAATTTGAGCAGCTGTTTTTTAGATATCTGGATTTAAAAAATTCACTTCGTGTATGGCCAGGTCTAAATTATTGTAATAATTGAACACATTTGAAGCGTAGGAGGTAAATTAAAATAACGTCACCAAAAACTAATTAAAAAAAAATTAGGTACATAAATTCAATAAATCATAAAATAAAAAAATAGAAAAAAAAATAAATCAAATATGTTTAAATCCAGATATCTCAAAAACAGCTGCTCAAATCAACTCTTACCACGTATACCTTTTTAAGGTAAAAGACGTTGGAGAATTCGAATTTTTATTTAAAAGTTAAATATAGGGTGGCTCAAAAAAGTTATTTCGTTTTAATTGTGGCGCCCTCTAAACTTTACAATAAAACTGAAAGCAGATTCTAATTTCTCACCCCGCAAAACCTCATTATATTGTAATAATACACCAATTTTATTAGAAAAATTATTTATAAAAAATTAAAACCAAATTGAAATTTTGACACTCTGTATCTCCAAAAACATCCACTTTTGGACTAAGGTGAGTTGGGTTAGATCGTCATATTTACGGCTCAGTAACTTGTGGTAGCTTTTTTCCCGCACCTTTTAGAGACACCCTGTATATGTGAGGTAAATTATCATTTAAAAATTCCTACCATCTCTGTACACCTTCAATTGCCATTTCAGCACAGTCCACGTTTGATAGTCCGCTAACACTCCATTGATTCTGGCCAACGACTAAGAACTTTGAGGTTCTATGGCATAAGTCCCCTTTTAGGTCTCCACAGTCAGCCATGTTACACTTTGCCGTATAGGCTAAGTCATCATCCCATTTTACAGCCATCATGTTCGATACTCTTATCCCACCGGTAGCTCGTTCTTCGCCTATTGCAAATTTGTTCCTGAAACAAATATGTACATTTTTGTTAAAAATAGTGTATGTAGTCACAACACTGTGTTTAGCATCTCTTTTCTGTACTTTCTAACTGTAAGAAAGAAGTTGAGTCATAAATAAGTAAAATTTTTATATTTTTGTCATTGCAGTTGCACATTAGAAAGTTTAAATGAACTGCTTATAACGCATGGCAAAATTAGCAAGTTGATTTGATAAAAATAACTTTAAAAAAAGTCTGATTTATTTCTAAAAAAAAATGTCATATGTACTTAATAACGAAAAATATTCCTTCCTAGGTCCCCATTTAAATAAAAAAATGCCTTGGTATTACTACTCTATTAGGTATGCGTAAACTAATTGGAATAAATTATCAGGGATATTATGGTTTCTTTAAAAAAAAAATATTTCCAATGTCCTTGTTCTCTCATGTTCTTTATAATACATACTTATGCAATACAAAACAGAAACACTAGATTTTTAACTTACTTTACTCAACCTTTTGGGTTGTTCAATTGCTTATAGAACTGAATTGTTCTGATTTAAATTTTCTTATCTGCAACTGCGATTATTAAAAAACAAAAAATATCCCCTGGACTTTCTATTTAGAATATACAGCTATATAAAATGTGTTGTACTTGGTCAGATTAAAAAGTCTTTAATATGACGTTCTTTTATAGAAATGGAACATAGAACAAAAACAAATCAAAAAAATATTTTTAAGTTATTTCTCATCGGGTCACCTTGCCATGCTTTATAAAAATCTCATTTAAACGTTCTAATGTAGGTACAACTGCAATGATAAAAAATAAAATGTTTACTTACTTATGATTTAACTTCCTTCTGCCAATAAGAACGTGCACAAAAAATACAATTAACACAAATAAATTACACCAAATATTGTCACATTCATTTTCCATACGGGCACGGCCATGAAAATAGCCAATTATTGTCTTAAAAACACGAAAAAATGGACACGGAACCACAAAAGCACCCTAACATAAACATAACCTCCTGACAGTCCTGGCTAGAATGATATCACATGTCACCCACCGGGCAAGGGCGTCAAGTCTCTGTTGATGCCGTTAGTTATAAATATGAAGAATAATATTACTTGAAAAGAAAAGTTAGTTCTGGTAACTAAGAATGTATCTTAATCAAAATTAACAAAATGATAGGGACTACAAATTCATAATGTGATATTACAACAAGCTTAATTATTAAATACAAATTTGTAGGAGCATTGATGTAACATTTAAATAAGATATATACAGAGTAAAATTCAGCTTAACAAAATATTTTATTTCTGCCAACTAATATGAAAACAAGATATTTTCTTTGTTCTGATGGCATCATTTTTTGGTAAATATAACCAAAAAAAAATCTTTTTTATTTTCCTAACTAAAAATAGTTATTTTTGGTAACGTAAACACGAGAACAAATAAAAATTAGTACCAAATACCAAGTCATTTTTAAGAGTGTGGCAGGGTTATTTTAATAATATTTTTATAACTGCTTAAAGTACACTTTAACCTTAGCTCATTGTGTTCATCAACAATACCATCTTGATCCAAAGACACATTTGCACATGGCCATGGAGGATTACATTGGTTTTTCTGTACGCAAACTATATTTAATTCACTATTGAAACAATTTAAATGGCACCAATCGGTGGAATATCCGAATTTGATTAGGCACAATAAAACAATTTTTTTAATAACATTCATTTTAACTTTTACATTTACATTTTAATTTGACAAGACAAAATTATGACGTACCTACCAAATGTCTAAGTCAAATTCAAAATAATATTTCATATCAGAAGGAAACATCTTTATCAACAAAGATTTTAGAAATGTTATTTTAAAGTAAAATATAATAAATATTAAAATATAAGATGTTAGATTAAAAAAATACTAATACTTATTTTCATTAAAATATTCACACTCAAAAAATTGAGTTGGTATAAATAATAACAATAATTTTTAGAATAAAGTAGTAGAGTTTAGTGTCCGTATAAGTAAATAGAAAAGAAGGTTTTTGAGCGGCAGGCGGACAAAGTAATGCATCTATCTTTTGCATTGAGTACACAGGGACGCCAAATGCAATGGGTTCCTTGAAACACAGGTAGACAATGACAGGCTGTTTCGTTCTTGTTAGAACTCATCAGAAAGCCATAACCTGTAAGCGACCCCGAATACAGCGAGACTCTGCTTTCAAGATATAAAAATGCGATGAAAACCCAGTAACGCCATCTATAGGAATCAACTCAATGCAAAAGATAGTCGTCGACGAAAGCAACAATAAATCAAATACGTTAGGCTAACACACCAGTATAGGCAACATTTATCGCATCCCCACAATTTTTCTACGGATTTGTAGATTCAAATAAGTTAGCGCTGCAGTATACCTACTGGGCGCTGCCAACTCGTAATACAATGCCGTGTGGGTATGATAAACAAAAATATATCTTCAATGCAACTGATTTTTCTATATAATAATTTAATGTATATCTACTATTCATAAAGTAGAATTAACATAACTTAAAAATTGTGTCAATTTTATTACAAATTTAATAGGCCTACATACATACATATTCAAAACAAATTGGTACTGGCAACAAGCATACTCTTTAACCTAACAAACAGTTAGTTTGTTACAGTACAGAGAAAAAATTGATCTTAACCTGTGCTATTTAGAAACTTCCGTACTATATGGCAAGTTTGGAGGATGACGCTTGTTGGTAGAAAGAACCTTGAAGGCCAAGTTTTTCCAAGTTGGGCTTGAATTTCTTCGTTATAGCTCCCTCCACCGATATTATGATCGGAATGTTATCTATTTTTTCTGGCTTCCGTATATTTTTGATCTCTATCGCCAAATTTGAGTACACACTACCTGGTGGGAGTTTTTTTAGACCTAGTTTATGAGCCAGTTCTTTGTGAATTATCTTTGCCACCTGATTATAGCTTTCCAGATAAGGGATGGGTACCATAGCATCACAACCCGCCGTAATATGTTCTATCATTTCTCCGGGGCAAATGCATTTTCTACACACATCTTTTACATTTCTTTTTAAGATGACCTTTTCATAGTTTCTAATTTGAACGACAATATTATTATTATTATTTTATTATTATCAATATTATTATTATTATTATTTTATACCTACCTGATATCATTGTGTCTGTCAAGAATACTTTCTTTATCCAAGGTAACTGTAGTGCATGGCGATTTGGGTGGATCACATTTTCCTTTAAGTTCACAAACAATATTTTGCTTCGTATCACCATCACAACTCAAAGAGCACCAATCGCTGAAGAGGCGAGCCTTCTTCTTCTTCTCGATACCGGCGTTAAGGTAGTCATAATAATCATAGTTATAATTATAATGTCTATGTCTTATACAAACCATAATGGATATTGAACACGACAATATGACCATACTTAACACTCTCATTTCAAATTAAAAAAATAAAATAAATGCACTGAATTTTTGGCAAAGAAACCTTGACGTTTAAGTAGGAGCTTTAGCTTTTCATGATGCTTTATCTTTTACAAATAAATATTATTAATAAACTCGCAATTCAACAAAAAATTCAATATTTCTTAAATATTTATTTAACTGACATTTTACCAAATATTTTGACGTTATCAGTAATTTTAGGTTAGAAAATATTACTGTTGTCGAGTTTTGGGTTTGTTTTTAACCGGCCCCTCCGAAATGAAACACACATACACAGTGGCGTAGCGAAATATTCTCGGGGGGGGGGGGCTCAGTGGGCGTAAGTAGGACATTTCTTTTCTGGAGAGAGGGACAGTCGGGACTACATATATATTTCATGATATTGCACCCAGTAAAGAAGGCGGAAAACCGCCGAAGACGAAAATTTTTCGGCACCATGCCTAAAGTTCGTTTAAAATTCACCTACTACTATCAAATTTCGAAAATTAAATTATTTCCTCTCCCCCTCTGCATGGCTGGATTAAATTTGTTTTTGTAAATGTTTTTTTTTGATATTACAGTTTTGGTGCAAATGCTTTGGTTTTGAAATCCTCCTTCTTAAGTGCCGTTTTGTATATTCATAATAAAGCATTCTCGTTTCTTCCCGCACTATTTTTTTTTATAAATTATCACACTTCTTCCATAAAAATGTTTCAATTAAAATGTTTACTGTAATTTTTGTCTTTAAAAATAAATACCTAATTGTTTTTTATTTTTGTTGTAAAAATATTTTATTGCACTGCGTTAAATTTTTGTTGATTTAAAATAGCTCTAAAAAAGGGAAAACGGAACAGACAAGTATATGATACAAAAATACTATAAAATGTTATTCTTTTTACTCGGTTTCCTTTAAAATTACATCATAAATCAATAACTACGACATGCGCCCGAAACCTTAATCTCTATATAAAACAGGACTTTTAGAAGGAAAAGTTTAAAAACTAATCGTTCTCTACAAGACCGTTGTAATCTAATCCAACAATACATTATTTAAAAATTGAAATTAAGAGTCCAAGCGTGAGAAGAAAAATTAGGTTGCAATTAGACTTTTAGACCCAAGCTCCTAGGCTCAGGAGGGGGGGTGCATGATTGTCCCCCCCCCATAAATAAGAATTAAAATAAACGAATTACTTTAAAAATCTACTATTGGCTCTTTGCTTTGCTCGTATATAAATAACCAAATAACCAGACATACCCAATGCGCTTGTAAATACTTATCTCTGTGGCAACATTATCTCTAATCAAAAGCTAATTTTCTATATACTCTAGAAACAACAACAAAATTGATAACGGCATAACGACAGAAACGATATCCCAAAATTTTCCATGGATTTAGGGAGCTATTAAAACGATAAGAATGTATTTTCCTTAACAAGATGGAAGTTTAACTTGGCCAAAATTGATCTGGCAAGGAACAAACACATCTAATCTTGTTAACGCTTTATTGCCATAGGCAACCCCGAGCGCATAAATTATTAATCTGACTTTAAGATAGTAAAGAATAAGGGGAGAATAAAGTAACGGTAAATCAAATTGTTGTGCTTTTGTAGATAAAGTTAAAAAAAAGACCTATAAATACAAAGCGTTATAAAGTAAAATAAAAAGAGCTGCGTCAATTATTGCAGAACCTACAGGATTATTTATACTGAGTGACAGCAATACTAATCGTATGAAGGCAAATTTCGAGAATTGATGGCCAGACTGGCGTGAATTTTCATTATGTGGACTCTACACACTCATTTAGGCTGATAGTTTTGATAATAAAATAGCAGATTGTGTAAGGTCAAAATTTAAGGATTTATGACGGGACTGATTTAAATTTTCTAATAACTTCTGGCTTTTAATTTAATTAAAAAAAAAAGGTTTTACCTTAACTTAAAAGTTGTAACTTTTGGATAGATAACAATAAAACTAATTTTTTCTAAGATAAACTGTCCAAAGTCTGAAAATGCCATATTTGAAACGTCAGTATCTCAAAAACAATTGAATTTAGACATATGTATAATAATGTCGAGTACCAAAATGGTAGGCTCCTGGAACGTCTGGCTTAGGTGATTTGAAATTACGTTTTAATCTATTTAATTTGTTGTGCGACATTTATTTACTGAATTAACAAAGTATTTTATTAGTTTTATTAATGCGAAGCAAAGCAAAACAATTTGTCTCCTTAAAACTCACATACGATGCTATTTCACGTAACTTCAAGAGATACAATTTCCGCTTTACAGTCAACTCAGACCAAAAGAGAAATAAACAATTAAATAAACATCATCAAGATCACTTTTTCACTGGCTGGAAACTGCTCTGGTTCTGAGAATATGTTTTTACATCATTTAGAGAGAATTGAGTGACCAAACGGGCAGAGGTTACCCTTGCACTTGAATACGTTAAACAACTTCACTAAGTAAATGTTTCTTTAAGTTTTTATAATGTTTTGTAACCCCTACCAACATAGAGAAGGAGTTTCTTTTTACTGTGTCAGGAACTAAACTGCTGGACCAACTTTCGAGCAAGAAAAATTTCGTCTAAATTTAACAGTTAATATTTTCTGAACCAGATGTGATATCGACAAACAGTTAAATGATTGATAGATTCATCCCTTGGAAAACAATTGTCAATGTTGGATTTTCTTTAACTGTCAGAAAATTTTATATACAGGGTGTTAAAGAAGACGATGATTTTTGCTCCAATTTTAATGGATGGCGTGTAACTTTTACAATAATATATTTAAATTTTATCAATCTACGTCAATTGAATCACTAGTTCATAGCAAAGAAAGTAATTTGTTAAATTTTTGATATCTGCTTTATTTTAAGAAATACCGATTTTTTTGGAAAACCTTGCTTTTTTTCAACTTATTGGTAGCTAGATCTCACTGTGTGTTTATCGTGCAAACTTTACAAGTGATTATTATACCTTATGAGAAGCTTAATTATGTTGAGTACAATAGTGGTACCTAAATGTTATGATCTACAGTGGCGTACTTATAAACACTTATATGTCTATGGTTTATGAGGATCTCACAATTTTTCCCGATTTTTTTATATTGGAAAGTACTCGCCCCTAGATTAGGTGAATTTTTTCTTATTTTTTAGTTTTTCATATCGCACTACAGGTATAATATACAGTGTGTTTACAAAATTTTAACAAAGATAATTTTTTTAATTTAATTTTTGGAAAAAATGTATTTATTAATTTCTAACTTTCTAACACTATACTCATAAACCATAGACATATCGGTGTTTATAAGTACGCCACTGTACATCATAATATTTAGGTACAACTATTGTTACTGAACATAATCAAGCTTTTCATAAGGTATAATAATCACTCGCAAAGTTTGCACGATACAACGCACAGTGAGATCTAGCTACCAATAAGTTGAAATAAAACAAGGTTTTCCAAAAAAATCGGTATTTCTTAAAATAAAGCAGATACCAAAAATTTGCCAAATTACTTTCTTTGCTATGAACCAGTGATTCAATTGAGTAGAGTAGTAGAAAGTGTGAAAGTTACACGTCATTAAAATTAGAGCAAAAATCATCGTCTTCTTTAACACCCTGCATATAAAATTTTCTGACAGTTAGAGAAAATCCAATATTGACAATTGTTTCTCAAGGGATGAATCTATCAACCATTCAAAACCGTAGGTCGATATCATATCTGGTTCAGAAAATATTAACTGTTAAATTTAGGCGAAATTTTTCTTGCTCGAACGCAATTGTCCAGCAGTTTATTAACATTAGGAGAAAACCTTCTTAAATGTACTATTCAAAATGGAAACCTTTCTTCAACCAAATTATTTTTATAAACATTTGTCTACTGACTCCTCCTACGAAACTAAAAATGTTCTATGCACTATCTTTCTACTACACCTATTTATCACCCATTAAGAGTCTTAACTTCACTACGAAGTAATAGATGAGTAATCCATCTTTAAGGATACCAATCCATATCCGACAATATTTAATACAAGATAGGCGTAGAATGTTGTGGGAAATTAAAGAATAATATATTACATAGGGTGATCCATTAAAAAAAAGTATGTTGAATATGCCCTGGCTATTTGAGACACCCTGTATAATTTATAATAATTATCAGTGTAGAACTAATGGCTTTCTATACCTCAATTTTTGAATAATATTATTAAAAAGTTAAGTAGTTTGATTCGATAAAAATTATAAGTTCAAAGAATATTTTCATTTTCATCAACACTGTAAAAAATAAATAGCTGTAATTTTGCATATCAAATAGCGGAAAAATATTTTTGGCTAGTAAATTTTTATAAAACTGTTAAATTTACAATATCCGTTAAGAAATATTACTTACCCATTAAAATAGTTATTTTCTTAACAAGTGCGGAAAGTGATACTTTTCCGCACGCGACTGCAGTTGACCCGAACGACGCGGAGCGGAGTTCGGGCAAGCGGTCAAGGGCGGGAAAGACACTTTACGCATGAGTTTTTATATTTAATATTTTCAAAAAATTAAAAATGCAACAAATAGCTAGAAAAGATGTAGATTTTATTTGATGGACTATTTCGTAAATATTTATTTACCTGTTGTAACAATAGTTATAACTTCCGAAGTAAAAAACTATCTATAAGGTCAAAATTTGCATTATTTTACTTTCAAAACTAAAATGCGTGCGGGAAAATGGGTTAAAACGCACGGTCGTAGAAAAAAAATATTTCCTGATTATAATATTGTGAAATTTTACCATAATTCTTAACAGTGCAAATTTTTTTAGATCTTTACATCAAGAATTACCGGAAAAGTATAGCTGTGGAAAGTGATGGGCATTGACCGATTTTTTTACTTTTTTTTTGACTAATGTCACTTCTCACGCTTTCCCTGAACATCCGCTACTGATTTACCATAAACCTACAACTTTAAATCTTATTAAAAAGTTCAATTATTCTCACTTAGTTTGTTCCAGGTCCTCATAAAACTCTCGTAAAAACAAACTTGAAAACCATCTACAAAGAAAAAAACAAGCTCCCATTCAAGTTTTTATTTATTTAGCAATTTCGTTTTTATTGCTCGCGAAAAAAGCGCCATATTTTCACTGTCGCCATGACACTCTGTCCTATAATTTCTATCGTTGTGCCCTTTTGTTTCTTTTAAGTTTGTTATTAAAAAGTCGGAGAGATATATGACGACACAGTTTTGCGGTGTAATTCCATTTTTAATAGTTTTATTGCATTTCGATGTCGCAGAAGAATTTGTTTTATGGACTAATGCAGAATTTAGTTCTATTGGAAAAGTGAAATTCGAATTCGAAGATAAACTGTATAATTTCCAGATTTAGTTTATTATCGGATATTCCACAGACAAAAGAGCTAAAGATAGACCCCGCATTCCCCTATATCAAAACAAGCCGTCATAAACTAAACTTCACGCTACCACTTAGTTCCTGACGAGTTTCATGAATGAAACCATATTTTTTTTTTTTTTTTTTTTTTTTTTTTATGATAAAACACCTGCACTGTAGGAAAAATCCTTTAAGGCGCTCTGGGAGCGGTGCGAGTGCGAAAAAAGCGATTAACGTTGGTCTTGAAACGTTGAAGATTGTATTCATTGGGAAACACGACCTCAGGAAGATCATTCCACAAAGATGACGTTCTCCAGATGAAAGAATTCTTGAACAATGAAGTTCGAGGAGTACTAAGCTGAACAACATATGGATGAGCGGCAGCGGTTCGCCGTGTATTTCTGTTTTGCATTGCTCTAGGTGGAATCAAGTCGGCAATGTCAGTCGAACACCTGCCATGGAAATATCTGTAAAAGAGAGCCAAATCACCAACCTGTCTTCGATGCTCCAGGCTATCGAGGGTCTTGGTCAGCTCGGGGTCGCCGATCAGACGAACGGCTCTCCTTTGAATGGAATCCAGTAGCCGAAGGGTGTGCTTGGGTGCAGAGCTCCAGACATGAGAGCAATATTCTAATGATGGTCGAATCTGGGCTTTGTAGAGTGTCAAAAGTTGATGAGGTGTGTACAACCTTTTGGTGCGGAAAAGTACACCAAGTTTCTGTGCAGCTGCCCTGGCAATTGCGGCAACGTGATCATGCCAAGACATATTACCTCCCAGATTGACCCCCAGCAAATTAATAGACGGTGCCAGGGGAATTGCGTGTCCTGCCATGACTATATCCGGTTCTGCAATGTTAACCTTTTTGGAGAAGACTGCTGCCTGGGTTTTCTTAGCATTAAATTCGACTTGGTTACTGTCACCCCAAGCCAAAATTTCTTCCAGGTCATTGTTGAGGCGCAATACTTCATGCTGCCTGCGAAGATGTGCGTCGGCAGCGGATGTTTGGGGAGTCAAGGTAAAAGATGAGACAAGTGTGCTGTTATCAGCAAAGCTATAAATTGGATTTTGGGTTTTCACTAGAAGGTCGTTAATATACAGTAAAAAGAGGGTAGGCGACAATATGGACCCTTGAGGAACACCGGCATTGATGGTGAAGGTGTCTGAGAGAACCCCGTTAATGGTTGGAAATAGAAGGCCATTTTTACGAGCGTATAATACGCTGTTGCCAAATGATTAAAAGATTCTCATATTTTGGGTTTTATTTAAGCTCAAGTTAAACACATCGTTGGATCGCCTAAAACATAATCTAACCTCTCCTAATTATTTAAACTACAAACTACTAATAACGACAAACATTTTGAGAAAATTTATCATTAAATGGAGGGGTGGTATTGTCGTATTCCTAATAATTTACCACATTTATATAAATCGATCTGAATCCATATAGCGAATTAAAAATTATACGAACACAGGGTCGCGTTTATAGTCGACGCCGGATGTTCGTCGGGCGCGCTCTGGAGACTCCATTCTCGAGTTACGACGATATTTTTCTAAGGCGACATTTATGGACAGTTTTAAGCTAGATTCCAGAAAGAGCGCGCCCGACAAACGACTGTGAATGCGACATGTATTGATTGAGTTCGATTATATTTCAAGGTCGAGTTGGTATATTTTGTAATTGTATCCATATAAAAATTTAAATTAAAATCACAATAGAATCGAACTTGGAACGTAATTGTCAGTTTGACCTAACTTAACCTAACTTTTGATCTGAACTATTGTAGAAATTAATTATAAAATAGTTATCTTGTCAAAACGATTTGAGTATTCTACTTCATCACATCATCACCTATTCTTCATAAATTCGAGAAGTAAATATATTTTTTAAAATATAATGCCAGCATTACGATAACATTTTAAAATTGCCTTTAACCTCGCCTTTAACATACTAATGTCGGGTTGCAGAAATAATTTTAATATTAATTAAGTAACCAACATGTTTGACTGTGACATACATGACATTGGCAGAAATAATTTTCTGACAATCATCGAGGCCGGGTTACATTAATTTACTAATCAAGCACCTTTGGTTGTGAGTACAAAACGCCTGTCAATGAAATTTATGTCACAGTCAAACTTGCTGATTAGAGCTAATTTTGATTAAAAATCTTTGAGCAATCCAACATAAGTGAACAAACTGTCATAATAAATTTATTTTCCGGATTATTTCACACTGGCGCATATAGTTTGGCAACGTTTGAATCCTAGCGGTAGCAAATGAAAATACTAAAATGAATGATAACTTTGACATTTAGAAATATTGAACAATAAATTATTTATTTCCAGCTTTAGTAAATAAAAAAGTGGTGAGAATTTATTGTTTGAAGGTTTTGTGGGTTAATTATAAAAGACCAATATGAGGGGACAATAAATCACAACAACAATCGGCTCAAAAGTTATTTTATGAATGAGATTCGATGTCTATCTTTTAGCTCTTTTGTCTATAGCAGCGTTTCTCAAACTTTTTTGACCACGGACCCCTTTTGATTTCGGAATTTTGTTGTGGACCCCCATCCCGCGCTTGTTACATTAGTACAAAATGACACAGTACAAACCAATAATTTACAGTTAGTAGTTAATCTACACATTATTTTTTTTCAAAGGTTATTTTTTTTAACAAAGCAAAAAACATTAGTAAGCAGTAAGCTGGTTGCAGCAAATGTTTTTAGTGAGATGGATGGATCTGCTTTCTACTTCCACATAATTTCCTTAAGTTGGGTTTGATTGAAGAAAGCTGCAGCCTTATGTCTGGTTCTGCATTAAGCCGATTACCATATTTTGTTTTTGTTGCAACATATTTCGAAAATCCCCCTTCACATAAGTATGTTGTCACAAATGGCAGTAGGACTGAAATTGCTTGTTGAGTCAGATCTGGGTATTCACCTTCAATATTGCACCAAAAATCTACCAATTGCTCCTTTATGAGTCTCGTCTTTAAAACTGAATCAGACGTTAAATCGATCAACGATTCATACTGAGTTGCTAGGAGGGTTGTTGGCTTTTCAGTTACTTTAAAGGAATTTTGAACCCATTTATACTCTTGAAGGTTTTTATCCTGGCTCTCTGGAAAGTACTCTTTTACTGAATAAAGCACGTCATTTAAATGTTGATAGATTTCGTTAAAAAGTTGATCGGGTATGTTCCTCTCTAAATCTTTTTCAAAAAACTGTTTTAATGCTGGAAATGAATCAACGTAAATAAAAAATAATATACACTTTTTAAGATTGGACCTTGGACCTTCGGATATTTGATCCAATTCCTTAGCAGGGGACTTGGATGGCCGTTTTAGCCACATATCCATGTTACATATAAAAAAAATGACTTCACAACCTATTCGAACCCACACAATATCGTATTTAACCAAATATTCTAACTTGTATTAACTTAAAATAACTGCAACCGGTTACTTCTAATGACTAAAATATAAAACTATTATATCGTGCTGCCAAACAAGTATAGGCCTGTCATTGGCGCTTAAACGATAAGTACGTAATTTAATTGCAGTGGCGTTGCGGCCTTATCCAATTTTTCATGATTTTTTTTTCAGTGGTTACATAACTCGCGGACCCCTAACGGGTTGATCGCGGACCCCCAAACAAAGCCGAACAGACCCGAACAGACCCCAGTTTGAGAAACGCTGGTCTATAGGATATTCTATACTTCCGAATTGTAATCGAAAATGAACGGACACATGTAAACGCACCCTGAGATATTGCTCCCTGGTAACAACATCCAATTGTCAAAATTGTGTCTACTGACTTTAAAAAAATTGCTCAAATTAAATGATATTTCTTAGCAAACTCGTGATATTTTTAAGCCTGTCATCTCGTGGACTTTCGAAAACCGGCAATGATTACTATTACTGGGACATGGAGTTTCCGTGGTGTTCACTAAAGTGTACTACCGAGAAATTTCCGAACATAGTATGTACAATGAACGAAATATGCGACATAAAAAGTCCATGTGAATTTATTACCTTTTTAGATATGGATAAGGAGGAAATGGTGCGACGTCATAATACATTAAGGTAATTGCTTTAGTTTTTTGCCAATCCCACATGCATATTGTCTATTTTGTTTAGTACCGGGATAAATGGGCTAGACCAGTTTACTGAACGGATTGGATAATTTGATATCTATTCTAGTAGCGGCTCGTCAGATGAAGTAAGTGAAGGGGCTCTTCACAAAAAAAATAAAATTAGGAGGAAAGTTTTTCGACATCATTAAATATTAATGTACCAATACAGCTACCATTTTAGCCCTTAAAAAATAATTATGTGTATGAGTATGAATTAATAATATTAATTTAATTCGAATGTAGCTATGCATAATAGGACTACTGTTAACTCCGATGGACAATAATTATAATCACTCGTGCATTTTGGCGAACATTCGTATACATTACCTACCCTTCATACATGACGTCACGCGCGAAAGCGCTTAACAATTTTAAGGCCCGTATTATTTATCTCCTGGTAACTTTACCAGCCAGATAATTTCTATGGAAACAATAGCCTTAACAATGGTTTCTTATCTTGCTGAGGCCCGCTATATCAATCTCTTGGTAACTTTATCAGCCAGATAATTTCTATGGAAACCATTGTTGAGACAATTGTTTCCATGGAAATTATCTGGTTGGTGAAGTTACCAAGAGATTGATATAGCGGGCCTGATAGAGTTACCAGGAGATGGATAATACGGGCTTAAAACCGATTTATTAGGTGCAAGGTCGGGCAAATGGTCGTTTTAAATAGGAAAAATTGCATCAGGTGATTAAATTGTCATCGAAGCGCATGCGCTTAGATAATTTTACTTGAAATTGCGCCTAATAACCTTTAAATATATGGGGGGATTCATAAAAATTACCGATACAAAGGGGTTTGCATAATAGTTAATATATGAGCAATAAAATAATGCCTATACCAATAAATAATAGTATTCATCTAAACTGCTGGACAATTGCTTTCGAGCAAGAAAAATTTCGCCTAAATTTAACAGTTAATATTTTCTGAACCAGATATGATATCGACCTACGGTTTTGAATGGTTGATAGATCCATCCCTTGGGAAACAATTGTCAATGTTGAATTTTCTTTAACTGTAAACCGTAAAATTTTATATACAGGGTGTTAAAGAAGACGCTGATGAATTTTAATTGCGTGTAACTTTCACAATAATATTTTTAAATTTTATCACTCTACGTCAATTGAATAACTGGTTCATAGCAAAGAAAGTTATTTGTCAAATTTTTGTTATCTGCTATTAGGAGATATTTAGCACGAGGCGTCAGCCGAGTGCGGTAATTCTCCGAGTTTTAGAATATTCACTTTCACACGAGTAATGTACACTATTTTTCCTACGACCACAAGGATTTATTAAAAAAACCTTTGATTTGTGAAACAAATATTTCAACAATAGTGTTGAAATTAGCATACCTACTTAGGGTTATGTTTCACTTAATATCTGGTTTCATAGTGTGTCAATAGGTTTTTCCTTTATTTGTAGTTTAACTTTTTCATATTTTCTATATCATAGGAAGAACTAATCCTGGATTGACTTCTAGATTAACCAGAATCAAAATTTTAAATTTAATCAAGGAAAGATGCATTAAACATAAATTTAAAAATCCACCCAACAAGGAAGATTTCAATTCAAAATAATTCTATAAATTATTTAATGTTTTTTGTAAAAAAAAGTCAAATACTCCTGATGGAATTTGAAACTGTGACCTTGCGATCTGTAGGCTAGAGCTCTATTCTCTACCCTATGGCTATCCATAAACATTTGTTGTTTAATACATAACAGTCTCTTCAGCGCGATTTGTTTTTTCTGGTAATAGATTTTCCAGTATATTATTAACATTTTTTATAAATTCAGATGGCGTATTTTCAACCTCTAATTCTGAATCAGTCGACAAATAGTGTTAAAATATTTTTTTTTCAACACGCGTGTGATATACGGCGCTTTCTAGCCAAACTAACGTGCTTTTTTTCTCATTTTCATAGGTGGTCGTAGGAAAAATATGTATTTAATTCCCTCACTACCGGACTTTTTGTTCAATAGTATCAATCTCGGGGCTCAGTCTGGTGTTGAAACTCTTATCTATCACTACTACCTAAGAAATAGTTAATAACGTCATCTTTTACAGGGATCATTTTGCCGCAGGACAGGCAGTAATTACCAGCATTATTAAAGCTGCAAATATGATGGCGCTGCGCTGGGATGACGGTTTAGCTTACACGGCTAGGTGCAATTTGGCCCCGTGTAAGGACCAGGATTTTGACAAATGCCACACAACTCCGAAATTTAGAATTAGTGCCGGACAGAATATATGGAATAAGACGTTTACAGACAGGCCAAATGTTGATTGTGTTATGGAAGCATTTGAAGCACCAGAATTCTGGTGAGTACAAATCATTCCACAAACTGTACTGCTATGAACAGGACATTATCTACCTTGGCTATACGGGGTGTGTCAGTAAGGTGTCTGTCTTAGATAGCACCTAAACTATCAAAGATATGGAAAAAAGTGTATAAATACTGACACACCCTGTATGATAAATGTATAATTTACTGAAGTAAATAATCGTCGAATATTTTGAGGAGGGCCTAAAAGGTACTATATTGACCCACTGGCATTTATAAAGAAGAAATGTTATTTCAAAAACGTATTTTCTTAAAATAATTTGTTAAAATCAGTTATTTCCTGTCCACTTTATTCATTTTTAGTAATTTTATTCGTTTTTAGGTACAAAGGTATCGAAATCCTGAATGCACATCGACTATTAGCAGATGCCGAATCGTTTGTATCGGATGTAAATACACCTCAATTTACTCAATTGATCTGGGCCGACACAACACACGTGGGATGCACTCTAAGAAAAAAAGTTGTTGGTACGAAAATCACCTGTGCTGTAACCTGTAATTACGGGCCTAGTGGAAATCTGAACGCCCGCTCAATGTTTAAGCCAGGTCGACCCTGTAGCCAGTGTCCTAAGGGTTCCAAATGTAGCAAAATTTTAACCTCCTTGTGCGAAGTTGGAGACCCTGCAAAAAATGCGGCCTGTCGCTGTGGTTATTCCATGGCCTGTATTATTATTTTAGTTTTCCTTGTTAATTTACGTTTTGTTTTTGTTAATTATAATAAAAAAAATGAAAGCTCTCGTTTTTCGATATTTGACAACACAATAGGTGGACCAAACGACGTGCAATGTTTTGTTATCTCAACATCATTGCACTATATGTTCTTTAATAATGTGCTAATATTTTTAGGTGTGATTTCTCAAGTCATTTTATGAAGAAAAGTTTATATAAACATATGTCCTAAACGGCTTAAATTTTTTGCTACAGGGTGTTGAATAATTTTTTTTTAATGCGTTATTTGTAATATCTCCGAAAGTACTTTAGATACTATTTTCAATTTTGGCATGTGTTAATAGGACAAAAAACAACATGTCTTAGTTATAAAAGGTTTTTGTCCCACCAGTGGCGTCCCTGCCAACATTTCCTCTGATATTTTTTAGAAAAAAAGTGGTACGCCATTGACATTTTTCCATGTGAATATTATTTCTGATAAGCCTGGTCAATTCTGCATAAAAATGGTCTGTTGCGTTTTTCTCCTCAGGCACACCGTTCCTAACTAAAATAATTAAATTAAATTAGACGGGCGAAAGCATCCCTATTAAATGAAGGTGGTATCATTTCCAACAATTTGTATAAAACAAACTTTTGTATTATCAATGTTAATAATAATAAATAGTGGAGCATATTTAATTATTTTAATCAAGAACGGTGTGCCTGAGAAGAGAAACGCCATTTTTATGCAGAATTGACCTGGCTAATCAGAAATGATATCCACATGGAAAAATGTCAGTGGCGTACCACTTTTTTTCTAAAAAATATCAGAGGAAATGTTTGCAGGGACGCCACTGGTGAGACAAAGAATAACTTTTATCACTAAATGATGTAGTTTTATGTCCTATAAGAACATGCCAAAATTGAAAATATTATCTAAAGTACTTTTGGAGATATTACAAAAAACGCATTAAAAAAAAATAATTCAACACCTTGTAGCACAAAATTTAAGCCGTTTAGGACATATGTTTATATGAACTTTTCTTCATATAATGATTTGAGGAATCACGCCCTAAAATATTAGCACGTCATTAAGGAACACCCTGAATATTGTAAGAAAAGAAAAGTAAGCATTAAGAAAATTTGTAAAGTTTGAAAATGTTGTGCATTATTTGTGTTTATACGGGCACCACCACCAACTTATGTAGCCCCAGACTCGATGTACATCCTGTCCAACAGGAGTGGTGGATTCAGGGGGGGGGGGGGGATTTAAAATCTCAGTCGAAGCCTTCTTTTGAAAAATAATGTCGCATCAACACAAACAGAAATTTTAAGATTTTTTATTTAAATTGCTTATAATTCCAAACCAACTAAAAATGTGGATCGTAACATATAATTTAGATAGGAAATTTAATTCTCTACACGTTAGTAAGCTAAAAAATAGGGTGTCCCATTTGCAAAAATTGACTGCACCTTTATTTAAATGGAAATATTGGCACAATTTTAAGAACTCCCTGTATAAAAAACGTGAAACCTAAGTAATTTAAACTAAAGATCTATGTATTACTTGAAAGCTTACAAAATTTTAAATGTTTACCTTTATTAGTTTCAGAGTTACTAAACTTTCTTCTCGGTGCGTTTTTACACAAAAAAATCCTTTTATAATTCATATCTCAAAAACGGTTAGAGATGGGAATAGATTAATATTAACAAAAGTTATTTAGATTTTTATAAGGTAATCAAAAATGCTAAAATATATAGGGTGTTCCATTTGAAATAGCAAAGTTGGCATTAACTTCCGGTATAACCGGAAGTAGCAAAAACCTCAAAAGATAATGCTTTAAAAGCTCAAAGCCAATTATACCTGCTATCAAATTTTTAGAAAGATAAGTTTACTCGTTTCCGAGATTTTTTAATAGGCCACTCAACGTGAATCACCCTGTATACACATGTTTGTTTATTGTGTACTTGTTAGTAGCTAGAAAAATTTTGGTGACACCCGTTTATGCTCATTAATTTAATTGATTAATGACATAGAATATATTGAGAATGTAGTAATTAAATATTGTTCCATTGCAAAGTTGCACAATGGGATAAGAAATTATTTTATTTAGAAGTTGTTAATGTTTTAATAAATAAACTTTAACCCATAAGATTTGACTTACATGCGACAGCAGTAAAAATAAAAAATGTTGTTACACTTTTTTATGAGCCATGTGACTGGTCAGACGAAGAAGTAGTGGCATAGTGGCCCGGTTGCCTAAATTTTTAATTTATAAATATTGGAAGTCCGAATGTAAGTAAATAATGCCTGCCAATGTCATTTATGTCACAGTCAATGTTGCTGGTTAGTTAATTCTGGTTAAAAATCTTTGTGGAACCCAACATACAAGTTGTATTTATTTCGCACATAGAAAATAATGACCTGTATCAATAGACAAATGTTGAAATTGCAGTTAAGCGGCTAGTCCTAAAAAGTCCAAAGCTGCTTTAACTTAACTGTAAACAAATATGCGATACCATTGCTGCTCTAGATCATAAAAAGTGCCCTGGTCCGGATAACATTCCTGGAATGTTTATTCAAAAATGCAGTACCTATCTTGTTAAGCCTCTCTTACATATATATAACCTCTCATTAAAACAAGGTATTTTTCCTACTATGTGGAAAACATCTTATATAACTCCGTTACCCAAGGGAGGAGACAAACATAACGTAAAAAACTATAGACCAATAAGTAAATTATGCATTTTTGGAAAAATTTTTGAAAAAATTATTTACAGCATCATACTGGAACAAGTTAAAGATATTATTTTAAAACAACAACACGGATTTTTTCCACGTAGGTCAGTTGAAAGTAATTTAGTAGAATTCACAGATTTTGTTTTGGGTAGTATGGATAATCGCGAGCAGGTCGACGTGGTGTATACAGACTTCAGTAAGGCGTTCGACAAAATTAGTCATTCTATACTGATGGAGCGTCTTGCCGATGTCGGTGTGCATAATAGTTTGTTCAAATGGATCTGGTCCTATCTCAGCGATAGACGACAGATGGTTTCTGTTGGGGGATTTTGCTCTGAGCCTTTTAGCGTGCCGTCTGGTGTGCCGCAGGGTAGTCACCTTGGCCCCCTGTTTTTTATTATATATATTAACAACATACAACAATGCTTCAAATTTTCTAAATTTCTGCTGTACGCAGATGACCTAAAAATTTTTAGAATAATCAGGGTGCCAAGGGACTGCGATAGGTTGCAAGATGATCTTAATGCTTTGGTAAGATTCTGCGAAAGTCGGAGTTTATTTCTTAATCTAGATAAGTGTGTGTCGATTACGTTCACCAGAAACAGGAATGTGCATAATTTTCGTTATTCGATTAATAATAGTGATCTTAATTCGGTAAGTGAAATACGTGATTTGGGTGTTATAATGGACACTAAGTTAATTTTTAGCTCTCACATTGAGCAGATTGTTAATAAGTGTAACCGATTCTTAGGATTTATTATAAGAAACAGTTTAAATTTTCAAAATCCTCAAACAATTCTAAATTTGTACTACGCGTTTATATTTAGCAAACTTAATTTTGCATCAGTTGTTTGGAGTCCTCAGTACGCGATTTATCTGCGGAGGCTGGAAAGTATTCAAAAAAAAATTTTTACGGTTCTTATCACGTAAGACGGATGTACTTATAGTAAATAGCAATTATAAACCTATTATGGAAAAGTTTTCAGTAGTAACGCTTGCTGGAAGACGGACAATTTCTGATCTTGTTATGATTTATAAACTGGTTAATAGTCTTATTGATTCGCCAATACTTAGATCAAAGCTAAGTTTTAATGTACCGGTTAGGGACCTAAGGCTTCAAAATACATTTAACATTCCACTTCGAAATACGAATTCAGATCAAAATTCTCCTATCTATAGAGCGACACGTACCTATAATGGTCTTTCCTTGAGTATGGAAATGTTCGATATGTCTATAGTTAGATTTAAAAAACATGTCAGATCATTGTTGTAATTTTTTTTGTTTTTAATTTTAATTTTTGTAAGGTTTTATATTATATTTTTGTTTGTATAATTAAAACATTTAATTCCCACTAGCTAATACCACAACGTGGATGCTTTATTGGACTTAGTGTCTGTTGTATCCCTACTTGTTAATAAATAAATAAATAAAACTGTAGATGTATTGTTTTTACATTTTTTTTATTATTTAATAATTTGATATATAATAAAATTGCAATTTAACCAACCGTAAAATTTAGAAATACGAACCTGCCCTTTATTTATACTCACCTATGAAACGTAACTTTTGCCGTTTTCTTCTTATCATTTATTCATTAGCATTTCTGCTGGAACCACTTCGCCGGCCCAAAAAATTATTAATATCTATCACACAGTAACAATAGTTTTACACAAAAATTGAAAAACTTCTCATAAAATCTAAAACTACCTTGATTATGATGAACAGCTGACTACACGAATAACATAAGTGTCATACCAATATGGCGCAGCTAGGTTCACTTTTAGTCATGTGATGTCGATGGCATAACCTAACCTTTAAGATTAAAACGGTGGGTACATTTAGGCGGTCCAAGCGGCTGAACTGCTTAATAAGAAGCCCAGCTTAATGTACCACTGCTTAGTTAGACAGCAGCTGAGTTCCTGCTTCTGACATTAATGGCATTTAAAAATTAGGTTATTATACCAAAGCTGCAACAGTCATCAGTCAACAAACATAACCTTTTCTGAACTTTATTGACCTAAAATCCGCTCTCAATCAGCCACGCAATTTTAAATCTTTTAATTTGTGATCGGAGGTTTTAAAAATAAGGAAATGAAAATTTTAAAATAAATAGTTATAGTAAATTAATAATGTTCTGAAAAAGGTAAAATAAAACAGTGGTTAAATTTAAAGTAATAGTAGTACTTTGTATGAAAGACTTAAATTTAAACTTTCAAAGTCAGTAAAACAAATAAAATTTTGGACCATCATAAAAGACCCTAATACGAACCTAAATATGTAAGAAAATACTGAATGTTCTATTTTAAAAAATACCACTTTTTATTACCACACTTTTTTGGGCCATAATATTTTTTTTTGAATTAGTGAAATGGAATGAAATTACTAACTTAATTCGTATGGGAGCTAAACTGCTGGACAATTCAAGCGGACCGAGCTAATTGTTAGGTGAACTTTGGAGTAAAATATTTTACGAACGAATAAAGCTATCGATGCGCGGTTTGCAAAATTTAAAAGAGAATTTAATTCTTAATATGCACATTTTCTAACCTTTAACTGTCTACAGGGTTCAAAGAGAAGTATGTTTTTTTACCACCAGTGCGAGCAGAGAGGAACCTCCTACGAGAAACTCGACGTAGACGGACCCTAAACTCTAGGGTCATTTTTAAAAATAATTATGTGACTTAATGACATCTTCTGAATTATCAATGGTGTTACCATGGTACCTACTGCAGCGTTATCCTGGCACGAAACACACGATGTGTGGAAATGGAGGCATATAAAATGAAAAAAATAAAATAAAACCGATTATAGGTACGCCACTGGTCATGACGAAACGCAAGAAATTAAAATGTACTCGTTGCAAAAGAGGTGGTTCTAAGAAGTTATAATCACTTACTAAAACCCGTTCTTACAAAACATTGTAAGGCCTAATGACAAAAATACCTGAAATTTACAGGGGTTGAGAAAAATATCGAAATTTCATGAACAAAGAGGGATATCAAAAATTTGAGAATTTATTTTGTTCTCTATAAATAGGAGATAAAGAAAATGCCATCCAAAATAATTTAAAATTATTTTTGTGGAAATCCGGTACTTAGAAACTTTGGTAAAAAAAACATACTTCTCTTTGAACCCTATTGACAGTTAAAGGTTAGAAGTAAAAAAATCGGAAAAAATGTGCATATTAAGAATTAAATTCTCTTTTAAATTTTGCAAACCGCGCATCGATAGCTTTATTCTTTCGTAAAATATTTTACTCCAAAGTTCACCCAACAATTAGCTCGGTCCGCTTGAATTGTCCAGCTGTTTATTATAGAAGCCTGATGAACTATTGCAGAACCCTGTATATTAACTTATTCTCGCAAATTACTTACTTGTGAATAGGCCATAATTCATTTCCATAACAATTCACCCCAAATGTCAAAATGACACAATATCATTGCAGAGATTAATTTTTCGTAATTTCAATGAGAATTTTTAGTGAACTAGTATTATTTTTAAGTTTATCACATTTAGGCATTTCTACAAACATAGAAAAAACCTACCTGTATTCTGATTGGTGTAAGTTGACCTGTGGCGAAGAAAAACTAAAAAATATAGCTTGCACAACTGCAGGAAAATGTGCTATTTCTAAACCATGTAAATTGGATGCCATTAATAAAAATGATATTGTTGACAAACATAATGATTTAAGGTATTTTAGTTAATATAAAACAAATAGATTTTATTTTGAAGAAGTAGTCCATTCTTAAAGTGGAGTTAATTTATGGGAATAAATAAAAAACATAAAGTCTTCCTCCACAGGGGACACACAATTCCCCTGACACCGTCTATTAATTTGCTGGGGGCAATCTGGGAGGTAATATGTCTTGGCATGATCACGTTGCCGCAATTGCCAAGGCAGCTGCACAGAAACTTGGTGTACTTTTCCGCACCAAAAGGTTGTACACACCTCATCAACTTTTGACACTCTACAAAGCCCAGATTCGACCATCATTAGAATATTGCTCTCATGTCTGGAGCTCTGCACCCAAGCACACCCTTCGGCTACTGGATTCCATTCAAAGGAGAGCCGTTCGTCTGATCGGCGACCCCGAGCTGACCAAGACCCTCGATAGCCTGGAGCATCGAAGACAGGTTGGTGATTTGGCTCTCTTTTACAGATATTTCCATGGTAGGTGTTCGACTGATATTGTCCACTTGATTCCACCTAGAGCAATGCAAAACAGAAATACACGGCGAACCACTGCCGCTCATCCATATGTTGTTCAGCTTAGTACTTCATTGTCAAGAATTCTTTCATCTGGAGAACGTCATCTTTGTGGAATGATCTTCCTGAGGTCTTGTTTCCCAATGAATACAATCTTCAACGTTTCAAGACCAACGTTAATCGCCTTTTTCGCACTCGCACCGCTCCCAGAGCGCCTTAAAGGATTTTTCCTACAGTGCAGGTGTTTTATCATAAAAAAAAAAAAAAAAAAATAATAAGGTAATAAAATTAAAATATGGTATGGTATTTTAATTTAATTACCTTATTAAACCAGTGGAGGAAGACTTCATGTTTTTTATTTATTCCCAAATAGATTTTAATTTATCAAACCATTTTTATAACAATTTCATCTTTCTTTATACAATAATGACGTAGTGATGTCGAAGTAATTAAATATTTGGTAAATATTTATCATACGCTCACCATGTCAGAATTGACGATTTTTTCAGGAACGATGAATTTTAGAGCATGGATTACGAATCTACCGTTGTCGTCGGAAACGCTTAGTTTTTGAGATATTCCTTCTTAAAGTCCCTGTTCATACAGCTTAGTTTTCCAAAATCTCATTTAAATGGATTTCTGATACAAGGATTAAGTGGATCCGAATATTATTTCTAAATTCTTCTCCAAAGTTACCAGCTCCATGCAAAGCTATAATTATCTGTATATATTAAAAAAATTGCATTCTCTTGAACCGAAACAAGTCCATGTTTATTGATGGATTTTTAAAACTTTTTAAATTTGGACTCTACATATATTAAAGAATGTAGGAAAGTTATTTTTATTAAGGGGGATTTCTACTGTGATGGTTTCAAAAAACTATGCATAAGACCAGCACTACTGTATGCCGCCCCATCATGGTCAACACTCTGGATGACGGGGAAAAGCAAAATACAAACATATCAAAACAAATTGCTACGAATAATAACTAACGCATCATGGTTCGTACGTAATACCACATTACACAGATACCTTAAAATGGAAACGATCCAAGACTACATCACGAACGCCAGCAACAATTACTTCAACACAGCAGAACAAAGCCAGAACCAGCTAATCCGCCATTCCCACCAACCACAACACCAGGCAGGTCCATACAGGCTACCACGACAATGAGGGACCCAGGTTCAAACCCCTCACACAACACGAACATAATGTACTAGTTTTAAGCTAATGTTTTGTTAATAATTAAGAGGAGTTATAGGCCTAGCCTCGCTTAAAATTTTAATCAATGAAGCTCCTAGTGCACTGGCACCCTGTATAGATTTTGACATATTGCCACTTGAAACCTAATTTATTTCAGAAACGCATTCGCTGCCGGAGCAGAGGAATTCGAAGGACATATTCAGGTGTCCAATATGATGGCCATTCAGTGGGACGACAGCCTTGCCTACACCGCCCAATGCAATTTGGCGAAATGTACCGGTATGGAACATGACAACTGTCATACTACGTTCAGGTTTCCAAAACATGTCGGGCAAAATATCTGGACTTATGGTGTAGGCACAATGGGAGGCAATTGTATTAATGAGGCCATGTCAGGACTACAGCAGTGGTACGTAAGTATTGGCATATTTTGTAATAGTTGCTTTTTCCAAAAATTTTACTAATAACCATTGCCTTCTCGATGTTAGAAAGGTGAGTGAGACAGAATCTCTTGCCAATTCATTTCGGGACTTTGAGTGATCTCGGTGCGATAACCACATATTATATACTTACACTATATTGCTAATTACATAATTCAATGATGACACCACTGTAAGCAGATGATCAGGGGCCGTTAAGTTTGCGCAGATCGGAAATTTGCTTCTTGATGCAAACATTTGACAGGGCCGACTTTCAAAATATTTTTACAAGCTTTTATTTAAATTCACCCGTTTAGTTCGGGTGTGTACAGTGTACAGTTTATGGTCAAATAAAACTAAGTAACCAATATTTTACATACCTGAAATACCTTATTCCTGGTATTGAACCGCGATTCGTGCAAAAAAGGATCATGCACTTTTTTCTACCCATCTTGAGACACAAGTCGCTACAATAACAAAATGTCTGGTAAAGTTTTATACCTAAATTCGGACCCAAAACTTAAAAATAATATCCACAATCACACACGGAACATCCGAACGAATACAACGTAAAAAAGATGGAAACGACTATAACTTACAAACTAACAAAAAAAAATGTCTAAAGTAAAGTTTTATAAATATTAACACCCAAAACTTGGAAATTATAACAACACACTCCGAATGAACGAAACAAAAGATGGCGACTAATAAGAATATAACGGCGAGCCGGTTCTGTTCAAGAGACCTTGGGTTCTGTTTACGTTCTGTTAGAAATTGTGTGGGTTGCCTAATTTTTTCCCTACTTCGCAAGCGCCACGGTCCCCAACTCAGGTTATTTTGAATCGCACGATGGGTGTATTCTTGCTTCGTGCGGCTGCTTGTATTGGCAATATATAGTATATATGTGGCGGGAACGTCTTTAAGGGGGTCTAACCTTGAGTGGAGACCTTCATCCCAGTTCCTATGCATACCTACACAATATTCTATACAGGGTGCTGCACCTCACCTCCGTTCTTCTATTGCTCACGTATTAATTAAGTTAGGATTTTGATATTTTGCAGACTTTACCTGTATACTAGGGCGCATTTCAGGAAAATATTTTTGTTTATACAGAGTGTTCCAAAAAAGTGTGACATAATAAGGATCTATTTTTTAAAATTACATGCCATAAATGTTCTTACTTATTTGGATGCCTCTTATAGTTGTCTACGTACCTACTCTCAATATTTTAATGAAATCGGTTCAGTATTATAGGCGAAAAAAAATACTAAGAAAAATCAGTTTTGCACCACTGCACTGGTTGTAAAAATTAATAAAAAATAAAAATAACAGCTCGGTATTAAAATTATACAAAGGTGCTTAATAAATAAGGTCGAACAGTCTCGTCTGTCCAAAGTTTAGTGTCAAACTTTGCAAACTTTCAATCAATTAATTTTTTTAATTCAAATTGGAACTCCTGTATATTATTATTTCTTTCGATGAGGAATTAAAAATCAAACATTGTCCTATTGGCGAAAAAAAATACTAAGAAAAATCAGTTTTGCACCACTGCACTGGTTGTAAAAATTAATAAAAAATAAAAATAACAGCTCGGTATTAAAATTATACAAAGGTGCTTAATAAATAAGGTCGAACAGTCTCGTCTGTCCAAAGTTTAGTGTCAAACTTTGCAAACTTTCAATCAATTAATTTTTTTTATTCAAATTGAAACTCCTGTATATTATTATTTCTTTCGATGAGTAATTAAAAATCAAACATTGTCCTAATTACAACCCTGTCGCAATTTCTAACGCATCAAAACTTATTTACAGAAAACTCATTTTATCAACTATTCCAACAGTCATTATTATGAATAACTATCAAAGGTGGCTTTGAAAAACCATTTATTGGTATTAACGTTTACTAAAGTGACAAAAAATAATTCTTTTTGCATGCTCCTAATATTAAAATCATATCTACGAGCTCTTCTTGGTTGTATTCCATTACAAAAAATAATATAGCTTAAATAATTATTAATAATCTAACAATATTTGAATCTATATAATAACTAAAAGTCAAAATGGGCTTTTGTCGTTTTAATAAAGTTTATTGCCAATAAATTGTTTTGGAAAGCTACCTTCGATATTTATTTATAATAATGACTGGTGGAATAGTTGATAAAATGAGTTTTCTGTAAATAAGTCTTGATGCGTTAGAAATTGTGATAGGGTTGTAATTGAAACAAATGTTTGATTTTAAATTCTGCATCGAATGTCATAATAATATACAGGGGTTGTTATTTGATATAAGAAAAATAAATTGATTTAAAGTGTGGAAAGTTTGACACTAAACTTTGGACACCCTGTACAATTCGTAATAATCAAACTTGGTTAACGAGACTGTTCGACCTTATTTATTAAGTACCTTTACAAAATTTTATTAACGAGGCATTATTTTTATATTTTATTAATTTTTAAAACCAGTGGTTCAAAACTGATTTTTCTTTGTTTTTATTTTTTTTTTGCCTATAATACTGAACCGATTTCATTAAAATTTTAGAGGTATGAAGGCAGCTATAAGAGACACCCAAATAAGTAAGAATATTTATGGCATGTAATCTAAAAAAATAGATCCTTATGACGTCACACTTTTTTGAAACACACAAACAAGAAGCGCCACAGGCTAAAAAAAAAGAAATATTTTTAAATGTTTTATTTGTAGTAACTTATACAAATACACCAAACGAGTAAACAGCAAGTCTCATGAATTTTTAAAAAATAGAACGTGTCATTAGAAGGACTAGTTTTTAAAATGTTGCAAATTTTTAAAAGCACATGGGGAAGGGAGCAATTAGCCCCCCCCCCCCCCTACCCCATCCCTTCAAATGGCCCCACTGACCTTTACTGTGTCTTACCAAAAAATGCCAAGGTGGTAACCTACTATCTCTCTTTGTTATCGGCGTTAATAGGTCACTTAACTTTTCAGGTATGATGAAATTAAGAAAGCCTCCGAAGAAGAAATAAAAATAAACGCCATTTCGTATCAGGCTTCCACCCACAGTTTAGTCCATTTTACTCAGCTAATTTGGGCAGTAACTACTCATGTAGGATGTGCCCTGACCAAAAATGAAGCTGACGGCGTTACGATATGCGTGATGACGTGCAACTACGGCCCCGGTGGAAATATACAGGGTGGGAGTATGTTTAGATTGGGAAAGCCTTGCAGCGAATGCCCAGCAGGAAAACCGTGCGGTGAAGACTTTAAATCGCTGTGCGGCAGCGTTAAAAGAAGTGCAACAGAACGAACTAATATTGATACGGAAATTATTTTTGTCTTAGGACTGTCTATAGGTTTTGTTTTTATGCAATAAAGATGTCTTAAGCAATATTAATTTCTTGTTTATCCTACTCTACTACTTTAAAAAAATATATAAACATTATCCTGGAATTTTGAGGCATCTTGTACCAAATGATTAATTAAGGATGACGAGCGGCCATATCTCGGAAACTACTGGGCATAGAAATTCGGGAAAAAAAAATTATAACTAAAGTGGCCATGAGAAAATCCTAGAAATTTTTATCTCCGAAAATTCTACATTAAGGTATATGTTTGATAAAACCGTTAAAAAGTTTGGACAATTATGCATCATTTTGGTCTTATGCTTATTGGCGTACCGAATTTAATAAGAGGGGGGGAAGCTGTTGAAAGTGTAATCAGTTAAATCGCTGTAACTTATAAACGATTTATCCGATTTTATCAAACTAAAGACTGTTTGGAAGAGAAATGTATGCACTTTCATCAATCGTATTTAGTTGTCCAAAATAGTTCTAAAAAAAATGCTAGAGGGCGCAATTTGTAATAATAACACATTATTTGATTTTACTCCGAAAAAATAAATCATACGGTATAATTATGATACCATATTCCAAAAGCAGATGAAATTTGCTAGAAAAATATTAAAACCGCAGCTCGATATCTTCGTTCGTTTCAGCGTTATCGCGAATAGAATAATTTTTAAAATTTTAAATAAAGAATAGTTTTTAGAAAAAAGTGGGACGCCACTGATATTTTTTAATGTAGATATTATTTTGGATTAGCCTGGTCAATTCTGCATAAAAATAGTCTCTTGCGTTTTTCTCCTCAGGCATACCGTTCTTAATTAAAATAATTAAATTAAATTAGATGGGTGGGGTGGTCATTTCCAACAATTTTTATAAAACAAAATTTTTCAATATCAATGTTAATAAAAATAATAAATAGTAGAACTTTCTCCTTACTTTTATGGAATATGATCATTCATACAAGTTCAAAAATAAGGGAGATTATTATTTTATGAGAATTTTACACTTCCTTTTCTCGAATTAAATTTTCCCAAGTTTGGTAAATATCAATATTAATTTACAAGGAATTCCTAGTCCTTTCATTTCGGTACTGTGTCGGATCTGAGTGCGGCATTGCCTTTGAGGGGGCCTACAGACAGTGGCAACTTCCCTTTTAATATCCAGTTAGTTTGTATGCTTTGTTAGCCCAGTAAGAAAGACTGACTAGTGCCAACCCATAGATAATTACCGAAAGGTAGAAAACTGTAGCTCCATGCTGCCTGTACATTTGAAAATTGCACCACCCTGAAATATAGATTAGTGATTTTCCGCCGAAACAGTTGGTACTGGATAAGTGATTACTAGGATCTTCATTGTTAAAATTTTAAGCGAGGCTAGGCCTATAACACCTCTTAATTATTGATAAAACATTAGCTTAAAACTAGTACATTATGTTCGTGTTGTGTGAGGGGTTTGAACCTGGGTCCCTCATTGTCGTGGTAGCCTGTATGGACCTGCCTGGTGTTGTGGTTGGTGGGAATGGCGGATTAGCGGGTTCTGGCTTTGTTCTGCTGTGTTGAAGTAATTGTTGCTAGTGTTCGTGATGTAGTCTTGAATCGTTTCCATTTTAAGGTATCTGTGTAATGTAGTATTACGTACAAACCATGGTGCGTTAGTTATTATTCGTAGCAATTTGTTTTGATATGTTTGTATTTTGCTTTTCCCCGTCATGCAGAGCGTTGACCATGATGGGGCGGCATACAGTAGTGTTGGTCTTATGCATAGTTTATAGATGGTAACTTTGTTGCGGGTGTTTAGCTTGCTATTTCTATGTATTAGTGGATAGTACTGGTGTAGGAGCCTGTTTGCTTTGGTTAATGTTTGGGCCAGGTGTTCCTTCCAGATAAGCTTGGAGTCGAAGTGTAAACCCAGATATTTGGCTTTTTTGGACCATGTCAGTTGGGTGTTATTTAATATGATTTGCCTGGGTAGCGGTTTTCTAGATTTGGTGAATATAATGGCCTGTGTTTTTTGTGGGTTTAGGGTGATTTTCCATTTGGTCATCCATTTGGCTATTTCGTTTATGTGTCTTTGGAGTCTTACTGCAATGGTGTTCATATATGTATCGCTGTTGTAACAATGGCTGTATCGTCGGCGAACAGAAACAGTTGGTTTTCAGGATCATGTGGGATGTCTGCCATGTAGATGTTGAACAGGTGGGGCGAGAGAGGGGAGCCTTGGGGGACTCCTGCTAGAATATTTTGGGTGGCTGATTTGTGATTGTCTGCTTTTACAATGAAGGTTCTATCTGCTAGGAATGACCTGACCGTTTTGATCAGGTATGTCGGGTATCCTGCCCTTATCATTTTTAGTATTATCGCTTCGTGCCATATTGTGTCGAAGGCTTTGGAGATGTCTAGCAGGAGTGCTCCCGTCTGTCTCATCCTGTTGAATCCTGATATTATGTGAGTTGCAAGTCTTGTTGTCTGGTGGATGGTCGAATGGTCTGTTCTGAAGCCGAATTGGGCGTCTGGGAATATGCCTAGATTGTTGGTTTTATCCTGTAGGATTTGCAGGAATTATTTTTTAACTATTTTCCCCAGGTGTGACAGGAGGCTGATCGGTCTGTAACTGGTCCTTGTTTTTGGGTCTGAGCCTGGTTTGTGGATTAGGATGATCTCCGCGTGTTTCCATTTATTGGGGAAGTGTAGTTTCAGCACTACGTTTGTTATTTTTGTTATATTCTGGATTTGTTTGTTTGTTAGGTTTTTGAGCGTGGTGTTCGTGATGCCATCATGTCCTGGTGCTTTTTTGGGGTGTGTGCTGCGTATGATGTCCTGTATGGTTTGCAGGCTGACGGCTGGAATATCTGGATCCTGGATAGTGGGGGTTTGATCGAAGATTTGGATGGTTCTCTTGATGCTTTGGACTTGGACTAGATTTTGTGTTGGGTTTTCTGTGAATTGTTGATCAAGTGATGCAGCGAAGGTGTCGACTTTTTCCTGGGGGTTAGAGACTGTACGGTTGTTGTGTACTATGAATGGAACCGGCTTTTTTATGCCCTTTGAGAAGTACCGCGTTTTTTGCCATAGAGATCCGTCTTCCGTGTCTAGTTGCTGTAGTTTGGCCTCCCATTGGTTGTTGTAGATCTCGGTTAGGCTGTTTATAACTGGGAGTTATTCAAGTATGCAGAAAAAATAGAAGAACAGCCAGAAATCACGAACCCGACAGAGTTGGAAGCCGCCGTCCTCAAGCTAACAACAGATATACAAATAGCAACAACAAACGCCACCACGGAGAAAGAAGTCCCCACCACCACTTATGGGCAAATACCTAGGGCCATTTAAAATCAAATCAAGATCAAAAACCGACTCCTAAAAAGAGCATACAGGATAAGTGATTTCTTGTCTTCACGTTTATCGGAAAGGCCATGCCCAACACACATTTCCCACCAATAGAAAATCGATGTAATCTCGTACCATTAGAGTTCGCTATGTTCAGGTCGATACTAAACATTCGATTAAAATCTATAATCATCATTAACTATTAGTCCATATTAAAAATGTCTACCCTAATTTAACCTTCATTTGATTTACACAGCAACAATTAGGTCATTGTCATATTTGACAGTGTCTATTTGATTAATATTTTGTAGGTCACTAAAATGAAAATTTTTGTTAGATTCGTAATTATTTTAACCATCTCATCCGTCGGAATATCTAAGGTCATAGACCAAAAGAGATATGTATTCTATGCTAGAAAACTTCTAGGTATTGATTGGTGTTCTTTAAACTGTGGCGAAGAAAAAAATATAGCATGTGAATTAGGAGGGAAGTGTGATCCGTCCCAAGCACCATGCAAGCTTGAAGCTATCGATAAACAAAAAGTTCTTGATGACCACAATGCACTCAGGTAACAATAATAGTTATTATAGGAAGTATTTAAAATATGGCGAGTGGACCTTTAGGAATTCTTTTACTTGCCAGTGAATCTTCCTCTAACTACCCTAGACATCTCAGCCCTTCTTAAATCTTCTAGACTTCGTTATGAAGGGAAGGCGATTATATTAGCTGTTAAACGGATTGCCCTATGGAAGGGTGTTAACTACGAAAGTCTCCCTCTTTGGGGTCTAGCCGATCCCCAGATCTGATGCCTTAATGTCTCAATGTTTTGGAAGTGCAGCGATGTCTCCTGCTCTTCCTAATAGACAGTCAAAATATGGTATTCCTTAACATCAGTCATATGCGTCCTAAATCCTCAATCATCAATGTTCTATCAGAATCCCTACTAAAGAACTCAATACTCTTCGCCTTCTAGTCAGAAGGCACTATCATATAAAAAATCCTTAGCCTGCATCCTTAAGTTTGTTACCATTGTTCCGCAGAATAAAATTCAGAGGCCAATCATTTTCTTACTCCCACCATATATCTATGTTTAGCCTCTTTACCTTTCAGACCCAATTATTTATATTATTATAATTCTTCTCCTTTGTAGAGAAAGGTTTGCTTCTGGAAAAGAAACTCTAACTGGAGGCCTCACAGTTGCAAACATGAATGCCTTAAGTTGGGATAACGATCTGGAATTTACTGCCAAATGCAATTTGGCCAATTGTGGAGGCATGGCGCATGACAAATGCCGTACTACTCCCAAATTCCCTACATCTGCTGGACAGAACTTATTGAGTTACAGTTGGAGTACAACGGGTTACGATTGCATTAAAAATGTAGGGAAGAGAGTCGAAACACAGTGGTAAGAACCTCGTCCGTTTACCATTAGCGAAAACTAAGAACACTTTAATTGCAATAACTGATCTTAACTAAGGTATTTAGGATACAGGTTGAAAGGACATTTAAGTTCATACAAAAAGAACATAATTCAATTCAAAACATACGTTTATACACACTTTTCTATGGAATCAAGTACAAATCCGTTCTGTTACACCCTTTAGAATAAATGTTCCATTATCACACCCAGCAGAATAATGGTAATTTTTGAGTGGCCACTATTTACGAATAACAACTCTTTGACAACTACTACTTTGAACAACAATACAATCGATTTATTTATTGACTTCACCCAAAGCTGTTAAACTAAGACAGGTTGCATGGTAATCACGAGAGTTCGGAGACGCGAGAGAAAGCTTTACGTCATAATTATTTGCAAATTTTTGTCGTTTGTTGGTTGGTGATATGATTAGACCCCTCTTACGCTGGCGTTTTTTTTATCGCCTGTCGCGTTGTTATGTTATTATGTTATTTTTTTGTAAAATTACTTGATGCTTCATGCGTTAATTCAAATCACCCATCTTGTGACGTAATGACATAAGCTACTTTAAGCACAGAGAAATAATAGAACTGCGTTGTCATAATTGCTATTTGCTCCCACTGATACACTTCAGTTACCTATAATTCGTAGAACAAATTTACTCTTTATAAATACTTATAATAAATGTACCTACAGTTCTGTTCATAAAAAACCCGTCCACTTAATTTGCCATGGTGTAAATAGTTTTTTATTTTAAAGGTTTTTAAAAGTGCATGGTGGCAATTGTTGATAGACGTCTAAAAGTCAAACATTTTAAAATGCCTCGTCCTTTAACATTAGTTGAGAAGGCACAAATAGTGACAAAAATTGAAGAAGGATGGTCAATTCGTGCCCTAGCACAATTTTATGGCAGAAATAAGAGCACAATTCTAGAAATAAAAAAGCGTTGGGAGCAAGAAGGGTCCTTGAAAAGAAAGGAGGGTTCCGGTCGTCCTAGAGTTACCAGTCCCGAAGAGGATGCTATGCTTCCGGAGCACTTAAGAAATCATCCCTTTGAAGTCGCGAGGGAAGCTATAAATATCACAGAATTTCCTGGCTCTCGACCTACCGCCAGTAGAAGAATTAATGAATCAAAGTTAAAAAATCGCGTTGCGGTAAAAAAAATTAAATTTACAGAAGAACGAAGGCAGTCGCGGTTACTTTTTGCATTAAATTATATATATCGCGAACCTGAATATTGGAACAGGGTAGTATTTACGGATGAAAAAACTTTCCAATTTACTTATAACGGACAAATTCGGGTGTATCGACCAGATAGGACAAGATTTGAAGAGCGTTATACTAGCGATCATGCTTTTAGATCTGGGCGTTTTTCTGTCAACATATGGGGTTGGATAAGTGCCCATGGGCGTGGTGTATGCTGGCGATTGGAGTGATGTAGTCTTGAATCGTTTCCATTTTAAGGTCTCTGTGTAATGTAGTATTACGTACAAACCATGGTGCGTTAGTTATTATTCGTAGCAATTTGTTTTGATATGTTTGTATTTTGCTTTCCCCGTCATGCAGAGCGTTGACCATGATGGGGCGGCATACAGTAGTGCTGGTCTTATGCATAGTTTATAGATGGTAACTTTGTTGCGGGTGTTTACCATGCTATTTCTATGTATTAGTGGATAGTACTGGTGTAGGAGCCTGTTTGCTTTGGTTAATGTTTGGGCCAGGTGTTCCTTCCAGATAAGCTTGGAGTCGAAGTGTAAACCCAGATATTTGACTTTTTTGGACCATGTCAGTTGGGTGTTATTTAATATGATTTGCCTGGGTAGCGGTTTTCTAGATTTGGTGAATATAATGGCCTGTGTTTTTTGTGGGTTTAGGGTGATTTTCCATTTGGTCATCCATTTGGCTATTTCGTTTATGTGTCTTTTGAGTCTTACTGCAATGGTGTTCATATATGTATCGCTGTTGTAACAGTGGCTGTATCGTCGGCGAACAGAAACAGTTGGTTTTCAGGATCATGTGGGATGTCTGCCATGTAGATGTTGAACAGGTGGGGCGAGAGAGGGGAGCCTTGGGGTACTCCTGCTAGAAGGCACAAATAGTGACAAAAATTGAAGAAGGATGGTCAATTCGTGCCCTAGCACAATTTTATGGCAGAAATAAGAGCACAATTCTAGAAATAAAAAAGCGTTGGGAGCAAGAAGGGTCCTTGAAAAGAAAGGAGGGTTCCGGTCGTCCTAGAGTTACCAGTCCCGAAGAGGATGCTATGCTTCCGGAGCACTTAAGAAATCATCCCTTTGAAGTCGCGAGGGAAGCTATAAATATCACAGAATTTCCTGGCTCTCGACCTACCGCCAGTAGAAGAATAATTAATGAATCAAAGTTAAAAAATCGCGTTGCGGTAAAAAAAATTAAATTTACAGAAGAACGAAGGCAGTCGCGGTTACTTTTTGCATTAAATTATATATATCGCGAACCTGAATATTGGAACAGGGTAGTATTTACGGATGAAAAAACTTTCCAATTTACTTATAACGGACAAATTCGGGTGTATCGACCAGATGGGACAAGATTTGAAGAGCGTTATACTAGCGATCATGCTTTTAGATCTGGGCGTTTTTCTGTCAACATATGGGGTTGGATAAGTGCCCATGGGCTTGGTGTATGCTGGCGATTGGAGGGAAGATTTAATTCTGAAAATTATCTTAATGTTCTGGAGCATATTATGCTCCCATCTGTTAGGTCCATTTACCCCAATAATTATTTTATTTATCAACACGATAATTGTCTCGTGCGCACTGAAAATGCTATTAAGGGCTAGTTTCAAAATAATAATGTATTACCGTGGTCTTCATTCAGTCCGGATATTAATCCAATAGAAAATGTGTGGGCTATAATTGTAAAAAAAATTTATAACCGTAATTTCTTGCCTTAAAATTTTACTGAATTGTGGGAAATAATTCATGAATGCTGGGAGAAGCTTGACCCAATTATTATAAGAAATTTGATTAACTCAATGCCTAATAGATTGGCTCAAGTGATTGAGAAAAGGGGTTCAATGACCAAATATTAATTTTTATACCTACTATCTTAGTGTTCTTGTTTAATATAATATTCAATTTGTTCGCATTTTTATAAAATTATTATAAATATAAAATATTAGTTACCATTTTACTTAATTTTTTAAATTACTTCCTCTACGCCAACGATTTGCATTTATTGCATATAACCTTAAACATACGTCTCTGATAACCTCAAAGAAATAATCACAAAAGCCTGTTTCAAACTGCTTAAATATAGTCGCATCTGGTCTTATCGTGCGGGTCATACGATTCAAGAAAGACATACTCTCAGTTTTTGTTTTCTTTACTTGCGTTTAATTTTACCCTCTAAATAAAATACGTAAGATAAATCAGACAGACTTATTCCATTTTGACATGAAAAAAAAGAATATGTACCTATGTACTTTCCAGCGATTCTAAAAAAGCTTATAATAGCACCAGCTACGTTTTATTTTTTAAGCTTTTTCCTACAAATCAACTTTATTCCAGAGAACTCTGTAACATTAGAACTTTGTATATTATCACGGTATGTCAATTTTTGCACTTTAATAATGATTTCAAATGATCGCAGGTGTCACATGATCATCAGACCAGAGGAAACACAAATAAACTAATAAATATTTATAAAACTAGAACAACAATGATGCAACACTTTGTAACATGGTCCAAAACTATATAACTTAATACCAAAAAATATTAGAACCTTAACTGACAAAAGGCAATTTAAAAAACAACTGAACAACTATATTTTTAATAATATTGTTAGCTTTCTAGAATTGTTTTAGCTCTTCTTCTACTCTCTTTTGGTTTTTGCACTAAAAAGTGATACTAGATATTAGAAATGTATTATTTTTTTTCTGAATGTGCATACTGTTAAATACATTATATAAATACGTATATTTAATGTAAATTACGCACATACAGGTGTCCCACACCTAGGTGTTATAAAGTATTTTGATATGTTATTTTCCATTTGTGTTAATTTTAGAATGGAGATACTATGTTTTTATGTAAAATGTTTTTGTTTATAAATAAATAAATAAAAATAAATAAAATTAAATTATTAATAATATTATTTTGCATGCCGGTACTGGAAGAAATCGGTGGAACATACAGAAATATTAATAAGGGATTGGTGGGATCGAGAACAAGTACTAGATGTCGAAGTAGCGCCAATGATAATTGCTCCATTCGAAGACGACTCAGACCACGAGGACTTTTCAGATTTAATAAGTGACGATGAGAGTTTTTAGGCTATAATTATAAACGGTGTTTTTCGTTTACATTTTTTAGTATTCTTGGGTATTATATTATGCTTTTTTTTCATGCACATTATTCTGCATAGTCCTTAAACTAATTCCCAGTGTTTTCATTACGGTTTCCTGCATATTGGTTTGCAAATTTCCACTTTTTCTTTCATTATCGAAATAGTTTATCAGACTATATGCCATTGTATTTTTAGGTTTTAGTAGTAAAATTGTTAAAATAAATTGCACTGTTTATTATTGTCGTTTTTAATTAAAAGGTACAGTAGGTATATAATTAACGATTATATAATTTCTTTGTAACTTTTTCAACTCCCCTGTACATAATTTTTACAAAACTAATAATATTAGGTATATGTGGCTATCTTCGCGATAGCTAAAATAATGAAACTATTTTTTCTTCCTTCGGTATATTTGTAAATAATCTCACAACATTTTGATAGCCTCTGTGTTGTTTGATTTGACGCATATGATCAGTGACCTTTGGACCCGCACGTTAAGACCAGATCTGACTATAATACAAAAACTAATCATAAGACTTGTATGGGTTTTTTATGAACAGAACTGTAGTTAAAGTTTGTGAATAATACCTATCCTACCAAATTCTAGGTACGATGAAATAAAACTTGTAACCGCCAGCCAAATAATAGAAGACGGAAAAAGTTACACCTTTAATCACGGAACAGGACATTTCACCCAAGTTGTTTGGGCTACAGTGACACATATAGGATGTGCCTTAACGAAAAAAGTAGATGGTGGTAAAACCAGTTGTTTCATGGCTTGCAATTACGGTCCTGCAGGAAATCTGATTGGAGGTAGCATGTTTAAAGAAGGCAAACCTTGTAGCGACTGTCCCGGAGGCCTCAAATGTGGAAATACTTATAAAAACTTATGTGGTGATGGGGACGGTGTGAAAGATGCGGGGGGTGCGGGGGGTGCGGGGGGTGCGGCTGAGCTTCACTCCGATATTGGTCTGATCATAATTTGTTCGTTGTTTTTTCATAGATTTTGGCTTTCATAAAATTAAGATTTGGTATTTAGTTTTTTTACATAAATAAGTTAAACTTAACGTTTGATGAAATGGAATTTCCATTATTTGGGAAATACAATAATTGTTAAATATATGAAGCGGTTATTTTTATTTTTCCCAATTTCTTTTTTAATTTTAGGTTTTTTATACTCTTGATCAATTATTAGTGGCATAAACATGACTTCATAAAAAAATGCAATACAATAACAAGAATTCTATAATAAAAATACCAACCCTAATTTCACCTTAATTTTATTTCCACAGCAATAATTTAATCATTGTCATATTTACGTCTATATTATTAATTTTTTGTGAGTCGTAAAAATGAAAATGTTTGTTATATTTGTAATTATTTTAACCATCTCATCCTTTGGAATATCTAAGATCATAGACCAAAATAGATATACATTCTATGCTAGAAAACTTCAAGGTACCGATTGGTGCTCTTTAAACTGTGGTACAGAAAAGAATATAGCATGTGAATTAGAAGGAAAGTGTGATCCGAACCCAGCACCATGCAAGCTTCAGACTATCGATAAAGAAAACATTCTTCACCTACACAATAAACTCAGGTAACGATAATAGTTTTTACATAGAGTCTTTAAAATAGGAGAGTAGATCTAGGCCAAGGAAATTATTTTTACTTGCCCGTGCATCTTTCTCTAACAGCCTTAACAACCTTCACCCTTCTTAAATCTTCTCGACTTCGTTATAAAGGTCAAGATGTTTTTCCATGGAACGGTCGTGTTAACTATGAAACTATCCCTCTACGAGAACGGCCGATCCAAAGATCTGATGTCTCTTAGTCTTTCCAATGTATTGGAAGTGCAGAAGTGTATCTTGCTCTAGCCAAGAAAAATCTGGTATTCCTTTACATTAAATTCCTACTAAAGAACTCTCACTACTCATCGCCTTCAAGTCACAAACCACTCTCATTCGAAGAATCCTTAGCCTGCATCCTTGAGTGTGCCACCATTATTCCGCAGGGTAAAATTCAGGGGCCTATCGTTTTCTTTCTCCTACCGCATATTTATGTTTAGCCTCTTTACCTTTCAGACCCAATTATGTGTGTTATTACCATTCTTCTTCGTTGTAGAGACAAGTTTGCCTCTGGAGAAGAACCGGTAACTAAAGGCCTTATAGTTGCAAACATGAATGTCTTAAGTTGGGATAACGATCTGGAATTTATTGCCAAATGCAATTTGGCCAAGTGTGCCGACATGGTGCATGACAAATGCCGTACTACTCCCAAATTCCCGAAATCTGCTGGACAGAATTTATTGCATTACGATATGAAGAGCGACGATTGTGCTGGTGAAGCAGCGATGAACATTGAAGCAACGTGGTAAGAATCCGGTCCGTCTACGACCAGTGAAAACTAATAGTCCAGGAGGCAGTGACGATTTTCGGTACTTATTTTCCCAGTCAGCAAACATGGATAGAATTATTGGTTTTGTTATTCTAAGCAAAATTCATATACCGGGTGTTGCATCATCGAGCGGGACATTGGAAATCCCATGTAATTTTAAATGGGGTCAATTATTGGCTTCCCTAATTTTTTTAGAGAAAAATTCTATTTAGGTTTATTAAAAAGCACTAAAATCCACATTCAAAAGAATAACTTTAGATATTTTTGATGAGCCCGTTTACGGATTATTGCCGATTTCTTTTTAACTATTTCTCCTTTTTATGGCCCCGTATTTGCGGGCACCAGTCAAGGTAAAAGATGACTGTCAAATAAAGTTGTCATTTTGAAATGTGTGCTTTATTGTTATAAAAACTCGTACATCGAAAATATTAAAGGTGTATTTATGAGTACAAATTAATCTGAATAAAACTAAAATAAAGTATCCAATTACAAGGTTAATTATGACATTTTACATATTTCAATATTTCACTAATTAATAGGTAGGTAATATTAAATTGTTAGAACTTTAGGATTTAAGAAGATGTTCAAATATTCCTCCATTGACTACCACACAATAACCGAGGCGATCATAAAATTCTCTTCTTACATTCGCTAGTTGGTAAACTGAAATTCTATTGCATTCGGCAGAAATAGCATTTTATAACTCGTCTAGATTTGGGTATTTTTTATCTTTGTATATCCTGTTTTTTAAATGGCCCCAGAGAAAGAAATCATTTGGCGATAAATCAGGAGACCTGGCTGGCCAATTTACTGTATGATTTAAGCCAATAACATTTCCATTAAAAGCACAGTTTAAATATTCCCGGACAGCCAGGGTACTATGTGCCGGGCAGGCATCCAGTTGGTACCAAACTTCCTGATTTTCCCTGGCGGCATCATGTAAAGTAGGTAAAATATGATCTTCAAGTAGTTCTAAAAAATATTCTGTATTTAAATTTCGTGTAAGAAATAATGGCCCGATAATATTTTCTCCGAAAATCCCAGCCCAAACATTAACTTTTTGTGGATATTGCGTCCTTGTTTCGACAAACCTTTGTTGGTTTTCTTTGCTCTAATATCGATAATTTTGAACATTGGGTTCATTGTTTAAGGTAAATGTGCATTCGTCAGTGAAACAAATGTTTTTAAAAAAAAATCCCTATCCATGTTTGCTCTTTCAATCATACCAAAACAAAACTCCTGTCGTCGTATTTCGTCCCTATCTCTTAGCTCTTGGTGCTTTTCATATTTGTATGAATAATATTTATGTCGTTTCAAAGCTCGTAACGCTGTGGTGTGATCTAATCCTATGTCATCCTCAAGTTTCCTTGTGCTGATCTTCCCATCATTTTCTTCCACGCACAATAAAACTTGCAAGTCCCTATCATTTCTTGCATCTCTTCTTTGTTCCTGCCTTTGCAAGTCCCTATCATTTCTTGCATCTCTTCTTTGTTCCTGCCTTTCTTCACATCTGCAGTTATTTATTACAGTGCCTTTTGTCTTAAATTTCTTGATAGTCCTTTCGACTGTAAATTTTGCAGGTATCGGTCTATTCGGATACAGAGCAGCAAACATGTCTGACACATTTTGATTGAACTATTTCCTTGATAATACCATTTAATCATCAATATTTTTGTCTTCAGAAGTGTAATTCATTGCTAATATTTTCGATGTACGAGTTTTTATAACAATAAAGCACACATTTCAAAATTACAACTTTAATTGACAGTCATATTTTACCTTGACTGGTGCCCGCAAATACGGGACCATAAAAAGGAGACATATTTAAAAAGAAATCGGCGATAACCCGTAAACGGACTCATCAAAAATATCTAAAGTTATTCTTTTGAATGTGGGTTTTAGTGCTCTTTAATAAACCTAAATAGAATTTTTCTCTACAATAATTAGGGAAGCCAATAATTGACCCCATTTAAAATTACATGGGATTTCCTATGTCCTGCTCGACGATGCAACATCCGGTATATGAGAGGGGTGGGGGGGTTCCGATGGGTTAAGGCGGAAAATGCGTTAGAAAGTACAAATATACTGCACTTTTTTTTCCAGTGATAAAAATAGTTCTATTAGTGAAAGGTACAGTGAATTTAAGAAAAAAAATAGGTTGGCTAATCTGTGAGGATGGGTAATATGTCTGGCAGGTGGAAAATTGGAAAAAATTTAGCGAAATCATTGCCCTTATTTTTGCAGTCCTAAAAATTGGTCAGATGATAGTTTATATTAAAATAACAGCTGAAAATATAGTCTGGCTAATGTGGAACACCCCGACAGCCTTGCCAGACTCGTCCAACGCTTGACAGGGGCGCTAAATTCGGCATGTCTAATTATACAGGCGATTGTTGTCATCTCTACATGTTTTTACTTTTCATAATTTCTGCTAGGAAAAGTATTGGTTTAGGGCAAAATTGGACTATGGCTAAAAAACATTTTTCTCAACGTTTTGAGACCCCAGAAATAAAAAAAATATGGTTTTAGCAAAATGTCAGTCCATCCGTCTGTCATCCGTCTGTCATCCGTCTGTCATCAAAAAACTTTATTCGCAAATAACTTTGTAACTATCAGAGTTACGAGAAAATTAAAATAATTCTCTACAAAAAAGATCTTCTAACATTTTTGTGTATCTCCTTTAGTTTTTAAGATATAGTCAAAATATACAAAATTGCGAATAATTCTTACATTCAGACGCGACTATCTCTGGATTTATATAACTTAAACGAGCAAGACTAAGAAGCAATATTGTAGAGAAGTAAATTTTCAACAAAAATATAAATGACGGATGAACGAGCTGGTAGACATTTCGCTAAAGACGAGAAATATCACTTTTGGCTGTTTAAAAAATTAAGATAAGCAAATTCACTGTAGTAGGTTTATAAGTACAGAATTTTTATTGGGCAGATTGAAAAATATTTACTTGCGAAATCTTGAATTTCTATGAAAATCGCTGAAAAAGTTTTTATACAACATCGAACTTTAAAAAATATACATGCAAAAATCTGGATTGTAAGAAATTAAAAATAATACTGAAAAATGAAACTAAAATGATATATAATTGAATAAGTTCCAGCGTCGTTACCTAAATACGCACCTGCCGCTTCCTCTCCTCATTTAACTATCCGACTTGTGAGTCTGGCAGGGCTTTAGTGATTGTAAATGAAAGCCAGACGTATATTCAATCAACTCTTTCTTCTTTGTGGTGTAAATGGCATTAGCTACTTTTACCACAGGAGAATAATAGAGCTGCGTGTGTGTCCTTCCTTAAATTTTAATTAGGCAATCCAACGATGTGTCCAAATGGCGGCTGGCTGGCAAATACTGCTTTGTAATTGGTACACGTGACCATAAAAATAAGGTTGCTGGTGGCATTTAACTGGTGACTCAATGCTTTTTGCCATCCAACCGCCATATTGAATCACGTGGTTGGGATTCCCTAATTATTTAATTTTTAACGTACCGTTTTTGCTATTGGCTCGCATTGATATTTTTCAGTCGCCTATAGCAGAACAAGTTTACTTTTCATAAATACTAATGAACGTTTGTGGATAATATGTATACTACCAAATTTTAGGTATGCTGTAGGACAATTCATAAGGACCAGCCATATAAAAGAATACGGAAAAAGTTACGTTTTTGACTTGATGGCAGAGACGTTCACCCAACTGTTTTGGGCTACAGTGACGCATGTAGGATGTGCCTTGACGAAAAAAGATGAAGAAGGCCGTCCAAGTAAATGTGTCTTTACTTGCAATTATGGTCCTGCAGGAAATATTATAGGAGGTAGCATGTTTAAAGAAGGCAAACCTTGTAGTAGATGCCCAGCAGACCGTAAATGTGGAACTAATTATACAAACTTATGTGAGCTCGGACACAGTGTGAGGGATGCCGCAGAGCTTCACTCCAATATTGGTCTGATCAAAATTTGTTTATTGTTCCTTCATAGATTTTGGCTTTCATAAAATAAAGATTTTATATTTAGTTTTTTTTACATAATTAACTTGAACATAATTTTTGATGAAATGGAATTTCCATTATGCGGGAAATACAATAATTAAATGGGGAGAAATAATACTCTAAGTCAACGTTTACTAAGATATATTCAGTAAAAAATCTTTATTTACTCTACATGTTTCCAACGTATAAACGTTCATCTTCAGGAAAGTATAGTTTGAGATAAATATTAAGAATGTGTGAGTGACACCCTCATAGAGCTTTTGATGATATTGGAATATTAAAGAAAGTGATGAAGAACTTCTATACAGGGTGTCCGGTAACTTATGGGCCGTAGAGTAACTGGAGATACTAGACATTAAACTAAGCCGATTAAGTCATATAGGTTTTTCGGATTGTTGCTCGTTCTGGAGATACAGGGTGTTGAAAGTAAAAGTTTATTCTCGAAAATAAGCCATAATTTTAAAACGGTTTAATGAATCGAATTGAAAGTTGGCAATGTTATGTTTTTATGAGCAAGAAATAAGAATTTGTAGAAATTTTTAAGTTTGAAACTAGAGGGCGCTAGTTGCATACACTAGGCTTTATAAATCTATAAATTTTTTTCTTACCTGTGATATTAGGTGTTTTTCAATTATAGTTTCTTAAAGAAGAGCATTTTCTCAGTCAAAAAGGTGTACTTGATTGATCTTAATATCTTTAACGGTTTTCGAGATATTTCCCTTTAAACATCCCAAAGCATAAAAAAACATAGTACATAATTAAATTAATAATACATAAATTATATACACCCTGTATCTCTAGGACAAGTAACAATCCGAAAAAACTTATATGACTTAATCGGCTTAGTTTGATGTCTAGTAAGTATCTTGTATAAGTTTTTTTTTGATAATTAGTGTACTCTAAGTCAACCTTAGAGTATTATTTCTCCCCATTTAACATGCCACTTCACTTCAAGTATGGACTACTCTTCAAATTAATACAATAATAATTGTAAAACATATGAGGGGGTTATGTTTATTTTTCGCAATTTTTTTTTTATTTTAAGTTTTTTGTACTGTTGATCAATTATGGCTTCATATAAAAATCCAATACAATAAAGTCCAACATATTTCATATTTAAGGTTCGCCTTAATCAGCAAAACCTGTAAGTCATTATAGTACAGGGTTACGATAAAGTAAGGGATTAGGAAACGCTCAGATCCATCAGAATAATTTTATTGATATGCATTTTTTTAAGATCATAAAAATGCCATTTGTATCAAATTTAATTATTGTTACCAAACATATCCTTCGAAGTGATCTGGTTCCAGCTCTTGCCCACTCTATTTTCAGTTGATAATGATTTACCAAGTTTAACCGTATGTTTTCAACAGGATGTTTCTCCCTGCATTATGCTGCTTATGTAATTAAATATAATTTTTTCGGTGGTGGTGGATAGGTAGGTCAACAGAGCGGCCACCCAGATCGCCCGATCTTAACCCACTTGACTTTGTTTTGTGGGGCTATAATTATTCGTTTCTCTATTTTGCTTTAAACGGTTGTAGATTGTTGAAAATAAATCCAGATAAATATGACTGTAGAAGATTGTCGATATTCGGTATTTTAGTGCCGATAGTTTCAATGGGAATAATGAATAGTTAACAAATCATTCTACGCGTTTGATAAAAATAATCATAATTAACTGAATTAATCAATATTAAAAAAACCAAACCTAAATTAACCTTTATTTTATTTCTACAAAACAAATTTTTAATGTCATACTTACGTCTGTTTAATTAATTTTTTTTATATCAATAATATGGAAATTTTTGTTAAATTCGTAATTGTTTTAAGCATCTCAGCCGTTGGACTATCTGAGATAATAAACCAAACAAGACATGCTAGAAAACGGGATGTGCGATCCGCCCCGAAAAACATGCAAGTTTGATGCTATTAACAAAGAAAATGTTCTTCACGAACACAATAAACTAAGGTAGTAGTAATAGTCATTGGAACTTAGCAAGTCAATCTAGGCAATCCTTTTCACCCTTCCACAATATTATTTTCTTCCCTTAGCCTACCTTTAACCACCTGTATTCCTGGACCCTCTCTGTACCTCCTAGACCTCGTAATAAGGGTGAATATGTTTTTCCAGAATTATTTATTTTTATTAATTTGACCACTCCACTTCGAAGACCCACCGATTTAAAGATCTTATGCCTCCCTCTCTCCGGTTTATTATAACTACAAAGGTGTCTCCTCTTCGTCAGGAATCAGGACAAATCTGGTCTTCAATACTTAGTCAGCAATGTTCTATATCAGAATCTCTACTAGGAGGATTCAGAAGCTAGTCACATCGCATATGGATAGTCCTTGACCTGCATCGTTGAGTTTTCATTATTGTTCTGTCAAGTCGATAACATTGTTTTACTTATTACTTTTCTTCATTGTAGAGATAAGTTCGTTGCTGTTCTATCAGAATCCCTACTAAAGAACTCAATACTCTTCGCCTTCTAGTCAAAAGCTACTCTCATCTGAAGAATCGTTGAGTTTGACACCGTTGTTCCGCAAGATAAATGCTTAGACACTTAACCTTTCAGACCCAATAATATAATTGTTACCATTCTTCTTCATTGTAGAGATAAGTTTGCCTCTGGAAAAGAAACCCACACTAGCGGCCTTACAGTTGCAAACATGATGGCTTTAAATTGGGATGACGATCTGGCTTTTACGGCTAAATGCAATTTGGCCAAATGTGGAGTCATGGAGCATGACAAATGTCGTACTACTCCGAAATTCTCGAAATTTGTTGGCCAGAACTTATTGTGGTACACGTGGAGTGAAACTGGCTTCGACTGTCTTAGTCAAACACTAAAGGCGATCACATATGAATGGTAAGAATACCGTCCGTTTACGACCAGAAGCAACTAAGGTCACTTTTATTACCATAACTAATAATCGTACTGAAGGGATCTGGAATAGAAGTTAGAACCAGCCCCAGCCCCCTCGATCCATCCCCCGCGTCACTGGTAATATTTAACTAAACAAGTATATATTTAAACTAAGATACTTGAGAAACATTTGTTATGAAGTAGGTAATACATTTTTATCTTAGAATTTATTTTCATGATTTTATAATTCAAAAAATGTAGTAGGTACTTTTCTGGTAGCACCTACATTCTCTGTCCCAATCGGATAAATTCATTGAGACCGCAGGGCAAAAAGTAGGTCTGAACCACGATATCCTTATTCATACGGCCCTCCCAAGGGTTATCAACCCTCGGTTTCTTGCATGTCCTACCAATTTGGGAGTAATATAGGTACCCTCTCGCACACCCCATATATAGTTTGGTTACCAAAGTGAAATGGGTGGATAGAAAGAAAAAGAGACTGTTTTCTCTCCCTACTAAAAGCTCAATCATCACAATCATTTTTATTAAACTTACGTGCTGGCCGAGGCTCGAACTCGATTCATGCGACTGTCGAATGCAAACAATTCATGACAATAGTAGTTGTAGGCGCTTCCTTAAAATAAATGTTGGTGATTTAATTTGTAACTATATTATTTAGCACGCGCAGTGATACACTATTAGGATTAGGTACGTCAGTAGCTTGCAATTCGTATATAAAGTTTAATCTTATAATAGTCTATTTCACAAAGGTGTAGAGTAATAAAATGGACAGTTCGGCTCAATTTCGGTGTCGGCCATAGGCGCAGGTACATTTTGTGCATTAAATTACTTATGATAATTAGCTAAGTATAGCAAATTTACACAGACATAGTTTTATGAAATATGCCGGGGAAAATATAGCTGAAGAACATAGTGTAACAGTGCTGCGCATACCGCCATATCATTGCGAACTAAATCCTATAGAACTTATATGGGCGTAAGTGAAAGGATTTGTAGCAAGACACAACACGACATTTAAAATGACAGACGTTAAGCTAATGTTTGATCCAGCAATTAAGAAAGTGACACCAGAGAACTTTCGAAAATCAGTCCATCATGTCACTAAAGAACAGGAGAAAATGTGGAATCTTGACCAAATGATCGATTGGACGATCGACCTGTTAATTTTAACGTCAAGAGGAGATGACAGTTCCTCAGATGACAAGGAATATTATGATTTTTTATAATTTAATTTCTGTAGGTAGGTATAATGTATTTTTGTGTATTTTTTTATAGTGTTTAATAGACAATAAGTGTACCTAATACTATGTACTATTGTGCCGATAAAAAACTGGGACAAGAGATTTACAAAAACAATGTAAGAAATACATATCCCCTAGACTATAAAAGGTGTCTAGAGCTAAAAAGGAAAAACATTCAAAATTTAAAAAGTAACCTAGGTTACATAATGGAATGTTTTGTATTTTTCGATACGGGGTGGTTAAATTTGAGAGACATCATATAATATGGATAAAGTAAATTTATTAGATTTTTTTAAAGTCAAATATTTTATAAATTATTATATTTACCATTACCACAAAATAATAAATAAAGCTAATACAGGTAATAAAATACATTTAATAAAAAGAAAAAAATTGCGAACACAAAGTTTGTCAAAACAACACAAAATTAATATTTGGTCATAGAACCATTTCTGTTTATTACTTTTTGGAGCCTTTGTGGCATACTTAAAACTAAGTTTCTACATAATTCGACAGTTATTTCATCCCAAGCTTGATTTATCCTATGACGTAATTCATCCCTGTTTCTAGGTTGAAAATCATGTTTATACATAGATTTGACCATGGCACCCCAAATGTTTTCTATCGGGTTCAAATCGGGACTCTTCGAAGCCCAGGGAAGAACTGCTATGTTATTTTCTTGGAGAAAATTTTGTACAATGCGCGCTGTGTGTATTGGAGCATTATCATGCTGAAATGTGTAATTTTGACCGTATACAGCGTTTACCGATGGTATCATTACTTCGTTTAGTATATTAACGTATACTGCTGCAGTTAGTCTTTCTTCGACGATTTGGCAAAGTCCTGGTCCTCTAGCGCTAATCCAGCCCCAAACATTTATGGAGAAACGCCCACTTTGGTTGGTTTTGTGGGTGTATCTCTCATCATACCGCATGCCGGAAGGCCTATACACCCGAATTCTCCCATTATTGCATGACTGAAAAGTTTTCTCGTCAGAAAATATAACTGTTTCCCATAAATTTATTTGATTAATATATTCATGTGCAAATTCTAACCTGCCCTGTTTATTTATTTCCGTTAAAAAATTTTTATTGGCAGCACAACGGCTTCGTATATCGGAATTTCGAACCCTGTCTCTAGCGGTATTTGCAGAACCTGAAAAATTCGTCTCTTCTTTTGCCTTGATTGCAGTTTCGAAGGGATGATCCCTTAGATAATTAACCAGTCTTCTATCATGATCATCAGTAGAAATTTTAGGGGGACCAGAACCTGCATTCCTAATAATAGTCCCATGTCTTGCTATTTTTTGTTTTGCCAATAGCACGGTATTCTTGCTTACTCCCAGTTCATCTGCAATATCCCTAATAGCAACACTATCTCGCAACCGACTATAAATAATTGCCTTTTGCTGGGGGGTTAATTGTGGCATATTTACAAATAATATATGATTGTATGTTTGACGAGTCAATCATAAAGTGACAATCTTTATTGACATGCAAATTTTCATGACATTTTACTGGTACCAGGCTTGATGTAAAATTATTCTTAATAGTCTAGGAGAAAATAGAAAAATTTCCTGTCCCAGTTTTTTATCGGCGCGATGGTACATAATGCACGCCTTTGTGATACCATTTTTAGTATTTGTGAATGGATAACAATAGGCGAAACCCATAAATTGACAAAAACCCGGGTAGTACTAACTGCACTTGATGAAAATAAAGAATTTTGCAATAAAATTAATGCCAAATTATGAAAGTGGCTTAAATATTCGTTAGGTCACTCTGTAGTCCCTTTGCATACCTAATGAGCTTTTATTACTCCACACCTTTCTAAAATAGACTATAGTAAGTACTATGAAGTTTAATTAATATTTGTGAATAATATACAGGGTGATTCCTAATTTGATACTTCTTTTTTAGCTGTGTATAGAAGGCATTAAAATAAACAACATTTTCAAATATCTTTTTTCAAAAAACTCAAAAATAAGGTACTTACATTCATTTATTAGACTATGGATTAAATACGGTTCTGCCTAACTTACCCGTTGAATAACATTAAGCAAACGCCGCACTTTGAAGACACTCACTCTTAATTAGCACCATTTAGTTCATTGTTTTCAAATTTTACCATATTCACGTGACACCCATTTTAAAATTAACTTGCTTCAAAAAAACACACCTCAGCGAATTGCCAAAATAAATAACTGACGACCGACCCGTAAAATGCATGACTAACAATACAAGAAAAGGACAAAAACAATATAAAGTAAAGGAATACCTTTTGATTACCAGGCTCGCACTTAGATTTTTTACTTCTGTAACTCGGCTATTTTTAATTAAAAAAAAAAAAATGTATTTGAAAATGTTGTTTATTTTAATGCCTTTTATACACAGCTAAAAAAGAAGTATCAACTTAGGAATCACCCTGTATATAGTACTAAATTTCAGGTACGATGAAGTAAAACTCGTAAGCGCTAGACGTACAAAAGAAGACGGAAAAAATTACGAATTTTATCTTCCAACAGCGCACTTTACCCAAATGATTTGGGCTACCGTAACGCATATAGGCTGCGCCGTAACGAAAAACGAAGCTGATGGCGAAACCAAATGTCTCCTGGCTTGCAATTACGGTCCTGGAGGAAACATATATGGAGGTAGCATGTTTAAGGAAGGCAAGCCTTGTACCGATTGCCCCGACGGCCTTAAATGTGGTAGAGTTTACAAAAGCTTATGTGGAGAAGTACACGGTACGGGCCCTGCAGGTCGTATGGCTGGTACCGCTGACCTTAACCCTAATATGGGTCTGAACATCATTTGTTTGTTGTTCCTCCATAGATATTTGGCTTCCATAAAATAAAGATTTTTTGGGGAAATTTTTGTTTTCTTTATTTAGATAAACATATTTTTTAAATTTGTGAAAAATATGAATATTGTAATCGTATAACATTGAAGATCATTTCTACGAACGCATTCGTTGCCAATTAATCGTAAACACGATCGCTGTATAAGCAACCCGTAAGAGAATTTGGAAAGCAATAATTTTATGTTACATTAACCGCTTATGGGAGAGCAGACCCTCAAATTAAAAAAAAAATTTAATATTTACTTTAGGCTCAACCCCGTGCGACGCCACTAGAAAAATATTTTAATGTTACATCCTTTAATAAATATGCCTTTGTCGCTAGTAGAACTTCTAATAAATTTCATGTTTTAATATCAAGTGTTTCCGAAATAAAGCAAGAGTGTCTTTTTTCAATAGAAGACTTTAGTGCTTTTAAAAATTGCACCTGGCGTTAAAAAATCCTACAAATAAAAAGGTTAGGGCAATATTCTCCTCACTATCTACCCAGTGGGACGCCACTGGAAGAAATACACCTCAGCTAAACAAACCGCTTATTGCGTCTTGTCATGGGTAAAATATATATCAAATTTTGTTTTGATACTTCAATCAGTTTCTGAGATATTGTGAAAAAACCGCTTATCATAGCTTCCATTCGGGGGGCTCTAGCCCCATAACGAAGCGTTTTTGAAGATATATTAATAAAGGATGTTAGTCCTATTTTTGGATGTACTTTATCCCCTTAAAATATTGTTACCTAATTTCGGGACACCCTGGTATATAATTAATAGTTATTTCACTTAAGTTTTAACTTTTATTGGCCTTATAAAATAATGTAAACTTAATTACTTTAAGCAAAACGCAATAAATCCAAACAAGAAGTAAGCAAAAAGGAATAAATCCATACTAACCTAGCAAAATGGCATAAATCCACATTCTGGTTAAACAAAATGCAGTAAATCCACTAAAAAGTATACCATATTGTCATCAAAATCGAAAATTTAGATTAAAAAAGGAAATAATTCCTTTTTAATCCTATTACATAAATCATTCTGCGCCACATGAAAATCTTAGTTTTTCTTCTAACTTACTTTGCAAGTTTTTTAAGTTTTATTCAAAACATTATAAAATATTATGGATTTAATGCGTTTTGCACAGTTGCTCCTCACTGGTCACTCAATTTAAGTAAAACGTAAGAAAACGTTTATTTTACAAAAAATACATTATAGATCACAAAAAAAAGAAAAACTACAATATTTGAACGTAGATCTTCTGTACGACTTCGTAATTTACCATCTCCACACAACGCATCGTAATATTCCCCGCATTTGAGGTCATTAAGACATTGACTGCAGGGTCGGCCTTCTTCAAACATCCGGGCACCCTTTATATTTCCTCCAGGACCGTAGTTGCAAGCCATTACGCACGTGGTTTGACCGCCAGCATCATTTGTTATCAACGCACACCCTACATGCGTTGTTTCTGCCCACATGAGCTGTGTAAAGTGGCTTATTTTGTTGTTAAATTGGAACGAATAGGCAACTTCTCTTAATTGATCGTCGGTCACCGAGCTTATCTCGTCGTACCTAAAGTTTAAGGGTACAAATATTTAGCAAAAAATTAGTTAACACAGAATGTTACAAATTCGACATACCAGCATTGAAATCTCGGAAACCAAAAGAGTTAGAGAAATGAGGGCAAAGTTGTGCAATTCGGTGCTGATTATAATGCCGCTTTAAAAGTTTTCAAATTCCGAATACTTCCGATTTATTTGAAAAAAAACCGAAATTTTGCAAAATGGTTTTTATTTTTTCCTGAGCTCATTTGACTATCTATTTAAAAATAAATGACACTTTATCATTGCCACTTTTTCTCCTCTACAAAATTACGTTGCTTATCTAAAGATCCACCGTTTCGTCTCCGAGCGGCCATCACCAACTTTACTTTTTTAAATACGGACCTGGATTTTTTTAAACCGAATTTTAAACCTTCCTACCCTCAAAATGTAATGGCGGTATTACTTTCTCATAATGATGAATTGTCCTTGCTTATTTATTAAAATTCATATTTTTTACATTTCTTGTCAGACCGGTACTGGCAACGAATTACAATATTAATTAAAAACTTTATTTCATTTAAAACATTCATACATAAGTAATATAATTTATTTTATAAGAATTTTCTAATAATTCTAAATTTACTAATTATAAATCCTAATTTTCTAAATGTTCAAAGAGATTGCCGTTTTGCTCTATACAAAGATCGATTTTTCTTCCAATTTTGGCGACAGCCCTTTTAACCGATCTTCTCTTTATCCTACCAAATGCAACCTGTATGTGTTCTTTCAGTTCTTCTATAGTATCTACGTCATTTTTGTAAATAACCTTTTTGCATAATTAATATTGTGATTCGTTGCCAGGACCGGACTAACAAGAAGTGTAAAAAATATGAATTTAAAAAAATAGGCAAGGACAATTCATCATTATTAGAAAATAATATCGCCATTACATTTCGAGGATAGGAGGGTATAAATATCGGTTTAAAAAAATCCAGGTCCGTATTTAAAAAAGTAAAGTTGGTGATGGCCGCTCGGAGACGACACGGCGGATCTTTAGTTTAGTAACGTCATTTTATAGAGGAGAAAAAAAGGCAATGACACAGTGTCATTTATTTTTTAATAGCTAGTCAAATGAGCTCAGGAAAAAATAAAAACAATTTTGCAAAATGTCCGTTTTTTTCGACTAAAATCGGAAGTATTCGGAATTTGAAAACTTTTAAAGCGGCATTATAATCAGCCCCGAATTGCACAACTTTGCCCCCATTTAACCGTTTCTCTAACTCGTATGGTTTTCGAGATTCCAATGCTGGTATGTCGAATTTGTAACACCCTGTATAGGTAACGGATATTTCCGTAGGTAATTTTAAAAATAAAGATTTAAAAATTTGAGGAGTTAATAACTCTGTAAATTGGCATTTTTTAGTCAATTTAAACTTTAACACAGAGTTCCGGTATAACCGGAAGTGAAATCAACTTTTAAATTTTAAATCGAAACCCCTCTCTTTTTTAATCAATAATTATATGCTGTAGAAAATTCTTTTTTCTACGACATATCACACTTTATTTTTTGTTTTAAAAATGGCCGCCTAGATCAATTTTCCTTTGTTTTCTAAAATGTCCATAACTTTAATAAAACAAGGTTTAGTACCTTGTGATACATCGTTAGAAAAAAAATATTAAATGAAGAATATTATTATAATAAAACAAAGATGGGTTGTCATTTAAAAAAATCGAGAAATTTCGCTGTTTTTTTAAAAATATTTTAAATAAAATAGCCTAACGGCCAGATGTTTCTCAAGAATGTCAAACTTATATAAACAAAACATGTATAAAAACAAATTTAATCCAATCATGCAGAGGGGGAGAGGTAATAATTTAATTTTCGAAATTTGGCAGTAGTTAGGTGAACTTTAATCGAACTTTGGGCGTGGCCCAGAAAATTTGTCGCCTGCAGCGCTTTTCCGCCTTCTTCACTAGATACAATGTCATGAAATACATGTAGTCCCGACTGTCCCTCTCTCCAGAAAAGAATGTCCTACTTACGCCCACTGAGCCCCCCCCCCCCCCACCACCACAAGAGCATATTTTCTGGCTACGCCACTGAACGATTGAGTCTATGACTCCCCATTTACTATTAATTTTCCCCTGATCCCATTTTTATTCGAATCTCCTACTTACCATTGCTTCACTGCTCCAATCGACTCACCCACGCAATCGCATGCCGACTGCTTCGTTAACGTGTGAGTCCACAAATTCTGCCCCGCGCTGTCTTTGAAAAAGGGGGTGGTGTGACAGAGATCCTGGTCCACAGGTCCACACCTCGCCAGATTGCAACTGGCGGTAAAAGCTAGATCATCGTCCCAGTCTAGCGCCGGTAGATTGGCTACTTGCACCATGTTGGTGCGCGTGTCATCTCCGGCAGCAAATCTATTTCTGAAAACAAAAATACACGTATTCGTGGGTGTTTTACGGTGGATGGAACGTTAGACACTTACGGAAATAGTAGTTTGTACAACAAGAATGGATATGATGTCCATATCGCACGAGGAAGTAAATTGAGCAACTTCCGAGGGCAATATGGACAATCCACTCGAGTTGAACAGTATATTTTTCCTACGACCAAAATTACAAACCTTATGCTAAAAAATGTAAAAAAAAGTTTTCAGGTTGCCGGGCTCGAACTCACGACCATTGGATCCATAGTACAACGCCTTAACTCTCTCGACTATCGAAACCTTAAGCTTATTGTGGAAAAGCCAACTGATAAATGATGCTACATGAAATTAATTTTTTATGCACATTCAGCAGGTTGCATTATTGATAAATCTATTATAAATGCGTCTAGGTTTTATTATATTGAACAAATTAATAACAAATTGTACCATATGCATTTAAATTATATAATTTAGTGTCTTGAAAAAAAAGGCGGAGCCTCAGTAAAAATAATATACTGTGATTGGTCAGTACTTTTAAAAACAACAATGGCTTCTCTGTGATTGACTACTGTGATTGGTCAGTTTCATTACCTATCTAGGATTGTTATGAAATTTTGCCGCATAGTTTACTGGAATAGCCTACTTTACTCGCCACTTAAGTGTAAAGGAAATAGTAAATTTCCATGTGGTAGTAGAGAAACGGGTATTAAGTTTTCTTCAAAAATTCGGTTGCTTAGATAAGCAACCATGGTCTATCGTTCTGAAATATTTTCAGAAATGCGACGTTGCCACTTCTGATAGAAACAGGTGGCAACATCGCAGTGGCCTTGGGGCGGGTTAGAACTTGTTCAACAGAGCATTTTTTTTGTTCATGTTACTATTGACTATTATTTCCTGACTACATATTTCTTAAACAATCTGACAACGTTGCTGTCATCATCTATCATTTAACAAAAATGACACCAGCTAGTTTTTACGATTGAAATTATTAAAAGCTTCATATTGGTCGTAGGTAAAACATTTTTTTTACCAAAAATACTCCATATACCGCAAATTTTTTTGGTGATATTTACTATTTTATATGTCTACGTTATAATGGAAAAAAAAATTTCGAAAAATCTACTGTCTCTTAAGTCGACCGGACCCGTTAATTTTTTTAAACTATATTTTTACCTTAATTTGTTATGCTCTTCAATAATTTTTCTCCTATCAATAGCATCAAATTTGCACGGCAATTGTGCCGTGCACTGTCCGCCCATTTCACAAGCTATATTTTTATACTTCTCGGGACCACATGTTAATGAACACCAATCGTCGAGCGATCTAGCATTAAGTTGGTAACTTGTATTGTTTCGAGAATCTTCATCAATTTCCGTACCCGAAAGACCGAAAGCTAAACCTAAAAATAACAATTTTCCAAACATTTTGCATAATTTAAAGTGGTTGATTTATAGTAAAAAAAGCATATTGTGACATTTTAAATCGATATGTAGGTATGGCAGTAAGTCACCGACTTACCTTACAGGTAGAACGGGGAATGTAATATAATGGAATAGACAAAAAGGCGTTACGTCATAAATGGAAAAATTTAATTGTACCATCGCGCCGATAAAAAACTGGGACAGGAAATTTTTCTATTTTCTCCTAGACTATTAAGAATAATTTTACATCAAGCCTGGTACCAGTAAAATGTCATGAAAATTTGCATGTCAATAAAGATTGTCACTTTATGATTGACTCGTCAAACATACAATCATATATTATTTGTAAATATGCCACAATTAACCCCCCAGCAAAAGGCAATTATTTATAGTCGGTTGCGAGATAGTGTTGCTATTAGGGATATTGCAGATGAACTGGGAGTAAGCAAGAATACCGTGCTATTGGCAAAACAAAAAATAGCAAGACATGGGACTATTATTAGGAATGCAGGTTCTGGTCCCCCTAAAATTTCTACTGATGATCATGATAGAAGACTGGTTAATTATCTAAGGGATCATCCCTTCGAAACTGCAATCAAGGCAAAAGAAGAGACGAATTTTCCAGGTTCTGCAAATACCGCTAGAGACAGGGTTCGAAATTCCGATATACGAAGCCGTTGTGCTGCCAATAAAAATTTTTTAACGGAAATAAATAAACAGGGCAGGTTAGAATTTGCACATGAATTAATCAAATAAATTTATGGGAAACAGTTATATTTTCTGACGAGAAAACTTTTCAGTCATGCAATAATGGGAGAATTCGGGTGTATAGGCCTTCCGGCATGCGGTATGATGAGAGATACACCCACAAAACCAACCAAAGTGGGCGTTTCTCCATAAATTTTTGGGGCTGGATTAGCGCTAGAGGACCAGGACTTTGCCAAATCGTCGAAGAAAGACTAACTGCAGCAGTATACGTTAATATACTAAACGAAGTGATGATACCATCGGTAAACGCTGTATACGGTCAAAATTACACATTTCAGCATGATAATGCTCCAATACACACAGCGCGCATTGTACAAAATTTTCTCCAAGAAAATAACATAGCAGTTCTTCCCTGGGCTTCGAAGAGTCCCGATTTGAACCCGATAGAAAACATTTGGGGTGCCATGGTCAAATCTATGTATAAACATGATTTTCAACCTAGAAACAGGGATGAATTACGTCATAGGATAAATCAAGCTTGGGATGAAATAACTGTCGAATTATGTAGAAACTTAGTTTTAAGTATGCCACAAAGGCTCCAAAAAGTAATAAACAGAAATGGTTCTATGACCAAATATTAATTTTGTGTTGTTTTGACAAACTTTGTGTTCGCAATTTTTTTCTTTTTATTAAATGTATTTTATTACCTGTATTAGCTTTATTTATTATTTTGTGGTAATGGTAAATATAATAATTTATAAAATATTTGACTTTAAAAAAATCTAATAAATTTACTTTATCCATATTATATGATGTCTCTCAAATTTAACCACCCCGTATCGAAAAATACAAAACATTCCATTATGTAACCTAGGTTACTTTTTAAATTTTGAATGTTTTTCCTTTTTAGCTCTAGACACCTTTTATAGTCTAGGGGATATGTATTTCTTACATTGTTTTTGTAAATCTCTTGTCCCAGTTTTTTATCGGCACAATAGTACCATCAGTGCGGAGGTAGTGCCAAAATATTAGATCTATACAGGGTGTCCTATAACTTATGGGCCGTAGAGTAACTGGAGATATTAGACATCAAACTAAGCCGATTAAGTCATATACGTTTTTTTGGATTGTTACTCGTTCTAGAGATACAGGGTGTTGAAAGTAAAAGTTTATTCTCGAAAATAAGCCATAATTTTAAAACGGTTTAATGAATCGAATTGAAAGTTGCCAATATTATGTTTTTATGAGCAAGAAATAAGAATTTGTAGAAATTTTTAAGTTTCAAACTAGAGGGCGCTAGTTGCATACACTGGGCTTCATAAATCTATGATTTTTTTTCTTACCTGTGATATTAGGTGCTTTTCAATTATAGTTTCTTAAAGAAGGACATTTTCTGAATCAAAAAGGTGTACTTACTTGATTGATCTTAATATCTTTAACGGGTTTCGAGATATTTATCTTTAAACATCTCAAAGCATAAAAAAACATAGTACATAATTAAAATACTTATTTTAATTATCAAAAAAAAACAACCTATATGACATAATCGGCTTAGTTTGATGTTTAGTATGGCCCATAAGTTATGGGACACCCTGTATATAAAAATTATGGCCAACGAAATTTACCCTCAACCGCCGCCGTGACGCAGCGGTGGCGATCGAAGCTCAATCCTCGGAGTGGACATATGCATAATAAAAAAAGTATGTCCGAAATTTAGCAGGTTTAGGAAAGCAGGAAAAAGTGTAAACTGTATCATCTCCGAATTCATTCCATTCACGCCGGTAACCAGACCGGATGAGATCGGACATCTCGTGGGGTGCGGAAGAAGGTACACACTCCTCAATCTGTAGGTCATGCAATGGCAAGAAACCGAGGGTTGATAACCCCCTATTATTCAACACGTGAATGAATGAACATCGGCTCTGTAATATTGAAAGAACGCAGTAAAGACAGGTGGATTTATGAAGTACAGAAAGAGATATTCAAAGGAAAGAGCGTAAGAAAGAGATACACATACTAACGGCATCGATGTCAGGTTCTGTAACAACCATCTCTGGGTGGGTTTTAGCTCATTGAAAGGCAACAGATTGGAGTGTTCAGTGTGTATCTTTGTCGTGTACAAGTAAATATACGGTAACTGTTTGAAGGTTGGAGACAATGGTCAGCTGCCCCTGATTTTTTGGTTTCTCCTTTAAGCGTGTTGTTTCTGTCGCAAGATTCCCTGCGAATGTGGCAGATCCTACATTGGTGAGACTCTAAGGCCACCTGAAACTAGGGTCAAGGAACACAGAAACAACACGCTTAAAGGAGACACCGAAAAATCAGGGGCAGCTGACCATGCCTGGACACACGGTCATCACATTAAGTGGACAGAAGCTCGAATCCTGCACAAAGAACCACATTGGAGGAAGAGGAAGTTCAAGGAAGCTGCTATCATATACCAGAACCCAGATTGTGTTAGTAAGCCCTCACTAGATATAAGAAATATCTGGAAACCTTTGTTAAGTAGATGTAAACTTAAAATACCGCACAAGAATTAAACGCATGACTGCACCCATCTCAGTCATGCTCCAGTACGTCTAGCTAGTATAAATAGAGCTGTAGTTACTTTACTTATTTAGTATTCACCTGAAGACGACTGGAGATACTTACCAGTTGAAACGTTGTGATGTAAAACAAATTTAAGACAATGCAAGTCCAAAACTATTCTATCATTCATAAATATACGTTAAGTTATATATCCATCTATGAAAAATCTGAGGAAAAGCTGTTTTCCGAATTAAGGAATTTTTAAACTACATGTTGACCAACGCGTTTGACAAGCGAAACGTCAAAGCATTAGAAACATGATAAATTTACTACATAAATATTTTCCACAGTTTTTTTTTTACTTTAAGAAATAATCGACGGTCTCCATGCGTAATAGCGACCCTGTATAATATTTATTATTTTGTATAATCTTTTAGATTAAGAACGCATTTAATAACGTTTGCTTTATCTCTCCCCATATTTCGAGTCGTCTATCTATGTTACGAGAAAGTAGCTGAGCCATTAAAACAGTGAGGACTAGTAAGGAGGACGGAGAACCCTTGACGTATATATTTAAACTGTTTTGTGAAGGCTCTTAAATAGGCCACTTTGTCATTGGAAAGCTTTTAAGAGGGCAAGACGGCAAGAGGGTGCTCTGCTTATTTAATTAGGGGGGATATCTGCTGATTAATTATTTTTAGCTAATTTGGTGACGTATCGGTTGGTTTAAGTAATTGGATCATGGGACAATAATGAGATTTGAACCGAGAAACGTTGTTTTTTAAGTGTAATGTTTGTGGGGGCCCGTGGAGAAAAGATGAAGGCAATGAAAACCCTAAAAATAATTACTAAGTTCATGGTAAAATACTGAAAATTATTTTTTTTTATATCAAAATAACTTTATGACAATCTACAATATTAGAGTAGAGTCCAAATTTTAATAGTTTTTAAATATCCATTAATAAACGTGGACAGGATTTGCTTCAAGAGAACGCATTGTTTTTATTTTTCAGGGTAATTCCTAAGTTTATACTTCTTTTTTAGCTGTGCATAGAAGGCATTAAAATAAACAACATTTTCAAATAAAAAATTTTCAACTTAAAAATAGCCTGCTATACTTTATGTTGTTTGTCTTATTAGTCGTGCAATTTACGGGTCGGTGTTTAGTTATTTGGTAATCCGCTGCGGTGTGTATTTTTTTAAAGCAAGTTAATTTTAAATTGGTGACACTTGAAAATGGTAAAATTTGTAAACAATGAACTAATAGATATGGTGCTAATTTACGGTGAGTGTCGTCAAAATGCGGCTGCTGCTTTGAGATTATACGCAGAACGCTTTCCCTTGCGGGATCATCCTACACCCATAAGTTTTCTTAATGTTATTTAACGGGTAAGTTAGCCAGAACCGTATTTAATCCATATGTGTAATAAACGAATGTAAGTACCTTATTTTTAAGTTTTTCGAAAAAAGGTATTTGAAAATGTTGTTTATTTTACTGCCTTCTATACATAGCTAAAAAAGAAGTAACAACTTAGGAATCACCCTGTATATATTGACATATGTAATTTCGCATGGAGCTGGTAACTTTGGATACACTTAAGAGAAGAAAAATAAATAGATTAGTATTATTCTTAGAATATCTACTAGTTTTGTCACATATTTATGTATTTTTTAAATTAATATCGATTTTGTTGTAGATAGTCTAGGTGCTTTTATTATATGTGCGCCACTGGTTAGTGGTGTGTATTAAATACCAATTAAATGAACTTATTTTAATCTGCGCCCTCCCAAATTCAATATCGAAGAGCCACCACTGCTTAAGACGGAGGCTTAACAGAATTCTTTGTTACTCCTCTCGGCCTGAAAGGCCTTAAAACAATTTTCTAGTAATTCCAGATAAAGTTTGGAGCGTATTTAAAGTAAAGATACTATAGTCGAAAAGTTATCGGGTAATCGCATTAAGCGCTTTAGGGGAACGTGGAGGAATGGTGGCTCGCTTTTATTAACAACAGAAATGGCAGCTTAGTGAGTGAATAAAATTTGGGGGCGCCGGAGAACTTTTTTTTAGAAGTCAGTTTTTATCGGGGTAAAGATTTGGTGGCGCAGGAGGACAATACATTGTGGTGGAACTGATGAACTTATGATTGACAGCTGGTGGAATAACATCATCAACCGGTTGGTTAATTATTATTTTAGGATCTCTTTCCTTCTCTCTCGTTGGCGTTGATGGAAATCACCAGAATGAATAAATTTATGTCCACCTGGAAATACAATAGGCAATATAAGAACAGATTCGGACTTATTACCAGTGAAAACAAAAAATATATTACTACAAACAGTGAGTGGCGGCACCAGGGTGGGCACCGGCTCACCCTAAAAACATGGGTGCTTACCCTAGTGTCAACCCAAAATTGAGGGATTTGGTTTTGTAAAGTTATTTCCGTAGGGGAAGGGGGATTTGACTATAAAATTTTTGATGAGAAAGGAGTGCTATTATAGAAGGATATATTATGTAGTAATGTAATAAGAGATAAAGAGAACGATGATGACCTTTTTTTTAAACGTCATTTGGACGAGAGGGGAGTTTTGCTTACCCCGCTTATGGCGTAGAGCGTAGGGGAGGCGGGGACCTTTTTTTTAGAAGTCCTTTTTGATTTGGGCAGTGCCTATCCAAAAAATCATCACTTGTGCCCACCCATTCCAAAAATCCTGGCGCCGCCACTGCAAACAGTGCTTTGCGAGTCGCGACTGTTTATAGAGCAAGTATAGGGGAAGTGTCACTTATAAGTAAAAATAGTAAAAACAATAAATTTTTTATTTATTAATATAATTAGAAATCCTGAACAAAACCACTAATAAGAACTTCGCTAACTAAAATTTTGCTTTTGGCCTATAGCGGAAATCCATCCAGCTTTTTTCCTATTTACTTTTTAACCAACTTTTCCAATTTCAGTTCAGTCCGTGCTGCCTATATCTACACACTTGTACACATAAGTTATCTTTACCTAAGGGAAATTAAAATAAAGTGTTTATCTTTTACCTTCGTTTCCGCAGTATGCTTTGTTTGGTTTTCAACTGGTAAATTCGGCTGTTTTGTACAGAGAGTACATACTCTATATATAGATTTAATGGAGGGTTTTAACGGTATTGTATTTTTATTAGGTACTCTTCATATTTTGATAAGAAAGAAATAAAACAAAGCAAATTAAAGAAAACACACGTATTTCGTGTACATACCTATTTTTAGCCCGTTTCTTTTCTCTCTTCTCCTACAATATAGAACATACATAGAAATAACATACTCATATCGCAATAGTTTTTCAATGAAAAACGTCATATCGTATCTGCCGTGAGTGCACGAACGAAGCAACTAATTTTAATAGGCGGTTTACCTTTTAGGATCCGGATACTACAAACCAGTAAATGTCATCACAATCGCTGCTATTGTCAAATCATAATGTTTTTTATTTTTCAAAACAGTTCTTAGAATGAATTATTCTATAAAGTAAAGGTAAAATTGTTAGTATATTATGTGATTTAATTTAATAATTTGTGCAATGAGCGATAATGTAACAAGGGTTTAAATTACTAGTAGTAAGTGAAGAATTATATAGTTTACCACATTAGGTACAAATTTATACACAAAAATGTTGAAACCAACAGTAAAATTCGTCTCTGATAACATCTACCTATTCCTGGGCATTATCATAGGCCTTTACATATCATCTTTTGTATCCACAACACTAGACATTTCTTGTGATACCACTGAAAATACTTTCAAAGTCAACAGCCGCTTCGCTCAAGAAATTATCAACAGTTCAATTAACAGACTTGCTCCGAGGATACTACCTGAAAAACCGAAAGGAGAGAGGAAGTCACAGTTTGTTAGACCTCGATACTATTCTACCGAACTTGGTATTAGAGAGAAATTATTTGTTGGAATTTTTACTTCGGAGGACAAGGTCAACACTCAGGCTGTGCATATCAACAAAACTATAGGCCATATAGTTGATAAAATTAAATTTTTTATTACTGCACAGTATAAATTGAAGACCAAATTTAATCTTACAGGTACAAGAGCTTATTATTTAATATTTAATTTGATTTATAAGTAATAATGAAGGCAATTAGTAACTAGGTATATTGTTTTTATGATGTATTTTATTTTAGGTTTGGTTGGTTTTACAGATGCAAGAAGCAAATATAGACCTTTTCAGGTTATAAAATATGTAGCAGATACTTTTGCCCAGGATTATGATTACTATTTCTTTGCTAATGACTATACTTTCATCAACATTCACCGACTTAAAGATATAGTTGATAAAATAAGTGTTAGTATGGACGTCTACTTGGGAACTAAAGTTGCTGACAGTAGCTATTGTAATTTAGGTGAGGCATTAAAAAATACAGAGCTTTGTAATAATATAAGGAATAATGTGATATTGCTGCTCTGTCATGGTGATATAATACATATTTATTTATCTATAGTATAGGTACTATAGTGAAGAATCACCCATCTCAGATAATTGCCTTGTTTAAAACAGGTGTTTTACTACAGCTATATTAAGCAAGATTAAAAATAGGTACAAAACATGTCAATTGTTATGCAACATTGATGGCACATGTAAAAAATATGGCTTTGGTGCAACATTTATAGAAGTCAAGGACTACAAGTGCACTCTTCCTAGTTTTAGTCACAGTTTTGTATATTTAGGATTTTGCTACATCCATTTCGCCCATTTAATACCTATCCTCTCTTTTGTAACACTAAAAATATATTTTTAATTGCAGAATCAATGTAGAATTGTTTCTGCCACAGTTATTAGAATAATGTAGAAAAACTCCAAATTTAAAATTTTCTATCCTACTTGTACTGTGGACAAAGAGAAAAACTCAATTACCTACTATTATAAAGAAAAATAAATTTAAATTAAAAAATGTGTAATGTTGGCAAATAAGGATTAAGAAAAGGATTATGAGTATTATTTTACTTATTTATTTCACAGAGGTAGTAGATAAAACTAATAATATTCTGATCAGTTAAATTGATAAGTAACAATACCTCTAAAGTCATGTGTAACTAACGATATATTTATTGCTTTTTAATAAAAGGACCTTACTTTTAACAATGCATATGACGCCTCACTAGAACTACTTGTTAATAATAATGATGTATTATGGGCAGTGGCGTATTGGGGGGGGGGGGGGGTCTGCCGAGCTGCAGCCCCCCCCCCTGATTCAAGTAGCTCGGGTATAAAAGTCTAAGTGCAACCTAATTTTTCGTCTCACGCGTAGACTCTTAATTTAAATTTTTAAGTAATGTATTCTTGGCTGACATTACAAAGGTCTTGTAGAAAACGTTTAGTTTTTAAACTTTTCCTTCTATAAGTTCTGTTTTATATAGAGATTAAGGTTTCACACGCATATCGTTTTAGTTATTGATTTTTGATGCAATTTTAAAGGAAAACGAGTAAAAAGAATAATATTTTATAGAATTTTTCTATTATACTTGTCTGTTCCGTTTTCCCTTTTTTAGAGCTATTTTAAATCAACAAAAATATAACCCAATGCAATAAAATATTTTACAACAAAAACAAAAAACAATTGGGTATTATAAGAGAAAAATTAAAGTAAACATTTTAATTGAAACATTTTTTATGGAAGTGTGATAATTTATAATAAAAAAAAAGTGCGAAAAGAAACGAGACTGCTTCGTTATGAATTATACAAAACGACACTTAAAAAGTATTTGAAAACCTAAGCATTTGCACCAAAAACGGCTCCTAGATCTACGCTCCTAGAATACATGATTTCTGAAAAAATCAAATTTGGCGTAGTGAGCGATATTTACTTTATTTTTAATCATAAAAAACCAAGCTTGAAAAACGCTGGTTAGAGTCATACATACGTCTTATGTTAAAATTTTGGATTGACACCAATATTCATGTTTTTCAGCTAGGAATATCACAAAAAAAGTTAAAAAAAACATTTACAGAAACAAATTTAATCCAACCATGCAGAGGGGGAGAGGTAATAATTTAAGTTTCGAATCTTGATAGTAGTTAGGTGAATTTTAAAGGAACTTTGGGCGTGCCCTCGAAATTTTTGATTGAAAATTTCAGTTTTCATACATACATGGGCTTTACTTATAAACTATTGTAAATTGATTTAAAAAAAAGTCGCCAAGAGTCAGGCCGGCCCAAGATGAAACCCCGGCCCTTGCCAGGCTTCTACTGTGTGTTATAGGATAGATTAAAAATTCAACAAAAAATTCGTCTTTATTATAAAATTATAGAGTTGCATTTTTAATAATTCCGATTTCTTTTAAAGAAATAGAAATGTAACAATTTCACTTTTTTAGATGCGGGAATCGTACTAAGCAACTCTGTTTTAAAAGCAGCTAGGAAACACTTAGAATGGTGTATTATGAATACAGTTTCAGATGATTATAGTGAAAACTTGGGCCGCTGTATACATCATAGTTTTGGATTAACGTGTCAAGACTCTGTACAGGTATTACTACAAGATCTAACCTTAACATTGACTACTTTAAATTTTTAATATATGTCTAAGGATCCCTCAGACTGGCGCGACCTATGCGATGCCGCGACGAAACCATATACACAGCGGCATACGAAAATGTTCATACCAACAGATGCGGAAATATCATAGTTAGCGACAGCGGTGGGGGATTCTGAAATGTGTTTTATCGCGGACATGGCCTCAGGACAGAAAACTTTGTTTTAACGAAATTTAACCTCTGTTCTTTTCTTGAGAGTTAGTTTCATGCTTTGACCTGTAATAATCCCCCCCCCCCCCCCCCCCCCGAGCCTATAAGCTCGGATTTAAAAGTCTAATTGGACTCTTAATGTATTCTTGGCTTAGATTACAAAGGTCTTGTAGAAAACGTTTAGTTTTTAAACTTTTCCTTTTAAAAGTCCCGTTTTATATAGAGATTAAGGTTTCGGACACATCGCTTTATTTATTGATTTATGATGTAATTTTAAAGGAAAACGAGTAGAAAGAATAATATTTAATAGTATTTTATTATATACTTGTCTGTTCCGTTTTCCCTTTTTTAGAGCTATTTTAAATCAATAAAAATAAAACCCAATGCAATAAAATATTTTTACAACAAAAATAATTAGTTATGTATGTACCTATTTATTTTTAAAGAGAAAAATTAAAGCAAAAATTTTAATTGAAACATTTTTATGGAAGAAGTGTGATAATCTATAATAAAAAAGGATGCGGGAAAAAACGAGAATGCTTTATTATGAATATACAAAACGGCACTTAAGAAGGAGTATTTCAAAACCTAAGCATTTGCACCAAAAACTGCTCTTAGATCTACTCTCCTAAAATGCATGATTTCTGAAAAAATCATCAATTTTGGCGTGGTAAGCGATATTTACTTTATTTTTAATCATGAAAAACCGAGCCTGAAAATCGCTTGTTACAGTCATACAAAATAATTTTTATGTTAAAATTTTGGATTGATACCAATATTCATATTTTTCACAAATATAAAAAATGTTTTTTTTTAAAATAAAGGAATAGGAATATTAAAAAAAAGTAAAAAAACATTTATTACAAAAACAAATTTAATCCAATCATGCAGAGGGGTAGAGGTAATAATTTAATTTTCGAATTTTAATAGTATTTAGGTGAATCTTTTCCGTCTTCTTCACTAGGTACAATATCATGAAATACATGTAGTCCCGACTGTCCCTCGCTCCAGAAAAAAAATGTCCTACTTACGCCCACTGAGCCCCCCACCGAGCATATTTTCTGGCTACGCCACGGCTTGTTTGTAATGTTTGGTTTAATTTTCAGGGCCAGAACATGCCATCCTTTAAACTAAAACATTTTGATCTTTCAAAACATTTACTGGAATTAAGTAATAATGATGAATTTAACTCTGCCGTTACAGTTCGCCCAGTCATTACTAATGAGGATTTTTTTAGATTAAATGCCTATTTTGTAAAGGTAGGTAAAGTATTCTTTTTCTCAAAATATTAATATAATTATTATTTATTCAGGATGGTATACACTACATTAATAAAAATATTTTTTTAGCAACGACTGGAAATGTACAATAAACAAATAGAAAAACTATCAAAATCACTTACACAATCGTGGCCACCAGGACAAAGGACCGGGGCTAAACCGGCTACCAGATTCGACATGCCTCGGCAATATTATTTTAACATGAGTCACATTTTTTTTCCCGATGATTTTACTATTATCAGGCAGCATACAGAACCAGAAATTTTAGATATTCAGGTAATTATTCTGTACCCACCCAAAAGTGATCATTAACCCGTAGAACTACCAACGAATTTTCAATTATTTCTAATGGCGAAAGTAAACTTATACAGGGTGTTTCACGACAGATGAAACTTTAAATCTTTATGGAAAACGGGTGATACGTTGTCTTCAAAAATTTAGTTGCTCAGATAAACAACCATGGTCTATCGTTTTAAAATATTTTTAGCAATGCGGCGGTGCCGCTTCTGCCCGAAATAGGTGGCAACATCGGTATTTTAAATGAAACACCCTATATATTATATTATTTTCTAATTCCCTATACAATTCCACGTATATAATATCATATGTCTAAATTAAATTGTTTCTGAGATATTGACGTTTAAAATATGCCAAGGCTGTAGCATTGGAACGGCGCATTTTAGAGAAAAATGGTTTTCACCTCTCAATCTTAGTTTTTTATTCCCTATCTAAAAGTTACAACTTCCGGTTTAACATGTTAAACCGGAAATTAGTATTTTTGGTTAGAGAATAAAAAACCTAAGATATCTATTTGTATTTGAAAACCGTTTTTCTCTAAGATGTGCAGTTCTAATTATGGAATCCAAACCACGTGATTCAATATGGCGGTTGGATGGCAAAAAGCATTGAGTCACCAGTTAAATGCCACCAGCAACATTATTTTAATGGTCACATGCACCAATTGCAAAGCAGTATTTGCCAGCCAGTCGCCATTTGGACACATCGTTGGATTGCCTAATGATACAGCCTGTCAAAGTCTGCAAATGTCTTATTTTAAACGTCAATATCTCAAAAACAATTTAATTTAGACATACTTATGATATTTTATACAAAATATATGTAGAATTGCATAGGGAATTAGAAAATAATATGATATATAAGGGGTTCCATTTAAAATAACGATGTTTCCATCTGTTTCTGGCAGAAGCGCCAACGCCGCATTGCTGAAAATATTTGAAAACGTTAGAGCATGGTTATTTATCTAACCAATCAAATTTTTAAAGAAAACGTATCACCCATTTTTCGTAAACGTCCAACGTTCTATCCACCGTGAAACACAGTCAACAAAGTAAATAAACTAACCCCTGTTTTTTTTTTTTTAATTTTTAGAACGTCTTAAAAGAAGTTATAGCTCAAGTGTCTGAAAAACATCCTACAGAGTACGAGTTTCGACGCCTTGTCAACGGCTATAGAGTTTTCGACCTCAGCAGAGGCATGGACTACACTTTGGATTTGGGTTTTAGAGATTTGCATAGTGGAAAAGAAATTATCAAAAGGTAAGTTCACGTGACAATCGTGTCCAAAACAAATTTCCATGTAGGTATATCATTTAAGTCATATATTTGCCTGAAAGATCTCAAATAATATTGTTAAATGGTAAAAATAATAAAATAGATTGTGGAGTAGGTACCTTAAGGTTCTGTTCTTGGTCCTTTACTATTTGCTATCACCTTGCTTCAATTTTTATGAATAGAAAATGTACTATAATTTAACGTAGCAAGATCAGTAGATATAATAATAATACGTTTATTTTCAATATTTATAATATAATAAATGTGTTTATTTATCTTCCTCAATAAACTTCTTCTTTGATTAAAATATTTTTTTTTAAATATTTGTTAATATTACATATATAAAAGTTAAATTGCAAATAAAAAACGTTTAAGTATACAGGTTGTTTTTTAATTAAGTGTCGATACTTAAGGTTGTGAATCCTTGGGTGATGAAGAAAAGTTAATATTAATAAAATAGATAGTAGTTAATATTAATATATGCCCTAAAGCTCTTCATTTTGGAGCTACAGGGTGTTAATATTTTTAAAAAAATATAACTTTTTTATCATAATTATTATATCACACTTAGATATTTTTATGAAATTTTGTACATACCTCTTAAAGGAGCATTTTTTGACTTAATTTTTTTTTTTAATTTTTACCAGTGACTTCCATATATCCAAAATAAAAACAAAAAAAGTGTTTTCACTCATGGTGAGTGCCTACCAAATTTCAACAAAATATCGAAAGCAGTCTCAATGAATCGAAGATTTGTATTTATATATAGAGATATTTATACTCAAATCGTTTTGACAAGATAACTATTTTATAATTAATTTCTACAGTAGTTCAGATCAAAAGTTAGGTCAAACTGACAATTACGTTCCAAGTTCGATTCTATTGCGGTTTTCATTTAAATTTTGATACGGATACAATTACAAAATATACTAACTCGACCTTGAAACATAATCGAACTCAATACCTGTCGTGTTCACAGTCGTTTGTCGGGCGCGCTCTTTCTGGAATCTAGCTTAAAACTGTCCATAAATGTCGCCTTAGAAAAATATCGTCGTTACTCGAGAATCGAGTCTTCAGAGCGCGCCCGACGAACATCCAACGTCGACTGTGGACGCGACCCTGTAGTTCGTATAATTTTTAATTCGCTATATGGATTCAGATCGATGTATGTAAATGTGGTAAATTATTAGGAATACGAGAATACCACCACTCCATTTAATTTTTTTTTCTCGAAATGTTTGTCGTTATTAGTAGTTTGTAATTTGAATAAATAGGATGAACGATGTGTTTAACTTGAGCTTAAATAAAACCCAAAATATGAGAATATTTTAATCATTTGGCAACAGCGTATTATACACTCGTAAAAATGGCCTTCTATTTCTATATGGTTTCATTCATGAAACTCGTCAGGAACTAAGTTGTAGCGTGAAGTTTAGTTTATGACGGCTTGTTTTGATATAGGGGAATGCGGGGTCTATCTTTAGCTCTTTTGTCTGTGTTCCTAAATATTTTACTTGATTAACGTTAAAAATACCCAAAACACTTACTAAAACTTCTCAAATTTTGAATTTTCAATACTTTACAAACCTATAAATATTTTAGATTTGAAGTATGCAAACCTCTGGGAAATGTTGAATTCATACCAGCCCCATACGTCACAGAAAATACAAGGGTTGCCATTATACTCCCTGTACAGGAAAGTGAGGTCTCTCAAGCGATCCATTTTTTGGAGGCATACAGTGCCGTTGTTATGGAGAAAAAAGAAAAAACTCTTTTGATGATAGTGTTTATGTATCAGTATAACACTGACAGTAAAGGTAAAATAAAAAGGGAAATGCTAAAGGTAGAACAGAGACAGAAAACGAAACTTTTGATATTATAAAATGTTAAGGTGACTCACTGATCCGTCTACGCCCGCGCCCAGCCAAAACTACTAATGCTAAAGAGTTGAAATTTTGCATGAGGTGGGGAGATATGATTCTTAAGATAATTACAACTTTTTTTCAGGTCCTGGGGACGTATTTCAAAAACTCAAGGACTTTGCAACGAAAGCGTCGAATAAGTTTAAAAACGACGACATTAGGGTGGCCTGGGTATCCGTCCGGCTACCCGACGTCCTACCTTCTCCTACTTTTAACAATCACAAAGCTCTTTATTTTGGCGTAGTCGATTTGGCGTTAAAAAAAATTGGCTTGGAAAGTCTGACTTTAGTATTGGATGTCTGGTGTAATATAACTGTGGATTTTCTGAATAGGGTAAGTATTTTATACAGGGTGATATAAATTCGATGCATTAGCATTGCTATCTCAGTAACTATGAGAGATAGAGAGTTTGTTTAAAGGGAGGCAAAGTTGCATATTTTAATGCTGAATAATTTGTTAAAAAGAAATTTAAAGTATTCTGATGATTTCCAGAGATATCCGAAGAAAAGCAAATTTTGTTTTTAATATTTTTTACTGGTAATACTGGTAATACTGGTAATTTTGAAACCCCAAGATGACTTTTTTAAGACACATTTTTAATCTTTTCAAGAAAATAATTTTAATTTTTAGATACGACGTTTCGTTTTTTAGATAGGTACCCAAAATCAACTTTTTTTAAATACGGACCTGATTTTTTATTTATTTTTGAGTAGCTTTGAACCTCCCAAAACTAACGATGTGTCACATTTGTCACTAATCACTAGTTTCGGGAGGTCAAATGCTATTCAAAAATAAAAATATATTTAAAAAAAAATTAAATTGATGTGGGTATAGATACTCCTTGTATCTAAAAAACGAAACGTCGCATATGAAAAATATAATTATTTTCTTGAAGAGCATAAAAAAGTGCCCTAAGAAAGTGCTCTTGGATTTTGAAAATAATCAGTACTTATTTTGTAGTAAAAAAATAACAAGAAATTTTTTTTTCTGTTCTTTTCGGATCTCTCCGGAAGTCATCGGAATTTTTTAAATATCTATTTTACAAATTATTTAGCATTAAAATATGCAACTTCGCCTGGATTTAAACAACGCACTTTTCGGGTTGTATAAAGAATTTTAATAATAATAAACTAACCAGCAAGTTTGACTGTGACATACATAACATTGGTAGAAATAATTTTCTTACAATCATACTGGCTCGGTTACCTTAATTTTTAACTTAGTAATCAGGCACCTTGCTTTGGTTGTGTGGACATAATGCCTGCCAATGTCACAGTCAAACTTGCTGGTTAGTTAATTCTGGTTAAAAATCTGTGTGCAACACAACAACAATCTCTTATAGTTAGTTAATACAACCATTTATGGTCTCTTTTCTTAATGACGCTATAGATATAAACAGAAAACATGTTTTTCAGGTAAGAATGAATACAATAGAAAACTACCAAATATTTTCACCAATTCCATTCAGACAATATAATCCAGCCATATCGCTGTATTCGACTTTGGAAGTGAACAAAATGTCCGGTCATTTCGACAGGGAAGAGTACAAATACATCGCATTTTATGGAAGGGATTATGTGGCAGGTAAGATGGCGGATTTGTTACTCTAAATAAACAGGTGGCGCGCAATTCTGTTTTAACCAGGGTAGGAAAAAATTGCATTTAAGACAAAAATTTACCTTTCGTAGCATTTAAGCATCTAAATTTCAAATTTTGTCACAAAATGTCTTGTTTTTGAGTTTGTGGAAAGAACACTGGCAGAAGAAGAGTAACACGACATTATTTGTAAATTAGTTCAACACGGCGGTCTTTAAGTAAAAATTATTTTAAACCATCATCAAAAAAATTGGTTTTGCGTTTTAAATCCTGCAAAAGGTCACTCTCCAGACAGATTATTGTTAATTTACTTAAGCGTGTCTCTTCCTGTGTGTTTCGTAAATAGGTATGAATTCTTTTTAATCCAGAAAAGGATCGTTCTGCAGACGCGCTGCTAGCCGGAATAGTAACAATTAACGCCTCCATATTTTTTTTCCGAAAACCGACGGCTCGAAGTCTAGCAAAAAGGCGAGAACACTAATTATAAATTAAAAATCTATCATCCACCTGATTGAACCAATGTTGCCAAAATCGAAGTCAATTATTATGTGAAATATGATGATAAGCTTACCTACTTTTATTTATTATGATATTATTAAATATTATGAACCTATCAGCAAAAATTATTTTAATTGTCACAAAAGTGGCTCTTATTTTACGATACCTTATCCGTTATCACTATAAAAATATCCTAACTAAACGAATTAATAATAAAACTTATAGAGGCGTGTTTCATATTTTATATTGAGAAAGCTAAGTATTTTCCAAACTACGGTAAAACTTGAAGATTGGCACCAATGCACACACCAAACGCGGGCTGATAGATGAAGGAAGGTCGAAGGTTGCGACGGGTTTGTTTGTTATACAGGGTGTTTTTTAATTGAGTGCCGATACTTAAGGTTGTGAATCCTTATTGGGTGATTTTAAAAAGAAAAGTTAATATTAACATACCTATGTCCTAAAGCGCATTCATTTTCATTTCAAAAAAATATCGAAAGCAGTCTCAATGAGCCGAAGAAAAAAATTGTCTTTTTGTTTTTATTTTTTTATGCAAAAAGGATGCATCATATGAAAGTAGGTCTATGGACCAAATTTGCTCCAAAATAAATGAGGATTTCAAATATAAGTTTGGTTTTTAGAAAAATCAGTGGCGCACCACTTTTTTCTTTAAAAATATTCCGTTCAAACCTTTTATTCGGCATTGAAGCTGTCACTTGCCATTTGACAATAATAAATAACCATGCCGGGACGCTTAAATTGTACAGAGCCATAGCCAACTAGGAGTAACTAAACTTAAAATCCGCTGCAAGATCGCAATATAAAAATACTAAATTGGCAATATTTCGAAAACTAACAATTTTTGAGATATACAACCTTACACAAATTTACCCTTATTTTTAATGCTAAATAAGAAATAATTATAAAATTTGGGTGTTTCCATTTGAAAATCTAGACTTTTTGCAGTTTTTCAATTTAATTTTTAATCTTATTTTTTAAACACCCTGTATTAATAGTTATTAAAATATTATAAAAAATCTATTAAAGCAGGTCCTTTGTAACAAGAAATCCCACTTAAATTAAATAAATAAGGCTTCTTTATAGAAAAAATTGATAAAACTATTCTAAGGCTTGCAAACGTCATTTTTGACATAAAAATTCAAATATGTCAAAAACGTTTAGACATAGGTATAGGACATGGTATACAAAATCTGCCTAGAATCTTGCGTAGAATGCAAAAATGTAATATATAGGGTGTCCCATTTAAAATAAGCAAGTTGACACTTACTTCCGATATAACCGGAAGTGCCACCATTATGAAAATATTTTAGCCCGGTCGCCCCCATCAGTATACTGTTAAATTTTCAAAATGTTCCTATGTATAGTTTTCTATATATAGATCGATTCGGTTCCCGCTGGGACACCCTGTATATAAATGTATTTTATGCCTATATTGTATGCACGTCACTGTAACTAACCACCCAAAAGTAAAATATAACTAAAAAATATATGTTATCCAAACAAGTTGGTGTGGCAAATAAAAGATCCTATTGTTATACACCATGTCTTGACCAGTTTGTTAAAAATTTATTTTTTAATATACCAGGGTGTCCCAGATAAGGATGCACTCAACAGGGATTGCGTAAATCATATTAGATACAGAGATGGTTAAATTAGAAAAAAGTTGCGCCCTTCGAAATTCTGCATGTATAAAATAAATTAATATTTCAGCAAGGAAAAAATATCAACAAATTATTCCACTAATGCGAATCGACAACGACATATCCAAAATCTTGGGTGACAATTTTAAAGAAAAGGGCAACATTTTCGAGATGTTTGTTCAAAGTAGCGGTCACATCCACTGTATGAGAGCGACAGAGATGAACCTGAAAGTTTTGTATCACTTTGAGAGCGACGAAAAGAGAAAAAATAAGTTTTACGGAAATGAAGCTGAACTTGCCAAACTGCTGTTGACAAAGCAGGAGTCTATTCCTGAGTTGCTGTGATTAAAGTGCCTTTTTTTAGGATAGAATTGTAAATAAGTATTTTACATTATGTGCCAAATTACAGTAGCTAGGTGATTTTATACCCCCCTTCAGCTTATGTTTTTTCCCATTCAATTTTATGATTTTTTTACATTATTATTGTATTTATATGTAACAGATTTATGCCAATTAATATAGTATATGTACATACAGGGTGTTACAAATTCTGATGACTTCCGGAGATATCTGGAAAAAATCAATTTTTGTTTTTATTTTTTTTACAAAATTTTAATTATTTTGAAAAACCAAAATAATTGTTTTATGTGCTCTTCTAGAAAATAATTTTATTTTTTATTTTCATCAACTTGATTTTTTTAAATACAGAATTTTTCAGTAGCCTTTAACATCCCAAAACTAATGACGTGCCACTAAATTATAAGAGCACTTTCTAAAGACATAATTTATGCTCATTAAAACAATAATTTTTAATCTAAAATAAAAATATTTTAAATCTAACACGGGCGGCTCGCGGTTTTAAAAAATGGTGAAGAGCTCGGTATAGTGCGGGTACTTAAACAAACATTGACTGAAAACCCGCGTAACAAAACGTCTCTCTTATCATCGCATGTCCAACGACTGATTGTAGTTTGCAATAAATTACAAACTATGTCATTAATTGGGTTCATTTTTAAAACACACAACTAAGTAGGTACGTAAACTACTGAATTAACTGACAAATAAAAACAAAACTTTTTAATCACACAGTTAATCACGTACAAACAATATCTAAAAACGTAAGTTTCGCAAAGCCTCAAAATAAATAGCTTAAAGTTAGGCGAACCAATGCTAAAACAATGGTGCATACGACTGATCTATTTTTAAATTGCCCTTCATCATAATGCAAATTGTTACATGATTGGCGTGACTGACGTCACGTAACCATAGCAACAGTGAATATCAAAGCCATGTTGGACGTTGTGTCTTCACTTCCTTTAAGCTAACGGATACGGTCAGCTGAGGCGCGCCAAAATGCACGAGTGTTTATAATTATTGTCCATCGGAGTTAACCGTGGCCCTTTTATGCATAGCTACATTCGGATTAAATTAATATTATTAATCGAACATAATTATTTTTTAAGGGCTAAAATGGTAGCTGTATTGGTACATTAATATTTTATATTGCCGAAAAACGTTCCTCCTGGTTTTATTTTTTTTTTGGTTGGTCACCTACTTCACCTGACGAGCCGCCACTGAAATCTAATTTGGTTGACAATTTTTGGAAGCATTAATTTGGCCATTTTGTATGTGTCTAAATATTTTTTGACACATATTTTTTACTCAGGTTGTCTCTTCAGATATACTCACTGCCTATGAAACATTACTGAATAAATATATTTATTGTGAATGATTCGTTTTAAGATTAACTAAAAAAATACATGTTTCAGTATTTTTAACACATTTTAACTTTTGTATTGTATTGTTATAAATAAACAGGGTCATTATTGCTTTTAAGATATTTTTTTAGACACCTTTTCCACCAGATTTTCAATGATTTAAATTTTTAATGAACACTGTTGAAATTTGAGTATTTGATATTAAAAAAAAATTGTAATAAAAATTAAAAATATAAAAAAATAAGCCAAAATAAAAATAATTCCCTTACTGACTAAAAATATAGCTAATAGCTTGTATGACCATTTTTCTGAGGTATGAAAGAGCTAACAAATAAAATCAATGTAATAACACATTTTTAGTTTGTTCCAATTTTTTTCGTTCGCTGTCAGGGTCATTCCCGATGGGACCAACAGCTTAACGTGGGTTCCGAACCATGATCCTCAGTCATACGACCCCCCCTCCCAAGGCCGTAAATTTACGGTGAAAAGTGTCAGACGAAAAATAATACTTATTTACTCTGGAGCATCTTTCAAAATATTGAATCTTCCTCAGATGCACTGCAGTTTTTTTTTATTCTAATGAGCGCTTTTTTAGTTTAAGGGGAAGCAGAAACTTTTATCAAGAATAACATTTTCTGTGATATCAATAATAAAAGTTTTATATAAACTGCTGGACAATTGCTTTTGAGCAAGAAAAAGTTCGCCTAAATTTAACAGTTAATATTTTCTGAATCAGATATGATATCGACCTACGGTTTTGAATGGTTGATAGATTCATCCTTTGAGAAAAAATTGTCAATATTGGACTTTCTTTAACTGTCAGAAAATTTTATATACAGGGTGTTAAAGAAGACGATGATTTTTGCTTCAATTTTAATGGCGTGTAACTTTCACAATAATATTCTTAAATATAATCACTCTACGTCAATTGAATAACTCGTTCATAGCAAAGAAAGTAATTTGTCAAATTTTTGATATCTGCTATATTTTAAGAATTACCGATTTTTTTGGAAACCCTTGCTTGATTTCAACTTTTTGGTAGCTAGATCTCACTGTGCGTTGTATCGTGCAAACTTTGCGAGCGATTATTATGCTCAGTAGCTTGATTATGTTCAGTAACAATAGTTGTACCTAAATGTTATGATGTATAGTGGCGTACTTATAAACACCTATATGTCTATGGTTTATGAGTATACTTAGTGTTAAAAAAAATTAATTTTTTCCCAAAAATTAAATTAAAAAAATTATCTTTGTTAAACTTTTGTAAACACACTGTATAATATACCTGTGTAGTGCGATATGAAAAACTAAAAAATAAGAAAAAATTGACCTAATCTAGGGGGCGACTACTTTTCAATATAAAACAATCGTGAAAAATTGTGAGATACTCATAAACCATAGACATGTAGGTGTTTATAAGTACGCCACTATACATCATAACATTTAGGTAAAATTATTGTTACTGAACATAATCAAGCTTTTCATAAGGTATAAGAATCACTCGCAAAGTTTGCACGATACAACGCACAATGAGATCTAGCTACCAATAAGTTAAAATAATGCAAGGTTTTCCAAAAAAATCGGAATTTCTTAAAATATAGCAGATATCAAAAATTTGACCAATTACTTTCTTTGCTATGAACCGGTGATTCAATTGACGCAGAGTGATAAAATTTAAAAATAATATTGTGAAAGTTACACGCCATTAAAATTGGAGCAAAAATCATCGTCTTCTTTAACACCCTGTATATAAAATTTTCTGACAGTTAAAGAAAATCCAATATTGACAATTATTTCTCAAGGGATGAATCTATCAACCACTTAAAACCGTAGGTCGATATCATATCTGGTTCAGAAAATATTAACTGTTAAATTTAGGCGAAATTTTTCTTGCTCGAAAGCAATTGTCCAGCAGTTTATATGAAGCCAGAATTTTGCCAGTCACTGTATTATGTATATTTTTAATTAAGTCAAATAATTGCTATCTTGGTAACTAGAAGAGATAGAGAGTAAGTTAAATGGAGGCAAAGTTGCACATTCAGATTTCACAGGAATATTGGAAAAAGGTATGGTATACAGCAGTGGCGGATCCAGGATTTGTTGGGGGGGCGACTTCTAAGAAAACTCTTCCTACTCTCAAAAATGACTTCTAAAAAAAATTCTGACCCTTCACACGCCCTACAATTGTCAAGACTCAATGTAAAAAAACACCCATTTTGAAAGGCTCAGGGGTAGGGCGAAACTGCCCCCCCGATCCGCGCCTGGTATACAGCAAATTAGATACAAAGCAGAATAAATAAACTTTATATTATCTAATAATATAAACAATTTTAAAATTGTAGGAAATAAATAATATCTAAAATATACATAAATGTTCACAAAATTCGAAAATTTGAGATCTTTAAAATTTAGTTTACATTCCTAATGTTTTCCAACATACAATTTTTTAAAGAAGATAGTACTTATGTCACACCATTAATAAACTTATAGAAATAATATATAGATTTATTAACCTAAGAACCAACAACATGAAATCCAGCTAAAGGATACTAAAATATAAATTATTTTTTATTTTTGCAGCAGGACAATTTCAGTTATCAATCAATAAAATTTTTAATTCTTAAGGCTTCCACAAATAATACCTAGTTTATGATAAATATAAATAATTATTTATTATAAAGATGTAGGTACAAAGGTTTAAATTTTTACCAGGACTTTACAGAAAATATGCAACTTATCTGCAGCTGCAAGTTTAAGATGTTACCTATTCTCCTCTTGAACTCTGGCATTATACTTTTATTTGCCTGCAGGCCTTCTGTAATCTAACCATTAAAATGTACACATACAATTAAATGTAAACCACAATAAAAAAATTGTTGCTCAATTATTTACCTCAACAACTTGTAAACCACCAAAACTTCATATAACCTAACCAACATCACTGATTCCTGGTGGAACTGCCACCAACTCCACATACTTAATCTCATCCTCAGATTGGATATTATGTTCTTTTCTCATATGACTTTTTCTGTAATAATTATCACTAAACTTTTTTTCACAATACTGACACTTAAAAGGCTTCTCCCCAGAATGGGTAAAAAGATGTCTCTGCAACTTATTGTTAAAAGTAAACATTTTAGGGCAATGAGGACATAGGAATTTTTTCTCAAGCTGTGGGGCTTTCCAATTTCCCACATCATGCACAATTTTTAAATGTTTATTTAGCCCTTCCCTGTTTTTATATTCTTTAACCTCACAATAAGTGCATTTAAAGTGCTTTTGATTCGAGTGGGATAAAATATGTTTAGTCACTTCGGATTTATTAAAAAATTTCTTTCCACAAATATGACAAGCATGATCTTTGACACCTGTATGTCTTTTCATATGGAGCGATAACCCGCTGTTAATGGGAAACCTCCTCTCACAAAGAGCACAAACATATTTCCAATCTTTAGGCTCCGTATGCTTCACAATCTTGTGAGTTCTCAAGATGCTTGTTGTATTAAACCTCTTATTACAAATATTACATTGATATTCCTTTTTGTTTAGATGTATTTTAGTGTGATGGAATAAATCTCCAGAACATACAAAACCTTTACCACAAATACTACAAATGTAAGGTCTCTCATTGTTGTGGTTACGTTTGTGAACAAGCAGACTATGTGATGTAACAAATCTAGCATCACAAAGCTTACATTTATAAGGTTTTTCAAATGTATGCTTTGATCGTATATGAGCTGCCCAATGTTGATTTCTGTTGAATTGTTTGCCACAATATTCACAGGTAAAAGATTCTTGTCTTTGTGTTCTTCGTTGTCTGCGGGGTTTTTCTGTAAGGTCTTCCTCATCACTGGAATAATTTTCATCATTATTTGTTGCAAGGAAGTTATCTCTGAAGTCATCTTCTAAAATTTCATCCTTAATTTCATTTTTAACTGTTTCTTCTAATTTAACACTGCTAGGAATGTTTGGATCAGATGTGTGCCCATTTTCCTTTTCATCAGTTGTACCTAAAAATTTCAGAAGTTAAAAAAAATTTAACAAGCAAATATTTTAGCATTTTTTACCTTTATTTTTACTTTTAGAATTCTTCAAATGTATACGAGTAATGTGCACTTTCAAAAATCTTTTACGTTTAAAAGATTTCTGACATACATCACAAGTAAACTTCTGGCTTTCGGCATTTTGTCTTTCAATTTCTTCTTGTAATTGACGTACTTTCTTTGACCGTAAAGTCTCGCTTTCCTTGCATAAATTGATGAATTCATAGGCCCCATTTAGTTTATCTGTACAAGACTCACATATGTTTAACGTGTTGTCATCCCAGTTCTGTAAAATATAAGGATTTTATTTAAATAAAAAGAAAAACAAACTAATTAGATATTATACTTGATTTGGTTCGCATGCAGTTAATTTCTCGCAGTATTGTACATCATTCTCATCTTTGTCGGTTACACTTTTCAAGCTATGATGTGTTTCTATGCAAATACAGCAAAAATTTGTACTTTTAACCATTTTAAGCAGGTTTAATTTAAATAAAAATAAAGAAATTAGCATAAACACCCATCTACAACCTCAAATTTCCATAAATTGACACTTGGAGAATGATTGTAAGATCGATGTGGTTTCTGAAATCCAAATCCTCAAAAACAAAAGTCGTATGACCGGACCTTTAGGTATAACTTCACATCCGTACTCAGTAAATTCCCTAGAACTTATAACGTTCAGTGTACCAGTGATCTCTTTCTATTGCTGCAAATCGCTGGCTAATCAGCAACATCGTTTATGAAATATTTCAATTTAAAAGCCCCAAATCAAAACAGATCTTATAGTATTGCTGGTACTTTATTAAAAACTACCATCTTTGAACCCAATTCTTTCCAAAATATAAGTAAGACAAACGTATAACCAAACAATAAGCACAGGCGCCGTAGGCGAAATTTATTAACAAAAGCATTAAGACTAGAAATATTTTTTAAATAATTTTTTGGATTTCTGGGAAAGACTATATCAGGAACTTATTGCAAGATGAAAATGTAGAAGGATCCTTTCACTTTAGGGATGTCATCTCTCCAGGTCTGACCTGGAATCTCCAGGTTTGGTTTGGAGTCTCCAGGTTGAAACCCTCTGACTCCAGGTTACGAGTTACATAACAGTTGAGTATTATAAAATCAGATACCTACTTTTTTTTTTGTTTTACATGGAGTGTAGCTCCTGGTTATTGCAGCGGCGGCGCCAGATGGGGGGGGGGGGGGATGGCAGGGTGGACACTGGCCCACCCTAGAAACATGAGTATGCCCCATGATTTATTTTGAAGAGAACGATCACTTTTTTTTAGAAGTCATTTTTGATTTGGGTAGTGCCCAGTGTATAGCCTTCGTCAACAACAATAAAAATTGGGCAACCCTATTCCACTTCTGGCCGGTATATTATCCTTGTTTACATAGACCTGCTGTTACTCATGGGAATAAGGTTGATGAAAATTGCAAACTTAATATTAGTCATTTAAAAAATTATTCCACATGCATGTGAACATCTTGATTGCGACAGATATACGTAGATACCTATGTAGCGACGACATAAAATTAAAATTGGACAATGGACATGCAAAATTTTAAGTGCTGAATAAGAATTATTTTGTCCGATTTAATGCTAATTTGTTTATAACATATCATATTTTAAAATTGCCTATATTATATCTGTTTCTGTAATTTCTCGAATAACTTAATTTGTTTTCTTATTATTCTGACAGTCCCACAAAAACGCGTATTATATTATATACTGGGTGTCCTACTGTCCTATACTTAACCTATTAATATAACTATATTATAGGCTCTTCACAAATACCTATTATTAAGTCAGCATTTTTTTGCAAAATTGTGTTAGGATTAAAGCTAAAACTAATTTTTTTTTTATGATAAAACACCTGCACTGTAGGAAAAATCCTTTAAGGCGGTCTGGGAGCGGTGCGAGTGCGAAAAAAGCGAATAACGTTGGTCTTGAAACGTTGAAGATTGTATTATTCATTGGGAAACACGACCTCAGGAAGATCATTCCACAAAGATGACGTTCTCCAGAAGAAATGCAATGTAAAAATCCTTGTGAAAATACCTTATGATGCCCTGTAAACCCCTATTTCGAAATGGAACATTCTATATATTGAACATGTCCGCCGCGTGACACTGTTCCGTAGGTAAGTTGAATTCCAATTTGAAACAACCGAACCAATACCACAATGGTAGATAAATCGCAAAAATTTTCAGCCGCTATCCGCAATTTGGGGGGTTTTGATGCTGCTTGTCCGTGCCCGCGCTTCGATGCTTTACTATTTTAACTCCACCGTGGCAGAAAAAGATCTGTCATATGCCTCCATTCTGTAATTGTTGTTTTTCCGGGCTGTTGACCCAAACTGTCCGGGAATTTTATAATATTACACGCACCTTTCGCACGTTGGCGTACGTCACGTCGCGGTCGTTAACGATGGGCATCGCGATGACTTTTAGTACGGGGGTTGATATAAAAAATATCTTCCATGTATTAGTGTCAGGTTAAAGAATGAAAATTATACTAAATTCGTTTATTTACATTTTTTGAAACATGTTATTAATAATATTAATAATAATAATATTAAATAATAATAATAATAATAATAATAATAATGATAATAATAATAATAATAATAATAATAATAATAATAATAATAATAATAATAATAATAATAATAATAATAATAATAATAATAATAATAATAATAATAATAATAATAATAATAATAATAATAATAATAATAATAATAATAATAATAATAATAATAATAATGCCCTTAACTTAAAGCAAAACGGATTACCTAACATCATCCGCGCGCCGCCAAGTCAACAGCTTGTAACTTGGCAAGAGAAAGCCCTACAAGGCAAATACCCTACTGCACTCCAAAATCCACTCATAGATAGAGAAAATATGTCACTGAATTGGTTAAAGAAAAGGCAGCTTCACGCTAAAACAGAAGGTTTTATAATCTCTATCCAAGACCGTGTCATTCGAACTCGAAACTATGAAAAGGTCATCTTGAAGAGAAATGTGGAAGATGTGTGCAGAAAATGCAATTGCCCCGGAGAAACGATAGAACATATCACGGCGGGTTGTGGTGCTATGGCCCCCAACGCTTACCTGGGGAGACATAATCAGGTGGCTAAGATCATCCACAAGGAACTGGCCCATAAACTAGGGCTAAGGGAAAACCTCCCACCATACTACCAATACTCACCCGAGCCAGTCCTTGAATCCCCTGAATATCTCTTATACTGGGACAGGCCAATAATAACGGATAGAACAGTAGACCACAACCGACCGGATATTCTTCTTATCGAAAAAAACACCAAGAAAGCTTTCATAATCGATATAGGTTGCCCACTAACACACAACCTCTCTAAAACCGAATCGGAGAAGAAGACCAAGTACTCGAATTTGGCTATAGAGATAAAAAATATATGGAAGCTAGATAAAATCGACATAATTCCGATTATAATATCGGTGGAGGGAGCTATGACGAAAAATTTCAAGCCCAACTTGGAAAAACTGGGCCTTTCAGGTTATTTATACCAACAAAAAGCTGAGAAACAGAACACTGAAAACATAATAATAATAATAATAATAATAATAATAATAATAATAATAATAATAATAAAAATAATAAAATATAGACACAGGTGTCTGGTGACTTTTCAACTAACCGGCGCATGGCCTAATGGATAAGCTGCCATTGAACAGACCAAATCATTGGCTAAAGGTTAATGATATCAAAGCCTGATACAGCTCTAACTAAACATTTTTTTTATTAATTCATTCTATAAATTATTCGATAATTATAAGTAGTCATCATATTAACTTAAAACTGCAAGTGCCAGTTTAGCCTGCATTCGTATTAATTTGTCTGATAGAAAATAACAGTAAACTTTTTTGATGCTAATATTATCTTCTTGTAAACGCGCGACACTGCATGAATGTGGAAATTTATTTTAATAAAATAATCAAGTAGTATCATTTATTGGGTGAAAATAATTTCCAAAGATTACCTATTTATATTAACTGTAGGTATACTTTAAAAATGAAAATTAAATCGGCAAATCCGTTATATTAAAACACAGTTTGAAGATGAGTCTTTTAATATATTTAAATTAAAGCAAATCGTATATATCCAGATTTCGAGAAATTCAATAACAGCGGAGGGCAAAAATAGATTATTTATTTTACAGGCAGTCATTAACAATATAAGTACACAAGGAATATAGTAATTTCCGTAACACTCATTAAAGTCTGCTTGGCAATGATATTATTAAAAGATCCGTTCTTCCTGGTTAAAAACAGAAAATTTTGCGGCATGATTTATTTATTATAAAAAACTGTACCTATATGCGACAGTTAAAAAACTAATTAATAATAAGTATATAGTATTTACGCTTTATTTCCTTATTTCATAATTAATGGTACATATAGGATGATATTTACATGATAAATACTTCTTTTAAATCTTTTTAATAATCAAAGGACTAACTTAAATGGACTTGTATTTGTTTGTTTTTATATAGCTAATCAAATCAATGAAAATGAAATCCAATGAAATAATGACAATAATCGTTTTTTTCCTAAAATCGATCGGAAATATTGACATTTTTGATAACATTTTTGAAAGAAAAAGTCAATATTTCCTTACACTTAGTCGTTGTTAGGCAACGAAAATAACTGTTAGGAAATATTTATTATTGTACTGTAAGGAAATACTATTTCTGTACCGCTACTTGTAAACTAAAATGTGTTAAGCTTGACAATTCAATATTACTGTGTTTCCATAGTTACAACACAAATATTTAATGGCATCCTTTATTTGTGAACAAAGTTAATAATATTTATTTCAAAATTTTAACAAGTTGATTGTAATAAGTTATGTCCTTTTAATTATTTTCGATTTATGGAAAAATAGTATGTATACCTCGTAGAAAAAGCCACATTCCCACACTCCGTATTGTCAGACTCGGCTTGCGCCTCGACATCCAATCTTTACAGTCGTCCGGGAATGTTCAGCTTTTCCTACTAGGTATACGATGTACTATTTTTAGAACTCACTTTTTGTAGGAACAGAATAACGGCAGACGGTAGAGATTACCTTTTTTTTTAGATCTCACTTTTTGGAGAAGCAGAAGTCCGGCAGAAGGTAGGGGAGCCGCCAATGATCACATATTGATAGGAATTTTCCGTGCACCATATCTTGACAAATTTTTTAATAATAATTTTTAAGAATTATTAATAGTAATGATCTATGATGTATCATGTTCTGTTGAATTAATGAACCTTATTTGTGTCAACTAAATGTCATGATAAGTAGGTAAAAATAATAATTGATGATGGTACATACGTACGAGGAGACTAAGATTTTTAGCCGAAGATTATAGTATATAGACTTCCTGGATACCAAGTAGGGGTATGCACCTCGTAAGACTCCATTTTGCAGCATACCATTTTGCAGCATAGTATTACCCTTTTTGAGGGTCAATATTTTCTTGATGGAATCAAGTTACTACAGGTTGCAGTAAACAAAAATTACCTCGTACATTTTTTGACAGTTCTAACAGTCAATCCGGTCCGGATGTTGGCTATCAACCCAGCAATTATTACCTTGTTCACCTCAGCTCGAGAGACTAATGGTGGTCATTGCAAACCATGTTCTTAGGTTTTTCAGCCAAGTTCTTCGTCCTTGTCCGCCTTGTCCCAGGATTTTCCCTTGTAACATTTGTTGAAGTAACTGGAATCTGTTCGGGTTTCTCATAATATGTCCCAGATATTCGAGCCAATTAAATTCTGTAATTTTTGGTCACACGTTTTCAATCACTATGACACTGAGACGTTAATTAGGCAATCCAACGATGTGTCCAAATGGCGGCTGGCTGGCAAATACTGCTTTGTAATTGGTGCACGTGACCATAAAAATAATGTTGCTGGTGACTCAATGCTTTTTACCAGCCAACCGCCATATTGAATCACGTGGTTTGGATTCCCTAATTATGATGACATCAAGACTTTGACTGCTTCATATTAGGCAATCCAACGATGTGTCCAAATGGCGGCTGGCTGGCAAATACTGCGTTGTAATTGGTGCACGTGACCATAAAAATAATGTTGCTGGTGGCATTTAACTGGTGACTCAATGCTTTTTTCCAGCCAACCGCCATATTGAATCACGTGGTTTGGATTCCCTAATTATGATGACATCAAGACTTTGACTGCTTCATATTAGGCAATCCAACGATGTGTCCAAATGGCGGCTGGCTGGCAAATACTGCGTTGTAATTGGTGCACGTGACCATAAAAATAATGTTGCTGGTGGCATTTAACTGGTGACTCAATGCTTTTTACCAGCCAACCGCCATATTGAATCACGTGGTTTGGATTCCCTAATTATGATGACATCAAGACTTTGACTGCTTCATATTAGGCAATCCAACGATGTGTCCAAATGGCGGCTGGCTGGCAAATACTGCGTTGTAATTGGTGCACGTGACTATATAAATAATATTGCTGGTGACATTTAACGGGTGGCTCAATGCTTTTTGCCATCTAACCGCCATATTGAATCACGTGGTTTGGATTCCCTAATTCCAAATAAATTTTAAAATGTCACGTGTCGGTAAGTTTTAATTTTAATAAATACATTTTTTTTGTTATTTCATTTTTATCAAAAATTTTTCTGAACATTGACAAAACGCCTTACAATTTTATGTCAATCGAAAGTACGTTGACTTTGGTGACAACCCCACGCAGAAAAGAGCGAGCTTTCAATTGACATAAAATTATCTCGTGCATTATCAATGTCCTCGGCTGAAAATTAGAAGGAGAATATTTTTTTAATGCCCCCCGTATAATATATGGAGGGCATATTTGGCACTAACCTACTAATTAAACATTTAAAAAACAAGTTAAAATATTGTTTGTGCTGGGCGTTATTATAACTCTAAAGAAAAAATGGTTATTTTGTGTTGGTATCTTTGGCAGGCGACCAATGTTCCTAATTTCTTCTCAAAGGTTAGCAGGTCCTTGCGAAATTATATATATATTTATTAAATCAGACCAAAAACATTGCGTTCCAGGTTTAGCCCATTGTGCTCACCCTCTTTGGTTGTTACATCCACTCCGTGATCCCAGTTCCTTGCACTAGTTTATGTAGATCAACTGGGGAGAGGGTAAGGATGTCCTTTAGTTCAAGTTTTGGTTGCCCGAGTATGTCAAATTATGCGCTGTGCAGTTTGTCCATTGTACAGTTGCATTCTGTGCAGATGGTTCTTGACAGCCATAATGTCCTGTCAGAATTCCTGTAATAGTTCTCAGCTGGTTCCTATTCATGTGAAGCAGCTGTTTCGTAAGTCTTAGGTCTGGTTCCCCAATGAAGCTTTTGCTGTGTTGTAATCCCTGTCTGTTTCTCCAGTGGATTTAGTCAGGCACGTAGCAACAGGGGGTGCGAGTGTTGCCGCGCGCCAGGGCCCGGGCCCCGTAGGGGCCCGCGAACCCGATCGAAATCATAATGCGAAACAAAAAAGCGACAACGCCGCGAGCTAAACAAACAAGCGACAACGTCGCGCGCCGCGAGGCTGTCATGAGTCAAGGTTCTTAGATACTATAGGTTGTAGGCCGTGGTACCAAAGGATATCCTTACCTTCTCCCCAGTTGACTTACACAAACTAGTGCAAGGAACTGGGATCACGAAGTGGGTATACCTTGCCTGCTTGCTGGCTCGACGCCGTTCACGCCAACCGTTGCCGTTGTTTGTCAATTTCTCTTCTAGCCACGCGCCGAAAACGAGCTACGCTACGACGCTACGACCCGCATTAGAGCTCCTAGTTGGGGAATTGATCAAAGTTTTAAATAACAGAATTCGCAAAGTAAAAAAACAATTCGATGAGTTGTCGTGTGACGAACGACTGTCCAATGCCAAGTGTCGGTGTTTAATTTAACGTTGGACGTTATTATATCACAACTGGAAAATCGATTTAAAGGTTTAAACAACGTAGTTCTAAAGTTTAAAGCACTTTTTCCTTCTACTTTAAGATAGTCCTCTGATGCTAATCTAGTACTTCTATCTGAGAATCTAGTTAAGTTTTATTCCAACGATTTATCACATTCGCTTGAAATTTTATCATTTAGGCGCGTTTATAAGGATCAAATCCATGCAGACATTTCCATTAATGACTTGGCGAAATTAGTTTTATTTGCGATGAAATGATTTTGAGTTCATTTAAAGAAATATGATGTGCTTTTATACTTTTTCTAACGATTCCCGTATCGGTAGCCACTTCGGAGAGATCATTTTCAATCTTAAAGTTGATTAAGAATTATTTGAGAAATAAAATGTCGCAAAGCAGACTTTCTAGTTTGGCAATTTTATCCATTGAAAATCAGACAGCCAGAACGTTAGATATCAGTAAAATTATTTCATTGTTTGCTAATCAAAAGGCAAGAAAAGTAGATTTTTCAGCGTAAATAAAATAAGTAAGGTTATTTAGAATTAGGTTTGTATTCGTTTAATTCGTTTCGTTATGTTACCCACCATGCACTCGCCATGCATTTTTTGTGCAATAAAATTTGTAACCCATAGTAGACTGTTTTTTTTTAATGATCAAGGGGGCCCGCTGTGGTCTTGCACCAGGGCCCGGTTGTAACTTGCTACGTCCCTGGATTTAGTGTTTACTTCTGATCCATCGCTTTATGGCATTTTGTACTGTGCACCTTGGTGCTCCGAGTGCCGGTTCTAGACCAATAAATATGTTTTCTGAGGCTTTTTTCGCCAGCCCGTCGGCTTTTTTGTTCTATGTAATACCTACCTTCATGTCCTGGTACCCTGTGCAGTATTATTTTGTTTACTTCTGCCAGGGTCTCCAGTTTCCCGACGCCTTGACATTCCCATACCAGTCTTGATGTTACCTTGTTACATATTAGCGACCTAAGGGCTGCTTGACTGTCATAATATATGGATCCGCTTATTGATGTAAACCCTTCTATTGTTTTTATACGCACACTGTATTATGGCATAATAATATGCTTACTTTTTTTGTAATTCGGGACACGAAGAACCGCAATTTAACACACCAATTTTTAGCGCATTCTGATCCATTTAATGAAGTTTATACTTTCAAAAATTAAAATTCAAAATTCGTTGATGTACTGACGCATGTTGATTCAATTTCTTTCAATATTGTTTACTGCAAGATTCTTAATCAGTTCCTTGACGTCATGAACTCTAAGTAACAGTCTTTCTGCACGAGCTTGCTATTGTAATTTATTTTATTCTACTTCTACTAAAATAATTAAAGTTCCAAGTCACAAAACGTTATTGTTGCTTTATATACAGGGTGTATATTTTAACTGGAATATATTTGGTAACTAAATATCCATCCATTACTTTGAAAAAATCTAAAATTGGCCAAAAAATGATAATTTACACACTTATTAACGTCCGTATTTTTAAATTTTTACTGCTATAACTTACGAGAACGATTGGTTGGGGGGAGAGGGGGGGGGGGGGGGGTAGCGTTTTCTTGTGTCACCTGGTATATTTTCTTGATGCTGGTATTTCTGATAATTTTGATTTTAGTTTGTTTCATTTAAATAAAAAGCAATTAAGATGGTCAAGGTTTTAAATATTTCGTGTTTTAATAAATATATTTACTGTTAATTTTATTTCATTGATTTGTGAATACGAGTTTAAATAGTTTAAATTGTGGTATGTGAACTCTTCCGGATTTTTTGTTCTATGTCAAGTTGAACGTCATTATATTTTTCAATTATAAATTTGTTAGGTTGGTTTTAGCTATTTTTATTTATTTTTTCGTCGATCGTGTATTTACATCCGATATTAACGTTCCCAAAATCATTCATTAATGACCCCTATTAATGCATGATTTTCTGTAAATGCACGATTCCCCAAAATCATTCATTAATGACCCCTATTAATGGATGATTTTCTGTAAATGCACGATTTCCCAAAATCATTCATTAATTACCCCTATTAATGCATGATTTTCTGTGAATGCACGATTTCCCAAAATCATTCATTAATTACCCCTATTAATGCATGATTTTCTGTAAATGCACGATTTCCCAAAATCATTCATTAATGACCCCTATTAATGCATGATTTTCTGTAAATGCACGATTTCCCAAAATCATTAATTAATTACCCCTATTAATGCATGATTTTCTGTAAATGCACGATTTCCCAAAATCATTCATTAATGACCCCTATTAATGCATAATTTTCTGTAAATGCACGATTTCCCAAAATCATTCATTAATTACCCCTATGATTTTCTGTAAATGCACGATTTCCCAAAATCATTCATTAATGACCCCTATTAATGCATGATTTTCTGTAAATGCACGATTTCCCAAAATCATTCATTAATGACCCCTATTAATGCATGATTTTCTGTAAATGCACGATTTCCCAAAATCATTCATTAATGACCCCTATTATTGCATGATTTTCTGTAAATGCACGATTTTGGTAATTAAAATTAAAGGCAGCCATGCAAACAAATCAACAAAATAATAAAACGTCAATCCAAAACGTCGTCCGCTGTCATTAGTATTTGTAGAATTGTGAAATCTGGATTGTAAAATAAAAGTTGTTAACTGTTTTTCTTCACTTTAGTAAAAAATACCGTCGACGAAAAAACATTGTAACCAACTCTTACATTAAAATGCGATTAATGATCTCGAACATTAACGCGTTCGCTACGCTCACGCGTTAAAATATTTTGATCATTAATCGCCATTATTAATGTACTTGTTGGTTAAATTACTATTAATTTAATTTTATGCAGGAGGGTTGTGTCCAGTGATGGCCCTAGGATTTTTGGGATGGGTGGGCACAAGTGGGTTCGATCATTTTTGAGTGGGCACTAATCAAATCAAAAATACCTTCTAAAAAAAAAGATCGCCGACTCCCTCACGCTCTATAACGCCATAGGCTGGGGCAAACAAAACTTCCCTCTTGTCTAAAGTGACGTCTAAAAAAAAAGGTCATCGTTCTCTCCTTTCTCATCAAAACTTTCATAGCCAAATCCCCAGGAAATTCTATTACAAAACCGAATCCATCAATTTTGGGTGGGCACTCATGTTTCTAGGGTGGGCCAGTGCCCCCCCCCCCCCCCCCCCCGCCGCTGGTTGTGTCGACCCACCACCGAGCCACCGCCGCAGTATAGAGTAATTTAATGAATAATAAAATATAACCATCTTATTAAAATGTAATAAAGCTATGTTTTTTATGAAATAAAATCGTTTCTAGACTTATTATTCCTAATTGGAAACAGATTAATGTTTCCGCGTTTATAAATGCTTTAAAATAATAAAAAAATTAAGTAATTGAATAGTAATTAATACATTATATTTGGTGATTGCCTACTAAATTAAAAATATTGATTACGATATGGGGCACATGGAAATGTAAGGTCACTGAATTATGATCATCATAATTATTTAACGCACAACAACGGAAATTTATTTTTAATCATTTTTCAAAGAACGTAGCTTATAAATCAGTATTTTGACAAACCAAAAGTATATCAATAAAAACTTTAAAAAGTTGTACAGTTTAAATAATGTTTATTATATAATGCACCAGGCTAAGGCGTAGCCAGGGGGAGGAGGGCAGCCCCCCCTCCCCGTAATCCAAAAAACCAAACAACCAGAAGATTTAAAATATAATTGGGAAACGAAATTACGGCAAGCCTATCAATCACGCACCAAACGAAATAACACTTCTTACATCAGTGGTAGCGTATTTAGGGGGGGGGGGGGGGGCTATAGCCTAAGGGCTCAGGTCTAACAGTATTATTGCAATCTAATTTCTCGTCTCACGCTTGGACTCTTAATATAAATTTTTAAATAATGTATTCTTGGCTTAGATTACAACGGTCTTGTAGGAAACGTTTAGTTTTTAAACTTTTACTTCTAAAAGTTCTGTTTTATAATATAGAGATTAAGGTTTTGGACGCATATCGTTTTAGTTATTGATGTATGATGCAATTTTATAGGAAAACGAGTAAAAAGAATAATATTTTATAGTATTTTTCTATTATATACTTGTCTGTTTCGTTATCCCTTTTTTAGAGCTATTTTAAATTAACAAAAATATAACCCAATGCAATAAAATATTTTACAACAAAAACAAAAAACAATTAGGTATTTATTTGTAAAGAGAAAAATTAAAGTAAAACTTTTAATTGAAACATTTTTTATGGAAGAAGTGTGATAATTTATAATAAAAAAATTAGTACGGGAAGAAACGAGAATGCTTTATTATGAATATGCAAAACAGCACTTAAGAAGGAGTATTTCAAAACCTAAGCATTTGCACCAAAAACTGCTCTTAGATCTACGCTCCTAAAATAAATGATTTCTGAAAAAATTATCAATTTTGGCGTGGTGAGCGATATTTACTTTTTTTTTAATTATGAAAAACCGAGCTCGAAAAACGCTGGTTGAAGTGACTTAAAAAAAAAATATCGTGTTTCCACAATTTTTCTCCCCCTCAATGGAACTCTAAAAAAATAAACGACGTCGCTGTCTCAAAATTCGTTCGAAAACTATCCATATTTCGATGCATAGATGTAAAAACATCGATATTTTTCTTAGATGTATCGATGGCTTGGATGTATCGAAAACTATCGTGCATGCCTAACCGTAACCTAAACTAGAAAACAGCAGAGCGGAGTGCTTCGAGATATATTGGGGAGTTTTTGCATGACACACTTTTTGCATTTTTTGAAGGATAATCAATAATCATTTTTATTTGTTTTGAAAAATCAATTAATTAGGTGCGTCGAATTAATCGGTGTGTCTTTGATCAAATGACCTTATAGACTAGCTGCGCTTGCTCTATAGATGCCCACAGGTAATAAATATTTGTTTAAAGTATTTTTTAAATGAAACAAAACTATTGAATTATAGTCACTTTTCAAAAATTACCTTTAATTGACCTCTGTCATTAAAAATACAATTATTTTTTATTTCTTGATAGTTTTACTTAACATGATAGCACTAAAATACTAAGAAAGGCTCTTTTCTGTCTGGTTTTTAAGGAAAATTTAACAAAATTGGTACAAATGATCATTTACGGAATTACCGTCTTAATTTCCAGTGTTTTCCTCTGTGTTATAGAAAAATTACATACTTGAGAATTAAACTAAATATAGGTATTCCTAACAGCGCTAATTAAGTGTTTGACGACTGTATCAGTGAGTAATAAAAAATAACTATTACCAAGTTAAAGATCATTAAACAATTTAAAAGTAAATTTTTCTATCACCTCTATAAGTAATGTTTTATACAATAACGAAAAAAAATATATAAAATACCTCTTTTTTTTTAAGGTATGTACCTACATACCGCATTAAGCACAAATAAAGACAATGTTTTTTTTTACAAAATTTTTATGTTGATTGAAGTTATACACTTCAAAGATTATAAAATAATTGTCTTGGAGATTATTTAAATTAGTTAAAATTTGACGCTAGAAGAATTTTGGACTTGCATTGTCCTTATTTGTTTTAAATCACAACGTTTCAACTGGTAAGTATCTCCAGTGGCTTGTGGCGTAGCCAGAAAATATGCTAGGGGGGGGGTGGCTCAGTGGGCGTAAGTAGGACATTCTTTTTCTGGAGAGAGGGATAGTCGAGACTACATGTATTTCATGATATTGTACCTAGTGAAGAGGGCGAAAAAGCGCCTCAGACGAAAAATTTTGGAGACCAAACTCAAAGTTCGATTAAAATTCACCTTACTACTATCAAATTTCGAAAATTAAACTATAACCTCTCCCCCTCTGCATGATTGAATTAAATTTGTTTTTGTAAATGTTTGTATTCCTAGCCGGCTCTTTAAAAAAAACACATTTTTTATATTTGTGAAAAATAATATTTGTGTCAATCCAAAATTTTAACATAAGACGTATGTAGGTATGACTCTAACCAGCGTTTTTCGGGCTCGGTTTTTCATGATTAAAAATAAAGTAAATATCGCTCACCACGCCAAAATTGATGATTTTTTCAGAAATCATGTATTTTAGGAGCGTAGATCTAAGAGCAGTTTTTGGTGCAAATGCTTAGATTTTGAAATAATCCTTCTTAAGTGCCGTTTTATATATTCATAATATAGCATTATCGTTTCTCCCGTACTATTTTTTTATTATAAATTATCACACTTCTTCCATAAAAAATGTTTACTTTAATTTTTCTCTTTAAAAATAAATACCTAATTGTTTTCTGTTTTCTTTGTAAAAATCATTCTTTTTATAAAATATTATTCTTTTAACTCATTTTTCTTTAAAATTGCATCATAAATTAATAACTAACACGATATGCGTCTGAAACCTTAATCTCCATGTAAAACAGGACTTTTAGAAGGAAAAGTTTAAAAAACTAAACGTTTTCTACAAGACCTTTGTAATCTAAGCCAAGAATACATTATTTAAAGATTTAGATTAAGAGTCCAAGCGTAAGACGAAAAATTTGATTGCAATTAGACTTTTAGATCCGAGCTTCTTGGCTCGATGAGGGGGGGGGGGGGGGCTGCAGCCCGGCAGCCGACCCCCTAAATACGCTACTGAGTATCTCCAGTCGTTTTCAGGTAAATACTGTATGTATTCACCTGAAAACGACTGGAGATACTCAGTAGCATACAGTATTTACCTAAAGACGACTAGAGCCTACTTGAAACGTTGTGCTTTTGTGATTTAAAACAAATAAAGACAAGGTTGGAGACAATGATGTTTCTTGAATGATAGAATAGTTTTGGACTTGCATTGTCTTTGTCTCCAGTCGTCTTCACCTGAAGACGACTGGAGATACTTACCAGTTGAAACGTTGTGATGTAAAACAAATTAAAGACAATGCAAGTCCAAAACTATTCTATCATTCAAATAAAGACAAGTCTCTCTCTTCTATCATTCTAGTTAAATGTATTAAAGGAAAGAAAATTACATTTTATAATCATAGAAATATCTTTAAATGGCGGGTAATCTTTTAATAATGATATCCAAAGAATTTTTTTATGAACCGAAAAAAAAATTGGTACGACCTCTCAAAACTTTGAAAATTTGAGAATATTAAAAAAGCCCATTACGGTAACTTGCCAATCCAGCCTTCTACGTTACAAAAAAAGTCATTAGAGAGAAAATTGAGTTCTGCGAACAATACAAAAAATGTACAATTTCACTTTACCCTGACGTGTATTACAATTATTTACAATGCGTTGTTCGTCATATAAGGAAGACACCTTCCTTGACTCCAAACTTGACCACTTGGTAACATCATGGTAACAATCACATATACATTACCAGAGAAGGGGGAAATTAAAGAATTGAAATATCTATTTAAATGAGAACGCTTATTTCAACCAGTTTAAATTCGAATTGAGACCTAAAAGTGGTTTTGCGTACATTTTTTTTAATACGATGCATTCATTTATTCTTGCCGGCGTTCTGTTCAGTGTTTGTTTGTCCATTGATTCGGCTAAATTGCGTAAGTAGTAATTAGTTGTTTGATTAGTTTGGGTTTAAGAAAATTGAAGTTATAGAATAATTATACAGTGTGTCTACTTAAGTCGGCAATTAATGGGAAACTTTTTTATCATTAACTTGACGAAAAAAAGGTTATTCTTTACAAAAAGTTCTGCATAGTGCAAAACCTAAAATGCAACCATCAGAAGTTAAATTCTTTCAGTCGTATATGAGGTTTGTCAAAAAATATGATTTTTGCGCAAGAGTAAAGTACCTTTATTTTTGACAATATCAAAAATTGTAAATATAAAATTTTTTTCGGAATGTATAACTATATTTTAATAGGCAATTACATCCTTCTAGTACTTAATTTTTTTTTATTTTTACAAATTTTTCTCAAATTACGGATACCAAACATTTATCTTTTTTATTTTTAAAAAAAATTTAAGTGGAAGGATGTAATTGCATATTAAAATATAGTTTTACATTCCAAACAACTTTTCATAATTATTACAGTTTTCGATCTTGCGCAAAATTAATATTTTTTGACAAACCTCGTATAACACTAAAAAAATTTAACATTTGATGGTTGTATTTTAGCTTTTGAACCATGCAGAACTTTTTATGAAAAATAACTTTTTTTTCGTAAAGTTAATAATAAAAAAGTTTCCCATTAGTTGCCACACTGTATAAACAAACCTTATTTGGACATTGTCAGATTTTATATATACTACACGATCAGTATTACTACCAGTCCTAAATGATATCAATTTTTGAAATTTTACCCTCACGTGTTTCAGTCATTCTCTTATTAAAAGTGAGGTCTAGTGAGGCATTCGCCATTTAATTTTTTGATCAATACTTAATTCGTTATTTGTTCCTTTTATTCAAAAATCGGCCAAATACCTATATTTGTGGCATAATTACCTACAATTTAAAAAAAATTCACACGCTTTTTTCCTTTTTGTTCGCTGCCAGGGCCATATCCGAGGGGACCTACAGCTTAACGTGGGTTCCGAACCATGATCCTAGGTCATGCGACACCCCCCAAGGGCTACTACCCCTTGGTTTCTTGCCATGGCATAACCTACCAATCGGGGAGTGTGTATCTTCTTCCGCACCCCACGATATGTCCGATCTCATCCGGCCTGGTTACCGGCGTGAATGGGGTGGGTTGGAAAATGATACATTTACACTGAATTTCGGACATACTTTTTTTTATTGTACTAATGCCCATTCCGGAAATCGAACCCAGGTCGTCACGGTCGAATGCTAGTAACTCACCACTGAGCCAACGCCGAGGTACAGTTTTTAAAAAAATTAAACAAGTTTTGAATTTATAAAGGAATAAAAGCAGAAAAAGAAAATTTCTAAAATTTTCGTTTTTTGCTTTTATTAATTCATTAATCAAATTTTCTTTAGTTCAAAAGTTTAGGTAATGGCTACTCAAGGACGGGTACCTATATGGCCTCTTTTTGAATCCAGCGTAAATGAATAAGAAATATTGACCAAAAAATTAAATGGCGAATGCATAACTTCACTCACTCTTAAGACTGTTGTATATTATTTAAAAAGATAAATATCAATTACGTGTTTGCTAGTTATGTACATTCTTTAGCTCCAATCTACACCGTGGGCCCTTAAACAACTAGGTTTTGAAATTATTGCATTTATTTAAATTTTGAATTATTATTGTGTGTCAATGTCAATGGGTTTCTTTATTATTTTGCAAACTAATTTGTCATTACGTTTTGTAATGTTACTTTTTATAAAACTGAATATCTTTTAAGGATAGTCCGTTGCCAATTTATCACGTTAAAAGTAACTGTGATATAAACCTTGCTTAAAATTTATTTAAATACCTATTTTTCATTCACAATTTTTTTTTACACGATGACAAATTTATTTTTAGACTCATTTAACCAGTGGCGGTGATTTAGAAACGTGGGGGTTGATATATTTCATAATAAAATATAGAAAATAATTTTATTTACGACCGTGCGTTTTAACCCATTTTGCGGCACGCATTTTAGTATTGAAAGTGTCACTTTCCCGCACTAGTGCGGGAAAGTAAAATATTGCAAACTTTGACCTTATTAGATAGTTTTTTACTTCGGAAGTTATAACCATTGTCACAACAGGTAAATAAATATTTACGAAATAGTCCATCAAATAAAATCTACATCTTTTTTAGCTTTTTGTTGCATTTTTAATTTTTTGAAAACAAAAAATAATGAAGATATTTTTATATAACTCTGTACATTCTTTAAAGTAATGTCACAAAACAACTATCAAACCACCGGGTTTGATATCAGTTGCTATGATAACCGAGGCGTGTAATTGTTACTAAAACGTCAAAGTTGTTCAAAGCGTCTTCGAAGTGACCGAATACAATCTTCTTCTAAATTAAACCACATTAAACCGAGTCCAAAGCAATAATATTAATGGATTCATCCGACGAAGAACTTCCCGAAGCCATTTTAAAGGCTGCAGATAAAGCTAATTCCGAGCTGTTACCTGCCAAATCCATGACTAAGATATGAAAAGAAATACGACCATTTTGTTACATGGTGTAAGGAGAAATATTATATAGTTTTGTATACGTATGTTGAAATAAAATAATTTTTGAAAAATGGGTTGGTATACTTTTTTGTATACGGTCGTAGAAAAAATAATGTTCCTAACTCATGCGTAAAGTATCTTTCCCGCACTTGACCGCTTGCCCGAACTCCACTCTGCGTCGTTCGGGTCAACTGCAGTCGCGTGCGGGAAAGTATCACTTTCCGCACTTGTTAGGAAAATAACCATTTTTTAATACAATATAAAATGTAATTAAAAAATATATTTTGCTATGTAAGTTATTAAAAAATAAGCTCACTACAATATTTTCCAGAAATAAAGTTCCTGTATTAGTAGCAGCAGTAGCTCTGTTAAAAAGTTATTTAATAATAATAAGATCAGAATTAAAATTTTGTGAATCATGAATTATTATTAACACAAATAATATCTGTATTTATTCACCAATTCTTGCCCTTGTTCTGATATTTAGTTCAATTATACTTATATAAAGGGTGTCCCAATAGTACTAATTTCAAAGTAAAACTGGAACAAATCCTGAATATTTTCCAAATTCATTAAAAACATTGTTTGAAAGCAATAATTTTATAGTTTATTTTTCCTATTTTCAGCTAGTAGCTGGGGCAGGTGTCACAAGTCTGACAAGAACTTATCAGAATGTTTAAGAAAAAATATACAAGAGGTTGTTAACTCGCTTAATAAACGTAAGTAGATTTTTACGAATCATTGTTAATATATTATGTAATAATATGTTTTATTAATTTAACAAAAAATTGTAAGTTACCATTTTTCTTAAAGTTTTATAATTATTTTCTTGTAGTTTTATAACTAAACTGCTGGACAATTGCTTTCGAGCAAGAAAAATTTCACCTAAATTTAACAGTTAATATTTTCTGAACCAGATATGATATCGACCTACGGTTTTGAATGGTTGATAGATTCATCCCTTGGGAAATAATTGTCAATGTTGTATTTTCTATAACTGTCAGAAAATTTTATATACAGGGTGTTAAAGAAGACGATGATTTTTGCTATAATTTTAATGGCGTGTAACTTTTACAATAATATTTTTAAATTTTATCACTGTACGTCAATTGAATCACTGGTTCATAGTAAAGAAAGTAATTTGTCAAATTTTTGATATCTGCTATATTTTAAGAAATACCAATTTTTTTGGAAAACCCTGCTTTAATAAAACCTATTCTTAGCTAGATCTCACTGTGCGTTGTATCGTGCAAACTTTGCAAGTGAATATTATACCTTATGAAAAGCTTGATTGACTGGCTTAGTACTTATAAACATGTCTATGGTTTATAAGTATCTCACAATTTTTCACGATTGTTTTATATTGGAAAGTACTCGTCCCTAGATTAGGTGAATTTTTTCTTATTTTTTAGTTTTTTACGTACGTCACTGTACATTATAACATTTAGGTACAACTATTGTTACTGAACATAATCAAGCTTTTTATGAGGTATAATAATCACTCACAAAGTTTGCACGATACAACGCACAGTGAGATCTAGCTACCAATAAATTTAAATAAAGCAAGGTTTTCCAAAAAAAAAAAGGTATTTCTTAAAATATAACAGATATCAAAAATTTGACAAATTACTTTCTTTGCTATGAACCAGTGATTCAATTGACGTACAGTAATAAAATTTAAAAATATTATTGTAAAAGTTACACGCCGTTAAAATTGGAGCAAAAATCATCGTCCTATTTAACACCCTGTATATAAAATTTTCTGGCAGTTAAAGAAAATCCAACATTGACAATTGTTTTTCAAGGGATAAGTCTATCAACCATTTAAAACTGTAGGTCGATATTATATCTGGTTGAGAAAATATTGACTATTGAATTTAGGATTAATTTTTCTTGCGCGAAAGCAATTGTCCAGCAGTTTATTTTACTTATTAACTACAGAAATCTTAAGGGATTAATCTTTGATTGATTTTAAGACAAAAAAGTTTATATGATTATGCGTCCGCAATGGCTCCGTTTTCCAGATACAGGATGTTCAAAATTGATACAAATTTAAGATTTTACCATATATTTTTTTAAAGGTGTCAGCTACTTTATTGAAACTTAAAACACATTAATAGATATTCAGAGACTACATTTTGCAAGTGTTAAGTCATCATTTTTTAAATTTATTTTCATAAGGTCGTTCTCGTAATCTTTTTCTGAGTTCTGAGCAATTTTAATTCCCACTTAAATTTGTCCATCGGCGTGCATAAAAACCGATGTGGGAATCATCCCATCAAAAATTATCAAGAGTCACTTTTTGTGTATCTCTTACCTGGCTTACTCGATAATGCTTAAGAAGCAAGAAGCGTGCCTGGGTCAGTGGTGTGCTATTTTTTGCTCGAAAATTCTTAGAAAGTTACCCATATCTACGCTCATGGTTAATCATCTTTTAAAGTTTCTGTACTTACTTAATAAATTATATTAAAGTAATGAAAATAATTTAAAAATGTAGGTACATCCAACCCCCTATCCACCCCGACTTACTTTAAAAATATTTAGTTTTGTGTTTCTTTATAGTACAAGAATCCAAAAAGGTTTAAAAATCATGTTAACATTATATCTTGATCTTTAATTCTTATTAGGGCTTGTTGGTTATTGCAGGAACTTTTTATCATAAATTAAAAAAAAGAAATGTGTACATCCCCATCTTGCTTTTATTTTAAACAACTATCGACGTCACTAACATAAAGGTATTTTTAATCATTATAAGAACAGGTACTAATACATTTTAATACTAATATATTTTTAATTAATTATTGACGTTTGAATCCTAATTTGTATTTAATAAATTAACGACATAAAATCGGTACTATTAGAATTGTTATTTTTACTATAATAAATTATCACGTATTTAAATTTTAACTTTTTTGGTGGTAATTATTGCCGAATGTTACAGTTGGAACCAGATCAAATTGAAGTAAATTCACATATCTTTCTCCAGTAAGGCTCTGGTCAAAGAAAATTAGTTCGATCGCCCTATCTTAAACAATGCTCGCACAGTCATTACCCTTTTTCTTATACCGAGTGTGATTTCCTATTAACCAGTTAGGATTAACCTGATGACCATTTGAAGAAAACGTGTAGCTTCATCTGAAAAACAAATTCTTTGAACAATTCTTTCCTGATTACCTGTGAGCTTATTCATTATTTCACAAAATTGCTCTTACCTGTCTGGATCATTATCCAATATCTCTTGTACAATTACTGATGTGTAGGGATGAAACTTCCCTGTTCAAAAAAATGTTGATAGGTGATCTGGTGTATATCAGAGTCACGCCCAAGCTGTGTACTTGAGCTATGAGAATCTTTTTGTAGTGATAATAATATAATTAATTTCTTCTCGTCAGATATACCACGTCTCAAAGTTAAATAGCAAACTTTCATGGTCAATGCTTTAACGATTGTAATTTAAGTTCAGAACGTTGCTGAGGCGAAAAATATATCAATGGTGGACGCTCAAAAGGATCAACATTTGGTTGGTCGCCTGATTTATTTTTCTTCATTGTAACAAGCTCCCGGTGCACGTGGGCCCCTTACCACCTTAATCCAAGGGGTGGCGCCTGAGATACCATTAAGTTTAAAGTTGATATACATATGATCCACCCTGTAAAACACTTAATTTGATTGGTTTGAACAATTCAGTGGGCGGATTTCTATATAAAAGGGTGATTCATATAACAGCTGGCCTTATTAAAAAGATAAGATAATTAATGACGTTTTCCAAATTTGCTAGACTTAGGGCTATCATGTAATAGATATTTTGTTAAAAGTTTGAAAGAAAAATTGAGGTTTATAAAGATATCTTCTCATATTTTTAAATTTTCTCCTCTCATAAATATTATTTTAAATCGATATTTACATAACTAGCTGTTAATCTTCAATACCATTTAGTTTTCAAGAATTTTCTCATATATTAAGTACTCATAAGATACTAAAAAAATATCAGGCTAATTAGAAAATTGTGCAATTTGACCTTGTTTTTTTAAGACCCTCTTGACTTTCATGTCTCGTGCACATTTGATTCGTTCTTATACTTATTGTTAATAAATAAACGAAGACGTGAGGTATTGGAAAAAATATTTCTATATCTTTTTACTTGAATATACAAAGTATTCGTCTATTTTTTATTTAATAAGACCTGATACAGTATTTACAGAGGTTCTTCATTCATCGAGGATTAAGCGACAACATGTTTTACCACTCCCCATCTTTATTTACTATAATAATAAAAGTGAATAAAAACATAACCCAGCGTTTTCCGAGCACTACAATACAATGAGCAATACGTCGTTACCAATTCAACGTGCTAGACAAAGAGAAAATTGCAAGAAAAAGTTGCAGATTGATTTGTCTATTTAGTTTCATTATTTTTTGAAGTTTGTCCATTGAAACCTATTATTTCTTTTATACATTTTGTATACAGGGTGTCCTTGAAATGGCCGTACACTGTACAACGCTTCACCACAAATTCCTTAACCAAAAATAAGGCGATCTAGGCAAACTTACCTATATGCCATGTGCTTAATTTCTAAACGCCTTTATCGATTTCCACTAAATTTGGAACTAAGAATGACCACTATTAATAGCGTGTTTTGACGTATGCGACATCTTTATTTAATACCTGCAAATTTAAAAATGGCCCCCCCCCGTATAAATGACTTAAATTATTTCTCTGATACTAGCTGACTTCACGTTGAAACTTTTTTGACTCTTGTAAAAATTTAGCCAGACATGCAGTTTATCTGCAAAAAAATTATTTACGATGCAAAACATGAACAAGTTTCGAACAATTGTTATAAAAATCAAACCAGTTGGTAGTTATTTCGAATTAAAATTTTTTTTATGTTTCTCGTTCTGAATAAACAGTAATGATGAATTACAAGGTATGGTAAATAATTTTTTTGCAGAGAAACTGCATGTCTGGCTAATTTTTACAAGAGACAAAAGGGTTTCAACGTAAAGTCAGCTAGCGTCAGAGAAAAAATTTAAGTCATTTATACGGGGGGTAACAAAAAGGGGTACTTTTAATTACCAATCATACGCCATTTTTAAATTTGCAGGTATTAAATAAAGATGGCATATACGTCAAAACACGCTGTTAATAGTGGTCACTCTTAGTCCAAAAATTAGTGGAAATCGATTAAGGCGTTTAGAAATTATTCAGAAAAACAATATTAATTTGAAAATAGCGCCCTGTAGCGGCAAAACGAAGTAACATGGCATATAGGTAAGTTTGCCTAGATCGCCTTATTTTTGGTTAAGGAATTTATGGTGAAGCATTGTACAGTGTACGGCCATTTCAAGGACACCCTGTATATTTTTTGGTAATGCAAAAAAGTAAATAATGACCTATTTACATCTGTGGGCCATTCCGGTAACTTTTGAATTCGGCTTCGTATATAATTTTTAACACATAAAATATAATTTATATCTAATGGTTACATAACGTTAACAGAATATTTGGACAATCATTATACTTAAATTATTGCATTTAAATTTTGGTACGTGACAATTTGGTACCTACCATAAAAAATATAAATCCATATGTAATGGGTCTATATCGATAATTTATTTACTATCAGTTATTACTATTAATTACTGTATAATCAATTAAAAATACGTTAGGTCCCAATTTTATGACTTCTCTGGACTTAATAGTGAATTAACATTTACCTAATTAACTGAACCTGTTTCGATATTCGTTTAAACCAAGATAAATATCTGGTGAAGATAAAATCATAATGGTTTTTTCTTTTAAATAGTGGCGGATAAACGGCGGCACCGGGGGGGGGGGGGGGGGGGACTGGCCCACCCTAGAAACATGAGTGCCCACCCAAAATTGATAGATTCGGGTTTGTATACAAATTTCCGGGGAGTTTTAGTTTTGATGAGAACTCCTTTCTCATCAAAGAAAAGAAAGAAAGGAGAGTGGTATTGTATGTTATTTTCAAGAAAACAATTACCTTTTTTTTAAGACGTTACTTTGGACAAGAGGGAAGTTTTGTTTATACCAGGTGTCCCATTATGGATGGCCACCGGCCGTATCTCGGAAACTACTGGACATAGAAACTCGGGGGAAAATTTTTTTTAATTAAAGTGACCATGACAAAATCCTGGAAATAATTTTTAAGTTAGGCATTTTGCCGCAAGAGGGCGCAATTGAAAAGTAAATTTTAAAATTTTACATATCTCCGAAAATTCCACTTTAAGTTATATCTTTGGTAACACCATTAAAAATCTTGGACAATTATGCATCATTTTGGTCTTATGCTCATTGGCGTACCGACTTTAATAAGAGGGGGGGAAGCTGTTGAAAGTGTAATCATTTAAATTGCTGTAACTTATAAACGACTTATCCGATTTTAGCAAACTAAAAACTGTTTGGAAGAGAAATGTATGCACTTTTACCAATCGTATTTAGTTGTCCCTAATAGTTCTCAAAAAAAATGTTAGAGGGCGCATTTTGTAAGAATAACACATTTTTTGATTTTACTCCGAAAAAATAAATCATACGGTATAATTATCATACCATATTCGAAAAGTAGATGAAATTTGCTAGAAAAAATATTAAAACCGCAGATCGATATCTCAGTTCGTTTCAGCGTTATTCCTACTCTCAAAAGTGACTTAATATGAGAAATGCTGTTTTTCTTTTCCTTTTTCTCCGCTCGCTTAATATAATAATTGCCTATGTTTGAACTGATGATAAAAAACTGTGCGATTATAGTAAAATGAAGGCCACAATCAAAATCGGCCTAAAAGTACTCTGTGAACAAAATTATCCTTTATAGAAAGAGGCCAGGATAGGATAATCATCAACTTTTTACTTGACACACAACAATCACATTTGATAGTTGTATTTTAAAATGCCCACTATTATTTAATTTTCGTTATTGCTGTAACAATATGAATACAGTATTTAAACTTCTTCCTTTCGATCTTCTTATTAAAATTTTTTTTTGTCTGTAGCTACAAAAACATAAGAAAATATTGTTAATGATAACGCGGGCCAAGTCGCTTTCAGATACTATCAATATAAAACAAATGCTATATTTATTAGTTTGAGATCTGTTAACGTTTTTATATTATACTAGTACATTATTGTGTTTTTATACCTTAGATACCATCTACATAATGGATTACTTTATGCCCGTGCGGGCATAAAGTACACATTATGGCCCGCGCGGGCATTAAGACGCAAAAAACAGTTTTCCTTCAGCAACTGTGGTGGTCTTCCATCCACCATAGCGCTTCAGCGTAGTCATACTTGCACCAGCTTCTGCTAAAAGAGTTGGTGACTTTCGACGTAATTATTTAAAACGAACTGGTATGACATAAAAGTGTGTATGTACCACGGGTACTAATAGATATATACCCTCGGGCGACTTACGAACTCTCGGGCCAGAGGCCTTCGGCTTTGTAACAATGTCACCCTCAGAACATAATCCTCTACTTAGTACCCTTGATACATAAATAACTATTAAAATCAGTAAATTCAAGAAAAACCCCATTTAAAAATTGTATTTCTTTAAAGAACTCAACAGGCGATAAAAACAGTAACCCTATGTTTGTCGTCTGCAAAGAATAATTCCTATTAGAACAATAGACATCTATCTGTATTTCTTTAGTTAGTGAGAGGAACGTTAGTAGTCGTATTGTTAAGATAAGTAAAAACAATGATGGTTTTTAACAAGTGTGTAAAATCTGCACTATTTTAAAGATATCATCTAAGATAAAAGATTTTGACCTAAAGTTATAATGATTTTTGACCTGGCTTGGCTTAAATCACCTATAACTTTAGATGCATTTGATCCGAAATTGTTTTATTTGAAGAAAAAACTCTCATATATTGAAGATATTTTCTCTATACAGGGTGTGAAAAAATCTAGAACACTGTAGATATTTTAAAAACTACCTGTATATATATTTTTTAATTAAAACATTAATTATGTTAAAAACGACACATCCAGAAAGGATGAAACTGTTTATATAAATTTACAAGATTAGTCAAAAAAGGGGTGAGGTCTGGGAATCTGGCAGGCCATTTGATTTTGTCTCTCCTCCCTATCCACTGATTTCAGAATAATGAATTCAAAAATTGACGTACTTGTAAACCAAAAAAGATTGAAGAATAAACCCATCATACTTTTGGGGTTATGGGGTGTTTCTTTTCGCCTCTGTTTGAGGTATGAAATAAAGCTTCAGTTTCGATTCCCCCCGCCCCATCCCGCCCCCAGAGGAAAACACTGATTACCTTACTTGGTACAGCTACATAAAGTTCATTGTTTTCTTTGCAATGCATAATCAGTAATTTCTATCAATTAATTTTTTTATACAAACCTTATTACAAATTGCATATATTTGCACAGGATGTTAGGACAGCAATGATTTGTGATGATACTAAAGTAATAATTTGAAAATTGTATGTAAATTTATATAAAAAATATTTCGAAGTTTTTTTTCCGTCTATTCAGTTGTTATCAAGCATTTTTTTTTAAATTAAAATTTAATGTGCACTATTTTTCTGTTAAAAAAGCATGTACGAGTCCAATTTTTTATTAGATTTTTAAAATATGCGCAGGAGATGATGAAATTCCACTATTTTTATTAAAAATATTTGAAAAGGCTTTTTATAATCGACTTAAGCAGTATTTTTGTCAGATGATTTATTTTTGAATTTTCAACATGGGTTTTTGCAGGGTCGATCGGTGGAAACAGCTGGTTTTGATTTTATTGAGTGGACTGTGGAAGCCTTGGAGGACAATTTTATTAAGCCTACTTGTATCTATCGTAAATTATGCCGACGACACCAATCTACTAATTAGAAAGAAAAATATCATTGATTTATTAAGTATCTCGAAAGAACAATTCTTAATAGTAAAAAAAATGGTTCCACGACAATGCTCTCAATACTGAAAAAACCCAATGCTTAATTTTTAAGACATCTAGAAATAAGAAAGATACTCCTAATTCTATTACTATAGATAGTTCCAATGTTGATATTGTTGAGACTTGCAAATTTTTGGGTATGCACATTGATGCAAATCTTAAATGGAATACCCATACAGACGCCCGTTGTAGAATCCTTGCCATATCTTGTTATATGCTGAGAATAGTGTCTAGATATCTAAACTTTAGTATTTCTTGTATGATATATCATAGCAACTTTTTATTCTTACTCCGTTTCGGTATAATATTCTGGGGTCACACATCGGGTTTGGGAAAAGTCTTTATCTATCAAAAGAAAGCTTTAAGAATTCTACTAAATATGAGTTATATTCAGAGTTGTCGTGGAGTATTTAAAACGCAAAAATTGTTAACAACTCCGGGTATTTATATTTATGAATGCATTTTGTTTTTCAAAAAGAATCAAGGTAAATTCACTCATTTAAAATAAGAACACACACATGATACGAGAGGTAGACTTTTTGTTTATAATTTTCCAAAACACTCTTTAACGTTGACGGAGCACAGCTGTCACTATGCTGTCATCACTTTTTTTTAATATAATATAAAGTGCATAAATAATTTAAATAATTTCAAAAAAGAATTATTTGTTTATATTAATAATATTGAACCTTATACAATTCAGGAATATCTTGATTATAAAAATAAAAATTTGTGATTAGGTACCTGGTATAAATTTAAGTGTATTTTACAACTTTTTGTTGTTTGTAGAATTTATAATATGTATTTTTGTAACATTTTATGACGTATTTCAAACTTTGTGAATTTTACAAATTTGTTTTGAAATAAATGCTTGTCTAACTATCTATCTATCTATTAATTAAAAAACCAGCATGTTTGGTTTCATTTTTTTACACACTCCTTAAATATATTTTAAAACCAACATAAAAATATCAAGATGTGTAATAAAATTTTAAGATTAATCTTGCAAATTTAATACAACATATTTGGCAACATTTTTTTCCTTTCATGTAACTGAAAGTAGAACGACCAAAAAAAATTAGTATTATACAGGTGCAGCCAACAAAAGAGTGTTATTTAGTTCACAACAGTCTACAGGAATATACGTTAGGCAAACCCTTTTTTTTTGGCCGCAAGGTTTAATTTTTAAATTGGTTTCAATTTTTTTCATAATTAATTTTGTTAAAGAAAATTTTCTTGGGGTTTATTGCTGCCTTTTTTTAACTTATGTGAATGTGAATTGGGCTCACACAGTATATATTTGATTTACTCCTAGCAAGTCACAAAATAAATGCGATTTCGAGGTCGCTGATTTTGAACTTGGTTTAGACTTATTTTATTCTTAAATTATGCAACGTTTCAATGATATAATCAGTATTATTATGCAATAAACCATTTTTTATTATTGCATGTAAGTGAGACAATAATGCATGATTGTGTAAATAATACGAAAAAATGTATAAGCAGGAAAATTTTCAGGAAACTAGAAACTCTATATATGAGCACGCAATGTAAGTTTAAAGCTCTATAAAATACTGATAGATTATGGAATCGTGTCATTAGAGTTAAATTTTTTTATAAAACTTAAATTATATATCTCTAAATCTAATTTAATTTCTTAACAAAATTTACACCACTATTAGCAACCAAAGCAACATCAGACAGATGGGCGCAACAACAACACCTATAACGATGGCACAGGATACCTGGTCAAACTCAAGCGAGTGCCACAACTAGGGAAACCCTCCAAAAAGCTATCAACTGGAATGTTGCTTCTAACGCGTACCCAGCTACCTACTAACAGGCTACTGCCACTTAGATAAACACCTACGTCGAATTTACAATGATTCCATTGAATGCAGACTTTGCGGCGAAGAGGACGAAACTGCCTCACATATAACTGCGAAGCACTGACTCGAAGAAGATTCAAAATCTTTGGAGGAATCCAATATGGGGATAACCTCCCGCATGACAAAACTTGAAGCAATTTACTGGACCTTATAAAAGAAACAAACCTTTTCTAGCAAGATAGGGGAGCACCATCAGCCACTAGGCTGCAGTGCAGGAAGCTCGGGCCGAACGCCCGACCCCCGCCTTAAACCAACAAACCAACGTTTCCAATTATATATGTATTTATTGTCAGAGCAATATAAGCTTAATTTAAATCATGTATTAATGTATACAGTAGAACGAAGTATAATTGGCAATTTTGTCAAATAAATCCTTTGACAATACATCTTTATATTTTCAAAACGTTCTATTTCTTTTTAGCCACTCCTGAGTTGGGACTTACTACGTTTGATCCTCTTGACATTCCTGAACTATACATTGGAGAGGGAAAAGGGCCTGTGAATGTGGCGCAACACTTTAAGAATGTACAACTGCATGGACTTACCAACGTCAAAGTACTGAAAGCAAAGTAAGTAGGTAGATACTGATATATTCTCTAGCTCTATTTATATGGACCATGAAGCGGTGTTTATACATAAAATTTTAGTAATGATTGCTTTTTTTTTAATACTGGGTATCAAACCAAGTAAAGACTAACCTAACTATTACATTTTTAGCATGGATTTTAAAACTAATATTCTAACTGCCACTTCTTTAAATCCTGAGCTACGACTTCAAGGAGATTACACCATGAAGGGAAGAGTACTTCTTTTGCCTATTGTTGGAGATGGGCCATGCAATGTTACCCTCTGTGAGTTAGTAAGGGATTACTTCAAACCGCAACAGAATAGTTGGAGACAATGAAGCATTTTGAATTTGCATTGTCTTTATTTGTTTTTACATCACCACGTTTAAACTGCTAAGTATCTCCAGTCCTCTTCAGGTGAATATATAATAATCAGTATTCACCTACCAGTTGAACCATGAGCGCCCATAGGAAGGGGCAAGGTAGGGCAGTTTTTTTTTGCCAGACTACTTTCCAGGGGGGCAAAGGCAGTCCCCCCCCCCGAGTCATAATAAACGGGTAGGACGTGTGAAGGGTCAGAATTTTTGAGAGTAAGAAGATTTTTAGAGCCGGGATTCGCTTCTTTTTTTTTTATAAGTAACTTTTTTTAGTCCCCCCCACCTCAGGCAAATCCTGGATCCGCCACTGTTTCATAAGAGGATAAATGTCGAGTAATTTTTATATTAAGCCACTTTTGACTGTGGGGGTGTTTTTTTAACTCACTTGGTACACACACAGTTTTTGGCTGGTTGTCCCCCCTTGAAATATAATCTATGTGCGCCAATGGTTGAAGCGTTGTGATTTAAAAACAAATAAGGATAATGCAAGTTCAAAAACTCTTTTATCATTCATAGAAATATTATTAATTATTTATACTGCAAGAAAAGATGTTAATGTATGTTTAGTTAATATCAAAACATATTTTGACTTTAACTAAGTTAATTTGAATCAAATTTACCGGAATAAAGACTATGAAATATTAGATTTTCATTGAAAAATAAACACATTTTATTAAATACGTATTTTTTAGTAAATATGAAGATTAACCACATCATTAATTTCGAGACCTTCGAGAGAAAAGGGAAAACCTACATGAAGGCTGTCGATTTTAAGGTTACCATGAATCCGGAAAAAGTAATTTTCAAATTCGACAACCTCTTTGACGGACAAAAAGAACTTGGAGACAATATCAATAGCGTAAGTAAAATTGCAAGAACTTCCTAAGAGCTCTCCGTGACATTAAAGTATTTTCCATTTGCGCCTTGCATTTATAACCTTTGCTCAAAAACGACTAATAATATCGAAATAATTGTCCTTTTGACTATGTAAAATCTGACATATGGTCAGTGGCGACTCGTCAGGTGAAGTAGGAAAGTTTTTTGACAATATTACATATTAATGTACCAATACAGCTACCATTTTAGCCCTTAAAAAATAATTATGTTCGAATTAATATCATTAATTTAATCCGAATGTAGCTATGTATAATAGGGTCACGGTTAACTCCGATGGACAATAATTATAAACACTCGTACATTTTGGCGCGCCCCAGCTACCGTGTCCGTTAGCTCAAAGCAAGTGAAGACCCAACGCCCAACATGGCTTTGATATTCACCGTCGCTATGGTTAGTGACGTCAGTCACGCAAACAGCATGTAACAATTTGCATTATGTTGAAGAACAAGTTAAAAATAGATCAGTCGTAGGCATCATTGTTTTAGCATTGGTTCGCCTAACCTTAAGGTATTTATTTTGAGGTTTCGCGAGACTTACGGTTATAGATATCGTCATTACGTGGTTAAGGCCCGTATTATTAATCTCCTGGTAACTTTACCAGCCAGATAATTTCTATGGAGACAATTGTCTTAACAATGGTTTCTTTGGAAATTATCTGGCTGGTAAAGTTACCAGGAGATTAATAATACGGGCCTTACAGAGTGATTAAAAAGTTTTGTTTTTATTTTCCAGTTAATTCAGTAGTGTACGTACCTACTTAGTTGTGTGTTTTAAAAATAAACCCAATTAATGACATAGTTTGTAATTTATTGGAAACTCCATTTAGTCGTTGGACAGATGAGGATAAGAAAGACGTTTTGTTACACTGGTTTTTAGTCAATGTCAAGTACCCGCACTATACCTAGCTCTTCACCATTTTTTAAGACCGCGAACCGCCACTGCAGATGGTTTCATTTAAAATTTTTAAGAACCCGTTAGTTTCAATGATGTTTCAAATGGCGCCTCCTAGCGACCACCGCAGAAATCAAAAACACATAATGTTATAATACAAATGATAAAACAGTTGAATTTTGTGACCAAAGTTTGATTATTTCGTCATCGAAGTGGCTCAATTTTTTCCAAAAAAATGTTTTTCCTGACCCCTTTATTTGGGATGTTGAAACAATAAGTGTTGGACCAAGATTACAACACCTAAATCTTTAATAGAGCTTACCTACTAGACATATTGAACAAACCTTGGTTAAAAAATAGCATTACGCCCACTAGCGGCTACTCAAGAAACTTAAAAATAATTTACAGCGATTTGTTTAGTTCATAATTAAAAAATTAAAATTTTTGAACGTAAATAAATTTTAAGTTTGATAATAATTTAATTTTACAGTCTCTTAAGTAAATATTTTTCTTATACTACAGGTTTTAAACGAGAATCAGGAAGAAGTATTCAAGGATGTGAAAGAAGGTTACGAGAAAAGCTTCGCTTTGATTTTCCTCGGCTTGGCGAACCGAGTGCTACCGAAGGTGCCCCTGAACCAAATATTTTTGGAATGATATTAGTTTAGATTATAGGGAAATTTTATAAACTGCACTTAGTGCCCATATTTATCATTCCTAAGGCCACAAAAATAACTTAATATTGGGTGGGATGAAGCAAAAAGGCTATTTTTTCTGCGGAAGAAAAATAACAATTTTGAAGCGCTCAAGAAATACATAGAATAAGTATAACTTTTTTTTTCATAGCAAACTTGCAAAATTGTCTTTAATCTACTTAAAATAGTAGATAAATACCATTTTAACCGCAAGAATATATTGAATGATACTTTAATATCACACTGACATCTTCTGTACCGAGTGATTCATTAAGGGTGACGAGCGGCCATATCTCGGAAACTACTGGGCATAGAAATTTAGGAAAAAAAAATTATAACTTAGAAATATTAGAATGAGAAAATCCTGGGAATAATTTTTAAGTTCCGCATTTTGCCGCAAGAGGGCGTAATTGAAAAGTAAATTATAAAATTGTACATATCTCCGAAAATTCCACATAAGGTATATCTTTGATAACACCATTAAAAAACTTGGACAATTATGCATCCTTTTAGTCCTATGCTCATTGGCGTACCGACCTTACTAAGAGGGGGGGGGGGGGGAGCTGTTGAAAGTGTAATCAGTTAAATCGCTGTATCTAATAAACGACTTATCCGATTTTAGCAAACTAAAGACTGTTTGGAAGAGAAATGTATGCACTTTAACCAATCGTATTTAGTTGTCCATAATAGTCCTGAAAAAATTGTAATATTTACACATTTTTTGATTTTACTGCGAAAAACAAATCATACGGTATAATTATGATACATAATCGAAAAGTAGATGAAATTTGCTATAAAACATATTAAAACCGCAGCTCGATATCTCCGTTCGTTTTTTTTAGAAAAAAAGTGGGACGCCACTGATATTTTTCCATGTGGATATTATATCTGATTAGCCTGGTCAATTCTATATACAAATGGTCTCTTGCGTTTTTCTCCTTAGGCACACCGTTCCTTATTAAAATAATTAAATTTAATGAGCTCTACTATTTATTATTTTTATTAACATTAATAATGAAAAATTCTGTTTTATAAAAATTGTTGGAAATGACCACCCCGCCCGTCTAATTTAATTTAATTATTTTAATTAAGAACGGTGTGCCTGAGGAGAAAAACACAAGAGAACATTTTTATGCAGAATTGACTAGGCTAATCCGAAATAATATCCGCATGGAAAAATATCAGGGGCGTCCCACTTTTTTTCTAAAAAATATTATTTATTTAAAATTTTAAAAATTATTCTATTCGCGATAACGCTGAAACGAACGGAGATATCGAGCTTTAATACTTTTTCTAGCAAATTTCATCTACTTTTCGATTATGGTATCATAATTATACCGTATGATTTATTTTTTCGGAGTAAAATCAAAAAAGTGTTATTATTACAAATTTCGCCCTCTAGAATTTTTTTTTGAGAACTATTATGGACAACTAAATATGATTGGTTAAAATGCATACATTTCTCTTCAAAACAGTCTTTAGTTTGCTAAAATCGGATAAGTCGTTTATAAGTTACAGCGATTTAACTGATTACACTTTCAACAGCTTCCCCCCCCTCTTATTAAAGTCAGTACGCCAATGAGCATAAGACCAAAATGATGCATAATTGTCCAAGCTTTTTAATGGTGTTATTAAAGATATACCTTAATGTGGTCGAATTTTCGGTTATATGTAAAATTTAAAATTTACTTTTCAATTACGCCGTCTTGCGGCAAAATGCGGAATTTAAAAATTATTTTCAGGATTTTCTCATGGCTACTTTAGTTATAATTTTTTTTTCCTGAATTTCTATGCCCAGTAGTTTCCGAGATATGACCGCTCGTCACCCTTAAGGAATCACCCGGTACATCCTATGGAAGTCAAAAACTGTCAAGAACACGTCCAGAAGATGTCCAAATTTAGTACATTCTTGATCCAAAATTTAAAATGGCCTGAAAAGATTTTACGTCTTGTCTAAAAAATAATTATTTTACGTTTATAATTTAGAGAAAAATGTAATAACCTTTTGTAGTTATGGAACAATTTTTGTTAAGTACTTTTTTTTATCAACTACAAAGTCTATACACTTCAAAAACTTGTTTTTGTGGCCTGACCTTAGATAAGGTTATTTATGACAATAAATATTAGTAGAACTAGCAGATGTACTAGAAAAGCTTTACTTAATAGTATATGGCAGATTACTTAAGGTTTTAACACTACATTTGACAACATGTTTATAAACATTTTAAGTGGGGAAGACCTAAACTGACTAGGTCGAATGTTAATACCCATTTTTTTTTGGAAAGAAATTTAAAAAAAATACTGGCGACGAAATAAAAAAAAATGCTACAGATTTTTTTAATCCATCGATTTTTGCCAATTTAACCAGACGAATTTTATGCAGAGGGCTGGTAACTTTGCCTCTAAATGATCACACCGTAAGCTTTATCTCGCCCCTGCTGCACACTCCCTAGAGGCAACACTAGCTAGAAATATTATATTATATAACAACATTCAAAGCCAAAGATACCGTTCAAAAGTATAGAGGTCTTCCCTACGAAAATGGTGACATTTTGCAAGCCAATAAAATCCCGCTAATTGATTTTTCAGGCCGTAAAATCTTCGCACTGGCTGATACCTGAAACCAGATTCTCGATTCGCTGGAAATAATTAGAATTGCCCCTGAATATGAAACAGGTTTTTACAAAATTGTTTGTGTGGATTCCGAGAAAATCACGTTTCAAATAGGTTTAGAGGGATGTTGTTGGTTTGCAAAATATCACCATTATCGTGTATGACGCTAAAATTGTAAGAATAAAACCAATTCCGTTCCAGTAATTGTGGATTTATTTTATATTTTGTTATCACAAAAAAATTATAATTTTGATTACAGGGAAATTTTAATATAAACAATATTTATTTCTATTTTTTAGTTTTAGTTTAATTTTCAACATCAAGAATTTTTTTGAAGCATTTATACAACATAAGATCTTTGTCATTTTCGTAGGCATTATCTACTCCATTTTTATAAGGTGTTAAGGGAAAATAAAACATTGGGTATTACCGACTTTCGTCCCTTTAGATTCGCAAAATCATACACTGTGTGACGGTTTTAAATTTAATAAAAATTATTCAATTTAATAGCGTAGCCATTCTGTTGTCGGTGTTCCGCTGATAAGTACAAAAAAAAATTTGAAGACTTGCTTTGAATTTACCAGAAATAGACAGGGTGATTCCTAAGTTGATACTTCTTTATTAACTGTGTATAGAGGACATTAAAATGAACAACATTTTCAAACGACTTTTTTCAAAGAAGGTAAAAATAGCCGAGATACAGAAGTAAAAAATCTGAGTGCAGGCCTAGTCATCAAAACGTAGCCTGCTATACTTTATGTTGTTTGTCTTATCTCTTATTAGTCATGCAATTTACGGGTCGGTGGTGAGTTATTTGGCAAACCACTGCTGTGTCTTTTTCTGAAGCAAGTTAATTTTAAATTGGTGACACTTGAAAATGATAAAATTTGAAAACAATGAACTACTACATATGGTGCTTATTTAAGGTGAGTGTCGTGAAAGTGCGGCTGCTGCTTCGATATTATACGCAGAACGCTTTCCCTTGCGGGCTCATCCTACACCCAGAAGTTTTCTTAATGTTATTCAACGGGCAAGTTAGGCAGAATCGTATTTGATCCATAGTGTAATAAATAATTCGCAAGACATCTTTGTTGGTGGTTACTGCTGTATAAAACAATATTTTAAAAAAGAAGCAGTCCATGGTTATACTAAAATGTACCTAATAAATTTATTTTTAACGAAGAAACTCATAACTGTATCGCCCGAAGGATGACCTTATAAAGGTCGAAACGTTGGCATAAATATATATTTTGCATTTTTGAAGTATTTTACTTGACCATTTCCCAACTATTACAACCCCTAAACTATTAGTCAGTGTTGTCACTAATTATACCGATGTAATAAATAAATGTAAGTACCTTAATTTTTGAGTTTTTTGAAAAAACGTATTAAAAATGTTGTTTATTTTAATGCCTTCTATACACAGCTCAAAAAGAAGTATCAACTTAGGAATCACCCTATACAATAAACACACCTACACACCAGTTTTTACGGAACCCTGCAAATTCATTACTCGCCCCTGAGGATGACATAGCACTGTACCGAAACGTCCTCAAAATATACATTTCCTAGCGGCTGCAAGCGACACCTTATATTAAAACAAAATTTAAAAAATATATACTACAATGAAAATGCGTATAAAATGTTTTCCTTCTTTTACGGTATATATAATTCATCCAATGGTAGCCTCGAAAACACATTATTAGCTGCATTTTCATGTAGTTGAGCTAAAATTGCTTCAAATCCATGTTTAACCTCTCCAAAGATTTCCAGTGAATTTTCGTTGATAGTTTTGTCCAGTTCATTGGAAATTTGTTCGTTTCCCGGGAATAGATTTTCAAAATGAAATTCACATTTCTCAACTTTCATGTCCATTTGATAGTTTTTAAATTTCTGGTGCATTTTCTCTTTTTTTATGTAGTTTTCGCAATCCACTTTGTGATGATTTACAATATTATCTATAAAATAAAAAAAGATTCGAATACCATTTATCAGAATATTTTCCTCAGGTAAAAATCTGCCCTATACAGGGTGTTTCACGGTGGATGGAACGTTAGTCGTTTATGGAAAACGGGTGTTACGTTTTCTTCAATAATTTGGTTGCTTAGATAAACAATTCGAATCAAATTAAAAATATGTTTAGCAATGCGGCGTGGCCGCGACTGCCTGAAACAGGTTGCATTATCGTTATTTTAAATGTAACACCCTATATATTATAATATTTTCTAATTCCCTATACAATTTCACGTATATTTTGTATAAAATGTCATATTATATTTGAATTCAATTATTTTTGAGATATTGACGGTTAAAATATGTGACAGGCTGTAGCATTGGAACGGCGCATCTAAGAGAAAAACGGGGTTCATCTCCTTATCTTAGTCTATTATACAAAAAACTTCCGGTTTAACATGTTAAATCAAAAAAATAGTTTTACGGTTTAACATGTTGAACCGGAAGTTTTAGATAGAGAATAAAAACTAAGATGGGGATGTTAAAACCATTTTTCTGATGCGCCGTTCCAGTGCTACAGCCTGTCAAAATCTGAAAATGGCATATTTTAAACGTCAATATCGTCAATTTTAAACAAAATATACGTGGAATTGTATAGGAAATTGGAAAGTAATATAATATATAGGGTGTTCTATTTAAAATTCCGATGTTTCGGGTAAAAGCGGCAATACCGCATTGCTGAAAATATTCCAAAACGATAGAACATGGTTGTTTATCTCTGAGTAACCAAATTTTTGAAAAAAACGTATTACCCGTTTTCCATAAACGGCTAACGTTCTATCCATTGTAAAACACCCTGTATAATATAGTCACCTGGGTAGTGTTTTTCTTGTAAATTATACTTACACAGGGTAACATTACACTTTCCAAATCCGTTGATTGGAAAAACCAAAACTTGACCTGTAATTTTATAATCAGCTTCCATTCTTGACACCGGCGTATGTACGTCTATTTCCCAATGACAAGTTTTATCATTGATTATTTGACTAAAAGATATTTATAAATGAAGTATATAGTATGTATGTATAGGTATAATGTCCCTCAGATCATAAAAAACTACCACACCGTAAGCTTTATTTTAAAAAAACAACTTATTATGTTTTTTTACACGATTTTTTCCTCTTTGTTCGCTGCCAGGGCCATACCCCAGGGGACCTATAGCTTAACGTGGGTTCCGAACCACGATCTTCGGTCATGCGACACCCCCAAGGGTTATCAACCCTTGGTTTCTTGCCATTGCATGACATTGGCGAGTGTGTACCTTCTTCCGCACCCCACGAGATGTCCGATCTCATCCGGCCTGGTTACCGGGTTTTTAATATGGTTTACTATAATAATCGTTTATAGTAGAAAAAAGAAAAAAAAATTACCTAATTTTCACGACCTTAGAATCAGACAAGCCATGCATTTTAACATTTTCATAAAGCTGATTGAGGGAGAGCGATTTTCCTGGGTCCGATGCAATTTCCAATTTTTTCATTTCAAGCGGTTCAATAGCAGGAAACCCAAAATCCTTGGATCCTAAAACAGCAGTAGGTAGTGTGAAAAATAATATTATAACCATATCGTATAGACCGTCTATAAACCTATTCTATTTTTACATGATGCAAACTAGAGGTTGTCTTATAGGTTGTGACATCATTTTGGTGAATAAGTACCCCTAGAAATAGATGGACATTTTGTTTGTGTTTCCATGTTTATACGAATAGAGATTTTACTCAGAACATATAGTCGCAGGTCTCAAATTCTATTAGAAAATCAGTTCCTGGAATTAGGTTCGCTAGATCCATCTTCTGATAACTTTACCATTAAGATAATTTCCAAAGAAACCATTGTTGAGACAAATGTTTCCATAGAAATGATCTGGCTGGTAAAGTTACCAGGAGATTGATCTGGCCGACTTAAGACCCGTATTATCTACTACTTTTAGCAAGATAATTTCCAAAGAAACCATTGTTGAGACAATTGTTTCCATAGAAATGATCTGGCTGGTAAAGTTACCAGGAGATTGATCTGGCCGACTTAAGACCCGTATTATCTACTACTCTTAGCAAGATAATTTCCAAAAAAACCATTGTTGAGACAATTGTTTCCATAGAAATGATCTGGCTGGTAAAGTTACCAGGAGATTGATCTGGCCGACTTAAGACCCGTATTATCTACTACTTTTAGCAAGATAATTTTCAAAGAAACCAATGTTAAGAAAATTGTTTCGATAGAAATTATCTGCAAGTAACTGTTGGTATCGTATTACTGTCACACATGCCTATTAGAACGCGAGCTATGTGATGTACATGTTGACATAGTCGCCCTATCTTTTTTTTACCAAAATAGTGCGGCAAAGTATATGTATTATCTCACACTTATAAAAAAACAGTTTGACGAAATAACTACCGATATGTTACTTACCATTCTTGAAGATCACTATGGCCTTAGTCATACTTTTAGCTAAGCATTCATTAATTTTTGGATCTGATAAGCTGCATTTTTGGATTTCTGAAGCTTAAATAAGAAGAGGAATGTCAGAGTTTGTGCGAAATAAGGGCCTTTCGATTTTTTTAAACACAAAAATCTCCGAATTCGCATAATACCGGAAATAAGGGGTTTCTAGAATTAGTTTTGTGAAAAAATTAAAAATAAAGGTATAGCCAAACAGTGGCATAGCCAAAAAATTTGCTCGGGGGGGGGGGGGGGGGATCAGTGAACGTAAGTAGGACATTTTTGTTTCTGGAAAGAGGGACGGTCGGGATTACATGCATTTTATTAAATTGTACCTAGTGAAGAAGACAGAAAACCGCCGCAGGCGAAAAAATCTTGGGGCCATACCCAAAGTTCGGTTTAAAATTCACGTAACTACTACCAAATTTTAAAATTTAAATTATTACCTCTCCCCCTCTGCATGGTTGGATTAAATTTGTTTTTGTAAATTTTTTTTTTATTTGTGAAAAATATGAATATAGGTGTCAATCCAAAATTTTAACATAAGACGTAAATATGACTCTAAGCAGCGTTTTTTCGGGCTCGGTGTTTCATGATGAAGGTAAATATTGCTCACCACGCCAAAATTGATGATTTTTTCAAAAATCCTGTATTTTAGAAGCGTAGATCAAAGAGCAGTTTTTGGCGCAAATGCTTAGGTTTTGAAATACTCCTTTTTAAGTGCCATTTTGTATATTTATAATAAAGCATTCTCGTTTATTGTCGCATTTTTTTATATTATAAATTAAGTATTACACTTCTTCCATAAAAAATGTTTCAATTAAAATTTTTACTTTAAAAATAAATACCTAATTGTTTTTTGTTTTGTTGTATTGCGTTGGTTTATATTTTTCTTGATTTAAAATGGCTCTAAAAAAGGAAAAACGAAACAGACAAGTATATAATAGAAAAATACTATAAAATATTATTCTTTTTACTCGTTTTCCTTTAAAACTTGATCATAAATTAATAACTAAAACGATATGCGTCTGAAACCTTAATCTCTATATAAAACAGGACTTTTAGAAGGAAAAGTTTAAAACTAAACGTTTCCTTCATTACCCCTGTAATCTAAGCCAAGAATACATTATTTAAAGATTTAAATTAAGAGTCCAAGCGTGAGAATAAAAATTACGTTGCAATTAGACTTTTAGATCCGAGCTCCTTGGCTCGGGGAGGGGGGGGGGGGGGGCACGGTGGCGAAACCACCAATGAGAAATAAATAGATTAGTATTGTTTTTTATGAATATCTACTAAAGCTCAAGGCCCAGCAAACTAGCCATACTCCACTGGATTTTTCGATATCTTTAAAGTGAAATAAATCGTATTCCCAAATTTTTGAAATTCATTGACGACCGAGGAGAAAAATTAATTTGTTTCAAATGACCTGATAATAAACTACGATTTTTAAATAATTACTAATTCTATTTCTATATACTTACGTAGCTGAGCTGCACTAATTAATCCAAAACTAATCACCATCAAAATTCCCCAATGCATCGTAGCAAAAAATATTAGTAAAATGTCAAATATTGTCTATCAAAAATGGATTAAATACTACAGTATAAAGTATTTAAATTAATAGTCGTTGTTACACCTAATCAATATCGATGTAATATACTTATGACACCGATAAAAAAAGGTTTATGGATAAAAGCTACACTGTTAGCTTTTTAACGCGAATGATAATTGGGTCCATGGCTTTGGAATTAGTTATAATATATTCAAATTAAAATTGAAATATCATTAGTTTGTAAAGTTTAAAGGTAAATATTATAAATTTTATTAAAAATATACATACCTACTACGCTTCTATTCTATTGCTGGGAACTGATCTGCAGGGCGATTCCTAAGTTGACATTTCTTTTTTAGCTGTGTATAGAAGGCATTAAAATAAACATTTTTAAATACCTTTTTTCAAAGAACTTAAAAATAGGCGAGATACAGAAGTCAAAAATCTAAGCCTGCTATACTTTATGTTGTTTGTCTTATCTCTTGTTAGTCATGCAATTTACGGGTAGGTCGTCAGTTATTTTGCAATCCGCTGCGTGTGTTTTTCTGAAGCAAGTTAATTTAAATTGATGACACATTAAAATGGTAAAATTTGAAAACAATGAACTGGTAGATATGATGCTAATTTACGGCGAGTATCGTCACAGTGCGGCTGCTGCTTCGAGTTAATACGCAGAGCGCTTTCCCTTGCGGGCTCATCCTACACCCAGAAGTTTTCTTAATGTTAGGCAGGACCGTATTTGAGCCAGTGTAATAAATGAATGTAAGTACCTTATTTTTGAGTTTTTTAAAAAAAGGTATTTGAAAATGTTGTTTATTTTAATGCCTTCTATACACAGCTAAAAAAGAAGTATAAACTTAGGAATCACCCTGTATATGTAGGTATATAACTCTGATGGAAGAGTAAGTAATGGAAGAAAGTCTAAGTGGAATAGATTATACAGGGTGTCCCGAAGTGATAGAAGCAATATTTTTAGGGCCTAAAGTACATAACGAGTTCTTTAGGGGGCTAGAGCCCCTCAAAAGGGTCGGGAATTTTTTTTTGTAATAGCATGGAAACCGTTAAAGCTAATGGCATCCAAATTAGTACATGCCTTAAGTGAAAATGCTTCTTTCAGTGGCGTCGCACGAAGTGGATCTTAAGGTAAATATTATCCCATATTTTTTATTTCTAAGGTTTTGCAATTTTTTTAAAATCCAGAGTTTGTTTAAAAAAAAAGATACTCATGTTTTATTTTGATAGGAAGCACAATTTGTTTTATATGATAGTTTTTTCTTTTTTGAAATTAGTTTTTTTTTGTTTACGTAACAGATCTGTGAAAATAATAAGTTAACTTATTATCTTCTGTTTGTTTTTGAGGGAATCGTGCACTGATGTACTCCGATATAGAGCATTGTTATAAAATATATATATTGTTAGTGAGTGGTATCTTATTTGGGTGCACGTTTTCATGTTTTCATCTTAAGTTTAAGGTAAAGGTTAAGTCAAGGGTTAAGTGTAAGATCAACCTTTACAATAGTAAAAGATGAACTTCGCCTTTTTAGAAGTTGATATATGTAGGTCTCATTTTTTAAAAATATTTTATATTAAACCTAATGTAACTTCTGAATCAAGAATTTTTATTTATTTATAATAGATTTCAAAATATAAATTTTGTTAGTGTATGTTTAAAGGTTGGAGACAATGACGTTTCTTGAACGGCAGTAGAGTTTTGGACTTGCATGGTCTTTATTTGTTTTGAATCACTCGTTTCAACTGGGAAGCATCTCCAGTCGTCTTCAGGTGAGCACTAAAAATAAACTTAGTAACTTTCCTAGAGTTATAAAGGAAACATATTTGATGTTTTGTTAACAGGGTTTAATTCTAGCGTGCTAAAATTGGCTAATGCTTTATTTATTTTGCTAGACCGTCACTGATAAAACTAGTGCCACAATGTGTTATTTGGCTAAACTTGTAAAAAATAAACAGCAAAATTTTTTTAAATAATTTATTTAGAACTATATGAATACATTTAAGATTTTACAAAAACGTGTCAACCAAAGTTTACCCGATTTCAATAGTTAAAACGTAATAGTAGATATAGGCTTTACAACAAAAAAAAATTAAAATACATTATTCTGGAAAGATCTCATCAGCCGGTATTTTTGACAATACATTATTAGCAGTCTGCAGATGCAATTGAGACCAAACAGTTTCAAAACCATGTTTAATTTCCTTAAATATTTCCTGAGAATTCTCGTTCATCGTTTTTAATATTTCGTCTGAAAGCTGCTTATTTCCTGGCATAATATTCTGGAAATCGAAGCCCATTTTGTCGACCTGCATATCCAAGTCATATTTGGTAAGTCTTACGTACGTTTTACCTTTTTTCTCGTATAGTTCGCATGCAGCTTGGTGGTGGTTCCTTAAGTTTGCTATAAAACAGAGAAAAATTAGTCTAGAATTATTTCCAGCCTTTGGACCTTTTTCTTATTATCCTAGTTATTATTTTGTGATATTTCTAAAGCATTTGATTGTAATGTTGATGAAGAAACTTTTTTGTTATCAATTAAGTCGTTTTAGTCATATTGGTCTGAAAGATCTAAAGTAGTTCTATATTACACGGTAAGAAAACAAAAAATAATAAAATTGATTGTGGAGTACCTCAAGGTTTAGTTCTCGGCCCTTTATTTTTTTATCTATACAGGGTGATTTCTAAGTTGATACTTCTTTTTTAGATGTGCATAGAAGGCAGCAAGAATTTAAAAATAGGCGAGATACCGAAGTAAAAAATCTAAGTGCGGGTCTGGTCCTCAAAACGTAGCCTGCTATACTTTATGTTATTTTGGTCTTATTAATCATGCAATTTATGGGTCGATCGGTGCGGTGTGTTTTTCTGAAGCAAGTTAATTTTAAATTGGTGACACATGAAATGGTAAAATTTGAAAACAATGAACTAGTAGATATGGTGCTAGTTTAGGGTGAGTGTCGTCAAAGTGCGGTTGCTACTTCGATATTATACGCAGAACGCTTTCCCTTGCGGGCTTATCCTACACCTAGAAGTTTTCTTAATGTTATTCAACGAGCAAGTTAGACAGGACCGTATTTGATCCAAAGTATAATAAATTAATGTAAGTAGTATTTCTGAGTTTTTGTGAAAAAGGGCATTTGAAAATGTTTGTTTTAATGCCTTCTATACACAGATAAAAAAGAAGTATCAACTTAGGAATCACCCTGTATAAATCAACTTGCCTCCAGACTAAGTATATGATGCATTGTCTGAATGTACTAACGTTCTATTATTTAGATATTTGAGGAAGCACCTCATTGACCTGTGATGGGTTCCGAAATTCACAAGAGACTTACTTATTGTGAGTTTACATTTTCCATGCCCGTTAATAGGGAAAACAAGTAACTGGCCATTGAGTTCATAGTCGGAATCTACCTGAATCAGAGGTGATAAAACCATGAAGTCCCAGTGACATTCCTTCTCATTAACAGCAAATCTAAAAAAATATATTTACAGTGACTTAGTCACAGTGGGTTGTACACAGTGCAGTCACCATTTTTTTTTTATTAAAATTTCGTTAGTTTTTCGTTTTATTCAAAATTCGGCCAAATACCAATGTTTGAAAAATAATTTCCTACAGATTAAAGTTTAAAATGTTTGATTTTATAAAGTAATAAGTCTAATAAGCCCTAAATTTGTCACACGACCCTGTATACCCAATATAGATGGTGTGGTTGCAATATATCTAACTCTAATAGCAGGTAGGAGATAGTGGGTTTATCCCTAAAAAAAGGAGGTACACACAAGCTAAATTTAATAACAAATTATTATCAAATTTATCTTACTTTGCGTCATACACTGTTGATTTAAAGATACCATAAGTTAAGGAATTGAAATATTTTTGACTCAACGAGGAAGTCGAGCCGGGATTTCCAAGCATTTCCAATTTGGGAATCTCAAATGGCTCCAGCCGTGGAACACCTAACTCGGGAACACCTAAAAATGTTCAAAAACAAATTATCCTGTAAAACCCATATATGTTTATTAAAAAGCCATGAATTTAAGTAATTAGAACATCTTTGTTTCCATTATTGCCAATATCAAAATTGAAGGCTTGTTTTGGATAGTTTTTATTTGCACCCGGTGGCAAGAACAAGTAGGGCGGCACTGATTCTCAGGTCATGGCAAACATTAAATAAAATAAAATGAAAGGAAGACGAAGTTTAAATTATTTTCACATTGCTATATAGTAATGAATCCATGAGGGGAGTTGGAGCCTATTGCCTTTCCCCTTTTTAGAAATAACTTCCGACGGAAGGAGAAGGTTTTGTCATGTCGCGGTTTTTTTGGGCAGGAGTAGAACAGTGTGGCTTTGAGTTGGTACCGATAAAGTGTTATTTAGAAGTCAAATTATTTTACTTTCCGATTGCTTTCCTTCTTGAAAAACCAAAAAATGTTTCTAGGATTATACTCACCATCTTTAAATACTTTTAAGGCTTTCGTCATTTGTGTTTCGATACAGTTATTGAAATTAGGGTCCGATTTATGGCAAAATTCGACTCCAGGAGCTAAAAGTAAAAGGTGAAGTAACTGAAAACGAATTACGCCCAACTCTAAATTTAATTTAACTACTAATATACAATATTTCAAAAAAAAGGAGGTAAAATTTCACACTGTCACATATAAGATGGCACAAATAAGAATGTCCACTGAATCCGATCTCCGTTTTGCCCCATCAGGTCTGTTGAAGGGTGAAACCAGTATCTTAGGGGGTGAAACCGCTGTTCATTCAAATTTATATTTGCGTATATAGGTATAATACTAACCCCTTCTTCGTTGTGATTTTGACAAACATCCTTTGAAAACAAAAAAAAAAGGTTTTATGTCTTGAAAGGGTGGTTCCACGCCCCAAATTGACCTGTTGGGGTGAAACGGAGGTCGGATTTGGATTTAGCGACCTTAAAACCATACAGACATGGGGGTCTAGTCTAATAATGGATAAGTTTTTTTTTTCGTTGGGCTGTGTTATTAATAAAACAATACCATTTTATTATTGAATATTAAAGAATCAAAATAATTTGTTTTTTAAATATTTTCCCCCCAAAGTGACACTTCCTCCACCACTGCATGGGACATTGACGAGACCAAGGTTGTAGGTATAATTTAAACAATTACTTGAAATGAATTATACCAATTTTATTTAACATTATATTCGGTGTTCGATTATTTAATTATAAGTATAATTACCATGCAATAACAATTTATTTCTCTTATGGGTAATTTATGGTATCGTTTTGTAGTCCATTCGTAAGAATAATTAATATTAATATAATTACCCTGTTATAAATATTATACGTTATACATGGGTACCTAGGGTCTAATTCAGATAGATGTAGAGTAAAAAAATGGGAAATTCCGTCCAGTTCGGATCCATCTCGGTGTCGGCCATAGGCGCAGGTAAATTTTGTGCAATAAATTATTTATGATTACTAACCAAAGAAGAAAAAAAGAAGATAATTTGATAAATAAGGAACTATTAATTGGCTATAGCAAATTTACACAAACATCGTTTTACGAAATATGCCGTGGAAGAAATAACTGAAAAACATAGTGTAACTATGCTGCACACACCGCCATATCGTTGCGAACTAAATCCTATAGAATTTATATGGGCGCAAGTAAAAGGATTTGTAGCAAGATACAACACGACATTTAAAAGACGTTAAGCTACTGCTTGATCAAGCCATTAAGGAAGTGACACCAGAGAACTGGCGAAAAGCAGTCCATCATGTCATTAAAGAAGAGGAGAAAATGTCGCATCTTGACTACCTGATCGATCGGACCGTTGACACGTTAATTATAACATCCAGAGCAGATGACAGCTCCTCAGATGACGAAGAATTTTATGATTTTTATAATTTAATTTCTATACAATGTATTTTTTTATAATGTTTAATAAAAAATAAGTGTGTGTATCTAATACTATGTACATAATACACCCTTTGTCATACCATTTTCAGTGTTTGTAAATGGATAACAATAGGCAAAACCCGTAAATTGACTCAAACCCGGGTGCAGGTAGTACCTGCACTTGATGAAAATAAATAATTTTGCAAAGAAATAATTGCCAAATTATGAAAATGGCTTAAATATTCGTTGGGTCACCCTGTGCATACCTAATGAGCTTTTATTACTCTACACCTTTTTGAATAACTTTCCCCAATAAGATATAGTTATCGAATACTATTTTTTACCAATTCTGCAATTTTAATAAACTGGTCAACATGAAATGGGTTTACTCAAAATCATTACTCTTTAACCGCGACTCTTGGCCTTTGAGTATGGATCCGGCACCGATTGTAGTTACCGAAAAATAAGCGCATGAGATATTATAAATGTCTAGATAGCCCGGCCTGACCAATTCCTTAATCCGGCAGAAAATCTTGAAAAATTATGATGTTAAACTTAGCCTGTAAAGACTGGCCTGATTGAGCATCACAGGGGCCATGAAATCAACTCCCACATTCGCAATGGAGATCATCCTATAGATAACACTATATATGATATATAGACCTTCCTCCACTTCACTTGATGATAAGAGAAGAGGCGGGAATGGGACTGCCGCTCCTCAGCGGGTAGTGAACTGGACATGAAATTTTAAGTAAGACTATATAAGAACTTAGGTTAGAAATGAGATCAGATCACATAAATCCAAGGTTTCGCTATGAAATATTTTACGAGATCGTAATTGATAGACGAATCAACAAGATACCACAAACTACTCCTATAATCTGGTACTTAGATAGCTCAAAAACCAAAGAGGGTACCAGGAATACGGAGTAAAAAACGTTACCAGCGTTTTAAGCAGAATTCTACGCCATATTACACCAGTCTTCAAAAGCAATAGGGGTAACCTTAAAACTGGAATGGAAATATAAAGGGGAATTGGTCGTTCTGCCAAAAATAGTAATTAAAGGAACACTTCAGTTGGTACTAGGACACGAAGGTATATGGGAAATAAAAAAGACGATTCACTTGGAACTATTGATCGAGAACCGGCACTTGTAGCCCCAAGGAGCATAGCACGAGATGAATCCATTGGAGCAACAGACAGGGAATAGAAAATATTTCCTGGGAGATCCAGACCTGAGACTAACGAAACAGATAAACAGGAATCAGATAAAAATTACTAAAGAAATTCTGATAGGACACATGACGCTGTCAAGAATCGCCTACACAGAATGCAATCGAGATCTTATAACTGATGCATATGCGGACACGTCAGGGAAACAGTACATCACAAAGTTTTCAATGCTAATAACTAGATCGGAGGAGGCAACAAATACTCAGATAATTAAAACAGGAACCAGAGGGGACATCTTAACCCTCTCCTATAATAGTGCAAGGAACTGATAAACTTACTGAGTGCTTAGGAACGGAGTGAGTACAATGTGGCCAAACCTGACCTAAAAGCATCCGAAGGAATATGCATGGACGCTCGGAAAATAATGGCTTTGCAAAAAGAACTTGAAGCCTTTTAAAATAGTATAAAGCCCTTTAAAATAGCTTGAGACCTTTTAAAACACTCTGACACCGACTGAATAGGAAAGACGAAATAAATGACAAATTTTAGAGGTTTTCGATGTATAATTATCGATTTTGTGTATGCAATGATTGATGTGAATGACATCTAAGACTTACAATCGATGTTTATAAGGTCTTCACGACCTGTAAAAAGACGGGATCACGTCACAAAAAAATCGTTTTAGAATATCAAACCACCAACTTTGAAAGCCTATAAAGGGGATTCAAGTTATTTTTCATTCTCAATTCCAAAGACTTTTTTATAAATGAATTTAAGCCCCTTCCAGTTCTTGATTTGAAAAGTCATGGAACTGAATACTTTTTAACGTTATATTTACACAAGTATTCTTGGGTTTAACGAAGTATCAGCGCAATAACGGACTAACCCCAAAATATTAACTGCACTATAGTCCACTGCTTGCTCTCTAAAATATCAAAACTTTCAATTGCAATAATGGTTTACGTGTCGATATCCAGTGAATCTGTAGTAAAAGATGGATTTTAGCCCCTATTTTCATTGTACTTTATGTCGTATTGTTCCTATAATTGCAATTAACTTAGTCCATTATTGAGCTGAATGCTTCAATTGTCCTTATGTAGCGGAAAAAATAAAACAAAGTTCATGATAAGATTTTTCCGAAAAAAAATATTTGAAATTGAAAAAGATAATTATGATTCTATTACCCTTTTTGACTCTATATCCAGGAGATAATACTTACGAAATTTTGCAGCCAAAACAACACCATTTTGATCCAAACCCAATATTGCAACCAAAACAAAAAAAGTTATCAAAAACATATTGATACCGATTCTAATAGAGCACCTTTTTTAACCAATGAACTTGAATAATGGAGATGTAATTAGCGAATGAACTACAAACAGAGAATTTCCGTTTGATTAGAACTTTTAAAAGGTTTTAATTATATATAGTGTCACTTTAAAATAAATTACTTTTTGGAACTAACATGTTGTGTATCGTGTAAAATACAGGGAAATCCATAAATAGCGGTGTAAAATAATGTGTGAAGTAATTTTTCATAAAACAATAATTGTTGTCCACGAAATTTCTTATATTTTTAAATTTTAAGTTTAAAAATGATAAAATCCCAATAGTTTTTCTAGGAAGTTTTAAAAAAATTCTTATCCTCATATATGGACATCCACGGTAGCCCCATAGAGATTTATCGTAACCAAATTTTAATTTTTTATGATAGAACAGAATATCATCATCGATCTAAGAGATTTTTGTTCTTTGATCAAATTTCGCTAGTCTTTCTGGATACCATTTTTAGAATGGTAAATTTATTTTATTTTTTATAGTCCTCTTTAGGGAAATATCAAAAAATAAATAAAAGTAGGGGGAAAATTTTAATGCTTTAATTAAATCAGTTTTAAAATTTTAATTTGACGTTTATTCTGTAGATTACAATCAGGCCAACTTTAAATGATTTAATAAAATTTATTACTTACTTCATTATAGTAGCATATCGGGTAATGGGGGTTACTATAATGATCATACAGTTAATATAACTCATAATAAATTATTATACAAATTGTTCGAACTGCTTCCCTTCGATTCTCGTACAGGACCCAAAGTTTCTTAACAAATCTCTCGTTAAAAAGGATTCTTCTGGAAAAGCACAAGATGCGTAAATTGTATTTACAAGATATTCCATGTCTTTAAGAAAGTCTACATCTTTCAAGTGTCCCCACGACCGCGGCGATGGCTCAGAGCTGAGTTACTGGCATTCGACCGTGGCGACCCGGGTTCGATTCCCGGGGTGGGCATATGTACAATAAAAAAAGTATGTCCGAAATTCAGTCGATTTAAAAATACAGGGAAGAGTGTAAAAGGTATCATCTCCCGACCCACCTCATTCACGCCGGTAACCAGGCCGGATGAGATCGGACATCTCGTGGGGTGCGGAAGAAATACACACTCCCCAATCGGTAGGTCATGCAAGGACGCAAGAAACCGGGGGGGGGGGTTAGCCCTTGGGGGGAGTGTCCCATGACTGAGGATCGTGGTTCGGAACCCACGTTAAGCTGTAGGCCCCCCTCGGGAATGGCCCTGACAGCGAACGAAGAGGTAAAAATCCGAATTCGAAAAGTGTCCCCACAAGAAATAATCCAGTGGAACAAAGTCCGGTGATCTTGTCGACCATACTCTTCTTATTATCCAGATTCGATGTTTTTTTTTTAAATACTGAATATTATAAAATAAATAATTTAATAATGGTTATTTACGATATAAGTGTTGTAAAGATTCATATTACAACACGAGATGTTAAAGTTGTCAAACGAGGCGTCAGCCGAGTTTAATAAAACATCGAGTATAGTAATATGAATTTACAACGAGAATATTGTACAAAATTTTATCTACTTTCATCTATGAATAAAAATATTTGGCAAAAGACATTTTTTAAAATAAAAATGCACCTGCTATTAAGTTTACTAATCAAGTTTTTTATGTTACCTTTCGTATAGTTACTGTTTCGCATGGTTACTGTCGAAACTTTGTTAAACAAATTCAAAAATATAAAAAGCGTTTTTCAAAATGAGCGATTCTGATGGAAGTTTACCCTATATACCCTATAGAAGCAGCGGCCTGTCGGAATTAATAGTTTTGGAAGTATACCAAAACGATTGCAACAAAACTTGGATTGAATAATCCCCAAGGATACAGTGGACATTGTTTTAGGAGGTCCTCAGCCACCATTCTAGTTGATGGTGGTGCAAATATGCAGATGTTAAAGCGTCATGGGGGCTGAAAATCATCTTCTACGGCAGAAGGTTACGTTGAGAATTCTTTAGAAAATAAGAAACAAATAGCAAAGATCATGGGGTCAGACACGGATTTAATGATTGGAAATTCGAACGTAAAGGGCTCCATCACATTCACTTCTGGTATACAAATTTCTAACTGTAAAAAGTGTATTATTAATGTTTATAATAAACCTTAAGTGTTATATTTTAATTAATAATTGGTAATTAATTTTATAATTGTTAAAAATAAAGCATTCTTCTAAAAAGTGTGGTTTTATTTAACAGCAAAATTTTAATAAAACCGTTTTTTTCCATTACAACACTAGTGCTGTAATAGATGCCTTTACAAAACGATTTACAGAAAAGTAAAATTCATATTACTAAATAAAAGTAGATAAAATTTATTTAATAAATGATTTCGCTTAAAAGATTTTATTTGTTTGTCAATAGTTCCCGGACTATACAAAAATAACATAAATTGGCTATATTCGGCTAATTGTATCTCAAAAACTAGTGGAGATACTAATAGTTAATTATGTTTTTGTGTTTTGTTACAATATACATACGCTTTTCATAGAAAAATTTGATTTTTGTTGAGGAGTCAAGGTTCCATAATACCTTGTTTTACGACTATATTATGTATATTTGGTATGTTATTGTATGTAGTGGAAATTTAGGTTAAACTTTGACACATAAAATAGTATTTAAACGGAGTGCGAGTATAATTTTAATTGTTATAAAATATAACAGGATCATAAATAGTAGCTAAGTACCTTATGCCACCCAGTCTCAAAAAAATGTACCTACAGCATGGCTGAATATTTAAAAAAGAAACATTTTTCAAACGGATATTTGCTATTTCCTTGACACTTAAGTGACGAGAAAAGTAGGCTATTCCAGTGCGAAAAAACTTTTCCCACACCGTGCGGGAAAATGGGTCTTTCCAAACCAAAACGAGTGCGGGAAAACGTTAAATCGCGCACGCTTGTAGAAAAAAGTAATTTTTAGCAGATCACAACCACAAGTGATCCTAAAGAATATCCTACGAATATAAACTGCTCGTAAAAATTTCCCTCTTCCCTAATAAGGGAGCTCAGTCTTATCATTCCTCTCTACTTTGTCCTCACGAATCCGGAAAATTACCATTAGTTGACATTGTTATAAAAATTAAATTTCTCTGTGGCGTTCTTATAAAGTAGGTACTGACCGATCACCTTTTTTTTGTATTTACTGAGGCTTCGCCTTCATTTTCAAGACACTAAACTATATAATTTATATGTATATGGCACAATCACTCAAAATTACCTCAGTAATTGGTAATTGCAAGCCCTTATAATTTCCAAAGTGCTTGATGCTGACGTTTCAGATATTAATTTTAGAACATGTTTTTTTTGTATATCACAATTTATTAACAGATCATTGACACAGTGTATAAACAAAATTAATAAACAGAGATTGTTTAACATTTAGTTCATAAAATAAATAAATGCTAAATAAAAAATATTCTGACAATACAAGGGTACTATATATTCTCATTTTTACATATATATTTAAAAAAACACAAAAAATATACTTCTCTCTAATACGTAATACTTATTTATCCTTAAGCAACTTTTCCTTTTTTCTTTTATTCCTTTTTCTTTTTTTCCTACTTCCTTCATCTGACCCGTCTTTTAATTCCTTTTTTCTCTTTTTAATGTGTGTTTTCTTTACTTGTTTATCTTTCAACTTGCTAGATTTAACCTTATCTTCATCACTTGATATTAAAATGACATCATTTTTATTTATTGTTTTACTTTTATATTTGACTTCTGCTTTATGTTGTTTCATGGATACACTTTTACATGTAGTTTGTCTAGCTTCATCATTGGACAATAATCTCAGATCAGAACTTGACTGTGAAGTATTTGATTCGTTATCAGTATCATTTAGGGAACCATTAGAAATAGCAACTGATAGTTGTTTATTACGTTTATTATCAGTTTCTTTATTATTAGTTTTATTATTTGCTGTATTAGATGCATTTGTTAGTGCTCTGACAAACTGTATTTTCTTTATTTCTATTTTCTTTTTAAATCTTCCTCCTAAACCACCATTGAATGTTTCAGAAGCCTTCAAAAAGTTGATTTTTGTTTTTAATACCATATCTCTTTCAAAGGCATAGTCGATGCTAGACTTTTTGGGAGGTGTTTTTGGACTATCATCAGGTTTCTCTTGTTTCTCTGTATTGCAGTCTTTAAGATAATCCGTTTTAAATGAATCTTGCGATTTGTCAATTCTAAAAGCAAGTCGGAAAGTTAGAAATGTAAAAACGTAAAATATTTTCTAATGGTTTATTGATAATAGAAACAACCCGATTTCTATTAAAAGCCGGTATAAAAGTACCTATAAGAGTAAGCGTAGCAAATATAACAATATTGTTTGAATTTTTTCCTTCTATATAAAACTCCAACAAAAAATGCGCCCTCTTTGTGAACTATTCCAGACCCTCGGACGATAACTACAGTATACAGGGTGGTGAGTCGAAAACGAAACAGATATTTACTGGCAGCTCAGTTCTTTTTTGGAAAAACGCTCAGACCCGTCAATTTTGTTTTTCGAGGAGGACACAAAAATGGCAAAAAATCACGTTAACAAGTGCAGCCTCCTGGGCGGGGGTGGCACCACCCCTAAAATCGGAAATGGAAAGGGGGGTCGAGTGATACCTTATTTTAAAAGTCTTTCAATTCCCTTTAAAATGATGTAAAATTAATGTAAGTACTTCAGTTCGGTTATAAAGGGAATTGAAAGACCTTTAAAATAAGGTATCACTCGACACAAACCCGCCCAGGGGGCTGCACATGTTAATTTTTTGCCAATTTTGTGTCCCCTTCGAAAACAAAATCGAGGGGTCTGAGCGTTTTTCCAAAAAAGAACTGAGCTGCCAGTAAATGTCTCTGTTTCGTTTTCGATGCGCGATGCTCTTAGTATAAAATTACTTTTATTGGATATATCAACATTTCTACCCCATGAAAACATCTTCAGCAATGTTTTATTTAAAAAACTTTGTTACAAGGCAAACTATTTTTGAACCTTTCACTGTATGTACATCCGGTGGGCCCGACAGTCCCGACAGTCCCGACACCCTTCCACCCAATTGTGTTTAGGGAATTAATTTACGTACTAAGTATGTAGGTACTTTTTTTTAGAAGTTACTTTTATTTGGTGAGAATTCTTGTGGGGTTTGGGGGAGAAGTATAACTGATTCTGTGCCACTACAATTTTTCTGACGCTGCCGCTGATTCAGTAATAACAAATTTGTAATTGTTTAACAGCACCGAGTGGTTGTACAGAAATTTTGTTATCTCAGCATCCGTCAATAACACAAATGTCAAATATACAAAACATTTTCGGTGTCTCATAACAAATAAATATATTTTAAAATAAATTCCATAGTTTAAGTCGTTTCTGAGTAAATATAAGTGCAATGTTCACTTGGATAATACCAAAAGTGATGGTATATACTTCATTACCTTCCCTACCATATTTTGTATACAAGTTACCTGGTATTATTTGAAACAAGGCTGCTAACGGTCCTCTGAAAGAAATTAAGATTTGGCTTTATTCGAGTAGCTTCTGTTGGAAGTCTTCCCTCTCTTCTTTTGCTTTCTTTTAAGAGTTCTCGTATAACCTCTCTACAACAACAAAAAACACTTTAGAACTCTATTTATTTTTCATTAGAAATAAAATTAAGTATTTAGAAATAGAATATTAAAATAATAATACATACTCATCTGTTATTAAGGACTTATAGTATTCAGACATGTTTGTAATAATAATTTCTGATTTGCGTTATTAATTGCAAGGAAAAAAAATTACCTACAAAACAATGGGCTGTAAAAAAAGCCCCCATAAAGATTTAATTAGCTACAACAATTCAAAATTAAAGTGTAATTAAAAATTATTGTTTTTAATAATAATATTTCTTCTTCTTCTTCACTTCTTTATGGCGTCGGCTGCAGTTAGCGCCATTCGCCAGCACAATTTGGGCGATCGTAAGTTGTCTACCTTTGCGGCATATTACGACCACGAATTTTTCTTATTATATATATATATTTTTTTTTTATTCACTATCACTAACTGTTGCACTGTATTTTTGACTCCTTTTACTTTTACACATATGCTTTATTCACTTTACCTAGTATTGAGGGGTTAGTTAGACAAATAGCACAACAAAGGAATTAAACTCTTCTCGCTCCCGGGCAACGGAGGAGCATTGGACACCAGAAGGTTGCCTCGGGTATGTAGCACCTAGGGTTAAAGAAAGAGGAATATTATACATAAAGTATCATGCAAGTTTTTTTTTTTTTTTTTTTTTTTTTTTTTTTAATTATACTGAGGGGTCGTGACAGCTGCACAGCTGATTGAGTGCACAGAAGAAAAAAAGGTGTACTCAACGGAGCTTCGGGAACATTACAATATTTAGGTATATTCCTCTTATCACCGGTGAATTCAACCGTGTTGGAATAATTGGATGGATTTATGATTGACGGTTGAATACTTACACAAGGCTGTTTTACCTTGCCTAAGGTTGAATAATTATGTTAGGATCTCTCTCCCTCTCTCGCTGTTTCTCTCGTAGACGTTGATAGAAATCAACAGAAATCCACCACGAATAATAGAATACGATTTACGTCCAACGGTAACACAATATGCAATTTAAGAATGCAATTCGACTCAACTAGATATACAGATTTTTATTATTCAGGATTTGGATATCACGAAATCCTTATAGTATCGGAACTGGGATGTGAAATATATTTTTTATTTGCACCAGTTACACTCAGTTTAAATGGTCGTCTACCTTCAGCGAATTCATTTCTACATTTTTATGTTTATTCCTTCCATGGAGACATTTATTGCTTAAACAGTAGTTTTTTTTAGTCTTAGATGTTACATAAGTATAGGTTGTTTCTAACCTTGCAACTTATAGCTAAGGTCGTGTAATTATCCGGTTTGTTCTACATTTCCGTAAGCGAGTTGGTAGACAGTCCAGTTAAATGTACTGTTCATAGAATGATATGCAAATAAATTGCATTTCACATAAAGAATGTTTGTTTTAAACCCATTAATGGGTTATTGTTTTTATCAGGTGGTTAAAAACAAAATATAGGTAAAATAATAGTTATACGTTCCTGCGGAGAAAAATAAAACATTACAAAAATAAATAAATATAAGAATATTTTTATTTAAATTACAAAAAGCGTATTTACATAAATCAACATGTATTTAATCTTAAAATAATAAAATATACATATTATAGAATTACATGCGTGATTCTATAGGAAATGCAGTAAGCAAAGGTGTGGATCTGTAATGGTGAAATTTCATTGCAAAAATGTACATCTGTACAGTTTGTTGATGCTGGCAGTTACTTCATAAGTATATAGTTATATCTGCATTAAACATGAGATTTTTATTTAGAACTCGAAACAAACCATCCGTATCTTTGCGTCATTATGACAACACTTTAACAAAAATATCATATCAGATCTATTCCTAAAATTATTTACAGTCTGCTGCTCTCCGTGGAAAGTTTTTTCGTATTTCTTACTAAAGCCGTGATTGTAGGTAAGTTAGTTTCATCGTTGGTGAAGACATTGTTGTCGTGTCCTGTCAATTCCTTAACAGGTGCTGGGGGAGGGTCTGGACTACCCGGCATGAGGAAAACTGTCAGAAGAAACATTACAGAACCTAAAATTAAATAATAAGTTTTTACTATACCTACACAGAGGTGTAGCTATTAAATTCTATATTAATTATAATGGTAATAATTTTATATTATACAGGGTATAAAAAAAGTAAGGAATATGAGATATAATAATATTTCAAAAAAGGAATAAATAAAAGTACAACACACGGACTGGCAGTCCTAAATGATATTAATTCATTGCTCATTCTTGCATCATTTTTTTGTATATCTAATGAAATTTAACATCAGTCATATGTCATTCAGTTATACATGAATCTTTTTAAATTAGCTTTGCTAATACGCAAATAGTCATATCGTCCAAGAATGTAAGCTTACTTATTAAATAAAATCCAGCGTAAAATATGTACAGGCTCTCCCTATATCCAATGGCCTTAGATACAGGCTCCACAGCAATGGGTAGATTTCCTCCAATGTTATTCATCACGAACAAGAAAACACCTACAGTGGTTGATCTGACGTGAAGAGGTACTATTTCTACCAAAATGGCGAATAGGATGCCAAACCACATCTCAGCTGAAACAATAAAGTAATTTTTAATTTAATTTTGTTTTATAAAAGTGACACTTTCACATTTGCCAGATCAATTATATTACTTTGTGAACTTACCAAAGAAATATGATATACCCAATGTTATCATCGCCCCTACTGGTTCACAATACACGCTTCCAAAAGCGAAAGGTGTCGCTAGCAGTTGACTGACAGCTAGAATGATTACTCTGGATTTTATTCCCATTTTTGCTACGAATTGATCTGACAGAACTCCTCCTGCTACGACCCCAATACTGCCTATGACAATGGTTACTGCGAATAACCACCAACCTGTAAAAAGAATAGTAAGTACTTTGTTTAGTTTACAATTCTTATATGATAAAGCATTTTAGCACCGCAAATTTAAGTGCGGTCGGGCCAGATCAGCTCAATTTCGGTGTTGGCCATAGGCGCAGGTACATTTTGCGCATTTAATTATTTATGATAACTAACCAAAGAAAAAAAGGAGATACTTTGATAGAGAAGGAACTATTATAGCAAATTTATACAAGTAGGTATCGTTTTATGAAATATGCCGTGGAAGATATAGCTGAAAAACATAGTGTAACTGTGCTGCGCACACCACCCTATCATAGTAAACTAAATCCTATAGAACTTATATGGGCGCAAGTGCAAGGATTTGTAGCAAGACACAACACGATATTCAAAATAAAAGCCGATAAGATACTAGTTGTTCAATCCATTAAGGAAGTGACACCAGAGAACTGGCTAAAAGCAGTCCATCATGTCGTTAAAGTAGAGGAGAAAATGTGTGAACTTGACCACCTGATCGATCGGACCGTCGACCCGTTAATTATAAAGTCAAGAGGAGATGACAGTTTCTCAGATGACGAAGAATATTATAATTTTTTATAATTTAATTTCTGTATTATGTATTTTGTATTTTTTTATGTTAATAAAAAAATTATTGTACCTAATACTATGTACATAATGCACGTGTTTGTCACACCATTTTCAATATTTGTAAATGGATAACAATAGGCAAAACCCATAAATTGACCCAAACCCGGGTGGTACTACCTGCACCCCACTTAGCACAGACACGTGGAAACTATGTTATAATGACGCAAAATTAAAAAACGTCACTTTGAAAAGTGACATACAACCACGTGGAAAACGCATTGGCGATAACGCTTAATAGTCCGGGGTTTCACGTGGCGAAAAGTGACGTCCGGAAAAAAACACGTTAAATAGAAGTGCATTATCATAAAAAAACCACAACTTATCCACATACATTTCTAGTAGAAAATATGTTAAGAAATATGGATTTGCCACATTAGTTTTGAATTAAACCCACTTCTTCTGCACTTCTTTGTCACCTGGTTTTTACTTTTTTACCACATAATTGTTGCTTTAGTTAAACCAGGTTTTACCACCTTTATAATGAGGAAATAATGTCATAAAAATAAAAAACGATTTTTGTATAAAAATATATATTTTTCTAAAAGAAAATACAACACAAAAAACAATTAACTATTTTTACGTTTTTTTTTTTGTCAAATTTCATAACGACATAGCAAACATCGTCTTGATGACCCATAGCAATAGAATAATTGTTCCATAGTAATATTTCGTTAAAATTTTTATATAATCTATATAGATCTAGATGATCCGATCAAAAGATTTTATTGGCCAAAAGTGACTTGCTTCAATACAAGGATTTTCTCCCCAATTTTTTTTTTTGTTACTTCTGTTTTACTTTATTTGACAAAAGTTAATATTTTCATATATTAAATTTTCGATTAGGATACACTTAAGCCAATTAAGAGGTATAAATTCATTAAGTGAAATTTGTAATGTAGCAGGGCGTATATGTAATGTAAAAAAAAGTATTTTAGAAGAAAACGCCAAAAGACTAAAAACAAACACGTTAGAAAAAAAATAAAGTAGGAAAAAATGGCTGAATCTCAAACCTTCAACTCTGAACTCCTTTATCTTAATAATCATTGGCTGGATCATTTTGGGACAAAAATACCTTTTGATGGCAACCTTTCATATTTAAGTTTGCATAAAGATATCAGCGAGGGCTAGTTTCCATTGCTTTGTGGCATGGTCCTTTGGCCCTTTTAAGAAAAATTAAAATCCAGTTGTCACTGACAAAAATTACGATACATCTGATATGTTACTACTGTTTTCTGACTTTAACTTTTTACAAATTAAACATTAAAATATAAGAAACTTTGTTTACAAAAAACTTAACCAAAAAACAAAGAGACCCTACCCTACTTTTTCAGATTTCTGGAACATCTCTGTGAAGCATATCTGAAGAAATCCATGGCAGTTTTTTCGAATTCGTAATCGCTTATTTGGCCATATTGCTCACGTGCTATATCTGAAACAATTAACAAAAAATGTTCTTTGTGTTGCTACTACAATAGAAATTGTACAGGGTGTCCCATTTTCGACACTTTTATAGGGTATCTGTTATTGTAAGTGCTATCGAAAAAGTAATATAGGTGTCAAGTGCTCTTTTTGGGTCAAACTTAAAATGGTAAAATCAAAACTTGAAAATTTTTACTTGCTTAAGAGATACGAGGGAATATTGAAAAATTGACAATTTCAAAATTACCCGATATTTTCGGAGTTAAAAGAGATACAGAAAAATAATTCATACAAAAGTTTCTTTATAATGATTGCTGAAGAATCATCTGGTTTCAGTATAAGGATACGGGGTTAGGTAAAAAAGTTATCGTACCTAACCTCATTTTTTTAAATGGAATTAAATTAAATGTATATTTTAATCTAAAAAGATAACATTTTAAATTATCTTTTTGATTTATTCGGTTTTTTTTACTTTCAACATAAATATGATATATTAAATTTTTCATAATGTTGATAAGCCATTTTGACAAACGAATAGGTAAAAATGAAATTAACAATTAGACTGTTAACATAGTCGTTTCTAGAATATTAACTTTTATTTCATGACCTACTGTGATTTAGGTAATAAAGTTTTAATAATTCGCCTAGGAAACCAATATCATCCATAGTGTCTTATATATTTAAAAAGAGAATATAAAATGCTATATTTTTAGATTAAAGTATACAGGGTGTTCGATTTAAAAAAATGAGGTTAGGCCCGATAACTTTTTTACCAGACCCCGTATACTTATTCTAAAACCAGCTGATTATTCAGCAATCATCATAAAGAAACTTTTGTATAAAATAATTTTATGTGTCTCTTTTAACTCCGAAGATACAGGATAATTTTCAAATTGTCAATTTTTCGATTTTCCCTCACATCTCTTAAGTGAGCGAAAATTTTCAAATTTTGAATTTACCATTTTAGATTTGACCCAAAAGGAAGCACATGACACCTATATTACTTTTTCGATAACACTAACAATTACGGAGATATCCTATAAAAGTGTCGAAAATGGGACACCCTGTACATATACTATGCTAATCTGATAGTAATATTGGAAAAAGTCGTCCATATTCTCAAAGAGACCTGATTTTATAATTTATGGGGTTAGTAGACACAGTCTCGGCATGATAGTAATATGACAGATCGATTAAATTAGGGGCACACTGATATTTAGAATCTTATCTCTTTACTGCATATACTATTAAACCGGACATTAAAATTTTCGTGAACTTACTTATCTTTGTTTTAGTATTAAAATATTTACCTTTGATTATTGCTACGACTTTTAAATCTTGTACTTTAAAGTTATTTTTCTGTCCAGTGTAACTGCATTTGGTGGCGAGCTGTTCCCCAAATATTCTCCCTAACATCCTTCTTATGGCTTTTTGAGCGGTTTTTCCGCCAATGACGACTAATGTTTGATACTGAAAAAAAATTGACTATTATTTTAAATAAATTTGTAACGTGCAAACTTATCAATCTCGGATTTCACGACATTAAAATTCTGCTAACCATAAATTAAAAGTAGTCAATGTGTGCTAAGTAGTTTGTAAAATAGACTTTCAAAGATAAATTTGTGGTCGTTTTTTGGACCCTTAATATTAAGATTCATAAACCAAATATATTTAGAAACTTACCAGAGTATTGTAATATGTGGGTTTATCTAGCTGCTCCTCAGTTTCTTCCAACTCATTCAGAGTCTGTAGAGGAAGATAAATTTTTTCAGTCTGCTGCAAAGTCTTAGGATTTGGATGATTTTGCATCAGTGATATAATTAGGTCTAACTTAAGGTCTATACTCTGTAAGGTAACTGCAAACAAAACAAATATTATCTTTATGATTCATTTTATAAATGTGCCCACTGATAGATGAAGTCTGTTCTTAAAAAACAAGTAAAAGGATAATAGGAATGGTGAAATTTTAACATTTAAATAATGCTTATAATACGCCATAAAAAATATACCCTGTATAGCTAAACTAAAATTAATAACATTTATACAGGGCGTTCTAATAATTTTGGGACGCCTATATAACTTTTTATTTTATAAACTTAAAACCCCAAATCTTGCAGAGGTTCAAAAAAAAACTGCCATCACTTATGGTTTTGTCATTAATGACTTCTTATACTTAAATGGGACACTTTTGTATATTCAAACAATTCGACAGGGAGGACTCATTTATTTAAAAATTCCAAAAACACATTTAGTGGTATGTTTAATATCAGAAAAAAAGCTTATCAATGTTTTTTATACATACCACATTTAAAAATCAGAAGTTGGTGTTTTTTTATAACGAAACCATTCTATATGTTAACAAATTTACCTTCTTTATCCTTTCTGTTTTCAAATACTGTAGTTATGGTCAAATCTTGCTCAATGTCATCATAATTTTGATGAGTTTCATCAACCATAATTTTCTCTTTTTCATTGACCTCTTTTAGTACTTGACTTTCTTTTGCAATTGTTTCCTGCTTCGAGTTGCTACTATTGATGGTGTTTTCTTTAACACAACCATTCTCATCAACATCGTAAATAGTAACTTCTTTATCTATAATCCAAATTTTAAACAAAAAATGATCTTTATAGGTTCATCCCTCTGACATAAATATTATTAACTCTTAACACGCCTTAATTTAGTCTAAAAATACATAAGACATTTTTAAGATACTGACTAGGATTCTTCCAAAATAATATTAATTTTTACCCTTGCTTTGAAGATCACAGGTTGACATACTTTTCAATGTTGTTTCCCAATCACTCTCTACTGATGACTCAGAATCTGCAATTGTAGTGAACATTTAATTAAAATTTAAGTATTTTATCTTGCACTCACTGTATTAAAAAGTGATAATAAAAATAGGATTATGACTGTCAACAAATAAACAAAAAATATATGGGAAAGAAACTTTACACGTACCTGACTTGTAAGTCTTCGGGAATCTGGAAGAGCGACTTGCTCTTTTTAGGGAGATATTTGAGTCGCTTGAGAATGAGCTTGAATTATCATCAGTGCTGCGTTCTAAATTAGAGAGTTGTGCCTCATATTCTCTACTAGAGGAATAATCGACTAAAAAAATATGAAAAGTATATAATATACAGTAACATGTTCTTTATCAGTTAAAAATTTACTTACAGAAGTATCTATAGATCTGAGTCACTTTGTAGTCGTCCCATTTTACAGTGGGCTGGTTAAGGTTCTTTGCATAATTGGAAACATTCTTGCCTTTAGGAGGCCATTTGCACATTGTTTCCTCCCCGGAACGGCTAATCCACAATTTCGGTACTGTGGATATTTCACCGTTGTCAAACTTCATAACTGCGTAAAGTTTTTCCTTGGGATTTACCTAAAAAAAAATACTAAATAACAAAGAAACATAAATATTATAGGGTTTTCTACTTATAATGGAAACAAGCCTATCTCTTTGTTATTACTAAGTGATTTTGTAAAATTTTGGCGTGTTATACTGGGTTGTCCAACAAGGGCGCGTCGGATAATAACTACCAAACCGATCAACTTATGAGAAAAATTTCTGAATGAAACTTTTAACGGTTTATCTCTATAACTCGAAATTATCTTTAAGTATACATGGTGTCTCAAAATATAGTTACACCAAAAATATTATTTTAAAATAGAACACCCCGTATATTTTTGGACTTTTAGATTCTACATAAAATTATAATTATTTTTTAACCAATGCGTTATTAGCCTATACTTAATAGTTTCCGAGTTATTGACTCATGAAAAGTGACATTTTTGAACTTTGACAGCTTCTAACTTTCTAACAGTACGTCTTAGAGCAAAACGGCTTACATGTCCCTATCTTCAATTTTTATTATCTTCTATCTCTATCCCAAAAAAATTAACTTCCTGTTAAACCGGAACAACTATATTTCCTGCTTTCGAGTTACATCCGGTTTAACCGGAAGTTGATTTTTTGGGAAGATAATAAAAATTGAAGATAGGGACATGTAAGCCGTTTTGCTCTAAGACGTACTGTTAGAAAGTTAGAAGCTGTCAAAGTTCAAAAATATCACTTTTCAAGAGTCAATACCTCGGAAACTATTAAGTACCTATAGGCTAATAACGCATTTATTAAAAAATAATTTTAATTTTATGTAGAACCTAAAAATCCCAAAATATACAGGGTGTTCTATTTAAAAAAATAGCATTTTTGGTATAACTATTTTTTGAGACATCCTGTATACTTGAAGATAATTTCGAGTTGTAGCAGAGATAAAACAATAAAAGTTTCATTCAGAGATTTTTCTCATAAGTTGATTGGTTTAGCAGCTATTATCCGACGCGTCCTTGTTGGACAACCCTGTATAATACAACATTTGGTTTATAGCAAATAACACGCTACGCCACTGCTTGTTTTAGTTTCATATTTTAGTTAAACAAGGCAGTTAAGCATTAGTTTGTTTTGATTGTAAGAACGAGTTTTTTAAGTTCACAGAATTTCATATTGCTCAAAAATTTTGATACTTACAACAAAAAAAATTTTAACCTAAAAAAACTAACGTTACCACAGTTGCCACGAAAATTTAAAATTTAATATAGAATAACGCAAAAAATAGTTTCTTTACTTTCCTTTATTCATACACATGCACACATATCTAAAATATGTTAAACATTAGAACAGGCCACATAAGTATTTTTTAAATTAATTTAGTAAACCTTATTTGTTCATCTCTACTACTTTCACCATCCATAGCCATACAACTCTAACCTATTTAGGTATTACCTACAAAACAACTACCAAAAATATTTAAAATAATTGAAAAAACAGTCCTGTAGAATATTAAACAACTCATGATACAAACTTTTTCTAGTCGGACTCATCAACATCTGCAATGAAGTCATATATGTGAACCACAAAAAGTTTGTTTAACTTTACTTAGATTCTCACCTTTTAAAAATTTCATGCCAGATAATTTATGCTATATAAAAACAGCTTTTTGGAAGTTGAAAAATAACCATACATGCATATTTTTTCTAACGATTTACATTTATACAATTAATTAAATTATATATTAGTGGGTTCAAACTATAAAACTCTACAAAGAACCAATAATATAATCTATACTTACTCTAAAGAAATGTATGAAGGGGTTGGACAATGTAGTATCCACCAATTTGATGTCTAAAAAGTTTTGCTTCGAATTCATCCAAGGAACATTCGAAATGTTGATTGGACAGTTGATCAACTCCAAAGACTCCCAAATTTGGTTTAAATAAGGAGACTTTTTTTTGAAATTTTGAGTAGCATAAAATAATTTTATCATCCTGCTTCCTAATTTGGTGAACTATTACAATGTCACTATTTTTTAAAAGGATGCAATTGTTTCTATTATTTACAGATATAATGGTACTAGCATTTAAGGAGACTTCTCGATAAAACTCTCCACTCTTTTCTATATGCAGATGTTTCAACCTAGGATAGTTTATGTCTTCCTCAGGCTGCTTATTCGTTCTAAATTCCTCCAACCTTTTCACAAGTTGTTGGAGTGGTCTTTGAGAAGAACGTATCATCTTTTTTAAAGTAAATAACGCATTTTCAAATTTGAATGCGCTAAAATTGTCAAGCACTCCAAACTGCCTTGCATTTTCACTTAGATGAATTAAGTTGTGAACATTGTGAGTTAAATGGTGGCGACCATATAGACCTGAAAATTTCTTTACAAACTTTTCTAAATTTTCTTCTGCAAGATTAATAAATACTTCAATATATTTAGGTGAACACAAAATCCTGATTGCATTGCTTAATAAAATAAAATGTTCAAAATTCTCCCTGGCCAAAATTCCTTTCAGTACCACAGGTCCTGTATATAATAGGAACTGCCTTAGTTCAGTTGCCTTCCACCTATCAATTTCACCTAAAGGTCTAGGAAGCCTAGCAAACTCTGATGGAACAAATTTCCGGCAACATTTTAGTTTTAAGTTAATTTTATTTAGGTCCCCATCATTAAATCTTTGGTTTTTGGTTCCTTTGGTCCAAATTGTTATAAGTTTTTTCATTACTCCCAGGCAAACAAGGTGCATATAATCCAGAGGCACAGTTCTAACCATATCAATGGGCAATTCATTCAAAGGTGTGTCACTGATATGATACCCTTCATCTGTTTTTTGTCTGAAGGAGGTATCCGTTCTTCTGGGAGCCTTTAGATTGGGAAATATTACCCTTCCCTGGTAATATTCTCCTTCTCCTTCACAATTGGTGCAGCTTGAATACCCTGTATGAGATTTAACTCCTAGCACAAATGCTTTTGCTGGAGCATCACATACTATACTATCAAGTACAACTTTAATATCTTTTGATTTAAAACTGAAATTACTCAATAATTCATCTACCAATGGTTGCAGGTACTGGAAAAGGTTCTTTGGTTTTTTTGTATCATGAAATATTGCAATCACAAAAGGGATACATGTTTTTATGTTTTTAATGTTTCCCAATATGGGCCATAACTGACTATTTGAACAATGGGTTAATGGCAGACCATCTACATTAATTTGCAAATATATTGTGTCAAGATTTTCATCATTGGTACAATTTTTAAACATGAATTCAAGTTCACGTTTTATTCCAAAATAATGAAATTTTGAATCTGGGGAATTATGCAAGCTTTTTATATTTAGAATCCTGGGAGTTTTTAAAAGGGTTCTTGTGTCTAAAGGTATGTTACTGTGCCCTCCTGAATATCTCAATATTTGAAGGAGTTTATTCACTTGATTGTGAGGTGTATTCGAAGATACAACCCAATCTGCTAACTTTTTGGCAAAATCTGGCTTTAGCTTCTTGGATTCTTTTTTATTGGAGATGAAATTTACAGATGACAATTTAGGTCGAAATATAGCTACAGTATGTGAGGACGTATGGGTTTCCTCTTCCACTGCAACCTCCATTGGTCTATTGTGGATTTCTGGTAAAATTTTTGATGTTGATGGCTCTGTTGACAGTTGTGCTTCTGTATTTTTTATATATTCTTGATTTTTTTTTTTATTTTTTGCCAAAGCACTACTTTTCTTTCTTCGCAAAAGTAAGTTCCAATGACTCTTTGATAAGGAAGATAAATCTTTTTTTCTTCTGGTAACATTCTGTGACAAATTAACTCTTTTAAAAATACAGTTACGGTTTCCACCACATTCTTTTAAAATATACTTTAGTCAAAATTTTTAAAATAATTTACCTTTATTCTTCGACATACAATTATTAGTTTTTAAATATTACTTTTAAATGTTTTTTAGTTTAAATAGTGAAGTTATAAAAAATAGGCCTAGCGTCAGCTATTCCATAAAAACATGTAGGTTAAACACAATCATACCAACAAAATTTCTGGAATAAAAAACAAATTTACCTTTGGTCCATCAGACTTTTCATGTTTCTTTCCGTCCATTTTATTTTGTAATGGGTTCTCTCTGTCCTGCACGTTGTATGTGCAAAATGTGGAAAATCTAGTAAGACAAAAATCTGCATTTTATTTGTGCGAGAAAGGTGAAAGTATGTAAGAACATAGTAAAGTTTTAGTACGAACAAGCACCTTGTAATGTGATATTATTTCCCCACAAATTCAGATTGTTTTCTCTGCATTGGCACAGCACGTAAGTTAAATAATTGCCAATGCTGTCAAACTAATACTTAAAAGTTAAAAAAATAATTTTTACCTTCTTAGTGACAGATTAAAGCATGTGTTTAAATTGATTTGAATTTTTATCTATTCGGTTAAAAATCCCTGTAAAAATCATCTCTTGGAAAAAATAAAGTAAAAAAATTATCAAAACACATATACTATTGGTATTTAGGCACCGTAAAATGGGGTGACATTGGCAAAAAAAATATGTCACTGAAATTTTGCCCCCAAAACTTTGGATATGTAGAGGCAGGTGGTACCATTTTGAAGACATTGGTAGTACTAAGTGGTGGTATTGTAAAAATATAAATGGATTAATATTAATGAAATGTTTTACAGTGTGACCGATAAGGGGCAAAGTCAAACGATCATTTTCAAAGGTGGTAACAGTTATTGTGCAGAATTGTTTATAAGTATATGTGCCATAAGGTGTTGGGTTTTTGAGGGACATGCATTGCGAGGTAAATAAATAGACAGCAGGTAAAAAGTAAAATAAATTTAATTTCATTTCTTAAATAATTTTTTTTTTTTGGTTAGGTTTTAGGATCACCTAAATTCCTAGGTAATGGGTCGCTATAAAAGAAGAGTTAATGATAAAAAATATGACTTTAAATTATTAGTACCTGGGTACCTACTTATTTATTTACGCATAACACTGTGTTAGACAAAATAAATTACACATTGGTGCGAAAAACGGTTCGCATGCCGGCTTATACAAATAAGCTTTTTTGCTTTACACCCTACCTTTCGAACAATTTATAAAAATCAGAAATACCTTATTGCATGTCAATTTGACGATAATCACCACTGATAATCACCGTTGAGACAGTGGTTACTTTGTAAAAATTACATTAAAATGTAAAAAGAGGCTTCCAACACAAAGAAAATGGCGTTAGAAGAAAAGGGACGCTATCTGCTTCTCCGAATAGGAAATGTTTTCTTTAAAGTCACTTACCTGAGTTTATTGAAAACCGACTTGTCCACAATCACACTTGATTTTCTGACACTTTACACTAAATTTACACAATCTGAAAAGCAACTGAAACTGCGTAGGTAGATAAAAATCACAATCAGAATTCAGAAACTATCAGAAAAACTATTAAAAATGGCGGTTCAAAGATCTGCTGAGAGGAGAGGCTGACTACAGCGCCCCCAGCATTAGTTCTCTTGGCACAGAAACCTGTTGGATCAGTCAGGTTAGGTTTGTCCTTTTCTAACTTGGTAATAAAGACACATATAGAACGCAACATTGGTGTAAACCGATAATACCAATACAGTGAACTTAAATAAATTTTAGAAAGCATTTGCGTTTCTGTGATTTTCAGTTTCACAGAACTGTATTATTAGATTTATTAATTTTTGTTCGTGAAAAAAACTGTTTTTTGTTTCACTGTTTTTTCGTCGCCGTTACTTGCAATACCAAAGAATTGGGTTTACAAAAAAAACACTCGATACGGTCTGGACTGTTTAAAAAAAAGACTTTTTTGTGCAGAAAAACAGGAAGTAAAGTATTTTAGAAAAAACTACGTGGAAAGATCATCTTTATAGAAAGTCCACATTTTGTTGTTTTTTTTAACAGGATTATGCCTTGTTTCGTTGCAAAAAAAAACACATCAATTAAACATGACAAAAAACCACGTTAAAACTACATGACTTTAAAGGAATACAAATAATGTGTTTTTAATCACTTTGTTTAGCTTACTTTTTCTGTAAATTTAAACACCTATTTTTTAAGGCTACATACCTGACACGTTTTCATATCTAAAACATGTCAAAAAACTATAGTCGATTTTTGCACACTTTATTTTAACGTGGATTGTATTTCTGTGCTAAGTGGGACTTGATGAAAAGAAAGAATTTTGCAATGGAATCAATACCAAATTATGGAAGTGGCTAAAATATTCGTTGGGTCACTCTGTAGTCCATTTTATACCTAATGAGCTTTTATTACTCTACACCTTTTAAAATAGACTATAGTTTTTATTGTAGTGAGGAGGAGACCTTTTAAAACTTACCCAAGTCATAATCAGGAAAATATTGCTGGTAATATAAATCACAATTATAAGCAAAACACATTCCACCACAGTGTCTTATAGAGGCGGCAAGACACAGCATTATTATTCTTGGTTCTGCCATAACAGTCCTAAAAAAAAAGTGAAATAACAAAAAAAAAAACTGTTAAGAGCCTATTTTTCCTACGACCACCTATGAAAATGAGAAAAAAGGACCGTTAATTTGGCTAGAAAGCGCCGTATATCACACGTGTGTTGAAAACAAATATTTCAACACTAGTGTTGAAATATCAAGGCACACTTTTTAATTTAAACATACATATAATATGGTGCCAATTTGACAGACAACTCCTGTTTATTAAAAAGAACAAATTTTAAAAAGCAGTAATTGTAACGTGTTTAACTTATTTATCATGTATTTGTCTAGTGATCCAGAATTAGAGTGTGAAAATACGTCATCTGAAATTATAAAAAATGTTAATAATACACTGGAAAATCTTTTACCAGAAAAAACAAATTGCGCTGAAGAGAGTGTCATATATTAAACAACAAATCTTTATCGGTAGCAATAGCGTAGATAATATAACTCTAGCCTACAGATCGCAAGGTGGCAGGTTCAAATCCCATCAGGAGTATTTGACTTTTTTTATAAAAACATTAAATAATTTATGGAATTATTTTGAATTGAAATCTTCCTTGGGAGCCACCGTTTTAAAAAACGAAATCTTCCTTGTTGGGTGGTTTTTTTAAATATATGTTTAATGCATCTTTCCTTGATTAAATTTAAAATTTTTTATTCTGGTTCTAGAAGTCAATCCAGGATTAGTTCTTCCTATGATATATACAATATGAAAAAATTAAAAAGGTAAACTAGAACTAAAGCAAAAACCTATTGACAAACTATGAAACCAGATATTAAGTGGAACGATAATCCTAAGTATGCTAATTTCAACACTAGTGTTGATATTTTTTTGGCAAGTCAAGGGTTTTTTATTAATTCTTTGTGGTCGTAGGAACAATAGTGTACATTACTAGTTTGAAAGTGATTATTTAAAACTCGGAGAATTTCCGCACTCGGCTGACGCCTCGTGCTAAATATCTCCTCGTTTGAAAGTGTCACTTTCATCACTTGTTATATGTAATATACTATTACAGGTATAAGTCCTAGGAGAAGTATAGTTCAAGAACCAACTACTTTAGTAGGTATATTAGTTTAGAAAATAATACAAACTTACCATATGGTAATTTTTTTGGCATCGGGATTATTCTGCGCAGCATCTTCTCCTATGGACTGCCGTTCCGGCTCCTTAAGAGTAAACAAGGTCAAACCAGCAAAAATCAGAGCCACTATCCCCGCGGAATAGTAACAGATTCTCCAACCGAGGTCGAAAGTGTTCATTGGTGGGATATACCGGCCTACCGGAAAAGCGATACCTAGAACGAAAAAAATTAGATCCAAATCTAAAAATTATAGTAATATAGGTAAAAGAAGTTATTGCTAATGCAATGCCGTCACTATTTCCAACCATGGGCGTCCGCAGTTTTTTTGTCAGTGGGGGCAAAATCAAAATGTTTTTATATGTTTTAATTATGGTATTATAACATTATATTTGCGGTTTGCGTTGTTTGAGGGTGTATTAATAGTATATTACATAACAAGTGATGACAGTGATACTTTTCAAAGGAAGAGATATTTAGCACGAGGTGGCAGCCGAGTGCGGAAATTCTCCGAATTTTAGAATAATCACTTTCATACGAGTAATGTACACTATTTTTCCTACGACCACAAAGAATTAATAAAAAAGCCTTTGATTTGTGAAAAAAATATTTCAACACCAGTGCTGAAAAAAAATATCAACACTAGTGTTGAAATTAGCATACTTAGGATTATGTTCCACTTAATATCTGGTTTCATAGTTTGTCAATAGAGGCTTTTCCTTTATTTGTAGTTTAACTTTTTCATTTTTTCATATTTTGTATATCATAGAAAGAACTAATCCTGGATCTCTAGAGTAACCAGAATGAAAAATTTTAAATTTAATCAAGGAAAGATGCATTAAACATAAATTCAAAAAATCCACCCAACAAGGAAGATTTCAATTCAAAATAATTTTATATTTTTTAATTTATTGTTTTTATAAAAAAAGTCAAATTCTCCTGATGGGATTTGAACCTGTGACCTTGCGATCTGTATGCTTAAGCTCTATTCTCTACGCTATCGCTGTCGATAAAGATTAGTTGCTTAATACAATCATGACACTCTCTTCAGCGCGATTTGTTTTTTTCTAGTAATAGATTTTCCAGTATATTATTAACATTTTTTATAATTTCAGATGGCGTAATTTCACATTCTAATTCTAAATCTCTCGACAAATAGATGATAAATAAGTTAAAAACTATACAATTACTGCTTTCTAAAATTTGTTCTTTTTAATAAATAGGGGTGGTCTGTCAAATTGGCACCATATGTTTAAATTAAATAGTGTGCCTTGTATTTCAACACTAGTGTTAAAATACTTTTTTTTCAACACGCGTGTGATATACGGCGCTTTCTAGCCAAATTAACCGTCCTTTTTTTCTCATTTTTATAGGTGGTCGTAGGGAAAAAAATTATGATAAGATACTGTGTAGAAAAGAAAAAGGTACAAGGTAGAAAGGCATAATTAGAATTCTCAGAGGGGGGCGAAACACGGCCCCCCTGGCCCCTCTTGACGGGCGCCCATGTTTCCAACTTAGGTCGTTTCGAACTCATTCTTTCACTTACCATATCCACCATAAATCCCCCAATTAAAAACAGACATCACCAGCGCCCTTTTAGCTTCAGGAAATATATCTGAGAGGATACCAGTACTAAGAGGATTGCATGCTGATTCGCCTGCCGCCATAATCATCCTCAGTACTACTAGGTGCCAGTACTCTGTGACAGATCCACTAATGATTATGGCAATTGCGAAGACCACGGTACAAATTCCCAGCATTTTCACCCTGTAAAAAAATGATATGTATGTTAAAAATTTGATGGAGGGCAGTATCATTGTATTCGTACTCTCGGCATCGGCGCCATTGTTCCTATTTCTTTAAATTACTTTATGAAATATTTAAAATTATTTTAATTTAAGCAAAGTAATAAATACACTTAATTACAGTTTTCATGGAATAATTTTTATGACGTTGAATCAACATTTTTTTAAATAAACTTCATAAAGCATGCAAAAAATCATTGAACCGTAAGTATATAACATTGCGGCGATGCGGAACTGTATAATTAATATTTTAGACCGTGAGTGATACTTTTATAATAGAAGGGTGTAAACTGAAGTGTACCTAATATTATGTACATAATGCACGCCTTTGTCACACCATTTTCAGTGTTTGTGAATGCATAGCAATAGGCCAAACCCATAAATTGACCCAAACCCGGGTGGTACTACCTGCACTTGATAAAAATAAAGAATTTTGCAATTAAATCAATGCCAAATTATGAAAGTGGCTTAAATATTCGTTGGGTCACTCTGTAGACCCTTTGCATACCTAATGAGCTTGTATTACTGTTGTATTAAATACAAATTAAAGAGGTTTAGCGGTGTGTAGGTAATGTTTTTCAAATTGCAGTTTTATGTTTTTGCTCGAATCGCAACTCATAACCGCTTGCTTGTTGTGCAAGGCAAACGCGCTAACCAGCTGGGACTCAAAGACTAAATTATAACCAATGATCAGGAAACCAAAAAAAATTGGTAACATTTTTGACTACTATCAACGAATTCCCCTAAAATGTCGACTGAAATTTTTAAAAACTTTAGCTTTCCATGCTTTGCTAAACCTGTTGTGGTAGAACCATTTTTTTGGTTTAACATGTTAAACCGGTGGTTTTTTGGATAGAAAAAAAACTAAAATAGGGAGATGAAATCCATTTTTCTTTAAAATACGCCTTTACAAATCACATATACCGGGTGTTGCATCGTCGAGCGGGACATAGGAAATCCCATGTAATTTTAAATGGGGTCAATTATTGGCTTCCTTAATTATTTTAGAGAAAAATTCTATTTAGGTTTATTAAAGAGCACTAAAACCCACATTCAAAAGAATAACTTTAGATATTTTTGATGAGCCCGTTTACGGGTTATCGCCGATTTCTTTTTAACTATTTCTCCTTTTTATGGCCCCGTATTTGCGGGCACCAGTCAAGGTAAAAGATGATTGTCAAATAAAGTTGTCATTTTGAAATGTGTGCTTTATTGTTATAAAAACTCGTACATCGAAAATATTAGCCATGAATTACACTTATGAAGAAAAAATATTGATGATTAAATGGTATTATCAAGGAAATAGTTATCAAAATGTGTCAGACATGTTTGCTGCTCTGTATCCGAATAGACCGATACCTGCAAAATCTACAGTCGAAAGGACTATCAAGAAATTTGAGACAAAAGGCACTGTAATAAATAACTGCAGATGTGAAGAAAGGCAGGAACAAAGAAGAGATGCAAGAAATTATAGGGACTTGCAAGTTTTATTGTGCGTGGAAGAAAATGATGGAAAAATCATCACAAGGAAACTTGAGGATGACATAGGATTAGATCACACCACAGCGTTACGAGCTTTGAAACGACATAAATATTATTCATACAAATATGAAAAGCACCAAGAGCTAAGAGATAGGGACGAAATACGACGACAGGAGTTTTGTTTTGGTATGATTGAAAGAGCAAACATGGATAGGGAATTTTTAAAAAACATTTGTTTCACTGACGAATGCACATTTACCGTAAACAATGAACCCAGTGTTCAAAATTATCGATATTGGAGCAAAGAAAACCAACACAGGTTTGTCAAAACAAGGACGCAATATCCACAAAAAGTTAATGTTTGGGCTGGTATTTTCGGAGAAAATATTATTGGGCCTTTATTTCTTACACGAAATTTAAATGCAGAATATTTTTTGGAACTACTTGAAGATCATATTTTACCTAGTTTTCATGATGCCGCCAGGGAAAATCAGGAAGTTTGGTACCAAATGATGGCTGCCCGGCACATAGTACCCTGGCTGTCCGGGAATATTTAAACCGTGCTTTTAATGGAAATGTTATTGGCTTAAATCATACAGTAAATTGGCCAGCCAGGCCTCCTGATTTATCGCTAAATGATTTCTATCTCTGGGGCCATTTAAAAAACAGGATATACAAAGATAAAAAATACCCAAATCTAGACGAGTTAAAAAATGCTATTTCTGCCGAATGCAATAGAATTTCAGTTTACCAACTAGCGAATGTAAGAAGAGAATTTTATGATCGCCTCGGTTATTGTCTAGCAGTCAATGGAGGAATATTTGAACATCTTCTTAAATCCTAAAGTTCTAACAATTTAATATTACCTACCTATTAATTAGTAAAATATTGAAACATGTAAAATGTCATAATTAACCTTGTAATTGGATACTTTATTTTAGTTTTATTCAGATTAATTTGTACTCATAAATACACCTTTAATATTTTCGATGTACGAGTTTTTATAACAATAAAGCACACATTTCAAAATGACAACTTTATTTGACAGTCATCTTTACCTTGACTGGTGCCCGCAAATACGGGGCCATAAAAAGAAGAAATAGTTAATTTTTTTATTTTTTTTATGATAAAACACCTGGACTGTAGGAAAAATCCTTTAAGGCGCTCTGGGAGCGGTGCGAGTGCGAAATGTTAAAAAGAAATCGGCGATAACCCGTAAACGGGCTCATCAAAAATATCTGAAGGTATTCTTTTGAATGTGGGTTTTAGTGCTCTTTAATAAACCTAAATAGAATTTTTCTATAAAATAATAAGCCAGTAATTGACCCCATTTAAAATTACATGGGATTTCCTATGTCCCGCTCGACGATGCAACACCCGGTATATGCAGTCATAGTTCGGCCATGTATTGCTGTATAGTGTCAAACGACAGACACACAAATAAACATTGAACTGATCCCAACTTTGATACGGTAAATGGTGGAAATAAAATGGTTAAAAATATTTTCCGAAAAGCGAGAAAAACTTACGAATTTGTCCCATAAAATTCCGTTTTAATACGTCATATTTTTCCGTTATTTCACGCTTTGTCGGTTATACGTGTCTTATCTTTATTTTTTCCTGACCTTATAACTTATAAGTTCTTGGCAATTTGCTATTTCCTTGCTCTCAGTCACGAAATTGAACGATTATTACAAGTACTTATGCGAGAAAGGTTAAGGTTTGTTTTGATATGATATTTATTACAGCCTTATCACGAACAAATTATTTTTTATTTTTACCATTCTGCCATCTCCTACCTTATTTTATCAATTTAAGTCTGAAGAAAAATGAGTTATTACTTTTATAGGCTGGGAAATAAAATTTATACTGATCTTCTATTAGCAGTGCAACTGCATTCGTATTCAGGTAAATAAATAGTAAATGTTTTAAACAAATGGCCATAATAAAATGAATAATTATTTTAAAAATAAAGTACTAAAGTTTAGTCCGTATAAGTAAATAGAAAGAAAGTTTTTAGCGGCAGGTGGACAAAGTAGTGCATCTATCTTTTGCATTAAGTACACACACAGTAATATTGGATTGTCAAGCTTAACACATTTTAGTTTACAAGTAGCCGTACAGAAATAATATTTCCTTACAGTACAATAATAAATATTTTCTAACAGTTATTTTCCGTTGCCTAGCAACGACTAAGTGTAAGGAGATATTTACTTTTTCTTTCAGACATGTTACCAAAAATGTCAATATTTCCGGTTGATTTTCGGAAAAGAATATTTTATTCCTCAATAAATACTTACCTATTAAATTTATCGGCCAAGTATCCCATGATGACTCCCACAATTGTGAAAACGGCAATAAAGCTGGGACCGGCAAGAATTTGATAATCAATACCAAGACCATTGTAATTCCATTCACAATATGGCTCATCATTGAGGGTATACGACAAACATGTATCTGAGTCGTTGGCCTGAGAGCAGGCGAATGGGAGATCACTCAGAAAATGTTCTGTATTGTTCAGTTGACAGGTTATATCACCTAAAAACAATCGGGATTGGTATTAATGGAAAATGAGCTGCATATCTATAATTCCGGATAAATGGTTTCGAACCTGGATAGGTGTTATTAAAGAGAAGGAACCTACGTCGTCGTGAATCACTAAAGCTAGACCCGATACATTATATCTCTCTATGTAAATAGTCAGATCTCTGATTCGAATTATTCGCGAACTTCCCATTCAATCTCGTTATGATTCACCAGTCTTAAAACGTTCACAATTTCCAACATTATGATTTACCGGTTTTCATAATTTTTGAACGTATGATTCACCATGTTGTTAATCAACATAATAATATACAGATGTAAGCAAAGTAATGCAGCTTATGGGTTGATTGTGTAAGGCTTACAGAGATGCCAGAGTGCCAGGGTATATCAGTAAGTTGTAGTATGGCATTAAGCTTATAGCTGTATAAATTCCGTTAAGTAAACAGAGTCCTTGTTATTAGAACCAAATAAATTCTTATTTCTTTTCGACAAACACTAGGAGTATGTATCTAACTTCGTTTACCTACCGTAGTGCAGATCCATCGCTACTGCTTTACTGGTCACTCCAATCATGTAATGACCTAATTCTCCTAGTACATATCCTAGGGACACTATTGCTAGGACATACCATGGGTACAGACTTGCTAAGGTTTTGGTTAATTCTAACATTTTGGACTAGTATTTGGTTCTGAAATTTAAAAAAATGATTAAAAATTTGTTGGTAAAGCCGGGGTTTCGACTTTTTTTTTTCGTAAGCATTAAATATTTTCAAATTTTTTAATTACAGTAAATTCTTCTTCTTCTTCTTTTATTGGATTTGGTGGTATTAAGCAACGACTAACGGGTGACGCATGTAATTATAACCTGATGTATTTATTACAAGTGATTTTTCTAAACATCTTATTTTAAATGCAACTAATTTTTTTTTTATTAATGTTCAATTTTAATTGAATAAAGGTTTAATAAACGTATTGTATAGTATAATTACAGAACTCATTATAGAAGCAGGCAATCTTAAATGGTATTTATTATAAAAATATCTACTTGCGCATTCCAAGAAAATTGATATAATCATGGAAGAGTCTCATTTTTTTTGATTGGCGATGAAACAATAATTATTCTGTTGAATGGATTACTATTTATTTAGTAAATGCCAGGCATATTGATAATAGGTAATACTATCAAATGAATTCATTATAGGAATAAATATATACGCTTTTTCTTTTAAATAGCGACATTCTGAACAGAACAGATGGACTCGGCGCAAAAAGTTTACTAACACTTCAAGATTTCGTATTTTTATCTTTGACGGGTTCGAAAATATTCAATAAAAACCATCATCAGAGTCCCCTTTAGGACATAGAAGACAATTTTATATAAGGTTCTAACCTTATTTTGAATCAATCTCCCTAAATCCTAATTATTGACCATACCTTTTAGGTCTTCCTGTATATATTTGTAAAGCAAAATCTAGGAATTTTTGTAAGGCTTTGTTTATTTTAACACTAATTTTAATATTTATATTATTAGTCACAGTCAAAGTTGTCTGGTTAGTAAATTCTAAATTAAGATAACAGAACCAATGTATTGCCGCTTCGGGTTAGTTAATTCTTGATTAAAATCTGTTTGTAACCCGACATACTAGGGGCTAGATTTAGGTTTTCTTTGGATAATATAGCGCTCGAGGAGGACTCTCCCTAGCCCGGCAAACAGCTATTTTAACATTATTAGTTTGGCAGTGCTTGTTTACGGGTCTATACTGTTGCTTTTGGGTATTTTCATTCGCTTCCGATTTATATTGAAGCTCTGTTTGAAGATATAGTTGTTTAATTACAGGAATTTTATACCGGGTGTACAACTAAAAAGGGACCCCGGCTGTCTTGTAAAAACCATTAATCTTACAGCTTTCGGACGAAAACCATATAACGAGAGTTCAAATACCTTTTTGCAAAAAACTCAAATATAAGGTACTTACATTCATTTATTACATTGTGGATCAAATACGGTCCTGCCTAACTTGCCCGTTAAATAACATTAAGAAAACTTCTGGGTGTAGGATAAGCCCGCAAGCGAAAGCATTCTGCGTATAATCTCGAAGCAGCAGCCACACTTTGACGACACTCGCCTAACTTAGCACCATATCTACTAGTTCATTGTTTTCAAATTTAACCATTTTCACACCAATTTAAAATTTACTTGGTTCAGAAAAACATACCGCGGCGTATTGCCAAATAACTCACCACCGACCCGTAAATTTCATGACTAATAAGAGATCAGACAAACAACATAAAATATGGCAGGCTACGTTTGATAAACAGGCTCGCATTTAGATTTTTTACTTCTGTATCTCGCCTATTTATAGGTTTTTTAATAAAAGGTATTTGAAAATGTTATTTATTTTAATGCCTCCTATACAAAGAAAAATAAAGTATCAACTTAGGAATCATCCTGTATATTATTGGAGAGAGGGTCAGAAATTTATTTTTATATAAAAAAAATAATTTTCCTATAGTTTTACATTTTATATAAACAATAATTTTTAGGGTTTTCGTTGGCATATATCGTGGGCGTTCTGGCAAAATTCATTAAGTCCATTTTTAGCACTTTTTAGTTAGAGCCGTGAATCATTTCTAAAATATTACCTTTTTACACTGGCAAAACTGAATAAGTCCACGAATACGATAAATACCTGGTTGCCTAGTATACAATAATCCTTAAGTCGCGAACAATACTTTTTATGTCAGGCAGAAATCATTATATGGACTTAAGTACTTTTGCCAGGGATCGGCACTTACCATAATCACTAACAACATCAAAAACTATTCAAAATCGAAACGCTGAGCCGAGTATAGATAGCGAAAGCGAAGAAGATTGAACCATAGGCAAATTACCAATGGATGAAACTTATTTCTCATGTTTATTTCGATTATTATAATTTTATGTGTTTGTATAATATTTATTATTATGGTTGTTTATGTTTTTAATGAATATTTCTGTCACTTTCAATTTATATCAACTCTTTTTTCCTTAAATTTTCATCTATGGGTATAATACATTTTTTTAACTAACTAGCTAGTTTCTTATTTTTTAATCTGGCAAAAATCATTAAGTCCATCAAATGTCATTTTCCATAAGACGTGTATGATTATTTTGTTTCAAATCTTACCACTCTAAAGATAACCGTAAGTCAAATATTATTTTGGTATTAATACCTTTCTATTTTACAAAATGAAATTTTGCCTGTCAATTTTAACTTTAAACGCGTTTTTCTCAAAACTAGCAATTTGGACTTAAGGATTTTTGCCAGAACGCCGACGATATCTTTCTACGTAAAAATAACTTTCGCACATCTAGATACCACTTTTTCATTAGTGAAAAATGAACTCAATAATTTGCTTTTGTAATTAGGGTTAAAAATAATCACTATCTTACACAAGCGTGTAAACTTTCTCACCTATAATTAATTATAAAGAGAGAACAAGAATTTAGTTGTCAGGTTACTGAGGTTATTAAGAACTTATCATATGAGTAAAATTTCAATGTCATGAGCACATAAAAAAAATTAGTTGCGGTTGTAACGATATACTTTTCACAATTCCACTTATGTGATTTTACATAAAGTATTACAGCGAATAATAATATCATATTAATTTCATTTTAAAAAACCTCTAACTTTAAATCTTAGCTGTAATTTTTATTTAAAAAACAATTGTAAGTGTATAAACAAAGATATTTCCGTATTTAGAATTTTTTAAGAATTTATAAATTGTAAAATGTAGGTATGTTGGTGTCTGTAAATAATTTTCAAAATAAAAAGTATTGCGAATCGAACCCAGAACCTCTCGATTAATCCTCAAATGCGCTGCCAATTGCGCTACGGAAGACCTGAAATTCTCTCATCAACTTCATTAATGTTATGTTAGTAGTAACAGTTTGGAATCTCCTGCGATTCACAGACAGGGGAGGGTGTTATAAGGGGAAAAGGAACTCATTCACCACCACTGAACATTAAGATCTAATTTTTCTATTACCCATGCTTCATCGACATGTAGCGACATCTGCCGGAATCAGAAAGATATCTCTGAACTGAGGCTTAATCGAGAGGTTCTGGATTTGATTCCCAGCGGAGGCATAAAACTTTTTCAATTTTAATCTTGCCTGCACGCCGGCAAATACTTTTCATTCTATAAATTGAATTTTAGAAGAACTAAACTGCTGGACAATTGCTTTCTAGCAAGAAAAATTTCGCCTAAATTTAACAGTTAATATTTTCTGAACCAGATATCATATCGACCTACGGTTTTGAATGGTTGATAGATTCATTCCTTGGGAAACAATTGTCGATGTTGGATTTTTTTTAACTGTCAGAAAATTTTATATACAGGGTGTTAAAGAATACGATGATTTTTGCTCCAATTTTAATGGCGTGTAACTTTCACAATAATATTTTTAAATTTGATCACTCTACGTCAATTAAATCACTGGTTCATAGCAAAGAAAGTAATTTGTCAAATTTTTGATATCTGCAATATTTTAAGAAATACCGATTTTTCTGGAAAACCTTGCTTTATTTAAACTTATTGCTAGCTAGATCTCACTGTGCGTTGTATCGTGCAACCTTTGCGAGTGATTATTATACCTTATGAAAAGCTTGATTATGTTCAGTAACAATAGTTGTATTAGGATGTACAGTGGCGTACTTATAAACACCTATATGTCTATGGTTTATGAGTATCTCACAATCTCTCACGATTGTTTTATATTGGAAAGTACTCGCCCCTAGATTAGGTCAATTTTTTCTTATTTTTTAGTTTTCATATCGCACTACAGGTATATTATACAGTGTTTTTACAAAATTTTAACAAAGATAATTTTTTTAATTTAATTTTGGAAAAAATGTATTTATTAATTTCTAACTTTCTAACACTATATTCATAAACCATCGACATGTAGGTATTTATAAATACGCTACTGTATATCATAACATTTAGATACAACCATTGTTACTAAACATAATCAAGCTATTCATAAGGTATAAGAATTACTCGCAAAGTTTGCACGATACAACGCACAGTGAGATCTAGCCACCAATAAGTTTAAATAAAGCAAGGTTTTCCAAAAAAATCGGTATTTCTTAAAATATAGCAGATATCAAAAATTTGACAAACTACTTTCTTTACTATGAACCAGTGAATCAGTTGACTTAGAGTGATACCATTTAAAAATATTATTGTGAAAGGTACACGCCATTAAAATTGGAGCAAAAATCATCGTATTCTTTAACACCCTGTATATAAAATTTTCGGATAGTTAAAAAAAATCCAACATTGACAATTGTTTTCCAAGGGATGAATCTATCAACCATTTAAAACCGTAGGTCGATATGATATCTGGTTCAGAAAATATTAACTGTTAAATTTAGGCGAAATTTTTCTTGCTCGAAAGCAATTGTCCAGCAGTTTAGTTAACTAACCGCATTTCTTTGGAGTACCGTCGCACACCTACGCGCGCTTGGGAGTATTCGTTTGTGACTGGCTAATGCCAACATTTTCTTCTTTTAAAAAAGGTATACTTAATTTTTTTTTTGCTGGGATTGGCGGAAGAGCGAGTATACTTAGGCCTCTATAAGGCCCATTATATCCCCTATCGTCTGGGTAATGTCAGCCAGACGGGACCTACACCTCAACGGCATGCAGTGGCTCAAAGGTGAGTTACTGGCATTCGACCGTGGCGGTCCGGGTTCGAAAAGTATGTCCGAAATTTAGTAAGTTTAAGTATGTAGGAAAGAGTGTAAAATATATCATCTCCAAACCTACCCCATTCACGACGGTAACCAGGCCGGATGAAATCTGATATCTCGTGGGGCGTGGAAGAAGGTACGCACTCCCCAATCAGTAGGTTATATAATGGCAAGAAACCAAGGGTTGATAGCCTTTGGGGGATGTTTCATGACTGCGGATCGTGGTTCGGAACCCACAATAAGCTGTAGGACCCCTCGGGAGCGGCCCTGGCAGCGAGCGAAGAGGAAAAAATTACACAACAAAAAAAATCATTTCAAGGACATAAAATAAAAGTTTATATAAGATAAATATCTATGCAAGAAATTCCAATATAATAAACGGTATCCAATTTTTACAAATACTATATTTTATTATAAATTAGACAATTTCTTAGTTTATATCAATTTACATGTATAATTTATTGAAATATTTCAATAAGGTAGACATTGATTTTAATAAAAGAGATAGAGGCCACTAGTTATTACTAGTAGGTTACAATTAATGTTACTTAAATAGGCTCCATGTGTAGGTGCTGTTCTTATTTACATAAGATGTGGTAAGGAGTGTTACTAATTATTGTTAGTTAATTAATACTATTTCTACATTAAGACATTCCTAGAAATACTGCAAAATGCAAAGTGCAAACATTTTATTTTTCTTATTTCCGTTATTGTAATAATTATTATTATCGAAGGTCTTCAAGCGGCCATTTGAATACGTACTTACATTGATAACAAATAAGCCTTATTTCCTACTTAATTGGGAAAAAAAATATTTTTAAAGATGGCCAAAATAAACTACTGTATACAGGGTCATTCCTAAGTTGATACATCTTTTTTAGCTGTGTATAAAAGGCATTAAAATAAACAACATTTCCAATACCTTTTTCAAAAAACTCAAAAATAGGCGAGATAGAGAAGTAAAAAATCTAAGTGCGGGCCTGATAACCAAAACATAGCCCGCTATAGTTTCTGTTGTTGTTCTTTTATCTCTTATTAGTATTGGTCATACATTCATACATCACACTACGAATCAAATACGGTTCTGCCTAACTTGCTTGTTGAATAACATTAAGAAAACTTCTGGGTGTAGGATGAGCCCGCAAGGGAAAGCATTCTGCGTATAATCTCGAAGCAGCAGCCGCACTTTGACGACACTCACTGTAAATTAGCACCAAATCTACTAGAGTTCATTGTTTTCACGTTTTACCATTTTCACGCTTCACTATTTTAATATTAACTTGTTTCGGAAAAACACACCGCAGCGGATTACCAAACAACTGACGACCTACCCGTAAATTTCATGACTAATAAGACAAAAACAACATAAAGTATAGCAGGCTGTTTTGATGACCAGGCCCGCACTTAGATTTTTTACGTCTCTATCTCGCCCATTTTTAAGTTTTTTGTAAAAAGGTATTTTAAAATGTTGTTTATTTTAATGCCTTCTATACACAGCTAAAAAAGAAATATCAACTTAGAAATCACCATGTATATTTTAATACAACAAAAACACTACCTACACAAACAATTTGGTAAAAACCTGTTGTCATATTTAATGGCAAATATAATTATTTCTAGCGAACCGAAGTCCAGGTTTCAGGGAAAGCCGAAATATATCGTTTGAAAACTCGAATAGCTGGGTTTTATTGGTTGGCAAAAACTGGCTATTAACGGGGGTAAATTGTATGTTCCTATTTAGAGAAATTTAGTAAATACGCACTGCTAAAAGTAGGTTTATTTAATATGCCATGATAAAATCTTAAGAAAAATGTACTGTATGTCTTTAGTGACACCATCTGTACAATAATAGGATAATTATTGTTTTTTTTTTAGATTTATTTTACGGCTTTTAGAATTTATAAATATTAAAATAATTTTAAAACCTCACATTAAATGTAATAATTTTTTCTGTTACTAGCTACTTGGCTACTTGTTGAATCACAAATTAACTTATCCTAAGTAATATTAATAAAATGATTTTTATACATTATCATATGTACACATGTTTGTCATTAAAGGCTTGGCGAAAAAAGCTAAATGGTTGTAGTGTATAAAGGAACAAAAAATAAAATTTTCTCATTTTCTGTGTTTGCGCCACTGATATTTTTCCATGTGGATATTATTTCTAATTAGCCTGGTCAATTCTGCATAAAAATGGTCTCTTGCGTTTTTCTCCTCAGGCACACCGTTGTTAATTGAAATAATTAACAATTTTTATAAAACAAAATTTTTCATTATGAATGTTAATAATAATAAATAGTAGAGCTAATTTAATTTATTTATTTTAATTAAGAACGGTGTGCCTGGGGAGAAAAACGCAAGAGACCATTTTTATGCAGAATTAATCAGGCTAATTAGAAATACTATCCACATGGAAAAATATCAGTGGCGTCCCACTCGCTTCTTCATTAAGGTTTAATAAAATTATTCTATTGGCGATAACGCTGAAACGAATGGAGATATCGAGCTGCCGTTTTAATTGCCGTTTTCGATTATGGTATCATAATTATACCGTATGATTTATTTTTTCGGAGTAAAATCAAAAAATGTGTAATTATCACAAATTGCGCCCTCTAGCATTTTTTTGAGAACTATTATGGACAACTAAATACGATTGGTGAAAGTGCATACATTTCTCTTCCAACCAGTCTTTAGTTTGCTAAAATCGGATAAGTCGTTTATAAGTTACAGCGATTTAAATGATTACACTTTCAACAGCTTCCCCCCCTCTTATTAAAGGCGGTACGCCAATGAGCATAAGACCAAAATGATGGATAATTGTCCAAGCTTTTTAATGGTGTTATTAAAGATATATACCTTAATGTAGAATTTTCGGAAATATGTAAAATTTTAAAATTTACTTCTTAATTACGCCCTCTTGCGGCAAAATGCAGAACTTAAAAATTATTTCCAGGATTTTCTCATGGCCACTTTAGTTATCATTTGTTTTCCTGAATTTCTATGCCCAGTAGTTTCCGAGATATGGCCGCTCCGTACCCTTAACTGATCACGCTGTATTTCATGATTAAGGCAAAATCATCATATTATTTCTAAAATGTTATCTATATTTTATCTTAAAATAAGTTATAAAAGTTCTAGGAACAATATATATTATTTAACTAACATAAAACTTTTCACATGCGGCAACACCGAAATTATTGACAGAAGATCAAGCTAATGAAATGACGGTTAAAAAAAGTCTAACCTAAGACATTTGTCGATCTTTCTGCTCTATAAGCAAATAAATAAAAAGAATAGTTATTTTAAATAAAAATACATCAAAATTCCGCAATAATTCGGATATAAGTGGGATGTAAACAAAAACACCGACATGACAAGTGAAAGATCGGTAACGATGCCCACTGTAAATTTTATCGCATCGACCTCATCATATAATAGCGCCGGTTTTGCGTTTTTAAAATTTGTAGAAATTGTGTATGTTTTTAATGAGCTGCAAAAAATTCATAGTATGGCCTAAAACACGTCATAAAATATTAGTAGCACGTCATTAATATATCTAATATAATAATTTAATTGGATAAAAGTTATAGACTTCCTAAGCAACTGAATTTAATCTATCAAGAGATTTTCGTAAATTCTGTCTACATTTTTCTGCTTTTTGTTAATGAACTTGACCACATTTAACCGACTAATTTAATTCAAGCATAATTTCCTGCTTTAAAATAATAATTACTGTGGTTGTTGACCTCATTCTTTTGCATGAATCTCCAAATAGTTCTGCAATCAGTCAATCTCTATTTCATTTATTTAATAGCATCAGACCAATATTTGTAAGTTTTTCTTCAAGGTGACCAGCTCCATGTGAAGTTATATCTTTATATAGGTAGACCAAAAACATTGCCTTCTCTTGTCCCGCATCCTGACCATGTTTAATAACGGATTTTTTAAAACATTGTAATTTTTTACTTTTAAGGTATGGACGTAGAAGCGGCATATTTTAACAATATTTTACATTATAGAGGGTGACTCAAAAAAGTGTGGAGGACTAAACTTGAATTTTTTTAAATGCAACACCCTAAATATTATATTATTTCCTAATTCCCTATAAAATTCCACGTATATTTTGTATAAAATGTCATATGTCTAAATTCAATTGTTTTTGAGACATTTACGTTTGAAATATGGTATTTTCAAACTTTGACAGGCTGTAACATTGGAACGGTTCATCTTAGAGAAAAATGGTTTTCACCTCCTTATCTTAGGTTTTTATTCTCTATATAAAAGAAGTAACTTCCGTTTAAGATGTTAAACCGTAAACCCATTTTTTTAGTTTAAAATGTTAAACCGGAAGTTGCAAGTTTTATATACAGAATAAAAAACTAGAATAGGAAGATGAAAACCATTTTTTTCTAATATTTGCCGTTTTAATACTACTGCTAGTCAAAGTCTGAAAATTCCATATTTAAAACGTCAATATCTCAAAAACAATGGAATTTAAAGATATGGCTTTTATATCTATAAAATCGAGTCAGCATTAGTTTGCTTATGTAATTTTTTTTAAACAAATATTTGTAAAATAATTTTCAAGCCCTAATAATTTTTTTTGGGCCTTCTGGGACTGACGGGCTTTCCGGGCCCACCGGATTTCTCTTGCTTATCGGGTCTGCCGGGCTGTTCAGTTTTGGTTGACAGGCCAGACCGGGCCACGTCGCTAGATTCCGGCTCGCACCGGGTTGGATCGTAAAATTACGGCCAGTGCAGGGCTCTAAAACTTCTTCTATCATTCAATATCTATTCTTGTTGTACAAACTACTATATTATTGTGTAATTATATTTATCCAATTACTTTTGCTGCTATTAATTAATAACAAATCGAACATAGACCGTGTGGATCAGAAAACCGGTATAACTAAAAATACATTATGGTTATTGTTGTTTAAAAATTAAATATTATACTATGACGATGGAGAATCATTACGTCAGGTCATGTCACAAGACTCAAGCAAGGCACATTCTAAAGCTAACGTATCTTCAATGTCTTACAGCAAGAAATTTGGAAATATTTGCATTCAATTTTATACTTTTAGGCAAATTATTAAAATTAATTTTTTAACAATGTCGACTGCTCTTGACGTTCAAGCACGTGGCTTACAAATTTGGGATTTTCGGCAATAAAGTTATAATTAAAATAGTGTGTCGGTGTCAAAGAGTACGTCATTATTATTTCATGAATAGTAATATTGCAACATAATTCCAAGATTTAAAACAATCATATTTTAATATTGTTTTAATTGATTTTGTTGATCCTTTTTTGTCTTTGGGTATTTTGAAAAACAACCTGTACTAGGGAAGGTACGAAAAAACATTTTTAATTCAATTAGTAGTTTTGGGTAATCAAAAATTTACTTGATTTTTTTTTTATGATAAAACACCTGCACTGTAGGAAAAATCCTTTAAGGCACTCTGGGAGCGGTGCGAGTGCGAAAAAAGCAATTAACGTTGGTCTTGAAACGTTGAAGATTGTATTCATTGGGAAACACGACCTCAGGAAGATCATTCCACAAAGATGACGTTCTCCAGATGAAACAATTCTTGAACAATGAAGTTCGAGGAGTACTAAGCTGAACAACATATGGATGAGTGGCAGCGGTTCGCCGTGTATTTCTGTTTTGCATTGCTCTAGGTGGAATCAAGTCGGCAATGTCAGTCGAACACCTGCCATGGAAATATCTGTAAAAGAGAGCCAAATCACCAACCTGTCTTCGATGCTCCAGGCTATCGAGGGTCTTGGTCAGCTCGGGGTCGCCGATCAGACGAACGGCTCTCCTTTGAATGGAATCCAGTAGCCGAAGGGTGTGCTTGGGTGCAGAGCTCCAGACATGAGAGCAATATTCTAATGATGGTCGAATCTGGGCTTTGTAGAGTGTCAAAAGTTGATGAGGTGTGTACAACCTTTTGGTGCGGAAAAGTACACCAAGTTTCTGTGCAGCTGCCCTGGCAATTGCGGCAACGTGATCATGCCAAGACATATTACCTCCCAGATTGACCCCCAGCAAATTAATAGACGGTGCCAGGGGAATTGCGTGTCCTGCCATGACTATATCCGGTTCTGCAATGTTAACCTTTTTGGAGAAGACTGCTGCCTGGGTTTTCTTAGCATTAAATTCGACTTGGTTACTGTCACCCCAAGCCAAAATTTCTTCCAGGTCATTGTTGAGGCGCAATACTTCATGCTGCCTGCGAAGATGTGCGTCGGCAGCGGATGTTTGGGGAGTCAAGGTAAAAGATGAGACAAGTGTGCTGTTATCAGCAAAGCTATAAATTGGATTTTGGGTTTTCACTAGAAGGTCGTTAATATACAGTAAAAAGAGGGTAGGCGACAATATGGACCCTTGAGGAACACCGGCATTGATGGTGAAGGTGTCTGAGAGAAACCCGTCAATCGCCACTTGCAGAGAACGGTTCTTAAGGAAGCTGGTTAACCATAAACAAAATCCATTAGGCATACCGTAGGATCGCAATTTACTTAGAAGCCCATCGTGCCAAACACGATCAAAAGCCCTAGAGATGTCCAGTGCAACAGCCCGGGATTCTCCATGATGTTCGATGGTGTTGCTCCAAAGATGGGTGACATATGCCAGAAGGTCACCTGTTGATCTGGACTTACGAAAACCGTATTGATGGTCGCTGATAATGTTAAGCCCTTCCAGATACTTTAGGAGTTGTTGGTTAATAGCTTATATACAGGGTGCAAAATATTGCAAATATATAAAAGACTGTATATACTACTGCAAAAACAATATTGGCATGCAATAATTTAATGTAGCAATTTGTTAATTTATTTTTTGTTATCAAAGTTGTAATAATATGTAAAATATTATTACACATTCTTCAGAAAAATCAATTTTTGATAACTGGACATCGAACGTGTCACATTGCCAAGCCAGATCACTGATGAGCGCCCAGAATCAGAAACAAGGATGACCTCACATTTCATTTTATTTTTATTTCATCTAAAAGACTCCTTAGCTCATTGTTGTCGGTGATTTATTCGACACATGAGAGGTAGGCAGCTTGGCTGCTTCTGAGTTCTAGTTAAGACTGATTAAGCCTTCTCATTGGATCAAAATGTCAATTTTTATTTGTTAATAATATCTGAAAAGCCGTTTGACAAATAAAAACCAACGAATTAAAGCCTTCTTAGCCTATTAATCAATCGAAAGAGAAGTTATGGGGATATATTATGCATGATTCTTCTTGGCCCAAATTTATTTTTACCAATAGAAAGGTGTTACCATGTGGGTGTGGGAAATATATCATCCAAAAAAAAATTCGAAGCAAAATATATAAGGCAATGAAAATATTAATAATAATTACTAAAGTTCAATGTATTATTCAGTCAGTACGCCGGATGCACTTAGGCCAGGTTTGGCCCATTGTGCTCACTTTGTTTGGTTGTTACACCCACTCCGTAATTCCAGTTCCTAGCATAAGTTTATGTAGGCCAACTGGGGAGAGGGTAAAGATGTCCCCTGGTTCCAGTTCTGGTTGCCCGAATATTTGTTGCCTCTTCCGATCTAGTAACTCGCAATGGCAAAATATGTGCTGCACAGTTTCTCTGTCTTGTTCGCATAATCTGCATTGTACAGTTGCATTCTGTGCAGATGGTTCTTGACAGCCATGTGTCCTGTCAGAATTCCTGTAATGGTTCTTAGCTGGTTCCTATTCATTTGAAGCAACTGTTTTGTAAGTGTTGGATCTGGATTATCAATGAGGCTTTTGCTATGATGTTATCCCTGTCTATTGCTTTAGTGGATTTTGTGTTCATTCCTCATCCATCGCTTTATAGCTCAATGAATTATAAAAAAGAAATTGGAGTTTTTTTTTTATAATTGTAAAAAAAAATTATAAAAAAAAATTGGAAATTTTTTTTCATAAAAATAACTTTCTGACACTCTCCAAGATGGCTAGAATTCGGGTCAAGAGAACACAATATTTTTAGTCTAAATTTAATATATAAAAATATAATTTCGCCTGGACCTGGTAACCTTGGAGAAGAATTTCGAAATATTGGTCTGGTAATTTAGAAATAATCAGGGTGATTACACATACAACGAATCACTTTTTAATAAATAATAATATAAAAAAGCCCATTAAAAATATGCACGGTGACGTCGAATGGCCTTTTATAAAAATTTCCCTGACACCGGAAAAGAAGTCAACATAAAACTAATAATATTGCTTATTAAGTAATAAATATCAAAATGATATAATTTGTGCTATAAACAGGTAATAAGTATGTAATAATTTCAAGTACACAATATTTTAATGCAATTAAATAAAAAATTACAATAATGAAAAGTTGTTGTGTGGGCTGCCTTGCATTTATTCTGATATAAATATTTTAATAAAATTATTGAACAAATGATTCGTATTAACAGGTGCCTATATTTATGAGAATAAGTTATTTATCAACGAGAAACTATGTTTCTTATTCCATTATTTATCAGCGATTTCTCATTACAAATCGCCCCCCCCCCCCCGCACCTCCGCTCTATAACGCCAAAAGTAGGGTTAATAAAACTCCCCTCTAGTCCAAACTGACGTCTAAAAGAAAAGGCCATCATCATCGTTCTCTTTATCCCTTATTATATTATTACATCCTTCTATAATCCATGAACTCCTTTCTCATCAAAAATCTCATAGTTAAATCCCCCATCCCCCTTTCCCCACGCAAATTCCATTACAAAACCGAATCCCTCAATTTTGGGTGGGCACCCGTGTTTTTAGGGTGAGCCAGTGCCCACCCTGGCCCTCCCTGGCCCTCCTGGCGCCGCCGCTGTACAAGGGGAGTAGGTTTCAGGATAATTTTTTACTTTGAAAATAGGTGTCATCATTCAAAAGGCGTTTGAAAATGCTGTTCTTGCCCGAGCTTGAAAATGCAACATTATTTTTTGTCCAAGTGGCGGTCGTTTAAACTTAAAACAGGCTCCTGGTTATTCTTTGGAAAATAATTGGTATCTATATTCTATTTTTTTTTAATGAAATACTCGCTAGCCCTCTTCTCGGCCTAATGTTTTTGGTCAAAAACAATTTTTCATATTAAAGTTCTTGCTGCAAATTTAATTCCATAATTAAAGGGGTAAGTGGATTAAGGTTGTTACCTGACCAATAATTGTTAAACATTCATATTTTTCAAAGAAGTAGTCCTTTACTCAAAGAAACTTTATTTAATTTTTAAAAAGGGGACACTCAAAGTCAAAGTCTCAATCATGTCTTAAAATTTAATCAATGGGTGACATGTTTCGCCCGCGACTTGAGTTTCCCCATTTAAAAAAAAAATTCATATCTTTAGTAAAAAAAGGTTTTAGAACTGGTTTCCAACTTCTGACCTTTATTCACTACGGTTCTGTAAATTATTCACAGCATTGAAGTGAATAAAGGTCAGTTGGACACCAGTTCAAGACCATTATCCACTTATTCCTCCAATAATTTTCCTGGTAAAAGCTAGGAAGGGAAGGACGGGGAGTTTAGAAATAGATACTTATTTTTCTAATATTTCGAAAAAATTTAAAAAATCGTTTCTGTAAATCTATAATGACCCCCATCTTTTAAAAACATTATCAGTATTTTAAATACGGAATTATTATCATGCGATTTTGACTGGAACTTGATTTAATTAATATAATATGTTTAAAAAGATTAAATAAAAATAGTATATTGTATACCTAGTAGAAGAAGCTGAACATTCCTGGACGACCGTAAAGTTTGTATGTCGAGGCGCAAGCCGAGACTGGCAATACGGAGTCCGGGAATGTAGCTTTTTCTACGAGGAATACATACTTTTTTGCGTAAATCGAAAATTATTAAAAGGACATAACTTATTACAATCAACTTGTTAAAATTTTGAAACAAATATTATTAACTTTGTTCACAAATAAAGGAAGCCATTAAATATTTGTGTTGTAACTATGGAAACACAGTTATATTGAATTTTCCAGCTTAACACATTTCAGTTTACAAGTAGCCGTACAGAAATAATATATCCTTATAGTACAATAATAAATATTTCCTAACAGTTATTTTCCGTTGCCTAGCAACGACTAAATGTAAGGAAATATTGACTTTTTCTTTCAGAAATATTATCAAAAATGTCAATATTTCCGATCGATTTTCGGAAAAATTGAATTATTTTTTTCATTAAAATTTACAATAATAACATTCACGTTAAAAGAAAACGATTAAAAAAACTAAACTTAATATTACTACTTACTCGACTAACTTATAGCAATATCCTCAAAACGTATCAATAACTCAACAAAAAACTAATAAAAACACTAACACTCCTGCAGAAAATCACTTAAAACCGACCCATCATCCTAATAAACCGGTGCGTCTTAAGTCTATTCCTGCAGAGCTTGATAAGTAGTACCACTTCTCGGTACCCTTTTAACCTTCTGTCAAATTAACCGTGTGTTGTTTTTTCAAAAGTATCGCGAAACACAAGAGCTAGAGCAAAATTATTTCTTTAGTTTTGTTAGCAGACAGTTTCCCCCACCGGATCTAAGCTCATGTTACTAAAAGTAGCCACCGAGGGAACCTTGAGAAAGGTCACTAACAAAGCGTGTGTAAATAGTTACGGAGATATCAGGTGGTTTTCGGGAAACCTCATGTTGTGTCAGAAGTGAAGGGTAGTCAATTTTTTTTGTGCGTCATTTGTTTTTGTTGTTATGTTTGTCTGTTTTGGTCGACTTAGTAGATAAATGGTGTTTCCATGGTTATTTTTATAGTTAGTTATTTAAATTTTATACTTTACTGGGGGATTTTTCTAAATTTATGTTCGCTATGCTTTTATTATGAATATTTTATATGCGATAATTTCAAGTAGACAATATTATAAAACAATGAAATAAAAATACGAGAATAATAAAAAGTTGTTCAAGAGTTTATAGATCTATTCGGTATAAATAAAATATTATGTTTTCGGTTAATGGTTACAATTATTTCCAATAAAGTAGCAAAAATACTATAAAATAGAATCGTCTTGCTCTAATTTTATTTTATAGTAAGAACAGTGAACTATTTATTTTAAGATAAAAAAATTTACCTCCGCCCAAATAGAAATTCAATTTTAAATGTATAATATTCTTAGATTAAATTATTAATTAGTATTCTTATTATAAGTTTATATTTTGTTAATTTTAATATATGTTATAATTCATATAAATAAGTTACAAATTTAGAATAAGTTTTATTAGATTAGATTAGATAGACCATCATGGTTGTTTATCTGAGCAACCAAATTTTTGAAGAAAATTTATCACTCGTTTTCCATAAACGTCTAACTTTCCATCCACCTTGAAACACCCTGTATACTTGGTCCAATATGGGTATCTAGGATTCAAATAAAGAATAAGATGATTTTTTATTAAGATTTTTTAAATTGAATAAAATACGGCATTAATCTTGAACGATTAGTAAATTTGAGTTTTATTCTAAATTCAAACGTTTCTTGAAAGTTAAACTTTTTTGATGATTAGTGATCGAAATAGTGATTTTTTGTGGTACCCAGTAAATTATGCTTGTACTAAATGTTAAAAAACAAGACTTAGCTTAACTTGGTTTGCCATTGATAAATTTTTCCATGCTGAGTTGCAATAGGATGTATACCAAGTAATTTTGATTGAAATATTAAAAAAAATCTATTGAAATGGTTATGCTTCAATTTGTTTATCCGAAGACAAAAGTCCAAATCATCAAGTAGGTAAGTATTTTTATTAAGAATAACTTTTGTTATATTAAAGCTTGTATCCGACAATGATAACTACTGTCTATTGTTGTAACGTTAATCATTCTAATTATACTTAATTTTTCAAGGAAGAAAAGTTTCCACTTGAACTCAAAACTTTTGATGTGAAAATTGTGACTTGTATCGTAGGGTGGTACGAGGTAATGACAGACACCGGGTAAAATAAAATTTCGTCGGTGACATAAGAAAACCTTGTGACTTTATAAAACAAAATTTTACAGGAGACGCAAAAAATCGATAGCTTTACAACCAATTTTAGACATTTTTTTGTTATCTACATAATATTTCAAAAATTTTGGGAAAAAACTTTGTCCAAAAAAGTCGTTTTCTTACTAATTTGACTATGAAAAGAACGAGAAAACCTCCATTTTGATGTTAGTCCTCGAAAAATATTTTTTTTCTCGGATTTTGAGCTTTTAGATCGGCTGTAAAAAAAACCGGGATATGATATCCAGTTCTAGTTTGCGCAGAAAGATAGTTGAAAAATCAGTCTATAACATACCCCGTATTTATTTAAAACGAATTTTCGAATTTTTTTTTTTCAAATGTTATATTTTTCAAAAATTTAAGGAAAAACCTTTGTCCAAAAAAGTAATTTTCTTACTAATGCTACTACAAAAAGAACAAGAAAAACATCCATTTTTTGGAATTGATAGTACACTGATAACATTTATCTACTTTCATTTAGTAGAGCATCTATTACAGCACTAGTGCTGTAATGGAAAAAAACAGTTTTATTAAAATTTTGCTGTTAAATAAAACCACACTTTTTAGAAGAATGATTTACTATTAACAATTATAAATAATTTTTCATCAACTGCAGTACTAAGAAACTTACATATATATATATACGTCTTCCTTTGTGAAAAGTTTGGACTTTTTGGCCTTGTAACCCTCTGAACTTCTTTTCAAAAATAAGATTAGTTGAGAAAATCTGCTTATATCTTGATTTTTCTTGACTGAAATCATCGTTCTCAACATTGAGTAGTGAGTCCATAGTGTAGATGGTTTCTGGGAGCGTTGCTTTACGGAAAAATAACCCAAAAGGATTTTCTCAGACACCTCCTTTATTTTGTTAGCTTTGCACCAATCTTCAAACTTCTGATACTCCAACTCATACCGCGCCTTGTATTACTGTCGAAACTTTGTTTGACAAAGTTTCGACAGTAACCATGCGATACAGTAACTATGCGAAAGGTAACATAAAAAAACTTGATTAGTAAAGTGCAGGTGCATTTTTACAGGTGTAATATCACTTTTTAACATAGCAATTGTTGAAAATGTGCCCCATGTATTTATTAGCTCATACCAAATCGATGGTAGAACTCTTCCCTTACTCTTTCCAAAACTTGTGGCGTGATTAAATGTATCTCTGCCCGAATCCTTGCATTTAATTCTCCCAGATTTCTAGGTCTGATGACATATACCATTCTTTTTAAATCGCCTTATAAATAAAAATCTAAGGGTGTAATATCCGGAGATTTGGGCGGCCACACTATAAATTTTCGCAGTCATATCAACCTATTTGGAAATGTAATATTTAATCATTTTCTTATATTTTTTGCAAACATTTTATTACCAGAGCTTCAAAAAAAATTCCCTACTTATGGATATCTAGCTAAAGGTATTTTTTTTCCAGTAGGATGGAGCCCTTCCGTACGCTGCAAAAAATGTTAGAGAATTATTAATTGATACATTGCGAGGATTTATAGAATGATCGCCGATATTGAAGTATTTTGGCGAGAGAGGCACGGGTTTTCTAGAGGCCACTTTTAATCGGAGGAGAAGTTTGGGAAGGAAGACATATATTTTTTTTATTTTAGAAGTTACTTTGAATTGAATGAGAAGTTTTTTTTAGTGGTCAATTTTTTATTTTTATATTCTTACTGGGTTTTTCAAGAAATTCCTGAGTAAAGTTCGCATCGTGTTGTCATTAAAGTGGAAAAAGTTTTACCAGCAGCAGCGATTGGGAATCCCGGTCGAGAGAAGATTTACAGCTAATTTGGGTTTAATGGCTCTTTTACCTTGTAATTTATTCATGAGAACCTTTAAACGTAAATTTTTCTTATTAGTAAACAATGATTTTATTTTAGTGTCTGATTCCGAGAAGAGAGACATGAACAAAATATTTCTAAAAAACTAAGGAGAGCAACACATAATGTAATGTAGGAAAAAAATTATTACCATCCAACAAAAATTGAAAACCAAATTTAAAATATGGATAGTATATTACATAACAAGTGATAAAAGTGATACTTTTCAAACGAGGAGATATTTAGCACGAAGCGTCAGCCGAGTGCGGAAATTCTCCGAGTTTTAGAATAATCACTTTCACACGAGTAATGTACACTATTTTTCCTACGACCAGAAAGAATTATTAAAAAAGCCTTTAATTTGTGAAAAAAATATTAACACTAGTGTTGAAATTAGCATACTTAGGATTGTGTTCCACTTATCATCTGGTTTCATAGTTTGTCCAAAGGCTTTTCCTTTATTTGTAGTTTAACTTTTTTATTTTTTCATATAGGAAGAACTAATCCCGGATTGACTTCTAGATTAAACCGAATGAAAAATTTTAAGTTTAATCAAGGAAAGATGCATTAAACATAAATTTAAAAAATCCACCCAACAAGGACGATTTCAATTCAAAATAAATCAATAAATTATTTAATGTTTTTATAAAAAAAAGTCAAATACTCCTGATGGGATTTGAACCTGTGACCTTGCGATCTATAGGCTAGAGGTCTATTCTCTACGCTATCAACACCAATAAATATTTGTTGTTTAATATATGACACTCTCTTCAGCGCGATTTATTTTCCTAGTAATACATTATCCAGTATATTATTAACAATTTTTATAATTTCAGATGGCGTATTTTTAAACTCTAATTCTGAATCACACGACGAATACATGATAAATAAGTTAAACACTTTACAATTACTGCTTTCCAAAATTTGTTCTTTTTAATAAATAGGGCTTGTCTGTCAAATTGGCACCATGTGTTTAAACTAAATAGTGTGACTTGTATTTTAACACTAGTGTTGAAATATTTTTTTTCAACACACGTGTGATATTTGGCGCTTTCAAGCCAAGTAAAGCGTGCTTCTTTTCTCATGTTACAAGGAAAACATGTTTTCCACCAAAGCGTTTCTTTATTGAAATAATCCTAATATTAGTTCATTACGTGAATTTTGTTAAAAAATCATTTAATGATAGTCATTAACATATTACCCGTGACCTTAAACCTTCTCTAAAGGAGTGAAGGTCGCCAGTAGCTTGAGGAAAGATCAACATTGATTGGTTAATTAATGTTGTCTTAAATTTGCCACATGACTAAATGTGCTACGGTAATAAAAAAAATATTTAAAAAAATGTTTAAAAAAATATTTGTAAAAATTAAACTTTATTAGCGGTTGCGTTGTTACATAACGAATATAATAATTATTATGTCATTCACGAGGTAGATTGATTAATACCTTGTAGATCTTTTTTCTTTAAGATAATATTTTTTAGTGGTTATTTAATCTAAATAAAATTGGTTTTTCTACGACCGTGCGTTTAAACCCATTTTCCCGCACGCATTTTACTTTGAAAGTGTCACTAGTGCGGAAAGTAAAATAATTCAAATTTTGACATTATTAGATAGTTTTTAACTTCGCAAGTTATAACTATTGTTACAACAGGTAAATAAATATTTACGAAATAGTCCATCAAATAAAATCTACATCTTTTTTAGCTTTTTGTTGCATTTTTAATTTTTTGAAATTATGAAATAATGAAGATATTTTTATATAACCCTGTACATTATTTAAAGTAATGTCACAAAACAACTATCAAACCACCGGGTTTGATATCAATTGCTATGATAACCCAGGCGTGTAATTGTTACTAAAACGTCAAAGTTGTTCAAAGCGTCTTCGAAGTGACCGAATACAATCTTCTTCTAAATTAAACCACATTAAACCGAATCCGAAGCAATAATATTAATGGATTAATCCGACGAAGAACTTCCCGAAGCCATCTTAAAGGCTGCAGATAAAGCTAATTCCGAGCTGTTACCTGCCAAATCCAGACTAAGATATGAAAAGCATTACGACCATTTTGTTACATGGTGTAAGGAGAAATATTATCTATAAATAATATGAATTTTTATAATAATTAGTAGTTTCTAGTTAAAGTTTTGTATATGTATGTTGAAATAACTCCGCTCCGCGTCGTTCGGGTTAACTGCAGTCGCGTGCGGGAAAGTATCACTTTCCGCACTTGTTAGGAAAATAACTATTTATTTTGACACAAAATGATGAAGAAGATTAAAAAACACGATGTTTTGGTACGGCAGTGTCCGACGTAATTTCCTTATTGGGCGTAACGGGTTTTTTCACTAAATTTTGAAACTATCGGATAGAGCAAAAAAAATGTCTACGGTTTCAGTTTTTAAATGCCTCAACTATTTTCTGAGAAAATAATTAAACAAAATACGCTCGCTAATAAAAACACGCGAAACTACTTACCGACGTCACAATAATTCCAAGCAATGGCAGCAGCCGATCGCTCTGTAAACGACGCACTTCTATCTGGCTGAGGTCTCGAGTCTGGTTTCCTATTTCTCAACCGTCTTTGCCTATTTAAGTTATCGAAACAAAGATAACAATACAATTATTCGCACGACTGGACAATTTAAAAAAAGCGCGATAAATAGGATGACGTACATCTCTTCTCATCTTATGTTTTTAAACTTCAAGCTTTCGCAACGCGTTTTAATTATTTCTGGAAAAAATTAGTAATACTCTAGGAAGATTATTATTATTTTCAATAAGTTTTAAGGCCAGGATGTTAGTGCTCAATACTAATTATGATAAATTTGATTATAGTGTAAGAGTCTTTTGATATTACTTCTCAATTGAGATTGAGTAATTAAAAATTTACATCAACGTTGAATGTTATATTACTTTTTTACAAAATATAGGACGTGATTTTTTTAAAATTATCTTTAGCTCTAGGACATAAGCCGTCACTGGTTGAGGGTGACAATGTTCGCTTTTATGAATAACAGCTGGCGGTTATCTGGATTTTTTATTTGCTGTGGCTTTTTTTGATCCAATTTTCTTCGTCGTTCCTTGTAAAAAATTGCTAGTAAATTGATTTTTTTAGGGAGAAATATAAACATGAATTAAATGAAAGGTATTTTTTGTATTCAGCGTAATTAACACAGTAAACATGAATTAATATCAACTATAGTCTATTTCAGAAAGGTGTAGAGTAATAAAATGAGAAATTCCGTCCAGTTCCGCTTAATTGCAGTGTCGGCCAGAGGCGCAGGTAAATTTTGTGCATTAAATTATTTATGATAACTGTAACCAAAGAAAAAAAAAATAATTTGATAAAGAAGGAACTATTAGCTACAGTAAATTTACACAAACATCGTTTTATGAAATATGCCGGGGAAATTATGGCTGAAAAACATGGTGTCACTGTGCTGCGCACCCCGCCATATCATTGCGAACTAAATCTTATTGAACTTATATGGGCGAATGGGAAAGGATTTGTAGCAAGACACAACACGATATTCAAAATGAAAGACGTTAAGCAACTGTTTGATCAAGCCATTAAGGAAGTGACACCAGAGAACTGGCGGAAACCAGTACATCATGTCATTAAAGAAGAGAAGAAAATTTGGGATTTTGACCACCTGATCGATCGGACCGACGACCCGTTAATTATAACGTCAAGAGGAGATGACAGTGACTCAGATGACTCTATTCCCGGAGTGGGTATACGTACAATAAAAAAATATGTCGATGAAGACAGTTCCTTAGATGACGAGGAATATTATGATTTTTTATAATTTAATTTTTGTATAATGTATTTTTTGTATTTTTTTTATAATGTTTAATAAAAAATAAGTGTACCTAATACTAAGTACATAATGCACGCCTTTGTCATACGATGTTTAGTGTTTGTGAATGGATAACAATAGGCAAAACCCATAAATTGACCCAAACCCGGGTGGTACTACCTGCACTTGATGAAAAGAAAGAATGTTGCAAAGAAAACAATGGCAAATTATAAAATCGGTTTAAATATTCGTTAAGTCATTTTGTAGTCCCGTTGCATACCTAATGAACTTTTATTACTCTACACCTTTCTGAAATAGACTATAGAAGAACAATGAATGTCCCAGGACTAAAACTTGCATGCAAAAAAAAAACAGCGGACTATTTCATTTATTTCCAACAACTTTACCAGGTAATCGTTGAGATTTTAGATCAGACAGAGGATAATCTACATAGAAATTTCAATTTATAATAACAATAGTCGGTTATTCTTTAAACAAAAAACTAGATATTTATATTTCGTCAATGCAAACCAGATCATAAAATAAGCAACCTGAAACATTAAAAATCATAGATTTCTAAAAAGTCTAGCAAACCACATTCTAAAATAAAAGCAACTCATTTTTGATGGACAATTTTTAAATAAATTAATTTTTTCTACGACCGTGCGTTTTAACCATTTTCCCGCACGCATTTCAGTTTTGAAAGTGTCACTTTCCCGCACTAGTGCGGGAAATAAATAATGCAAATTTTGACCTTATTAGATAGTTTTTTACTTCGGAAGTTATAACTATTGTTACAACAGGTAAATAAATATGATGCCATCCTCATCGACGTCATCTACTTACCAGTTAACACCAAATAACTTCACTGGACCGGCAATTTTAAGTAATTTACAGAATGCAACAAATTGTGTTGACATGTTTAACAAAAAAGTAAGGTTTTTGAAAGATGAATTCTTTTGCCTAAAAAAATAGGGGGTCCCATTTAAAAAAATTGAAATAAAGCATTTTTAAAACTATCGAGTTGTCCAACTTGTAATAAACGCTCTGTATAAGGGATTTAAAAAACATTATTATAAATCAATATATCGTACCTTAAAGTACTTACAACGTAAATTATATTTGCCTAGGGTAAATCCACAGGTTGCTAGAATTTTTTAACGATACCCTTAAAATTACTAAAATTTCGGAAAAAAATTAATTACTTAGCAACGTTGCATTTCACTTCAAAAATTTTAATAGGGTTGCAAAGTCCTTATTCCATTGAATCATATTCTACAAAATTATACTGGATGTCCCATTTAAGTTTCTTTTTTATTATTCAGTACCACTTTTTAGGACCACCCTGTAGATTAAAAAATATTTTTAGATTATGTATTCTAAAAAGCCCTTTAACTTTTGTATTACACTTTTATCCCTATTTTTGATAGTTTAGGTGCTATCTAAGACAGGCACCTTACTGACACACACTGTATATGTTAATGCTAACTCTTGCTGCAAGAAATTCTTAGTAGGAATACGAAATAGCCCCAGGTCTAATCATAGTTAAATATTCTAATACAATGATTTGACATATCTGACTTTTTTTTATTATTATTTAAAACCGGACACAATATAAAGAAATAATTATTATATTATTATCTGGTTATCTTTTGACGTATCTAGTAATATTTATGATGTATAGGGAGCTAAAAAGATCTAATATCTCATGTCTGAACATTGACTTCCGAATTAAATGAAATAGGTATGTAAAAGGAACCATATAACTTTGATTTTAGTATCCGGAAATTACGCATTTAAAAGATATGTTTAGATACTGGTAAAATTCGTTTAATTACTGACTGGATGTACGTCACAACTCGCAAATACATAATCATAACAGAACCAAAAACTAAGGTAGGTCTGTTATTAATTAAATGGTCCTGTCAATTGACATAAAATTCGTGTGATAACCTTTAGCCCCAGCAGCTCAGGTTAACAAATAGCATTGACGAGCTAACGAAATAGAAGAAGAAGAAGAAGAAGAAGAAGAAGAAGAAGAAGAAGAAAAAGAAGGAGAAGAAGAAAAAGAAGAAGAAGAAGAAGAAAAAGAAGAAGAAGAAGAAGAAGAACCTTTGTCATTGCGAAGAACTTTCATTTTATAAACCGCGGTAGTGGCTCAGAGGTATTCGACCGTGGCGGTCCGAGTTCGTGGACATACGCATAGTAAAAAAAGTATGTCCGAAATTTAGCAGGCTTAACAATGCAGGAAAGAGTGTAAAATGTATCATCTTCCACCGCACCCCATTAACGCCGGTAACCAGGCAGGATGAGATCGGACATCTCGTTGGGTGCGGAAGAAGGCACATACTCCCCCATCGGTAGGGCATGCAATGGCAATAAACCGAGAGTTGATAGCCCTTGGGGGGGGGGGGGTCGCATGACTGAGGATTGTGATTCGGAACCCACGTTAAGCTGTAGGTCCAGGAGCAAGCTGGCTGAATGTTGGAAACGACAAATGGCCATTAGTAACAGAAAATTTTTTTTATTTATTTTTATGTGTTAAAAGAGATTTGAAAGTGAAAAGTAGTTATTAGGAAAATATTCAGGAAAATCCTAAATTCTAGATTCTGTTTTAGAACAACCAAATTCTCAGATTCGACTGACAAATTTTCAAATTTGTGTTTTACTGTAATTACTGGTTTAAATATAAATAGGAAGGTATGTTTTGGATATTTTAGGACTTGGGGGTCTTCAATCATAAAAAATATAGTGGTAATAAATTATAAATAAAGAAATTTAGCTACCAAAATAGCATCATATCTGACAACGTAATTAAACAAAAAAGAAATAAATTATTATAATCACATAAACCACTCGAAAAGCTCACGAAATGTATAGGGAAAAATGGGGTAAATGGAAACATTTATTACGTTTGTATTTAAAAATTAATCTTTTTACTGGATGGACATCTAAATGTCTAATGTGGCGGTTGATTGCTTTAAACAAACAACACCACTAAACTGACAAAGCTGCCTATTTTCCTTTCTATTTTCTGTCCTTTTTTAGCACTATGTAAGATCGCTCGACTCGCCCTATAGAAATAGGAAGAACTTAACGACTCTTTCCAATTGTCTTTCTTACTCTTTTAAATCAGCTCTTGCGTATTTTTGTTGATGTCTTCTTGTTCTGTGGTTTTTATGTTGTGTCAAGTTTGACACTTTGGATATGTCAACCACAGAAAACATTTTTATATGGCCAAAATAAATCGAATAGAAAATTCCTTTCTATGTGTTTTTCTATTTCGTTAGATGGTTCCGCTGCTGGTTTTCTATAACGAGTTAATATTAATATTTCTCTGCGTTCCAATCCACCTTAATCTCTCCTGCTCCTGATGATTACTTTTTCTTTCAATCATTTCGAATGAAAGGTTAGGAACAAAATCATTTAAACACGAGGCAATGAGCTTATTTTTTCTTTTGTAAGTTCTGTCGGGAAAGTATTAAATTACAAGATTAATGAAATTAGGGGTGTAAAAATTCCCTGTCGAAGATATAAATTAGGCTTTGATGTTTTCAGCTCGTGTGACTTTTCGATAAAATTTTATTTGAAAATTTAAATAATGATGATTGACGTCCTCGTTGTTTTCTTTGAATGTTTTATTTGAAAGTTATATTTTTTAAATGTACTATGCAATTGCAGAAGAAAAGTTTCCTTTTATTTCGTCAGATCTATCCCTAGAGACGTTTCGCCATATCATGGTTCACTAGACGAAAGAAAGCAACTCAAAACTGCTTTAAGCAGTTATTGGTGTATTTTTTTTTGGTATGCAATTATTTCAATAATCCTGGAAGGCTACTGAGGCTGGGATGCAAGCTATATGTCGAAACAAATGAGAATGAGGTTACTGTTGTTAGATTTGCGTAGATTTTGATGAATAATATTTTTTTGTGTTAGACTAGATACCTCTCATGGTCGAAATTTCTTATATTACCTTGTAGTTTTAGACTATAGAACTACTAGAGAGGTAACGAATTATTATAATTATTATTGATCCAATTAAAAACTTATATTATTTAAGAAATAAAAGTCTGTCGCAAGGAACAACATCACTCCCAGATATGTATCATTAAATCAATTGCAGTCAGTATTGCCGATCTGTTACAATTGTAACAGATCTGTTACACCTTTAAGAAATCTGTTACGTTTTCTTGAGCTGTGATTTTTTTTGGTAAGAGGAGAAAGGACCTTCTTTTGTGATTTTTTAGTCATTCACTTTTGTTCGGATTCGCCGTTTGTGGACGTTGTGTGTAGAGGTGTTGACTGTTTTTTTTTAGAAGTCACTTTGGATCGGAAGGAGAGATATTCTATAATGTGTTACTATTTTTGTAAATTTGTTACGGTTTTTAAGCTAATCTGTTACGATTGAAAAAAGTTTTGTGGCAACACTGATTGCAGTGGCAAAGCGCATGTGCATGGAAGGTTAAGAAGGCCTACGTCTCTCTCAACTTAATAAATCTTAAACTGAAATTTCTCTTTCTGAAACTAACTTCTTTACTCCACCCTCTAGAGTGGGAGATTTTGAATAATGATATCTTGAATTATGTTAAAGATCAAAATTTTGTCAAATTCACAAAGGTTACTAACAAGATAAATTCTCTTCTTTTAAACCAGAGCTGTGAAAGTTACTTCAGAAAAGTAACTAGTTACTTTTTCGATACTTTTGCACAAATGTATCTAGATACTTATAAGGAATAGTTACTTTTACCTAAAAGTAACTTAGTTTTTAGTTACTTAGTTAAAGTAACTAGTTATAGTAACTAAGATACTTTTACAGTAACTAGTTACATTGATCGTAACTACGATAATCTAAAAGTAACTAAGTTACTTTGATTGTAACTAGTTACTAAAAGTAATTAAGATACTTTTGAGTAACTAGTTATTTTAATTGTAACTACGAAACGCTAAAAGTTACTAAGATGCTTTTGAACTAGATACCATAAATTTACCAGGTAGTGATAACTCCTTTTCCTGTACACACTACCACTATTACCATCAGAAAACTAAACTAAGAACAACGAACAAGTAGAATAAAATGCTTTCCAAGAACTTTCGCGTTCCAACCAGTTTGCTGTTTGACGCTCGCGACTCGCCGCTTGTCCCATCGTAAAAATCGGATTAACGGCCGCCGATGGTCCCTTGGTCATCATCTGATGGACGGCACGTGTGCATTATTGGTATCCTAGAGGAACTTTAAAAGTAACTAACTTAACTTAACTTTAAAAGTAACTTAGTTACTTTAAAAGTAACTTAGTTACTTTAAAAGTATCTAGTTACTTTTTAAGTGTATAGTTACTCCTAAAAAGTAACTAGATACAAGTTACTTTTCAAAAGTAACGAAGTTACAGTTACTTTTGGCATGATTCAAAAAAGAACTAAGTTACTAAGTATCTAGTTACTTTAAGTAACTAGATACTAAAAAGTATCTAGTTACTTAAGTTACTCACAGATCTGTTTTAAACAAACCCAAACTCTTATCACCACAATACCATATAGTGGTGTGCGACATACTTTTATTTCATAAAATTTATCAGCACAGAAATCATATCTCCTAATATAATAGCACACCTAATAAACAGGACTCAAATTTTTTTCATCTTGTTTTAAAATACATTTTATTTACTAGACTAGAAACATGCAACTCACCAATAAAGCTTACACAATATGCATAAAAAATTGACCAATATTACTGATTGCAAATATGCATTAAAAACTAATTTTGATCTAATTAATTTCAAATTAATCCCTCTAAAATTTGCCAAAAAAACTTGTTATACTTAGACCAAGAACTTGTCGTTTAAATATATAAAGTAAATATTTCTGGTTTAGCCAGTTCAATTCCAGTGGCGTACTTATTTTTTTTTTTGTAAATATAGGCACAAAATTAAGGGAACTTATTACACAACCCTCATCCCCTCCCCCCTCCCTGGTTCTTTTAGTAATGCTTCTGGTTAGTTTTTATATTTTTAATATAATTTATAATTATTAATAAAATAGAACTATTTGAAGGTTGGAGACAATGACGTTTCTTGAACGGCAGTAGAGTTTTGGACTTGCATTGTCTTTATTTGTTGTCAATCACGACGTTTCAACTGGTCTGGGTATCCAGTCATCTTCTGAAGAGAGACAATGCAAGTCCAAAACTCTGCTACCGTTCAAAATAAAACTAATTATGTTTTTTCTTTATTAAATCTTCGGTTTTCGCTATTGGGGTTTTGACTAGGTATAGGTATACCTAGCACCCTTATACATATGCATATTTAAAAATTGAATTTAATATTAGCCCTAGAACTATTATATTATACCTATAAATTAATTCTAAAAATAAATTGTAAAAAAACGTATCCTTGAATTTTAATTATGGTATTGGTATAAGTATTAGTTTAATTAGTCTCATAAGCTTTTGTTATATTTAAATGAATAATAAATGAATGGGTATTTAAGAATTGAACAAGGGGGAATATATTATCTTGTGCATGGTAATTTATGAAAAATTTAAAATTCATATTAAAGTAAATATATTTACTTTATATGTAGGGTTTTTTAGGATTGTAATTTAAAAATGTCTACGTATTGAACAGGGACATTATTTTAAGTGTCTCACCCGATTGGCGACTTTGCTATCGACCACAATAAAAAAACAATTATGTATTCCCTAATAGCTTTTAGTGAAGAAGCCAAATTTGTTGTCAAAAAAATTTATGTTTTCAAATTTGACTGATACGACGCCATATTGGATTTTCTTAAATGGCAACCCTACCTTATAGTAAGCCAGCTGCATTCGCCTATTTGTTCCAACATTAAAAATGTATAATTGTCAATATTTATTTTTAGCCGTTCCGGAGATACGAGGCTTCGAAGTTGGTGATTTTGTTATCACCGAATTAACAGAAGCTTTGAGATTAGAAACTCAATTTTTTCTGGAGATACGTAATTCTTTATGGCGGAGATGTCAAAAAATGACAGTTATGACGCCATTTTAAATATTTTTAAATGGCGACCCACATTTATACCTACGTCAGTGTATTGCATTTCGCGGTCCGATTTCAAAAATATATAGTTGTCGATATTTATTTCCAACCCTTACGGAAATAATCACAAAGCTTCTATTTTTGAATGGGGTGAGATACTTAAAACAAATAATCAAACGATGCAGTTTTTGATGCGGTCGTATTTCCGTAAGTGTTGGAAATAAATATCGACAACTATATATTTTTGAAATCGGACCGTGAAATGCAATACACCGATGTAGTTATAAATGTGGATCGCCATTTAAAAATATTCAAAATGGCGTCGTAACTGTCATTTTTTGACATCTGATATATATGGCAATAGCATAGGTGGCTCCGCTATAAAGAATTACGTATCTCCAGAAAAAATTGAGTTTCTAATCTCAAAGCTTCTGTTAATTCGGTGATAACAAAATCACCAACTTCGAAGCCTCGTATCTCCGGAACGGCTGAAAATAAATATTGACAATTATACATTTTTAATGTTGGAACAAATAGGCGAATGCAGCGGGCTTACTATAAGGTGAGGTTGCCATTGAAGAAAATCCAATATGGCGTCGTATCTGTCAAATTTGAAAACATGATTTTTTTGACATCAAATTTAACTTTTTCACTACAAGCTATTGGGGATTACATAATTTTTTTTAATTTTAGTCGATAGCAAAGTCGCCAATCGGGTGAGACACTTGAAATAATATCCCTGTACAGGGATTTGAATTTAAAAGGATCATCTTCGATGTACAGGGTGTCCCAAATTCGATATGCACCATTGGGATCTCGGTAACTATAAAAAATAAAGGTTAAGTTTGGGCAAAGTTGCCTCAGGTGAGAAATTAAAAAAAATTCCGACTACTTCCGTAGATATCTGAAAAAAAAACGAAAATTTAATTTTCCGTGTTATTTTTTTACGTTACTTATAAACATATGGGCAAACGGAAAGTTTTTTACAGGCATTTTTTGGCGATGCATTTAAAAAATTTCAAATACGGACCTGAAATTTATATATTATTTTTTGAAGTTTCTTGTTCCCCAAAAATATAAAAATTTTGCCTTTTAATTTTTTTTTGTTATTGTGAATATTTTAGAATCTTTATTTTTACATATAAAACTTTGTGTAAAATTTCTTTGTTACCAAAATATTACTTACTAAATTCTTTCTGGTTAAAGTGTCATATTTTTAACCGTTAAAACCGGTTTTTTGGTTAAACATGGTAAATCGAAAGTTGTAACTTTTCGATAGAGAATAAAAAACTAAGATAGGGAGGTGAAACCCATTTTTCTCTAAGATGAACCGTTCCAATGCAACAGCCATATTTTAAACGTCAATATTCCAAAAACTATTGAATTTAGACATATGACATTTACAAAATAAGCGTAGAATTTTGTGGGGAATCAGAAAATAATACAATGTGTAGGGTGTCCATTTTAAAAAAATCCAAGTTATATTCGCCACTTTTTTTTTGGGCCACCGCGTATACTTCAGCATAGTTTTAAAATGTGCACCTCAATGGTCTCTACAACTTTTGTATTTTGACTTTTTCTCTTATTCTTAAGATACAGGCGAAAATAAACTTTACTCTATCGTCTACTTTTTGATACTTTTATTGAAAAATTAAGGTAATTTCTGATTGAAGTAAAACTTATTTAGTACAATACGCATAACACTGAAAACATAACGATTAACGTTTAAAAAATAAATTCATGAGATTTTTTCCACTTCCATTATTTTTTTTTTGTAATTACCTCTACTTGCACAAAAATTATTATCTAATGATTGATTGATTATATTAAATGACAAAATCACCCTGTAGAAAAGTTGTAATTGTGATAATATGTCGGACATAATTAATTTACGACTTACCGTATACATAAACCGATCTTGGCTTGTTTATATAACGTAATTATTTGTTTACGGAATGCAATTGCGAATGGATTTATAATTTTATAATTAAATAATAATAAATGGTAAATTATTACAAATTAACAACCAAACTGGTAAAAAAATAAAACAGTAGGTTAATTAAAATGATGTTTATCTGTCTGCTAGTCAAAGACGTATGATTCAAAAATATTGGTATGTAAATGATAAAATTACTTATTGCTCAAAAGTTTTTCCCTTTTCTTCCGTGTTTTTGGTCTGGAAACATTTTTACAGCCGCTTTTATCAAATTTATAGTACTATTAAAGTCTATTCACGTTCTGTTTTCAAACGTTTACAGTCTAAATCTAACTCTTTGTGAGGGCAAGGGCCTGTCGACATATTAAGCACCGGTTTCCGCAGATCACCGAAGTTAAGCTGTGTCGAGCGCGGTTAGTACTTGGGCGGGTGACCGCTTGGGAACACGGCGTGCTCTTGCCTCAGGGAAGAGTGTAAAATGAATCGACACCTAGCCATCCTATTCACGCCGGACAGGCCGGATGAGATCGGATATCTCGTAGGATGAAGGTGCCGTTTCACACTCCCCAGTCGGTAAACCACATTTGTGGTCGATGACCGGTTCAAGATGGCCTCCGTAGTCGGCGAACCGTAAAAAAAAAAAAAAAAGTCTTTGTGATGGTTAAGGAATTTTCCTCACAGGAAATAGTTTTTTTACTCTTAAATGGATATTCGCTGTTTTCTTAACACTTAAGTAACTAAAAAGTTATCTGTACGGCAAAATTTCATATTCGTTACTATCATTGCTGCACAGTGTTGCAACCTTTTAAAGTAAAATTTCCCATTTTTAAAGATAAGTTTCACGAATGTACACAATACTGAAACAGTATTTTAGTACGACCACCAACGAAAATGAGAAAATAAGCACGGTTAATTTTTCTTAAAAGTGAAGAATATCACACATTGGAAAAAAAAATTTCAACTCTAGAGTTGAAATACAAGGCACACTATTTAATTTAAACATATGGTGCCAATTTGACAGACAACTCCTATTTATTAAAAAGAACAAATTTTAGAAAGTACTAATTGTAAAGTGTTTAACTTATTTATCATGTATTTGTCGAGTGATTCAGAATTAGAGTGTGAAAATACGCCATCTGAAATTATAAAAAATGTTAATAATATACTGTCGCGCTGAAGAGTGTCATGTATTTAAACAACAAAAATGTTTATCGGTAGCCATAGCGTAGAAATAGAGCTCTAGCCTACAGATCGAAAGATCACAGGTTCAAATCCCGTCCGGAGTATTTAACTTTTTTTTATAAAAACATTAAATAATTTATAGAATTAGGTATTTTGAATTAAAATCTTCCTTTTTGGGTGGATTTTTTACATTTATGTTTAATGCATCTTTCCTCAATAAATTTAAAATTTTTCATTCTGATTAATTTAGAAGTCAAACCAGGATTAGTTCTTCCTATGATATATAAAGTATGAAAAAATGAAAAAGTTAAACCACAAATAAAGGAAAAGCCTATTGACAAACTATGAAACCAGATATTAAGTGAAACATTATCATAAGTATGCTAATTTCAACACTAGTGTTAATATATTTTTTTTCAAGACTAGTGTTGAAATATTTTTTTCACAAAATCAAAGGCTTTATCAATAATTCTTTGTGGTCGTAGGAAAAATAGTGTACATTACTTCTGTGAAAGTGATTATCTATTCTAAAACTCGGAGAATTTCCACACTCGGCTGACGCCTCATGCTAAATATCTCCTCGTTTGAAAAGTATCACTTTCATCACTTGTTATGTAATATACTATTTCTAGCAGATCACAACCACAAGTAATCCTAAATAATATCCTACGAATATAACAGTGTGCGTAAAAATTTCCTTTTTTCCTTTGGAGACAGCGTCGACCTATCATTCCTCTGTGCTTCAGAACTTCATGTCTCACGAATCCGGAAATTTCCCATTAGTTGACAACATTGTTATAAGAATTAGATTCATCTGTAGCGTCCTTATAAAGTACTGACCAATCATAGTTTATTGTATTTATTGAGGCTCAGCTATCTTTTTCAAAACACCACGGCATCTTTCTAAACTTACTTCCACCTGCGATATATTCATTAGACGGGCGGAAGCTTGCCTATTAAAAGAAGGTGGTCATTTCCAACAATTTTTATAAAACAAAATTTTTCATTATCAATGTTAATAATAATAAATAGTAGAGCTAATTTAACTTAATTATTTTAATTAAGAACGGTGTGCCTGAGGAGAAAAACGCAAGAGACCATTTTTTGCAGAATTGACCAGGCTAATCCGAAATAATATCCATATGGAAAAATATTAGTGGCGTCCCACTTTTTTTCTAAAAAATATATAACCGCTTCTTAATTTAAAGTTTTAAAAATTATTCTATTGGCGATAACGCTGAAACGAACGGACATATCGAGCTGCGGTTTTAATATTTTTTCTAGCAAATTTATCTACTTTTCGATATTATATATCATAATTATACCGTATGATTTATTTTTTCGGAGTAAAATTAAAAACTGTGTTATTATTACAAATTGCGCCCTCTAGCATTTTTTCGAGAACTATTATGGACAACTAAATACGATTGGTGAAAGTGCATACATTTCTCTTCCAAACAGTCTTTAGTTTGCTAAAATCGGATAAGTCGTTTATAAGTTACATCGATTTAAATGATTACACTTTCAACAGCTTCCCCCCTCTTATTAAAGTCGGTACGCCAATGAGCATGAGACCAAAATGATGCATAATTGTCCAAGCTTTTTAATGGTGTTACCAAAGATATACCTAATGTGGAATTATCGGAGATATGTAAAATTTTAAAATTTACATTTCAATTACGCCCTCTTGCGGCAAAATTCGGAACTTAAAAATTATTTCCAGAATTTTCTCATGGCCACTTTAGTTGTCATTTTTTTCCCCGCGTTTCTATGCCCAGTAGTTTCCGAGATACGGCTGGTGGCCATCCATAATGGGACACCCGGTATAAACCATTGATATTCTGAACCTTTAGATGTTTCCCCTAAAAATCATCTTCACAATCCACATGCCTCCAGCACTGTAACAATACCCTTCGTCTCCGACTCTGGATAAACCCAGCACGTTTTCTATCGATTACGGCGCACAGCATCCTTCGACCATGAGCCAAATCAAGAGCATTCTAACCCTGAATTTACCCCTTAACATCGAAAATTCCCACTCTATCGGCTCCACAGTGTACTAGACGGAGTCCTTGTGGCAATTGTCTTTTTCCAGACATCAATTCACGTATTCGTGATTGGACACTCTGTTTTTCTTGTATCGTGGACTGTTTTTTTTTAAGCTTCGCAGCCTAATTAACTACTTAGAGGCTTGTTAGTGTCAGTAGAGTGTGTCTTTTTTTACACCTGACAACAGGTAAGTTATTTTAGTTTGTTTGTGTACTATTTTGATTTTTAATAATGCAAAAGCAAAGATTAAGATAGGTTGAATATAGAAATATCTTACTAATTTTGCTCTAGGGTCTTAGTTGTGTCAGTTTTTAGCTAAAAAACTATTTTATAAAATAGAGCAATTTATTTTCTACTATGGGCGTTTAAATATATGGTTATATATGTCACTCATGCTCTACAGTTAATATTTTGCTTTAAATTGAACACGTTTTTGTAATATCGACCGATTGTTGCCACACTATTTGGTGAAATAATTTTATTATCCGTACCGGTAAAAATCATTAACAATATTGTTCATTTAAATCATTTTAAATGATTATTAATTCTTTTATATATAAAAAATTGACATCAAAATGCTCTATATTCTAGGAATGCTTATTTATTTATTTATTCCATACACTGTTTTATAGTTTCCCAGTTACAGAATAGGTAGAAAACAGAATTTAATTAGGTAAAATAAAAACATATTATTTAACGACACAGATGGCGCTCCGTGCCATATCTTACTGGTGTGTCCCACCAAGTGCTGCCTTAAGTAGCTTCGAGATCCCTTTTCTTTTCGTCGGATCCTAGCTCTACTGATGAGTCATGATATGACGAAACGCGTCTAGAGATGGATCTGGCGAAATGAAAAGGAAAATCTTCTTCTTTATTATTTAACAGTTAACATAAAGATTAACAATACCTAGATTCAGTGGCGGTTCGTCAGGTGAAGTAGGTGAAGGGGTTCTTCACCAAAAAAAAATAAAACCAGGAGGAAAGTTTTTCGGCAATATTAAATATTAATGTACCAATACAGCTACCATTTTAGCTCCTAAAAAATAATTATGTTCGAATTAATAATATTAGTTTAATCCGAATGTAGCTATGCATAATAGGGCCACAGTTAACTCCGATGGACAATAATTATAAACACTCGTGCATTTTGGCGCGCCCCAGCCGACCGTGTCCGTTAGCTCAAAGCAAGTGACGACCTAGCTCACAACATGGCTTTGATTGTCACCGTTGCTATGGTTACGTGACGTCAGTCACGCAAACAGCATGTAACAATCTGAATTATACAGAAGGGCAATTTAAAAATAGATCAGTCGTATGCACCATTGTTTTAGCATTGGTTCGCCTAACCTTAAGGTATTTATTTTGAGGCTTCGCGAAACTTACGGTTATAGATATCGTTTTTACGTAATTTACTGTGTGATTTAAAAGTTTTGTTTTTATTTTTCAGTTAATTCAGTAGTGTACGTACCTACTTAGTTGTGTGTTTTAAAAATGAACCCAATTAATGACATAGTTTATAATTTTTTGGAAAGTCCATTCAGTCGTTGGACAGATGAGGATAAGAGAGACGTTTTGTTACACGGGTTTTTAGTCAATGTTTGTTTAAGTACCCGCACTATTCCTAGCTCTTCACCATTTTTTAAGACCGCGAGAAAAACGTTTGGAGTTAAAAAGTATTAATGAAATAAATTAAAAATATGTCTTCAAGGGTTTTTTCATGGGTCTCGCTTCTGTCATGTAAAAAAAATGGGACCCCATTGGGAGCCCTAAACACTTTTTTTTCCAATTTAGAGGATACCGCTGTTGAAAATGTGCCCCATGGTAAAACTTTCTTTTTTTTACTTTTACTTTTCAAAAAATTGTGGCATGATTAAACGTATCTCTGCCCGAATCCTTGCTTTAAACTCTTCCAGATTCTTTTTAAATAGCCTAATAAATAAAAATCTAAGGGTGTAATATCTGGAGATTTGGGCGGCCACTCTATAAATTCTCGCCGTCCTATCCACCCATTTGGAAATGTAATACAGTTTTTAATACCAAAACTTCAAAAAATATTCCCTAATTATGGAAATCTAGCCCCTCTCCTTACTTATCTTTATCAAATTGAGAATCTCTTTCTCTTTGGTAGGTTAAAAATAATTTAAACTGGAATAAATATATTTTATTTTTAAGTATTTCTATCTTTTAAAAAAAAACACATAAAATAATCCAATTAAACCAACCAAGGAGACGTTTAAGTCACGTTTTATTATAATTTTAAATATGATAATTAATTTTGTCATACATTTTTATTATTAAAACAAAAGCGGAAACCTTGTCTTCTGCATTATTTTATATTTGCTAATGGGCAAATTTTACTTAAAACAGAATCATTAGGCGTGTTTTATATCCGTAAATTAATAATAACAATAAATGCGCTTTTTGTTGTTACGCTTAAAGCATTAACGATTATTTGTTCCTGTTAATATTTTATACTGGCTGATAAAGCTTTCTAAAGAAGAAACACGTAATTGTAGAGGGTTCATGAGCACTAAATATAATTTTTTTTCCATAAAATGTACGTCATATTAATGATACAGGGTGGCCCATTTGTCTGACAATGTAATATACCGTCTCTACTATTAATGATATCAAAAAAAAGTTGTGAGGTACAAAAAAATATATGTTCTAAAATTATTTTTAAACATACAGGATGGTTCAAAAAAGTGGGACAACAAAAAGATACATTTTTTTAAATGGAACACCCTATATATTTTAGCATTTTTTGTTTCCTTACAAAATTATCTATATGACGCCATATTTAGTTTTTTAATTTCTTGCAACGTTGCCAAGCAAAATGCAAAATTCTTAAAATTTTGGAAAAAACATGATAGTAAAAAATTACCTGTATTTCTCAATAAGAGTATCGAAAATCGAAAATTTCTTGTAAGCTCTTAAGTTTAGGGATATAAAAACTGTCTAAATCTTTAAGTTCCGAAAATTTTGTACAGGGTGTTTTCTGTTGACATCCAAATATACAAAATTTTAAAATACAATAACTCTGTTTTTTTTAATGAAACACCCTGTATTTATTAATCTCTTGTAAGTATCTTTTATTATTGTTAAGTCATAACTATACCTAAATTTAATAGTTTTGGTGATATTTCGATTTTTATTTAAATTTTGGCGAAAAAAACTATAATTTTTATTTTTCTAGTAAGCCACGACCAGCAAACTAAAAACAAATGTAATTAAATATTATCCCATATTAAAATAAATTGATAACCATAGTTAGTTACGTATTTATTTAATTTAATAAAATTTTGTTTTTATTACGCAACTTGATATTGAAAATAAGTTTACAAACATTATAAATATAAATATAATAATTATAAATATGGCATTATATTCAATTACATTTGTTTTGACTTTGCTAGTCATGGCTTACTAGAAAAATAAAAACTATAGTTTTTTTCACCAAAATTTAAATAAAAATCGAAATATTGCCAAAACTAGTAAATTTAGGTATAGGTATGACTTAACAATAATAAAAGATACTAACAATATCTATCAGACGAGCCTAATAAATATAGGGTGTTTCATTTGAAAAAACAGAGTTATTGTATTTTAAAATTTTGTATATTTGGATGTCAACAGAAAACACCCTGTACAAAATTTTCGGTACTTAAAGATTTAAGACAGTTTATCTATCCCTAAACTTAAGAGCTTACAAGAAATTTTCGATTTTCGATACTCTTATTGAGAAATACAGGTAATTTTTTACTATCATGTTTTTTCCAAAACTTTAAGAATTTGGCATTTTGTTTGGCAACGTTGCAAAAAATTAAAAAACTAAATATAGCGTCATATGGACAATTTTGTAAGGAAACAAAAAATGCTAAAATATATAGGGGGTTCTATTTAAAAAAATGTATCTTTTTATTGTCCTACTTTTTTGGACCATCCTGTATGTTTAAAAATAATTTTAGAACATATATTTTTTTGTACCTCACAACATTTATAAAAACTTTTTTTTGATATCTTTAATAGTAGAGACGGTATATTACTTTGTCAGACAAATGGGCCACCCTGTATATCTTTAATAAATGTATCTGCCCATATTTATTGAAGTTCTTTGTAGAAATAACCGCAAGAAACTCAAAATTAAGTACACACACGCTATTTAGATTGAACTTTGCCATCATATACTAAATCTTGACTTAATCCTTCCCCAAGCACTAAAAAATTAATAAGTATGTTATTTGTGTAGTATAGGATTTCGTTGGAAAATATAGGGCCGTGCGAGCTTCCCAAAGTACGGACTTTGCAGTGCTCCCCCTGGATCCCAAAGATAATACAGACAGAAAAAATGTTTAAAAAATTTATGTACATTTTTACCCAGATTATAAAAAAAAAGTAAGCAAAAAAATTGTGTCTTTTAGCGCTTCTGTATACAAATTTTTATTAAAATCGCTGACAAAATAACCAAAATTATCGGTTACCAGTAACGCGGTAACGGTTTTAATCCCTTGACAGAAGATATCGATTTAGAGAAAAATTTCGAAAAAAAAATCACTTTTAAAATTTTTTTTTTCTAGCAAAGAAAAAATATTTGTTGTTTGATAGTCAAAAGTGCAAGATTAAACTGGAGATAATTTATTGAAATATTTAGATTTATTGAACACGATCACAGATTTTTTTTTTTGAAATGGGCGGAAAACTTGTAATGACATTTCAAAATTTAAAATGAATAATGCTATTTTTAAATTATGTAATTTTTTGCGTAATCTTTACAATTTTGGTCGGTATGTTCAATTTAGTAAAATCATTGAAACCAATTCTATACGCGTTTGCGGTCAAGTTAATAATAAAAAATGCGTAAAATAATCGCTCGCTTGGACATAATTTATTTCCTTAAAAAAAGAGTGAGCTGTTATGTAAAAACTAAAAAAAAAATAATTTTTTTTTATATATTATTATTCTACATATTTTATGTCATTCCGAAATACACGAAGACATTTAATGTTACTAATAATTGTTATTGTCCACGACTTTTTTTTTTTAAATGTTCATGTTAATAATATTCGTGAAAAATAAAATCATTATTCAATAGTTTCAATTTCTTAAGAGCAAACACTAGTCGATGAGTCATCACGAACAAATACTCCATTTCCGCCACATCGCGCATACTGTACCTGTGTCTGGCGATGGCAATAAAATGCCTTTTTTAAATACAAAATATTATAAAGACGAATTTCACGAGTATTAAGTGGCGCGGCGTCAGTGAGATTTTTTAAATAATATATAAAATAAGAAATTAACATGAATAGCCCGAATATTACTATTTTTATGTTCTGCAGGGCGGATGATATAAGTTGAGCCTATATACTTAAACATTTAAGAAAAATTAGGTATCATCAGCCAAACTAGAAGTTTTTGTCAACCCCTTGGTGAAATATTTGAAATAGAGAAATAGTTATTAACTTAGTAAGAGTGCACAAAATAAATTAAGTTTGGCCGATTGAAGGAATTTTATTCTTTTTTTTTCTGAGGGCCCGTCCGTGTACCGGATGCACTTAGGCCAGGTTTGGCCCATTATGCTCACCCTGTTTGGTTGTTACACCCACTTCGTGATCCCAGTTCCTTACACTAGTTTGTGTAGGTCAACTGGGGAGAGGGTAATGATATCCTCTGGTTCCAGTTTTGGTTGCTTGAGAATTTGTTGCCTCTTTCGATCTAATGACTCGCAATAGCAAACTATGTGCTGGCTTGTCGGCATAATCTGCAGTCAAGGTCTCCATTGAACAGTTGCATTCTGTGCAGATGGTTCTTGACAGCCATGTGTCCTGTCAGAATTCCTGTAATGATTCTTAGCTGGTTCCTGTTCATTTGAAGCAACTGTTTCGTAAGTCTTGGGTCTGGATCCCCAATGAAGCTTTTGCTGTGGAGTAATCTCTGTCTGTTGCTTCAGTAGATTTTGTGTTCATTCCTGATCCATCGGTTTATAGCATCTCGTGCTGTGGTGCACCTTGGTACTCCGAGTGCCGGTTCTGGACCAATGAATGTATTTTCGGAGCCTTTTCTTGCAAGTTTATCGGCTTGTTCGTTTCCTGTAATACCTTTGTGGCCTGGTACCCACTACAGTACTACTGTGTTTACCTTTGTCAGGGCCTTCAGTTGCTCCTGACATTCCCATACCAGTCTTGAGGTTACCTTGTTGAATTTTAATCTTAATACATATTAAGTTAAATGAAAAGAGAATTACCATGGGAGGTCATTGACCGAATGACCTTGTGGCTGAGCAGCCACTAAATTAAGTAGACCAAACCGCAGTTGTGGCTCAGAGGTAGAGCTACTGGCATTCGACCGAGGCGACCCGGGTTCGATTCCCGGAGTGGGCATACGTACAATAAAAAAAGTTTGCCCGAAATTTAGTGGATTTAAAAATGCAGGGAAGAGTGTAAAATGTATCATCTCCCAACCCACCCCATTCACGCCGGTAACCAGGCCGGATGAGATCGGACATCTCGTGGGGTGCAGAAGAAGGTACACACTCTCCAATCGGTAGGTCATGCAATGGCAATAAACCGAGGGTTGATAGCCCTTGGGGGGTGTCGCATGACTGAGGATCGTGGTTCGGAACCCACGTTAAACTGTAGGTCTCCTCGGGAATGGCCCTGACAGCGAACGAAGAGGAAAAAAGCCTAATTCGAAAGAAGGGCAGAACGGCAAGTAGACCAAGAGTAATTTCCTTGGAATGTAAATTTCTAGAAATAAACATGAATTTCTAATAAAAACTCATTAGAAAAGAGCCTAAAATCTTACAAAAATTAGCCCCTTTTAAAACCTTTTAATTTTAATAGTTCTTTTTAATAAACGCAGTCTTTTTCGTACTTCATTACCCCCTAATATCTTCTTTTAAATAGTTAAACGAAATAATTTCATTTTAACTTCATAATTACCAATCTAAATTTTAATTGAATGCCCGGGGCGACTTTTATAGAATTTTTAATAAAGTCAAAAGAAGTTTTGCTCGAACGTTTAATTCGATTTGCAAGTTGGCCGAATCTTTTTGCTGAAATATAAATACCGACATTTTAGAATTTATCAAACCCGAAAAACAAAGTTTCGTTGGCTTTGGCTCAACAGTTTTTACTGGCCGAACTTGCTCTACGAGCGGGAAATTGTTGTGATCAAGAGAAAGTCCCTTTTTGAAATTGTATCGAATCATTACGTTTCATATAGGGGGAAATTTACGCAAAAGCCGGCCAAAATCATGTGAAATAAGAATGTAAATTTTGAGCGTGTAAATACAGGGTGGCACAGATAATGATGCACTCTACAGGGATTTTATAAACCATAGTAGGTACGGAGATGGTTAAATGAGAACAAAGTTGCGGCCTACTAAATTCTACAACATCGTGTTTTCAAATTAAAAAACTCCGAATCCTTCCGAAGATAATTGGGCAAAATCGAATTTTCGCCATTTCGTTTTTATTTTTTTCTGACTCTATTTGAAGAGATATGTTAAAATCAAATTTACATTCTTGTTATAACTTTTTTTCTCTACAAGCTATTGTAATTAGATTTTTAATCCAAAAAAACATCCCTCTAGAGTTTTTTTTTATCAATATTTCGTTTTTCTCCTTTTATCCAAAAATTGACCAAATACCCAGATTAGTGGCGGCTCGTCAGATGAAAAAGGTTTTCGACAATGTTGAATATTCATATACCAATAATACAGCTACCATTTTAGCCCTTAAAAAATAATTATGTTCGAATTAATAATATTAATTTAATCCGAATGTAGCTATGCATAATAGGGCCACGGTTAACTCCGATGGAGAATAATTATAAACAATCGTGCATTTTGGCGCACCCCAGCCGACCGTGTCCGTTCCGGCTCAAAGCAAATGAAGACCCAACATGGCTCTGGTATTCACCGTTGCTATGGTTACGTGAGGTCACGCAAACAGCATGTAACAATTTGCATTATGATGAAGGGCAATTTAAAAATAGATCATTCGTATGCACCGTTGTTTTATCATTTATTCGTCTAACCTTAAAGTATTTATTTTGAGGCTTCGTGAAAGTTACGGTTATAGATATCGTTTTAACATGATTTACTGTGTGATTAAAAAGTTTTGTTTTTATTTTTCATTTAGTTCAGTAGTGAACGTACCTACTTAGTTGTGTGTTTTAAAAATGAACCCAATTAATGACATAGTTTGTAATTTGTTGGAAGGTTAGGTTAGGTAAGAGTGGCAGACCCTTGGTTCTGACCAAACGGTCTCACGTAGTCCTGATTAGGTCCGTTGTGATACCACACGTGTTCCGTAGAACCCACCTTCATCAGATCACTGATGGTTTATGCGACGTAACCGCGGAAGGATTTTAACAACTCATTCAAACCAGCCACTACTGTTCAGAAATCTGCTCAGCCGTCCAAGTTGTAAGTTGTTTAGTTCCTCCAGGCTATCGAAAGATGATTCACCCAGAGTAGTGAACCTCCTTCTTGCGAGGCCAGGGCATTCACACAGAAAATGTTGAATACTTTCTTCCTCTTCCTCATCTCTGCAGCTTCTGCAGAAGTCGTTAGTGGGTATTTGCATACGTTCGGCATGTCTACCGAAGAGGCAATGTCCGGTAACAACCGCAGTAATATTTCTCACGTCTTTTCGACTGTGTCTCAATAGCTCTGCGGTTCTCTTTTTATCGAATGTGGGCCACAGTTGCCTGGATGTACTACAGGTTGTCAACCCTGTCCATCTGTTCTGTGCAAGCTGCTTGGCCGTGTAGTCAATCTCCTCTTTGACCAATCCCAGTGGTTTGTTCACTGTATTGTCTGCTAGATCAGCTGGCATGCCTGCGCCCTCTCTTGCGAGCGCATCGGCAGCCTCGTTGCCATCTATTTTGGAGTGTCCAGGAACCCAGCACAGAATAACCCGATGTTGGTTGCCAAGTGTGCATAGATTGTTGCGGCATCGCTTTACGAGCTTTGATTTGACGCTGCTGGAACAGATTGCCTTAATCGCCGCCTGACTATCACTGAAGATGGTGATTGACGAGGCTACTCCCAAGCCAAGGTGTTCTTGCAGGATATTGACCGCCTTCTCTACTGCCAGTACTTCCGCTTGAAAAATACTACAATAGTTGGGGAGTCTATACGATTTCTGTATTTGTAAACTTTCGGAAAAGACCCCGGCTCCCACACCAACGTCCATCTTTGAACCGTCTGTGAAGATTGAAATTTGTTGGAAACTCCATTCAGTCGTGGGACAGATGAGGATAAGAGAGACGTTTTGTTACACGGGTTTTTAGTCAATGTTTGTTTAAGTACCCGCACTATACCGAGCTCTTCACCATTTTTTAAGACCGCGAACCGCCACTGACCCATATTTGAAGCATTTTGACCAAAATATGAAATGACGAGCGCTAGGCTTCACTCTTAATGGAAAAAAGAAAACATCTTCATTTAGTTTTTTTTATTATCCATATACAAAAAGAAATTGCGCAGTTTTTTCGTGTAATATATATCTCTATAAAGATAAATAGGGACATTTCGTATTGATTCCGCCCAGATATCAGGCCGATGACATAAAAAGGACCACCGAACAAAAAATATAATCTCGTTTAAAATGTCCCTTGGTCAAGCACAAAAAGAATGTTGTAGCACAATGGTAATATAAATGTTTTTTTAAACATCAATTTAACGAACATCAGCTTTACGACAAAAATAAAATGATGGGGAATTTTTGGAATCAGGGATCATTAAATGTGTTAGTCTAGGCAACCTTACCTTATGTATACAGGGTGGGTGAAATTCTGATATTAAAATAAGATGAAAAAAAATTATCCTAAATATCCCTTTATTTAAATAAAAGAGAAAGTTCACCATTAACTTTTTTAACGCCGCAACTGAAAGAGTTTGTTGCATGTACCCAGTGGCGTATTTAGGGGGGAGCCTAGGAGCTCGGGTCTAAAAGTCTAATTGCAACCTAATTTGTTATCTCACGCTAGGACTCTTAATTTAAATTTTTAAAGAATGTTTTCTTAGCTTAGATTCCAAAGGTCTTGTAGGAAACGGTTAGTTTTTATACTTTTCCTTTTAAAAGTCCTGCTTTATATAGAGATTAAGGTTTCGGACGCATATCGTTTCAGTTATTGATTTATGATGCAATTTTATAGGAAAATGAGTAAAAAGAATAATATTTTTTTATAGTATTTTTCTATTACATACTTGTCTATGTTCTCCCTTTTGATAGAGCTATTTTAAATCAACAAAATTATAACCCAATGCAATAACATATTTTTACAACAAAAACAATTAGGTATTTACTACTATTTACTTACTGGTGTGTCCCACCAAGTGCTGCCTTAAGTAGCTTCGAGATCCCTTTTCTTTTCGTCGGATCCTAGCTCTACTGATGAGTCATGATATGACGAAACGCGTCTAGAGATGGATCTGGCGAAATGAAAAGGAAAATCTTCTTTTTTAATTAGGTATTTATTTTCAAGGGGAAAAATTAAAGTAAAAATTTTAATTGAAACATTTCTTATGGACGAAGTGTGATAATTTATAATAAAAAGAATAGTGCGGGAAGAAACGAGACTGCTTTATTATGAAATTTCATAGGCGTAGTTGGGGGGTACTTGGGGGTGCTAAGCACCTCCGAAATATAAATTAGCACCCCCAAAAAAAACTGGTACTTTAGGCGTATTTTCATTTAAATATTTCTATTTAGTTCCCCTTCCTCGGTATTTCAATTAACAAATACTGATTTTGTTTAATTCAATATGGATGTGTGTGTAGGTTATACGTTGTACTAGATATACATGCATGCAGTTAGTTTTGAACGTAATAGTTCTCTTTTATTTTTTTTTAAGGTAAAATAAAATACCTATTTCGTTTTTATTTTTAAATATATTGCAATTAAATAAATACACACAATCTGCTTCAGCACCCCCAGTGTTGACCGTCTAACTACGCCTATGTTATGAATATACAAAACGGCACTTAAGAAGGAGTATTTCAAAACCTAAGTATTTGCACCAAAACCTGCTCTTAGATCTACGCTCCTAAAATACATGATTTCTGAAAAAATCATCAACTTTGGCGTGGTGAGCGATATTTACTTTATTTTTCATCATGAAAAACCGAGCCCGAAAAACGCTGGTTAGAGTCATACATACGTCTTATGTTAAAATTATGGATTGACACCAATATTCATATATAAATATCAAAAAATAGGAAAAAAATCGTTTACAAAAACAAATTTAATCCAACCATGCAGATGGGGAGAGGTAATAATTTAATTTTCGGGATTTATAGTAGTTAGATAAAATTTAATCAAACTTTGGGCGTCGCCCCGAAAATTTTAACTTTGGGTAAACAAGGTAAATGGTAAAAAGTAAGTCAAGAAAACGGTATAATGGTTCATTCATTGTATAAGAAATTTAATTGCAATACTCAAAAGATTAAATGTCTACAATGTCCAACAACACATTTTTTTCTAGTTCTTGTACACCTACTTTAACCGTTGTTGTGTATTATTCCTCTATTTAACCTTACAATATATTATTAATTAATTTATACACAACATGTGTTGGAAGTTCTTGTTTAATTAGGGTTAAAATTAATTAAATTGGCTTCTCTTGTGGTTAATTTATGTTTAACCATGAGTAATCTAGGGAAATTATGTTTTTCTAAAGTGTTATTGTAAGGTCCCATGCTCTATTTACCTCTCGCAAAATTTAATGGTAAATGAGAAGTCAGAAATCTGGAGGTCAATGAGGTACAACCATTTAGAGCAGGAAGGACGGGTATTTGGCCCATTTTTGAATAAAGCGAAAAGGATAAGAAAAATCAAAAAATTAAATGGCTAATGCATTACTAGATTTCAAAAATACACCTATATTAGTGTCATTGTCATATATTACCAGGGCAGCAGTGGCTGATTTAAAAAAGGGGGTTAGTTGGTTAGTTGGTTAGATGGCATATGTCACCCATCTTTGGAGCAACACCATCGAACATCATGGAGAATCCCGGGCTGTCGCACTGGACATCTCTAGGGCTTTTGATCGTGTTTGGCACGATGGGCTTTTAAGTAAACTGCGATCCTACGGTATGCCTAATGGATTTTGTTTATGGTTAACCAGCTTCCTTAAGAACCGTTCTCTGCAAGTGGCGATTGACGGGTTTCTTTCAGACACCTTCACCATCAATGCCGGTGTTCCTTAAGGGTCCATATTGTCGCCTACCCTCTTTTTACTGTATATTAACGACCTTCTAGTAAAAACCCAAAATCCAATTTATAGCTTTGCTGATGACAGCACACTTGTCTCATCTTTTACCTTGACCCCCCAAACATCCGCTGCCGACGCACATCTTCGCAGGCAGCATGAAGTATTGCGCCTCAACAATGACCTGGAAGAAATTTTGGCTTGGGGTGACAGTAACCAAGTCGAATTTAATGCTAAGAAAACCGAGGCAGCAGTCTTCTCCAAAAAGGTTAACATTGCAGAACCGGATATAGTCATGGCAGGACACGCAATTCCCCTGACACCGTCTATTAATTTGCTGGGGGTCAATCTGGGAGGTAATCTGTCTTGGCATGATCACGTTGCCGCAATTGCCAAGGCAGCTGCACAGAAACTTGGTGTACTTTTCCGCACCAAAAGGTTGTACACACCTCATCAACTTTTGACACTCTACAAAGCCCAGATTCGACCATCATTAGAATATTGCTCTCATGTCTGGAGCTCTGCACCCAAGCACACCCTTCGGCTACTGGATTCCATTCAAAGGAGAGCCGTTCGTCTGATCGGCGACCCCGAGCTGACCAAGACCCTCGATAGCCTGGAGCATCGAAGACAGGTTGGTGATTTGGCTCTCTTTTACAGATATTTCCATGGCAGGTGTTCGACTGACATTGCCCACTTGATTCCACCTAGAGCAATGCAAAACAGAAATACACGGCGAACCACTGCCGCCCATCCATATGTTGTTCAGCTTAGTACTCCTCGAACTTCATTGTTCAAGAATTCTTTCATCTGGAGAACGTCATCTTTGTGGAATGATCTTCCTGAGGTCGTGTTTTCCAATGAATACAATCTTCAACGTTTCAAGACCAACGTTAATCGCTTTTTTCGCACTCGCACCGCTCCCAGAGCGCCTTAAAGGATTTTTCCTACAGTGCAGGTGTTTTATCATAAAAAAAAAAAAAAAAAAAGATAGTTGGTTAGTTTAAGGCGGGGGTCGGACGTTAGGCTCAAGCTTCCTGCACTGCAGCCTAGTGGCTTCTTGTGCGCCCCTATCTTCCTAAAAAATGTTTGTTTCTTTTATAAGGTCCAGTAAATTCCTACCAAGTTTGTCATACGGTAGGTTATCCCCACATTGGATTCCTCCGAAGATTTCGAATCTTCTTCGGGTCAGTGCTTCGCAATTATATATGATTTACGAGGCGGTTTCGTCCTCCTCGCCGCAAAGTCTGCATTCAATGGGACCATTGTAGATTCCCATTCGACATAGGTATTTTCTAAAGTGGCAGTGGCCTGTTAGTAGGCCAACTACTTGTTTTAGCTGGGTGCGCGTTAGAAGCATTATTCCAGTTGATAGCTTTTTGAACGGTTTTCCAATTGTGGCCCTTGCTTGGGTTTGACTAGGTATCCTGTTCCATCGGGATTGGTTGCCTGTTTTGATATGCCAAGGGCAGAATCAAGGCCCCTAAGTTTATGAGATTATCTGGCTCTAGCCAGTTTATCGGCTTTTTCCTTATCCGCATCCAGTAAAGGGAAGAATGGGGGATTTCCCCCTGATCCATACAAAATGGGTGTTTTGTTTAATTTTAAGCCTTTAAAAGTAGGAACTACTAATTAACTACACTCTTAAAGATAACATGGTATGGATTACTAAAATTTAGTTCTGACAACTATTTATTTTCCTGAAATCGACTCAACCCAAAAATTAGTTTGTACAACCAAAAAAAATTGTCGTTATTGAACTGTTGAACTAATTAATAACATTAACCAACCCAACCTACAAATTTTAGTTGTTACAACGAAATTTTATATGCGGATAACTAAATTTATATGGTACTCCCCCTTTTAAAATTAGTTGTCACAACTAATGTGTAAATATGGAAAATTGAAATTTTTTTTTCAAGGAAATATTGTTTTTGTTAATAATGCAATCTATAAATATTGCCAAAGCAACCATTTACTTGGAACAAACTTGAAATTTTCATAGAGTAATAATTACGTATGTAGTCACAACATTGTGTTTATTATCTTTTTTTTGTACTTTCTAATTGTAAAAAAGAAGTTGAATCATAAATAAGTAAAAATTTTATATTTTTGTCATTGCAGTTGCATATTAGGAAGTTTAAATGAACTGCTTATAACGCATGGCAAAATTAGCAAGTTGATTTGATAGAAATAACTTTAAAAAAAGTCTGTTTCATTTCTAAAAAAAATGTCATAAGTAATTTATACTTAGTAACGAAAAATATTCCTTCCTAGGTCCTCATTTAAATAAAAACATGCCTTGGTATTACTACTCTATTAGGTATGTGTAAACTAATTGGAATAAATTATCAGGGATATTATGGTTTCTTTAAAAAAAATTATTTCCAATGTCCTTGTTCTCTCATGTTCTTTATAATACATTCTTATGCAATACAAAACAGAAACACTAGATTTTTAACTTATTTTACTCAACCTTTTGGGTTGTTCAATTGCTTATAGAACTGAATTGTTCTTATTTAAATTTTCTTATCTGCAACTGCGATTATTAAAAAACAAAAAATATCCCCTGGACTTTCTATTTAAAACATACAGCTATATGAAATTTGTTGTACTTGGTCAGATTAAAAAGTTAATATGACGTTCTTTTATAGAAATGGAACATAGAACAAAAACAATACAAAAAAAAAAATTTTAAGTTATTTCTCATCGGGTTACCCTGCCATGTTTTATAAAAATCTCATTTAAACTTTCTAATGTACCTGCAACTGCGATGATAAAAAATAAAATGTTTACTTACTTATGATTTAACTGCCTTCTGCCAATAAAAACGTACACAAGAAAGACAATAAACACAAATAAATTACACCAAATATTGTCACATCCATTTTCCACACGGGCACGGCCATGAAAATGGCCAATTATTGCCTTAAAAACACAAAAAAATGGACACGGAACCGCAAAAGCACCCTAACATAAACATAACCTCCCGACAGTTCTGGCTAGAATGATGTTACATGTCACCCACCGGGCAAGGGCGTCAAGTCTCTGTTGATGCCGTTAGTTATAAATATGAAGAATAATATTACTTGAAAAGAAAAGTTAGTTCTGGTAACAAAGAATGTATCTTAATCAAAATTAACAAAATGAGAGGGACTACAAATTCATAATGTATTATTACAACAAGCTTAATTGATAAATACAAGTTTGTAGGAATTCAGCTAAACAAAATATTTTATTTCTGCCAATAAATAATATAAAAACAAGATATTTTCTTTGTTCTGATGGCATCATTTTTTGGTAAATATAACCAAGAAAAAAATCTTTTTGTTTTCCTAACTAAAAATAGTTATTATTGGGAACGTAAACACGAGAACAAATAAAAATTAGTACCAAATACCAAGTCATTTTTAAGAGTGCATACCTACCAAGCCATATTAAATTTCAACTAAAATGTCAAATTTTTTCGGTTAACACCCTCCGCGTAGATCGTCTGAATTTAACATAAATTTATAGCGTGGGTTTGCCCTATATTTCTTTAATGCCCTTACGCAAGATTAGTTGGTAACGACGAACTAAAGCTCAAAAGCGAGAAAATCGTGGGGTGCTCTGAATTTAAAACAATCCCTTAATTATTGGAAAACTACACAACGGCGCACAGTGTTTTGTTTAATGTTGTTGGCCAAAAGCTGATTTTGGATTTTAATTATCCATCTGGTTGTTCTTGGAAGAAAATAATTTTTGGGTATTGGAATATTTTTTTTAATTGAAGGAATTAGATTGCAAAGGGACTACAGAGTGACCCAACGAATATTAAAGCCACTTTTATAATTTGACATTGATTTCATTGCAAAATTCTTTATTTTCATCAAGTGCAGGTAGTACCACCCGGGTTTGGGTCAATTTATGGGTTTTGCCTATTGTTATCCCTTCACAAACATTGAAAATGGTGGGACCAAGGCATGCATTATGTATGTACGTAGTATTAGGTAGGTATATTTATTTTTTATTAAAAAAAATACAAAATACAAAAAATACATTAAACAGAAATTAAATTATAAAATATAATATTTTTCGTCATCTGAGGAACTGTCATCTCCTCTCGACGTTATATTTAACGGGTCGACGATCCGATCGATCAGGTGGTCAAGATCCCAAATTTTCTTCTCTTCGTTAATGACATGATGGACTGCTTTCGCCAGTTCTCTGGTGTCACTTTCTTAATGGCTCGATCAAACAGTAACTTAACGTCTTTCATTTTAAATATCGTGTTGTGTCTTGCTACAAATCCTTTCACTTACGCCCATATAAGTTCTATAGGATTTAGTTTGCAATGATATGGCGGTGTGCGCAGCACAGTTACACTATGTTTTTCAGCTACATCTTCCACGGCATATTTCATAAAACGAAGTTTGTGTAAATTTGCTATAGCTAATATTTCCTACTTTATCAAATTATCTTCTTTTTTTTCTTTGGTTAGTTATCATAAATAATTTAATACACAAATTTTACCTGCGCCGAAATTAAGCAGAACTGGATGGAATTTCCCATTTTATTACACTACACCTTTCTGAAATAGACTATAGTCCTGGCTTGAAGTGAAATGGTCACTTAAATAAAGAAAATGGGACATTTAAGTGTTTCTCCATTAATATATTATTTAAAGAGTTGACTTGGATAAATTATACATGTTTCTGACTAAGTAACTGTCCATCTTCAGAAAGTATGTGGAATGATACAGTTAAGAATAATAGATCAGTTAATTGAATCCATAAAATAAAATACCAAGATGAGAATTTTTGACTGTTTTCGCTGTAACTGTCCGCACACTCTCAACAAAAATTAGCCCAAATTGCAAATATAAAACCAAAACTTCTTTTGTTATTTTTTTTTATTTAAAAGGTCTTATACTAAACTGCTGGACAATTGCTTTCGAGCAAGAAAAATTTCGCCTAAATTTAACAGTTAATATTTTCTGAACCAGATATGATATCGACCTACGGTTTTGAATGGTTGATAGATTCATCCCTTGGGAAACATTTGTCAATATTGAATTTTCTTTAGCTGTCAGAAAGTTTTATATACAGGGTGTTAAAGAAGACGAGGATTTTTGCTCCAATGTTAATGGCGTGTAACTTTCACAATAATATTTTTAAATTTTATCACTCTACGTCAATTGAATTACTGGTTCATAGCAAAGAAAGTAATTTGTCAAATTTTTGATATCTGCTATATTTTAGGAAATGCCGATTTTTTTGGAAAACCTTGCTTTATTTCAACTTATTGGTAGCTAGATCTCACTGTGCGTTATATCGTGCAAACTTTGCGATTGATTCTTATACCCTATGAATAGCTTGATTTTGTTTAGTAACAATAGTTGTACCTAAATGTTATGATGTACAGTGGCGTACTTATAAACACATATATGTCTATAGTTTATGAGTATAGTGTTAGAAAGTTAGAAATTAATAAATACATTTTTTCCAAAAATTAAATTAAAAAAATTATCTTTGTTAAAATTTTGTAAGCACACTGTATAATATACCTGTAGTGCGATATATAAAACTTAAAAATAAGAAAAAATTGACCTAATCTAGGGGCGAGTACTTTCCAATATAAAAGAAATTGTGAGATACTCATAAACCATAGACATATAGGTGTTTATAAGTACGCCACTGTACATCCTAACATTTAGGTATAACTATTGTTACATACTGAACATAATCAAGCTTTTCATAAGGTATAATAATCACTCACAAAGTTTGCATAATACAACGCACAGTGAGATCTAGCTACCAATAAATTGAAATAAAGCAAGGTTTTCCAAAAAAATCGGTATTTCTTAAAATATAGCAGATATCAAAAATTTGACAAATTACTTTCTTTGCTATAAACCAGTGATTCAATTGACGTTGAGTGATAAAATTTAAAAATATTATTGTGAAAGTTACACGCCATTAAAATTAGAGCAAAAATCATCGTCTTCTTTAACACCCTGTATATAAAATTTTCTGACAGTTAAAGAAAATCCAACATTGGCAATTGTTTTCCAAGGGATGAATCTATTAACCATTCAAAACCGTAGGTCGATATCATATCTGGTTCAGAAAATATTAACTGTTAAATTTAGGCGAAATTTTTCTTGCTCGAAATCAATTGTCCAGCAGTTTATTATCATAACTAATCAAAAATCAACAAAATATTGATAGTGGACAGTGACTAAAAATTACATTCTAGCTTATCCTATCTGTATGTGTTACTCAAACCACTGTATGACGTTATACTTAAAGGCCTTAAGGGATCCCGAATTCATTAAATACAAAATATGGTGCTGTATTTCTGATTTTATAATTTGGGGGAGAAAAAATGACAAATAAGGTTTCAAGACTTTATTCTACGTAATGTAACATGAGCAATTACTTACTGGAACATACCAGGTGACAGTTTTTTCTCTAGTTCTAGAAGTGAAGATTTAAAAATTTTATGAGTTTAAAAGCGTGTAAATTGCCATTTTTAGGCCAATTCAAACCTTTTAAACCGCTTTCTGTATTCTTTAGAAGTCACTTTTTATCTTGTCACAACGTTTCAACCAATAAATATCTACAGTCGTCTTCAGGTGAATACTAAATAAGTAAAGTAACTACAGCTCCATTTATACTGGCTAGATGCACTGGAGCATAACTGAAATGGGCGCCCTTTGATGGTGGCGCCTAGGGTTGTCACCTCCCCCGGTTTTTCGGGAGTCTCCTGGAATCGGGTTTTAAAAAGCGTCGGTTTCCCGTCACCCGGGTTTCATATAATTTCTCCCGGAAATTCAATTTACAGAACGCTGCACTGTTCATGCAAACTTTCCAGACCAGACATTTTAAAAAGTGTTCGATCTAATAAATAGTACAAATTTAAAATTAAATAGAAACCCTTATATTTTGTGAAATTGTATGCTTTGATTATAAGGATCTTTTATATTTTATGCTTTGAATTTCAACATTTAAATAAAGCCGAATAGATAGGCGCGCTATGATTCATTCGCTACATAAGAACCGACATGACTTCGGAGAGCGCCGTCTTTTATTGCATTAAATAATACAATATCTTGTGTCTGAAATCGATCGAAAATGGAGACAAATATTAGTTCTTCTCCTAAAACGGTTGCTACATTTTTGCACTGATTCGTCGTTCTTTAAATATTGAAATTCAAAGATTTATGTCACCTTTAATCGATTTTTTGTTTATTTTGTATGTAAATAAACATATTTGCATTCAACTTTTTTTTTTTGGTCATTAGACTCTCGGAATCGTTGGTTAGGAAGGTGGCAACCCTAGACTGGTGGCGGCCCCACATAAAGAAACAATATTAATGTCCTTATCATTTACGAGTTATGACATATAACTTGATAAGTAATTTCCGTAACACTCTGTATTGTGTATTTTGTTATGAAACGATTTTTAACATACTCTTAAAAATAACATGGTATGGATGACTAAAATTTATTTTCGTGAAATCGGACTCAACCCAAAAATTAGTCTGTACAACCAAAAAAAGTTGTCGTTATTGAACTGTTGAACTAATTAATAACATTAACCAACCCAACCTACACATTTTAGTTGTCACAACGATATTTTATATACGGATAACTAAATATTATATGGTACTTCCGTTTTTTATAACCATACCTTTAGTTGTCACAACTAATGTGTAAATATGAAAAATTGAAATTTTTTTTTCAAGGAAATATTGTTTTTGTTGAAGATGCAATCTACAAATATTGCCCAAGCAATCATTTATTTGGGACAAACTTGAAATTTTGATAGAGTAACAATTACGTATGTAGTTACAACATTGTGTTTATTATCTTTTTTCGGTACTTTCTAATTGTAAGAAAGAAGTTGAATCATAAATAAGTAAAAATTTTATATTTTTGTCATTGCAGTTGCACATTAGAAAGTTTGAATAAACTGCTTATAACGCATGGCAAAATTAACAAGTTGATTTAATAGAAATAGCTTTAAAAAAAGCCTGTTTCATTTCTAAAAAAAATGTCATATGTAATTTATACTTAGTAACGAAAAATACTCCTTCCTAGAGTCCCCATTAAAATAAAAAAAATGCCTTGGTATTACTACTCCATAGGTATGCGTAAACTAATTGGAATAAATTATCAGGGATATTATGATTTCTATAAAAAAAAATATTTCCAATGTCCTTGTTCTCTCGTGTTTTTTATAAAACACTTGATTTTAAACTTATTTTAATTAACCTTTTGGGTTGTTCAATTGCTTATAGAACTGAATTGTTCTTATTTAAATTTTCTTATATGCAACTGCGATTATTAAAAAATAAAAAATATACCCTGGACTTTTTATTTAAAATAAATAATAATAAATAATTAAATTTGTTATACTGGGTCAGATTAAAAAGCATTAATATGACGTAATTTTATAGAAATGGATCATAGAACAAAAACAAACCAAAAAAAAGTTATTTCTCAAGCTCATTAATTTAAACTTTTTATAGTACAACTGCAATGATAAAAAATAAAAAGTTTACTTACTTATGATTTAGCTTCCTCTTGTCAATAAGAACGTACACAAGAAAGACAATAAACACAAATAAATTACACCAAATATTGTCATATCCATTGTCCCTACCCTAACATAACATAACCTCCTGACAGTCCTGGCTAGAATGATATTATGTCACCAACCGTCAAGGGCATCAAGTCTCTGTTGTAAAGTGAGTACAGCGATACCGTTAGTTAGCCATTTGAAGAATAATATTACTTGAAAAGAAAAGTTAGTTCTGGTAACTAAGAATGTATCTTAATCAAAATTAACAAAATGATAGGGACTACAAATTCATAAAGTGTTATTACAACAAGCTTAATTGATAAATACAAGTTTGTAGGAACCTTGATGTAACATTTAAATAGGATATATACAGAGTAAAATTCAACTAAACAAAATATTTATTTCTGACAACAAGATATTTTCCTTGTTCTGATGACATCATTTTTTGGTAAATATAACCAAGAAAAAAATCTTTTTTGTTTTCCTAACTAAAAATAGTTATATTTGGTAACGTAAACACGAGAACAAATAAAAATTAGTACCAAATACCAAGTCATTTTTAAGAGTGTAGATAATTAGGTCAAGTGCCTGGCTAATTAAACATAAAACCAAATAAATGTAATGATTTTAATTAATAAAATACCTTGGAAATTACGTTGGATAATTTATAAAATTGGAGATTGAAAATTTAAATTATTTTCCCGATAATTAAAGTATATTTTGAAACGCGAAAACAACGCCTGTAAACAACTAATTTTATGGGAATTCCACTTAAAATTTTCTTGTATCTAATCAGCCCATTGAGAGTTATTTGAGCTACACGTGCCGCTCTTCTTATTATCTCTGCTGTTATTTTACTTTTTTACTTCCCCACTTTAGTGATTTGGCTCGTTATAAAAAAAGCAGCTGTAGGCGAGAAATTATTTTTCTTTGATTAAAAATGATAATCTATTTCAGAAAGGTGTGAATAAAATGGGAAATTCCGTCCAGTTCGGCTCAATTTCGGTATCGGCCATAGGCGCATGTAAATTTTGCGCATGAAATTATTTATGATAACTGACCCAAAAAAAAAGAAGATAATTTGATAAAACAGGAACTATTAGCTATAGCAAACTTACACAAACATCGTTTTCTGAAATATGCCGTGGAAGATATAGCTGAAAAACATAGTTTAACGGTGCTGCGCACACCGCTATATCATTGCGAAATAAATCCTATAGAAATTATATGGGCGCAAGTGAAAGGATTTGTAGCAAGACACAACACGACATTCAAAACGAAAGACTTTAAGCTACTATTTGATCAAGCCATTAAGGAAGTGACACCAGAGAACTGGCGAAAAGCAGTCCATCCTGGCATTAAATAAGAGGAGAAAGTGTGGGATCTTGACCACTTGATCGATTGGACTGTCGATTCGTTAATTATAACTTCAAGAGAAGGTGACAGTTCCTCAGATGACGAAGAATATTATGATTTTTTATAATTTAATTTCTGTATAATGTATTTTGTATTTTTTCATAATGTTTAATAAAAATAGGTGTACCTAATGTGTGATTTTAACAAGAGCGACGGAGGTGCTAAAGTCTTTTCTAAAGCCGCATTGGCTATCCGGAATTGTGTCATATTAATGACAGTATTGAAATAGTTGACCATACAATACTTTTTCAAAGATTTTTGAAAGTAGTGGCAATATACTTATTATACGAAGATCATTAAATCGAGTTGCTTTGAAAGCCTTTGGGTCCAGTTGTATTTTGTCATGTAAGTAGTAAATAGCACCAATCATAGATTGGACCTATTGATATTGTTTTTATTATGGTTCTGGATGTTTTGAGAAGGTTTTATATTTTAATCCTAATTTTTTTTTGGATATAACTAACTTGGCTCAAATTGACCTATTTTGATGTCAGGTCATCAAACGTTATACACGTATTGTCCGGACACCCTCTATAACAATTTATTTTTAAAAACGTTCAGAGAAAATTTTTAGGTTTACAAACAACATTGGGTAATAAAAATATACTTTTACACGAGTTGTTAAAGTTATATGGATTCAACGTCATTAAAGGTTGCCTCTGGAGCGGGCGGAACTTCAAACAGGAAGCAATGGTTAATAAAGGATATTTGTTCCCCACGTGCCAGTTTAGTTATTTTGTTCCCCTTATCACCGTATTGAGTTTATTGAATAGGTAGAAAGGTTCATAATAAAAAGGTAAAACACTGTTCTTGTAAATATTTGTTTTAAAGAAATTATTTAGTATAATTTTCACAACAAATTATTGAGAAGTATAAAAAAACAGCTTCTTTTAGCATATCTACTTATATTTTAAAAATATACAGGGTGATTTGTATAATTTTTGCCAAAGTAACATAGGTACATAAAGTTTTTCCACCCTATTATTTACTATAGACGCTTATAGTGTATTTCAGAAAGGTATAAAGTAATAAAAGCTCAGACAATGAGAATGGTCGACGGTCCGATCGATAAGGTGGTCAAGATCCCACATTTTCTCCTCTTCTTTACTTACATGATGGACTGCTTTTCCCCAGTTCTCTGGTGTCACTTCCTTAATGACTTGATCAAACAGTGGCTTAACGTCTTTCATTTTGAATGTTGTGTTGTGTATTTCTACAAATCCTTTCACTTACGCCCATATAAGTTCTATAGAATTTAGTTCGCAATGGATTGGCGGTGTACACAGCATAATCACATTATGTTTTTTAGCTATATCTTCCACGGAATATTTCATAAAACGATATTTGTATAAATTTGCTATAGCTAATATTTCCTTCTTTATCAAATTTTCTTCAAATTCAATACTTTTGATGGTTAACAGTCGATAATTTCGTGTTTTCTCCAAAATGAAGTTGGAGTCTTCTCTGTGCGACGTGAATGATAGCTTGCGCTATCCATAACTACTACTGAATCAGCTGGAAGATATTTTATCATTTCACCAAAATAGTCCTCAAAATCATTCGAATCCATGTCCTCGTGGTTATCTCCCGTATTAAACGACTGAAAGTTTAGCAAACATTCTTTTAAAAATCCATCCTCGCCTCCATGTGCGCCTATGGCCGACACCGAAATTGAGCCGAACTGGAAGGAATTTCAAATTTTATTACTCTATACCTTTCTGAAATAGACTATATTGCGTAAATCATCTACCTACCATGGTGTTCGAATTATTCCCGTTATCATTCATTAATTAGATACAAAAACTAGAAAACTAGTTACTATCCAAACCTTACTAACTATTGATTAATTTAAAATGGTCTTTATTTGTTACGAAATAAATATTCCTATTCAATTTCAGTTGAAGCGAGATGCTTTCATTTGCAGACGCTGTATTGTATTCTATAATAAGGAAATGAAAAAAATTATGAACAAAAATATGAGAAAAACGATCTTAGGGAGATTATGTAAATATGGGGGGAGACTAAATATAATTGGACTAATACATTTACTATGTTTTCTATATACAGGATGATTCCTAAGTTGATACTTCTTTTTTAGCTGTGTATAGAAGGCATTAAAATAAGCAAGATTATCAAACACCGGCCTTTTTTCAAAAAACTTAGGACTAAGCGAGATACAGAAATAAAAAATCTAAGTGCGGGCCTGGTCATCAAAACGTAGCCTGCTATACCTTATGCTGTTTGTCTTATCTCTTATTAGTCATGCAATTTACGGGTATGTGGTGAGTTATTTGGCAATCCGCTGCGGTGTGTTTTTCTGAAGCAAGTTACTTTTAAATTGGTGACACGAGATAATAGTAAAATTTGAAAACAATGAACTAGTAGATATGGTGCTAATTTACGATGAGTGTCGTCAAAGTGCGGCTGCTGCTTCGAGATTATACGCAGAACGCTTGTAGCGTTTATAAATTTAACGCCACGGTTTCTTATATTTTTCTGTAAATTTTGGTATTATTCTGGCGCATTCGCCACCACACAATTTTCTGACCACCAGGCGTATGGCATCGGTCAGGTACGATTATGGTTCGATGCGTGGAATTAATTCTCTCTGGCTGAAACTCCTGAGCCGAGCGGTCACTTTTGGTGATACAAGTTATTTTTGATATCGATGCAAATTGACGTACCAAATTTTTATAGTAAAACGTGGAAAATGCTTAAAACCCACTAAAAGTTTACTTTTGTTGTTTTTCTTTTATTTAATACGTGGGATAACTCAATATCTGTTTGCAACAGAGCCATGTGCTTCTAGATTGTGTTTCCCTTAGACAAGAGGTAAGCTAATTAAAATTTTCTTTCCAATTTTGGGCATTTGGTCATTTTTGTGTTGTTTACAGGGCCGTAATAAGGGGCCCATTCCCACGTAATTTGTACGTTCATCACTTTTCATGCCTGAAAACGCATTTTACCATTTCTCTGGATTTTGGCCCGTGTATGCAATAACTAATCAGGACGGACAAACAACTGTTCGGGGATCCAGTGACCATAGTACATCCCCCATTGACCAGGAGGGCTATATCGTCAATTCAACAACCACAACTAGTAGGATCCGTACGTGGAGTGACCTCTTACATCTGGGTCTATGTTCATTTCATTCCTTTTTATTAATTTTTATTATCAAAACCTCTGGAAAATTTCAATCATTATTTAACGATAACATTTTTATTCTTTTTCAATATTTAGTTTTTCCTAGGGCATATAATTATTGTAAGCATGTTTTCTGACTAATTTTTCTTGCGTAATTCAGCCGGTTTAACTTACAGGTTATTTACTGTACATAGTGTACATAACAGGGGGTATCTTTGGCCAAAGAAGGGTTATGTATATTATAGGTATATAAAGCGTTTCGGGTTAATTAAATAAATAAGCTCTGAGGTATTTTTGACCTCAATTTCAGCGTCAGAACACAGGCGTTCGATTTTTTTTTTCATTTTAAATTAGAATGACATAGGTCATACTTAATTGCATTTTAAGAACAATATTACTACTTATTTTCATTAAACTTTATTGAAACTTGTCTCAGCCCTTTTATTACTTATATTACCAGCTTTCTTAAAAAACAGAGTCTACTTCTCAGTTGAAAGACTCAAAAAAAACTCTATACTAAACTGGAACTGAGTGGCGCCCTCTTAAGAAAAAATAAGCTACGTTTGCCTACGACCATCTGCTCGCCGATGAAGAGTTGCCGTAAGCCGTAAGTACCTTTTAAGGGTGAATTTAATTTACCCCTAAAAAGTACGCGACACGCTTTCCCTTGCGGGCTCATCCTATGCCCAGAAGTTTTCTTAATTTTATTCAACGAGCAAATGAATGTACATACCTTCGTTTTGAGTTTTTTGAAAAAAAGGTATTCGACAATGTTGTTTATTTTAATGCCTTTTATACAAAGCCAAAGCAGAAGTATCAACTTAGGAATCACCCTGTATAATGCGATTTTATTCCTCCTGGTGTAAAAGTGTCATTTTTGACTCCCAAAAGCCGACTCAAAAGATCATTTAAAGCTTGGTCGGTTAGAAAAACTTATTATACCAAGAGATCGAGATAAGTTTCATTAATAATTCTGATGATGAGGGTTTTAGTTTCACTCCTATTATTTCATTTAGTTACGTATTATCTGTTACAAACTGAACAAACCCTTTTAACCCTGGGGGAACCTTTGGGAAAATATATTTATTATTCGGAAGGAACATTAATTTATTTCGTTTCATAAAATATTTCGCCAATCATAAGATATAATTTATATAGGGATTTATAGGGATGGAAAGGGACCCAGGAAGAGTAGTTCAAATATACCCTAAATTTCAATATTGAACATGGCCCGTTTCCCTTAAAAATAATAACTAAATGTTTGTTTTTCTTGGGTTTTCGGTCACTCTTGAATAAAAGATTTTTCTTTATAAGGGGTTAACGTTTCGGTTTTATTAGGAAACCATCATCAGAACTATAAAAAAAATATTTGTCTAAACAATCAAAAGAGAAAAGAAACTATTGTATACAAAAAATAAAAAAATATAGAAAACTATAATCAAGTACAAAATATAAGCTAAACATACCCTTATTTAATTATTCATTATTATTAATATTTTGTACTTGATTATAGTTTTCTATATTTTTTTATTTTTTGTATACAATAGTTTCTTTTCTCTTTTGATTGTTTAGACAATTATTTTTTTTATAGTTCTGATGATGGTTTCCTAATAAAACCGAAACGTTAACCCCTTATAAAGAAAAATCTTTTATTCAAGAGTGACCGAAAACCCAAGAAAAACAAACATTTTAATCGATTAAAACGGTCAGGAAAACAAACTAATAAAAATAATAACTATGTCTCTAAATTTAAGAGCATCTGCCAATATTAATAAATTCTCTTCGAGGTTCGAGGAAATTATCTCTATATAAGGGGTCCAAAATTTAGAAAAAAAAGTAATAATTTTTAAATAATTTATCAATGAAAGATTTTTAGTTAAAATTTGGTGAATAAATAATAAGTATGTAAAAATTACTAATTTAAAGGTACTTTCAGAGATAACCAGGGGCGCCGAGACCAAATTATTCTCTGATATTTTTAAGGAAAATCATGAATATTTTTTTTTATTTTATTTTTTTATAAATGAACTTTGATTGTAATAAAAATGTTCTCCCATATTTTCGTGATACGAGGGATGTCTTAGGAGTAAATATTTTTCTTAGGCTTAAATTAACGAAATTCATATGGGCTTAACTGATCCATAATACAGATATAACCAGTAGCGGTGGTCTTAAAAAATGGTGAAGAGCTCGGTATAGTGCGGGTACTTAAACAAATATTGACTAAAAACCCGTGTAATAAAACGTCTTATATTCTCATCTGTCTAACGACTGAATGGAGATTCCAACAAATTACAAATTATGTCATTAATTGGGTTCATTTTTAAAACACACAACTAAGTAGGTACGTACACTACTGATTAACTAAAAAATAAAACCAAAATTTTTAATCACACAGTACATCACGTAAAAACGATATCTATAACCGTAACTTACGCAAAGCCTCAAAATAAATACTTAAGGTTAGGCGAACCAATGCTAAAACAATGGTGCATACGACTGATCTATTTTTAAATTGCCCTTCATCATAATGCAAATTGTTACATGTTGTTTGCGTGACTGACGTCACGTAACCATAGCAACGGTGAATATCAAAGGCATGTTGGGCGTTTGGTCTTCATTTGCTTTGTGCTAACGGACACTCTCGCTCGGCGCTCCAAAATGTACTATACCTAGCTCTTCACCATTTTTTAGGACCGCGAGCCGCCACTGGTGTAACTTTTATTATTTATCAGGTTTTATATTAGAACTATCAATCCTTATACAAGAGTTACTGTTTTTCTTTAAAATATTGTTCTACCAGATGAAGAAATATAACCAGTACCTTATTTGCTTATCTATATTACACCCACCCACGCACTTTGAGGAAGTAAAAACCATTAAGAAATTGTCTCGGCCTTAAACTGGGACTTTTACATGAATTGTGACAGGCAAAACAAGGTATCTACTAAAAATGAAGGACGGTGTATTTTGTCTTGTTACTTTTTTGCAAATTATCTAACCAGAACCGTATTACTTTTATATAAAATAAATCCATATTTTGTCCTCCACTGTCATTGAATTTATCGACATTGGTACATATAATTTATGTGAATGTAAAGATATTGAAAAACGCCTCATTAAATTGTGATTGTTATACAGGATGTTTCACAGTGGATGGAACGTTAGACGTTTATGGAAAACGGATGATATGTTGTCTTCAAAAATTTGGTCGCTCAGATAAACAACCATGGTCTGTCGATTTAAAATATTTTACTCGCGTCTATATCCCAACCTAACGGCAGGCACACTGCTCATGTCAGGCGGATAGCGTGATGGCGGGTTATTTTAAATTTATATAGGTAGAAATGAGTTTAATTATTACATGTAAAATATGATTGATATACAGGGTGTTACAAATTCGACATACCAGCATTGGAATCTCGGAAACTATAGGAGTTAGAGAAACGGTTAAATGAGGGTAAAGTTGTGCAATTCGATGCTGATTGTAATGCCGCTTTAAAAGTTTTCAAATTACGAATACTTCCGATTTTATTCTACAAAAAAAAGCGAAATTTAGCAAAATAGTTTTTATTTTTTCCTGAGCTCATTTGACTAGCTATTTAAAAATAAATGACACTTTGTCGTTGCTACTTTTTCTCCTCTACAATATGACGTTACTAAACTAAAGATCCGCCGTTTCGTCTCCGAGCGGCCATCACCAACTTAACTTTTTTGAATACGGACCTGGATTTTTTTAACCGATTTTTAAACCCTCCTACCCTCAAAATGTAATGGCGATATTACTTTTTCATAATAATGAATTGTCCTTGCTTATTTTTTTAAATTAATATTTTTTAAACTTCTTGTCAGTCCGGTCCTGGCAAATTTTGGCGACAGCCCTTTCAACCGATCTTCTCCTTATCCTACCAAATGCAACCTGTATGCGTTCTTCCATGGTATCTACGTCATTTTTAGAAATAAAATTTTTTTAAAATAAAGTTTTTAATTAATATTGTAATTTGTTGCCAGGACCGGACTGACAAAAAGTGTAAAAATTATGAATTTAAAAAAATAAGCAAGGACAATTCATCATTATGCGAAAGTAATATCGCTATTACATTTTGAGGGTAGGAGGGTTTAAAAATCGGTTAAGAAAAATCCAGGTCCGTATTTAAAAAAGTTAAGTTGGTGATGGCCGCTCGGAGACGAAACAGCGGATCTTTAGTTTAGTAACGTCATTTTGTAGAGGAGAGAAAGTGGCAATGACAAAGTGTTATTTATTTTTAAATAGCTAGTTAAATGAGCTCAGGAAAAAATAAAAACGTTTTTGCAAAATTTCAGTTTTTATAAAATAAAATCGGAAGTATTCGTAATTTGAAAACTTTTAAAGCGGCATTATAATCAGCACCGAATCGCACAACTTTACCCCCATTTAACCGTTTCTCTAACTCCTATAGTTTCCGAGATTCCAATGCTGGTATGGTGAATTTGTAATACCCTGTAAGAGATTAATTAATTTAATTTTTATTAATACGGTATTCTATTTATATTTTTAAATTAAATACTTTATTCTCTTTTTTTCTTTTTACGTTTCAAGGAATTCAAAGATGTGGTTACCGGTGTTGATAGTCTACGATTTTGTAATTCTGGCTTTTTTTGAGGGTCATAATTAGAAGAAATTATAAGGCTTATTGTTGTTTTTAGTGCATTAATACCAGAAATGCATGGCATGTAATGGTCTTTAAAGGTGATCGTTTGAAGACTGTGTTTTCTTTTTATGTGAACATTAATATTTGTTTTTGTACTACAGTTCCTCCCACAGTCGGTGCACACATAAACTGTTCTACAATTTATAAAATGATGGTTAGGTTATTACTTTACCGGTGCTTGACAACCGCCATAACAAAACTTACTGATTAATAACCTGCCCCTCCATTTTAATTATGCCCCACAAGGCCATAAATTAACACACTGGCAAACTGTTCTTGTAAAAAAACTTAATACCTCGACTAGGACTCAACACCGTGACGTAAAAAAATAATTAAATCCATTTCTACCTATATTTTAAATGTTCCGCCATCACGCTATCCGCCTGACATGCGCAGTATGCCTGCCATTAGGTTGGGATATAGACGCGAGTAATATTTTTAGCAATGCGGGTTGCCGCTTCTGCCAGAAACAGGTGGCAACATCGTTATTTTATATGAAACCTACAGCGACAATTTAAGTTTGTAATTGGGTTCTGTTTTAGTCGCCTTGTGTGCGATGGGCCCAACACACTTACAATCAACTCTGTATTTACCTAAAAATATTTTTCTTCACAGACGTAGGTGTACTAAAGAATAAATTTTACCATATTTTCCTGAGATCGAAATTTGATTTGACGTTTTTATTACCACAATTGTAAATATGCCATCAAATAAACCAAAATTGGGAGTTTGTTGCCGGCTTTAATAAAAACACTCTCGAGAGATATTTGTAAATAACGGTACAGGTAAACAACATACAAAAAATGAAGAATATAATATAAAAGTAAGAAATAATTTTCTGCGTCTCAGTGGCCTGATTTGTGGAAACATTTGTTATTAGATCTGGTTCTAAATTATACAGGGTGATTCCTAAGTTGATACTTCTTTTTTAGCTGTGTAGACATTAAAATAAACAACATTTTCAAATACATTTTTTCCAAAAACTTAAAAATAGTCGAGATACAGAAGTAAAAAATCTAAGTGCGGGCCTGGTCATCAAAACGTAGCCCTTTACTTTATGTTGTTTTTGACCTGTTTTCCTCTTGTTAGTCATGCATTTTGAGGGTCGATAGTCAGTTATTTGGCAATTCGCGGGGTGTATTTTCTGAAGCAAGTTAATTTTAAATTGGTGACACGTGAAAATGGTAATATTTGAAAACACACTTGTAGATATGGTTCTAATTTATGGTGAGTGTTGTCAGGCTACTGCCTCGAGATCATACGCACAACGCTTTCCCTTGCGGGCTCATCCTACACCCAGAAGTTTTCTTTATGTTATTTAACGGGCAAGTTAGGCAGAACCGTATTTGATCCATAGTGTAATAAATAAAAAGTAGTGAGTTTTTTGAAGAAAATGTATTTGAAAATGTTATTTATTTTAATGCCTTCTCTACACAGCTAATAACAGAAGTATCAACTTAGGAATCACCCTGTATAATCTATATATTATATTAATATAGGTATTTTCTTGTTTTCACCGGTGAGTCCACCGGTGGCACCGGTTGAGCCGAATCTCGTTCTAAAATTACCTATTGTATTATCGATTGTACATAATTCATGTTATTTTATTCATGGTGAATAACCAAACACTTTTATTCCATTTTTAAGGCAAGGGCCTGTCGACATATTAAGCACCGGTTCCCGCAGATCACCGAAGTTAAGCGGTGTCGAGCGCGGTTAGTACTTGGGCGGGTGACCGCTTGGGAACACGGCGTGCTCTTGCCTCAGGGAAGAGTGTAAAATGAATCGACACCTAGCCATCCTATTCACGCCGGACAGGCTCGATGAGCTCGGATATCTCATAGGATGAAGGTGCCGTTTCACACTCCCCAGTCGGTAGATCAGATTTGTGGTCGATGACCGGTTCAAGATGGCCTACGTAGTCGGCGAACCGTAAAAAAAAAAAAAATATATATATATATTTTCGTTTACAATGTAGCATATTATCATACAAACAAATACTTAAAAAAAGATAATTATATAACGTCCTCCCTGTTCCAAGGCGGGCCCGTAAAGTCAGGCTCCTAAGGCCCAGTTCGACCCTGTTACTCGGGATAAAAGATAGCCAGGCACCATAAAAAGCATTTCTTACTAAACCTTGAAAAAATGTGACCCTTATTTTTTCAATCAGGTCATGGTTGCGCCAGAACTCTTGTGCAAACACAACCAAGCGGTCTTTGTGGATTTGTGGACAAGGAATACTGAAAGGTTTTTAAGGCGAAATTTTCTTTGGGCTTTCCATATTGCTAACGATCCTAATTTTATTTTCTTTGTATTAAAGGTAAAGGTTAAGTTTCTTCCGCATTTTTGAAGCTGTATTCTTTACAAATCCAATTATGATACTTTTCGCTTAAGAGAAATGGAAATTTGGTCGGATATTTAAAAATTAATTTAATTTTTTTTTCTTTCAGGTTTTGACAATAATTTTCCACTGTGCAGTGGGCGTTAAAGGCATGATATTAAAATTCAGGTACGCCCACAGTGCCACTTGAATAAAAATTAGTCCAGTAAATTAAAAGCTTTGGTTGCGCTTTTGCATGTAACAATTTTATGTCTGTTGCCTGTGTAAATGTGAATGTGAAGCACACACGTATTCTCTCATTTAAAAAATAAGTTAGTTTGGGCTGCGCCCCCTCCTTGGAGCCCCATTTTTTTTACATGGCAAAAATCTTTGAGGACGTCCTTTTGGATTTAAGAAAAATGTTATTTTCAGAGCCTCTATAAGCAGAGTTTCATTTAAGATCCTCACCCAACAGCAGCGCACTGTGGTCAATTTGTGTTTTTTGACTGGATGACTTAATGATAATTTTTATTACTGAAAAATGGATTTTTTATGAACAACTTATAGTGCAACTAAATATTTTGACTTAAGTAACAACAAAAAAAATATTATAAAGGGCGGTACTATAATCAGAGCTGTGAAAGTAACTAGTTACTTTTTCGATACTTTTGCACAAATCTATCTAGATACTTATAAGGAATAGTTACTTTTACTTAAAAGTAACTTAGTTCTTAGTTACTTAGTTAAAGTAACTAGTTATAGTAACTAAGATACTTTTACAGTAACTAGTTACATTGTTTGTTACTACGATAATTTAAAAGTAACTAAGATACTTTTAAGTAACTAGTTATTTTAATTGTAACTACGAAACTCTAAAAGTAACAAGATGCTTTTAAACTAGATACCATAAATTTACCAGGTAGTGATAACTCATTTTCCTGTACACACTACCACTATTACTAGAAAACTAAACTAAGAAGTGTTAATTCGAACAAACGAACAAGTAGAATAAAATGCTTTCCAAAAAATTTCCCGTTTCAACCAGTTTGCTGTTTGACGCTCGCGACTCGCCGCTCGTCCCTTCGTAAAAATCTGATTAACGGCCGCCGATCGTCCCTTGGTCATCATCTGATGGACCGCACGTGTGCATAATTGGTATCCTAGAGGAACTTTAAAAGTACCTAACTTAGTTACTTTAAAAGTGTCTAGTTACTTTTTAAGTGTATAGTTACTCCTTAAAAGTAACTAGATACAAGTTACTGATGCCTGAACCCAGATGTTTGATACGGTGGAAAGAGTTATATTTGGCGCTGAATATGAAACAGGTTTTCATAAAATTGTGTGTGTGGATTCCGTGAAAATCACATTTGAAATATCGTTTAGCGGGATTTTTTTGGTTTGCAAAATGTCACCAGTATTTGCCCATTTTTAAATTTTTTATTTGAAATTTAACGTATTGTACTATAAAACTCGATAAGGGAGCAGAGCGTTATATTTTCGTTTTTCAAATACTGTGTATTATGTATAAAATTGAGACCGTGACCTGAATAATATACAGAAAAATATACACATAAAAGTCAAATGTAAGATATATTATGACATGAGACAAGGGAGGAAAATAAAATGTTTTTATTTAAACAAGGGATTAAAAGCGAATAGATATAATGTAAACTTTGTCCTCTTAGTGTTCCTGAAATTCACATAAATATGGCGTTTATACAGGGTATCCCGAAATTAGGGTGCAATATTTTTAGGACATAAAGTACATCAAACAATATAACAAAAATATCCTATAAACGTAACTCCAGAAATGTTTTTTTAGGGGGCCAGAGTCCCTCAAAGAGTTCCGTCAACCAAAACGTTCCATAGCAAAACCACATTTTCTAAAAAAAAAATATTTTACGTACTTATTAATTAATTAAAAAGGTTGAGATCTTCATTAAAACAACTACTTACTTAGTATTTTTTTATTTGTAAACTCTATATAGTATTTTCTTACCAATCCCAATTACTGATAGAAAACCTTTAGATATGGCAAACCTATCACTGCGTAAGTAATGACTATAAACAACTCGTGTAGGCCATATTAGTTACAGGATATGGACAGCAGGAATTGGAGCAAAACTACCTTGATGATAACTGATAAATAAAGGTGTGTGAGTTATGTTACCCATTGACTTTATTATACTGTGCTTAGTTTTGTTGTTTTAAACGTTTTTAACCAGTACCGGCCTAAGGCACATTGCAAAAAGTGTTATATGACTGGTGCTAAACGAGTACTGTCGACTTTAGTATGGAGATTATCTTGAAATAATGATTTTTAAGATAACCACAACCAGCTTAACAAAATTCAATAAAGCCGGGTGCAAATTCAGCCCTTAAAAGTACCTGATGCTATTTACATTCATTTTCAGTAGATTTCGACAAATTAAGCAAACATCTTAAACTGTCTTTAGTCGCTCTGTTATAATTAACCGGTCGACGGTCCGATCGGGTGGTCAAGATCCCACATTTTCTCCTCTTTTTTAGTGACACGATCGACTGCTTTTCGCTAGTTTTCTGGTGTCACTTCCTTAATCAATCAGATCAGATGAAACAGTAGCTTAACGTCTTTTATTTTGAATGTCGTTGTGTCTTGCTACAAATCCTTTCACTTGCGCCCATATAAGTTCTATAGGATTTAGTTCGCAATGATATAGCGATGTGTGCAGCACAGTTACACTATGTTTTTCAGCTATATCTTCCACTGCCTATTTCGTAAAACGATGTTTGTATAAATTTCTTATAACTAATAGTTCCTTCTTTATCAAATTGTCTTCTTTTTTTTCTTTGACTAGTTATCATAAATATCTAATGCACAAAATATACCTGCGCCTATGGCCGACACCGAAGTGAAGCCGGACTGTACGGAATTTCCCATTTTATTACTCTACACCTTTCTGAAATAAATATAATAACCAATTTTTCCACAAATCAGGCCATTAAAACGCAGAAAATGGTTTCTTACTTCTTATACTATATTCTCCATTTTTTTATGCTGTTTACCTGAACCGTTATTTACAAATGTCTTTCGATAGTGAAGTGCTTGTATTAAAGCCGGTAACAAACTCCCTATATCGGTTTATTTGATGGCATATCTACAATTGCAGTAATAAAAACGTCAAATCAAATTTCGATCTTAGGAAAATATAGTAAAATTTATTCCTTGTACTTCTGTGAAGAAAAATATTATTAGGTAAATACAGAGTTGACTGTAAGTGTGTTAGTATTATGGAATTGACGCATAATATTTAAACCGCAAAAATAAGATGCAGAAAAATAATATTAATTTAATTTAATTATACCACGCTGGTAACAATATAATATTTATTGTATCATTGAAGATTAAGTCATTTTTATATGATATCTTTATTAATAATTATTAACATCATAAACGTACTAAAACTTACACAACACCTTAGTTACTCATAATACATTAGTTACCATAATTTAATACGTTAGTTACGAAAGCATAATACGTTAGATACCAACTAATATTGAAACTATTTTTCATAGACATGTGAAACAATATTTTGACAGTTTTCAAATTTGATGGATACACGTACCTTTGTCTTTAACGTCCACGATCTTAGGTATGCCCACTGAAGACTGATTAATGACCGAGCAAGCACTCCTTTCGATTTCGTGTGGTTCCCCAGTGCTTAATCCACTGCCGGAAATATCGCCGATTTGAATTTTGCGAGCAATGGAAACTTTCTTGGTCACACTTTCTTCTAAATTAATACCCTCTAGCAACCTTCGCCGATTCCTATCCACTAAGTTCTTGTAGGTCTAATATATCTCCTCCAGCATTAACAAGAAAATTTGCCGAAGATCTTCTAACGCAGTGACCAGTATACAAATTAGGATTTTTAAGTGAGAGATACTTAGCTATTTTTTGAGGTATTTTAGAGAAAAAGTGTACCCTTTTCTATATGATACAAACAATCTTTGGTGAGTGACATGGTCTGGCCTTAACATTGCATACTTTTTAAATAAAAGCCCAGGATTGACTTCGCCGTCAAATATCACAGCGAAAATACGTTTCTTGTGGGTTTTTGAGTCGGGAATAGTAACAATCAGCTTGTCCTCTAAAACGTCAACATCTTCCGTGGTCATCTTCGATAATTCATTAGTTCGACAGGCTCCTCCAATTCCAATTAAAAAGCCATTTTCATCATTAAAAACTTCTCGTCTGAGGCAGAACACACAAATTCGTTGACTTGTTCTCTTGTAAATACTTTTGATTTTTTTGCTCTATATCCAACATTTTTCTTCTTGATGAAACGTATTAAGGCGCCGTATTTGTCGATTTCCACTCTTTTCTTCAGTTCTAAAGTCGCTCGTAACATGGAATATTTCAGCCATAAGGATGAAGCAGAGTATTCCTCAGAGAGTTTTGCAAAATATGCCAGCAATACCGTTTGTTTTGCACCTTGAACATGTACTTTGTTTCGCCACTCACAAAACTGTCGATATTCTTTTTCATAATGAATTTTAGATTTGTCCGGAAGCAAGTTCAACCTTATAATGTTGGCTGCAGCTAATATATCGTCAGGAATATCAAAATCTTGCATGATTTTAATGATGACTTTTTGAAATGCCAAAATGAAATGACATAAAACCTTGTTTTTATTTTCGCATCGCCTTTGTCAATGATACGATAAAGCTTTGAATACAACTCGATTATTAGCGATTTAACACCGTCTCGGACATTGCGGGTGACTCGGCTGTTGCCTCGTCACCTAGTAATGTCCTCGACTATTATAAATCGCATAATAATCTCGTTATATTAATAGCTATAAATATCAATTACATAAAAATATTAACCACTCATCTACACTTTTTATAAATTTTGATTGACAGCAGTCATCTCTCTTTAAATACTCCTGCAAACATTTACTTTTTTCGTACCTAAGCTTCTAAACGATGTTCCTCTGATGGGCCAGAGAGTAAAACTTTTGACCTAACTAGTAATAACTCTTTAGACCTTTTTAGAGTAAAATCTAAAAAGGCACTTACTTTTTGCTTTTAAGACTTGTTATTTAAACATTTTATTAAAATAAATTAGCAAACAAAAGTTTAAATTTAATTAAAATTAATTTAATTAAGCTCATAGAACGCATTTCATATTTAGTTTATGATATCCTGAAAAATAATTTTTTTACTCCAGCATGGATATTTGATGTTTCCTTTACACTTAAGTGAGAAGAAAAGTAGGCTATTTCAGTTAACTGTAGGGTAAAATTTCATATTCATATTGTCAATGCTGAACAGTGTTGCAATCTTTAAAATTTCCCATTTTTAAAGAAAAATTCCACGAATGCACACAATACTCAAAAAGTATTTTTTAGCAGATCACAACCACAAATGCTCCTAAAGAATATCCTACGAATATAACACTGTACATAAAATCCCTTTTTTCCTTTGGACCTATCATTCCTCTGTGCTTTGGATCTTTATTTCTCGCGAATATGGAAATTTTCTATTAGATGACAACATTTTAATAGAAACTAGATTCCTCTGTGGCGCCCTTGTAAAGTAATGACCAATCATAGTTTATTGTATTTACTGAGGCCACCTTCTTTTTCAAGATACTAAATTATATAATTTATATACAGGGTGTGTCAGTAAGGTGTCTGTCTTAGATAGCACCTAAACTATCAAAGATAGGGAAAAAAGTGTAATACAGAAGTGAAAGAGTTTTTTAGGGTACATAATTTAAAAATATTTTCTAATCTACAGGGTGGTCCTAAAAAGTGGTACTGAATAATAAAAAAGAAAATTAAATGGGACACCCAGTATAATTTTCTAGAATATGATTCAATGAAATAAGGACTTTGCAACCCTATTAAAATTTTTGAAGTGAAATGCAACGTTGCCATGTAATTAATTTTTTTCCGAAATTTTAGTAATTTTAAGGATATCATTAAAAAGTCATAGCAACTTGTGGATTAACCCTAGGCAAATATAATTTACGTTGTAAGTACTTTGAGGTACGATATATTGATCTATAATAATGTTTTTTAAATCTCTTATACAGAGCGTTCATTACAAGTTGGACAACTCGATAGTTTTAAAAATGCTTTATTTCAATTTTTTTAAATGGGACCCCCTAATTTTTTTAGGCAAAAGAATTTATCTTTCGAAAACCTTACTTTTTTGTTAAACATGTCATATATCTAAATATCATAGTTTTTAAAATATTTTAGGATTGGTCTTAAATCAGGGTAAAAAAGGAAAGTTCTAATTAAACTATTTAGTCAAGATTGTTTGGAACAAAAAATAAATAATTTTCTTTGTCACAGCTGTCATTGCAAAATTATTTCGCCAACATTTTGTGCTTTATTACTGTTTAAAGTTTAGTTTCCAGAACTAACTTTATCGAAATAGTAAAATATGAGTTATGATAAAGTTAGTTCAGGAAACTAAAATTTAAACAGTAATAAAGCACAAAATGTTGGCGAAATAATTTTGCAATGACAGCTGTGACAAAGAAAATTATTTATTTTTTGTTCCAAAGCAATCTTGGCTAAATTGTTTAATTAGAAATTTCCTTTTTTACCCTGATTTAAGACAAATCCTAGAATATTTCAAGAACTATGATATTTAGATATATGACATGTTTAACAAAAAAGTAAGGGTTTCGAAGAATAAATTCTTTTGCCTAAAAAAATTAGGGGGCCCCATTTAAAAAAATTGAAATAAAGCATTTTTAAACATATCAAGTTGTCCAACTTGTAATTAACGCTCTGTATAAGAGATTTAAAAAACATTATTATAAATCAATATATCGTACATTAAAGTACTTACAACGTAAATTATATTTGCCTAGGGTTAATCCACAGCTTGCTATGATTTTTTAACGATACCCTTAAAATTACTAAAATTCTGGAAAAAAATTTATTACTTGGCAACGTTGCATTTCACTTCAAAAATTTTAATAGGGTTGTAAAGTCCTTATTCCATTGAATCATATTTTAGAAAGTTATATTGGGTGTCCCATTTAATTTTCTTTTTTGTTATTCAGTACCACTTTTTAGGACCCCCCTGTAGATTAAAAAATATTTTTAGATTATGTATCCTAAAAAACCCTTTAACTTTTGTTTTACACTTTTTTCCCAATCTTTGATAGTTTAGGTGTTATGTGTAAGAAAACTTCGACGAATTGTTACTGAAACTGTAAAAGTATTTTTTTAGCAGATCACAACCAGAAGTGATCCTAAATTATATGTATAGATATTTTAAAAATATTCATATTTTATAATGACTAAGAAGTTAAATGTTTATAATCACCAAGAACAAATAACAACTAAGGAACATACCGCAGCAGTGACTCAGAGCTGAATTACTAGCATTCGACCGTGGCGGTGCGAGTTCGATCCTCTGAGTGGACATACGCACAATAAAAAAAAGTAAGTCCGAAATTTATTAGGTTTTAGAATGCGGGGAAGAGTGTAAAATGAATCATTTCCCAACCCACCCCATTTACGCCGGTAACCAGGCCAAATGAAATGGGATATCTCTTGGTGTGCAGAAGAAGGTACACAATCGGTAGGTCATGCAATGGCAATAAACCAAGGGTTGATAGACTTGGGGGGTGTCGCATGACTGAGGATCGTGGTTCGGAACCCACGTTAAGCTGTAGGTCCCTTCGGGAATAGCCCTGGCAGCACACAAAGAGGAAAAAATTACACAAGAAAAAGCTAGGTAACATTATTACTGAATAAACACAAGAAAATCCATATTTTTTTTTCTGGTTTATGTTTATGAAAACAAAATATTGCTGGAAATATTAGGGCATTATTTCTTTTATTTTTTTGGAGAGCGGAATCTTTTGCTAACTTTCACCTTTTTTCGAGCTTTCTCCCTGACGGCCCATAAATAACGACATAAATATAATCATGGCCTGTCATGTTTTTCAGGATATCGACCAATCATGATTTGTATTTTATCAGTATTTATGAAAAAAAAATTAGATCCCCTAAATTCCGTAAGACTTATTTTCACGGAATTTTTTTTGCAAGGCTCAATAACTTCAAAATTTATGGTCGAAAAATTTAATTCTACAATTTTATTTTTGTTTTAAGTGGATCGGACATCGTTAAAATTTGCCGTGTTGGATTGCGGTTCTTCTCGACCCGAATTACAAAAATACTAAGAAAATTATTGACTTTTAAAAAAAAAATTCTATTACGAAAATTAATAGCATTGTAAAAAATATTAAAATAATTTTTTTTTCTAATAATATATTATAAAAGACTCCAATATCTGTAAAAAATTAACGAGGTATCTTAGCCGGTTCTAGTTTGCGAAGAAACATTGCTAAAAGGTCAGTCTATAACATATCCGAATTTCATATCGACAGCTTTAATGTCAATTTTCGACAATATGTTTAATATTGAAAAACGCACTTTTTGGCCGTAAAGTTAATTTTTAATTTCTTTATCTACTTTCATTTAGTAATATGAATTTTACAGTTCTGTAAATCGTTTTGTAAGGGCATCTATTACAGCACTAATGCTGTAATGGAAAAAAAAGGTTTTATAAAAATTTTGCTGTTAAATAAAACCACACTTTTTAGAAGAATGATTTATTATTAACAATTATAAAATTAATTATCAATTATTAATTAAAATATATCACTTAAGGTTTATTTTAACCATTAATAATATACTTTTTACAGTTAGAAATTTGTATACCAGAAGTGGATGTGATGGAGCCCTTTTAGTTCGAATTTCCAATCATTACATCCATGTCTGACCCCATGATCTTCTTTGCTATTTGTTTCTTATTTTCTAAAGAATTCTCAACGTAGCCTTCTGCCGTAGAAGAGGATTTTCAGCCCCCATGACGCTTAAACATCTGCATATCTGCACCACCATCAACTAGAATGGTGGCTGAGGACCTCCTAAAACAATGTCCACTGTATCCTTCGGGATTATTCCATCCAAGTTTTGTTGCAATCTTTTTTGGTATACTTCAAAACTATTAATTCCGACAGGCTGGAAGGTGCATTTTCCTTTTCTATAGAATACAAAAAACCGCCTGTGAGTTGCATTAAGAGGACGAAGTTTAACATTCTTTCGAAAAATACTTAAACAGTTGACACCTGTCACATTTTCTTTTGTTATAACAAATTCTCGCATAATTTTGGTTTTCGAGAATGGAATCACAATTTTTATATACAATTCATTGTGTTCAATATGATCCAACATTAACTTAGCTAGTTCTTCGCGCCGACAAGCCCCAAAAATGCCGATTATCATAACAACCTTCATAAGTAAATATGTTTCATCATCTGCAGTACTAAGAAACTTACATACGTCTTTCTTTGTAAAAACTTTGGACTTTTTGGCCTTATAGTAACCCTCTGAACTTCTTTTCAAAAATGCGATTAGTTGAGAAAATCTGCTTATATCTTGATTTTTCTTAACTGTAATCATAGTTCTCAACATTTAGTAGTGAGTCCATAGTGTAGATGGTTTCTTGGAGGGTTGCTTTACGAAAAAATAACCCAAAAGGATTTTCTCAGACACCTCCTTTATTTTGTTTGCTTTGCACCAATCTTCAAACTTCTGATACTCATACCGCGCCTTGGATTTTGTTGGAACTAAACTTGAGATCGCTTCGTTTGCCGCTGCTTCTATATCAGAGGGTAAACTTCCATCAGAATCGCTCCTTTTGAAAAACGCTTTTTATATTTTTCAATTTGTTTGACAAAGTTTCGACAGTAACCATGCGTAACAGTAACTATGCGAAAGGTAACATAAAAAATTTGATTAGTAAACTTAATAGCAGGTGCATTTTTATTTAAAAAAATGCCTTATGTCAAATATTTTTATTCATAGATGTAAATAGATAAAATTTTGTACAATATTCTTGTTGTAAATTAATATTACTACACTCGATGTTTAATTAAACTCGGCTGACGCCTCGTTTGACAACTTTAACATCTCGTGTTGTAATATGAATCTTTACAACACTTATATCGTAAATAACTATTACTATGCAACTTACATTTTTTTACTTAAACATAACTTTTTTCTGCGTTAAACTATCTATTTTTATGGGTTTTAGAATAATTTTCATATAAACATCCTAAGAACATACTGAGAAATGTTTAAAAAATCGTAATTTAAGTCTTAAATTTCAGTTTAAAAAAGCAATAGAACATAACGCTACTCATACATAATATACTCGCATTTTTATTAATTATTATATGTACTAGTAACACTAAATACCTATTGTGAGGAAAAGAAATGCAAATACTCACCACAAATATATCCAATATAAAGTAAAACAACAACAACAAAAGATTTTATACCCAAACACAAGGCTAAAAAAAACTTGAAAACGAAAAAGCCTTCTCGGAATAAAATGTTTTCCAGGGTTGAGCTTTTCAAGCGTGTTTGTCATTTTAATCTTTTGATCCAGTTTCAAGAAAATTCCAAAAAGTTGGTAAACATATTTTATATAAATAGGCACGTTACACCGAAATCGAGGTGGAAATAACCGAATCTCCGGCCAAAAATTGCTAATAATGAAGTTGCCCGGACATATAGCGTCATCTGTTAGTGACAAATAAAACAATTGGCACATTTTACCTAATCAATGGCATTAAAATAAAAAGTGATTAATTATAAACAATTGGCGATCTACTTCTTTAAGTATTATTGTTTTAGTAAATATTAGCGAGCGTAGAGTGTAAGAACAAAGAAAAACTTTTACTCTTAAAAATGACTTGGTATTTGGTACTAATTTTTATTTGTTCTCGTGTTTACGTTACCAAAAATAACTATTTATAGTTGGGAAAACAAAAAGGATTTTTTTCTAGGTTATATTTACCAAAAAATAATGCCATCAGAATAAAGAAAATATCTTGTTTTTATATTATTTATTGGCAGAAATAAAATATTTTGTTTAGCTGAATTTTACTCTGTAAATATACTATTTAAATGTTACATCAAAGATTTTAAATATGCCAGTTTTGAGACTTTGACAGTTTGTGACAAAATGAAACAATTTTCTGGGTTTTTGCATCCCTAATCAAAAAAAATGGTACTTAATCTAATAAACTATTTCGAAAATGAATGAAAAAGTGGAAATTCGCCAACCAATATTCAGGAAACAGTAGCCAAAGCACTGGGAATTAGTTTAAGGACTGTGCAGAAAATTGTGCATGAAACAAAACATAACATAATACCCAAGAATACTAAAAAGTGTAAACGAAGGAAGCCAAAGACTGAGGATGTAAGCGAAAATATTAAAATTGGAGTTCGAAATGTGATTTACGATTTATACGAATCAACAAACCAATGTAACTCTTCCAGTTTTACAAAAAACATTAAAAATTCGGGGTGTTTTGGAAATTGGACTTGAAGCGTTATCAAAATTATTAAAAATTTAGGTTTTCCTACAAACTTGTATTTATCAATTAAGCTTGTTGTAATAACACATTATGAATTTGTAGTCCCTATCATTTTGTTAAATTTGATTAAGATGCATTCTTAGTTATCAGAATGAACTTTTCTTTTCAAGTAATATTATTTTTCATATGTCTAACTAACGCCATCGCTGTACTCACTTTACAACAGAGACTTGACGCCCGCATTCTAGTCAGGACTGTCAGGAGGTTATGTTATGTTAGGGTGCTTTTGCGGTTCTGTGCCCATTTTTTCGTGTTTTTAAGGCAATAATTGGCCATTTTCATGGCCGTGTGGATAATGGATGTGACAATATTTGGTGTAATTTATTTGTGTTTATTGTCTTTCTTGTGTACGTTCTTATTGGCAGAAGGAAGTTTAATCATAAGTAAGTAAACATTTTATTTTTTATCATTGCAGTTGTACATTAGAAAGTTTAAATGAGCTTTTTATAAAGCATGGCCAGGTGACCCGATGAGAAATAACTATAAACTACTAAGAAAGTATTTTTTTGTTTTGTTTCTGTTCTACCTATGTTCCATTTCTATAAAAGAACGTCATATTGATGACTTTTTAATCTGATCAAGTATAAAAAATTTCATATAGCTGTATATTTTAAATAGAAAGTCCAGGGGATATTTTTTGTTTTTTAATAATCGCAGTTGCAGATCAGAAAATTTAAATAAGAACAATTCAGTTCTATAAGCAATTGAACAACCCAAAAGATTGATTAAAACAAGTTAAAAATCTATTGTTTCTGTTTTGTACTGCGTAAGTATGTATTATAAAAAACATGAGAGAACAAGGACATTAGAAATAATTTTTCTTAAAGAAACCATATATTCCTGATAATTTATTCCAATTAGTTTACGCATATAGAGTAAGAAAGTAGTAATACCAAGGCATTTTTTTTATTTAAATGGGGACTCTAGGAAGGAGTATTTTTCGTTACGTATAAATTACATATGACAATTTTTTAAGAAATGATACAGACTTTAAAGTTATTTCTATCAAATCAACTTGCTAATTTTGCCATGCGTTATAAGCCGTTCATTCAAACTTTCTAATGTGCAACTGCAAAGTCAAAAATATAAAATTTTTACTTATTTATGATTCAACTTCTTTCTTACAATTAGAAAGTACAGAAAAAAAGATAATAAACACAATGTTGCGACTACATACGTGATTGTTACTCTATGAAAATTTCAAGTTTGGCCCAAATAAATGATTGCTTTGGCAATATTTGTAGATTGCATCATTACCAAAAAAAAAAATTCAATTTACACATTAGTTGTGACAACTAATAGGTATGGTTAAAAAACGGGAGTAGGTACCATATAATATTTAGTTATCCGTACTAAAATTTGTAGGTTGGGTTGGTTAATGATTGTTATTAATTAGTTCAATAACATCAGGTTTTTTTGCTTGTACAGACTAATTTTTGGGTTGAGTCCGATTTCACGAAAATAAATAGTTGTCAGAACCAAATATTAGTAATCCATACCATGTTATTTTTTAGAGTGTATTTAGACACTGTTTAATTTAATACGTTATTTTAAAGATAAACCGATCTGAAAAGTAACTTGCAGGCCGAATAGCATTGTAGGCCATAATGCTTTTTTTAATAAAAAGTCCCCGAAATTTTTTATTTCTCATGAAAAATATCGCCTGAAACGTTTTTGAAACATCGCCTTAACATAATATAACTGGGTAAAAGAAAAACATACTTTTACTGGAATATATAATGTCCGTTGCCGTTAAGAACTTAAGACATCTTGGCATGTCGCATTTATCACACTTTCGTAATGTTATTTTTCTTGAGGACATGTTTTATATATTATATGTTTTCTTGTTTGTTGTGTTTTTATTAAAACACATTTATGAAATTGTTACTAAGAGCAAAAAAATCTTGATTTCGAGTATACAGGATGTCGAAAAAGTCTGAATATTTTAAATACTACGGAAAACAAAGACCCTGGCTCATTTTGGTTCGGTTGGTTGGTTTATGGCAGGGTCGGGGTTCGGCCTAAGCTTCCTACACTGCAGCCTAGTAGCTTATTGTGCCCCCCTATCCTCCTAGAAAAGATTTGTTTCTTTTATAAAGCCCAGTAAATTCCTAGCAAGTCTGTCATACGGGAGGTTATCCCCACATTGGATTCTCCGAAGATTTTGAATCTTCTTTGGGTCAGTGCTTCGCAGTTATACATAATATGTAATATGGACGATTTCTTCGATTTTCATAATATGTAAGGCAGTTTCGTCCTCTTCGCCGCAAATTATGCATTCAATGGGACCATTGTAAATTACTATTCGGCGTATGTCTATTTTGGGTTACTAGTACCATCGCGCCGATAAAAAACTGGGACAGGAAATTTTTCTATTTTCTCCTAGACTATTAAGAATAATTTTACATCAAGCCTGGTACCAGTAAAATGTCATGAAAATTTGCATGTCAATAAAGATTGTCACTTTATGATTGACTCGTCAAACATACAATCATATATTATTTGTAAATATGCCACAATTAACCCCCCAGCAAAAGGCAATTATTTATAGTCGGTTGCGAGATAGTGTTGCTATTAGGGATATTGCAGATGAACTGGGAGTAAGCAAGAATACCGTGCTATTGGCAAAACAAAAAATAGCAAGACATGGGACTATTATTAGGAATGCAGGTTCTGGTCCCCCTAAAATTTCTACTGATGATCATGATAGAAGACTGGTTAATTATCTAAGGGATCATCCCTTCGAAACTGCAATCAAGGCAAAAGAAGAGACGAATTTTCCAGGTTCTGCAAATACCGCTAGAGACAGGGTTCGAAATTCCGATATACGAAGCCGTTGTGCTGCCAATAAAATTTTTTTAACGGAAATAAATAAACAGGGCAGGTTAGAATTTGCACATGAATATATTAATCAAATAAATTTATGGGAAACAGTTATATTTTCTGACGAGAAAACTTTTCAGTCATGCAATAATGGGAGAATTCGGGTGTATAGGCCTTCCGGCATGCGGTATGATGAGAGATACACCCACAAAACCAACCAAAGTGGGCGTTTCTCCATAAATGTTTGGGGCTGGATTAGCGCTAGAGGACCAGGACTTTGCCAAATCGTCGAAGGAAGACTAACTGCAGCAGTATACGTTAATATACTAAACGAAGTGATGATACCATCGGTAAACGCTGTATATGGTCAAAATTACACATTTCAGCATGATAATGCTCCAATACACACAGCGCGCATTGTACAAAATTTTCTCCAAGAAAATAACATAGCAGTTCTTCCCTGGGCTTCGATGAGTCCCGATTTGAACCCGATAGAAAACATTTGGGGTGCCATGGTCAAATCTATGTATAAACATGATTTTCAACCTAGAAACAGGGATGAATTACGTCATACGATAAATCAAGCTTGGGATGAAATAACTGTCGAATTATGTAGAAACTTAGTTTTAAGTATGCCACAAAGGCTCCAAAAAGTAATAAACAGAAATGGTTCTATGACCAAATATTAATTTTGTGTTGTTTTGACAAACTTTGCGTTCGCAATTTTTTTCTTTTTATTAAATGTATTTTATTACCTGTATTAGCTTTATTTATTATTTTGTGGTAATGGTAAATATAATAATTTATAAAATATTTGACTTTAAAAAAATCTAATAAATTTACTTTATCCATATTATATGATGTCTCTCAAATTTAACCACCCCGTATCGAAAAATACAAAACATTCCATTATGTAACCTAGGTTACTTTTTAAATTTTGAATGTTTTTCCTTTTTAGCTCTAGACACCTTTTATAGTCTAGGGGATATGTATTTCTTACATTGTTTTTGTAAATCTCTTGTCCCAGTTTTTTATCGGCACAATAGTACATCAATTTTTAAACCAAATGTCCCCAAGTCAGGAGATTATTAAAGGCGAAATTAAGTGGTCCGTCATATCCCCAGACCTCAACCCTTTGTACTTTTATTTGTGAAGTTTATTAAAAAATAAAAAACATTTTTTATAAAATAGACAGATTATTATTAAAGATTTGAAGTAGTAAGGTGTAATTAGATTAGAGCTATAAAGCTATACTCCCAAGCTATATAGCTGGCTAAACGAAATGTGTGAAATTCAATTTAATACTTTTTACAACATATTAAAGAATTACACCTAAGCTATAATATAATAGCCGAGCTATTTAGCCGAAAACTAGAGTTACATAGCTAAAAATAAGTTTCACTAATGCAGTCGGTAAAGATCAAAAATCACTTTGTTATACAGGGTGATTCCTAAGTTGATACTTCTTTTTTAGCTGTGTATAAAAGACATTAAAATAAACAACATTTTTAAATAACCTTTTTCAAAAAACTAAAAATAGGCGAGATACAGAAGTAAAAAATCTAAGTGCGGGCCTGGTCCTCAAAACGTAGCCTAGTCACAAAATTTATTGGTCGGTGGTCAGTTATTTTTTTCTGAGTAAATTTTAAATTGGTAACACGTGGAAATAAAATTTGAAAACAATGAATTAGTAGATATGGTGCTAATTTACGGTGAGTGTTGTCAAAGTACGGCTGCTGATTCGAAATTATACGCAGAACGCTTTTCCTTGCGGGCTCATCCTACACCCAGAAGTTTTCTTAATGTTATTCAACGGGCAAGTTAGGCAGGGCCGTATTTGATCCATAGTGTAATAAATGAATGTAAGTACCTTATATTTGAGTTTTATTGAAAAAAGGTATTTGAAAATGTTGTTTATTTTAATGCTTTCTATACACAGCTAAAAAAGAAGTATCAACTTAGGAATCACCCTGTATATCTGCATCTAAATCGTAAATACAAATAACAATGCACCATGCAGACCCTTTGGTTTCAAGTAATTTCCCATTTCCGCCGTTTTCAAGCGAAATCACTCATTTATCTTTCACAAAAACAGCTTATTGTTTCTGGTTTGTCGTTGTTGCGGAGACATTTTAGATAAATGCGTTGAGTGAGCTTTTTATCCGCCGCTTTAAATAGATATTTTCGAAAGTGTGAAGCTGGATTTTAAGCACTACCTTGAGAAATAAATCCCACAGTTTGTAACGTTTATGTTAATGAAAACGAGGAAAGCAATATTTTGGATTGCGAATTAGTTTTGTTGTGCAACTGGTGTGGAAACAAGATAATGTCTATTTTTGAGATTTAAGAGAAGAGTGTATGAAGTTACAAGAGCTCGGAGAATAGATTTATTTTATGATTTATCCCATTTTTTTATATCTTTGCTTCTAAATTAGGTCAAATAATAATTGTATCTAAAACGAAAAATAAGAGCAGATACCTTACTTTTGAGCAACTTTTAAAAAATTGAATCTCCCTCGTAGGCACTGCCTTTTTTTTAAATTTTATTAAGAGCTTTTTTAGTTTAATGGGATGCAGAAGCGTCCCACTTTTTTTCTAAAAAATATATAACCGCTTCTTTATTTAAAGTTTTAAAAATTATTCTATTGGCGATAACGCTGAAACGAACAGAGATATCGAACTGCGGTTTCAATATTTTTTCTAGTAAATTTCATCTACTTTTCGATTGTGGTATCATAATTATACCGTATGATTTATTTTTTCGGAGTAAAATAAAAAAATGTGTTATTATTACAAATTGCGCCCTCTAGCATTTTTTTTGAGAACTATTATGGACAACTAAATACGATTGGTTAAAGTACATACATTTCTCTTCCAAACAGTCTTTAGTTTGGTAAAATCGGATAAGTCGTTTATAAGTTACAGCGATTTAACTGATTACAATTTCAACAGCCCCCCCCCCACACCCCCCCCCCCTCCCCCTTTTCGGAGATATGTAAAATTTACTTTTCAATTACGCCCTCTTGCGGCAAAATGCGGAACTTAAAAATTAATTTATAGAACCTAAGTTATTCTACCCATACACAGTGACGGATCCAGGATTTTGCTGAGGGGGGGGGGACTAAAAAAAGTACTCCAAAAAAAAAACATATTCTGGCTCTAAAAATCTTCTCTCAAAAGTGACTTCTAAAAAAATACTGACCCTTCATACGCCCGACAAATTGCAAGGCTCAAAGTAAACAAAACACCCATTTTGTAAGGCTCAGGGGTGGACGAAACAGTCTTCCCCCCCTGGTTCAAGGCCTCGCCAATAAATATAAAACTTGACCACATCTAAAAGTGTGTTTATGTTTTCGCAACGAAAAAAAAAACAATAATACGTCCGTTTTAATAAAAACTGATTTATTCACTTTGAACTTTTTCGAGTCGTTTCGTAATGGACATGCACTAAACCAAAGTAGGTACTAAACAAATATTATCTTCAAAAGTTTACAACAGAATTCCAGCATTCTAAAAGGCAACTTTGAAGCGTATTCAATTTTTCAACCAGCAAAACAGAAAATAAAAGTTTATAATGCGCTTTGGAAGTTTCCTGAAAATGTCATTTCGTATACCAGAGTCCCAGTAGTAAAGTGAATTTTATGATATGAAAAAGTTCTCGTGTATTAAAAGATAATGGCGTTTGGATAAAATGGAAATTAATTTGTGATTCTGGAAATTCTTCGTTTCTCATCTGGTATGCAGGTGGTTTTTACGACATTATTTTTAAATTTTCTTATTTGTTTTTTTTTTGTAGAGGCGGCATTAATTTTAAGATTATAAGAATTGCATTTTTTAAATACCAGTCTGCAATTTTAATAATGAATTGAAGGAGTGACTAATAAATTAAATTTCTTACAAATATATATTTATTTAATATAAATGAAATAATGAAGAACAAACAAATTTTATATCTCACAACGGAAATTAATTTTCCTCGATAATTATGCTTCCTATAAAATAAAACAATAGTATCATTTTTTAAGTACAAACTCTGGACTGGACTGGAAAATTGCGTTTAAAATTAAAAAATCTTAGAAATAAAAAATATCCCATTCCAGTTCCTTGCAATAGTTTGTGTAGGTCAACTGGGGAGAGGGTAAGGATGTCCTCTGGTTCCAGTTTTGGATGCCCGAGTATTTGTTGCCTCTTCCGATCCAGTGACTCGCAATGGCAAACTATGTACTGTACAGTTTCTCTATCTTGCCCGCATAATCTGCAGTCAAGATCTCCATTGTACAGTTGCATTCTATGCAGATGGTTCTAGACAGCCATGTGTCCTGTCAGGATTCCTGTAATGGTTCTTAGCTGATTCCTATTCATTTAAAGCAACTGTATCGTAAGTCTTGGGGTCTGGATCTTCAATGAAGCTTTTGCTGTGGTCTAATTCCTGTTAATTTTAATTTACAACTTATTGGTTGTAAGGCGTGTACCAATTTGCATGCCCTTATCTTAAATGGTTTCCATGCTATAAAAAAAACTTTCCCCTTTACCTTGTTTGAGGGGCTCTAGCGCCTTAAAGAAGCATTTCTGGGAGTATGTTTATGGGACATTTTTCTCATTTTCTTAATGTACTTTAGGCCTTAAAAATATTGCACTAATTAAATAAAACTTATTTCGAAACACCCTGTACAGCTCTAAGAAATAGGTTTAATTTGTTCAACAACAATTGATGGTGTGCATCTTTTAAAAATAATTTTTTTTATACAGGGTGCCTCAGAAATGCGGGGTGACCAAGCATACATATTTTATATGGGATGCCATATTAATATACAGGGTGATTCACGTTGAGTGGCCTATTACAAGATCTCAGAAACGAGTAAAATTATCTTTCTCAAATTTTGATAGCCGGCATAATTATTGGCTTTAAGCCTTTAAAATATTATATTTTGTCGTTTTTTTTACTTCCGGTTATACCGGAAGTAAATGTCACCTTGTCTAATTCAAACGAAACACCCTGTATATTTTAGCATTTTTAATTACCTTCTTAAAATCTAAATAACTTTTGTTAATAATAATCAATTCCTATCTCTAACCGTTTTTGAGATATGAATTATAAAAGGATTTTTTTAAAAACGCTCCAAAAAGAAAGTTTAGTAACTCTGAAACTAATAAAGGTAAACAGTTTAAATTTTGTAACTTTTCAAGTAATACATAGATCTTTAGTTTAAATCACTTAGGTTTCACGTTTTTTTACAGGGAGTTCTTAAAGTTGTGCCAATGTTTCCATTTAAATAAATGTACATAAGTCAATTTTTGCAAATGGAACACCATTTTTTTAGCTTACTAGCGCGTTGAGAATTAAATTTCCTATCTAATTGCCTAATATGTTACAATCCACATTTTTAGTCGTTTTGGAATTATGAGCAATTTAAATTAAAATTTTTAAAATTTCTGGTTGTGTTAATGCAACATTAATTTTAAAAAGAGGGCTTCGACTGGGATTTTCGTTTGACTTTGAGCTTTGTTACCATTTGTGCCTATGTTCGTTGCTTAGCTATTTCTAATTTTCAAAGTCAAACGAAAATCCCAATCTTATTTTCAAAAATAATGTCGCATTAACACAAACAGAAATTTAAAGATTTTTTATTTAAATTGCTCATAATTCCAAAACGGCTAAAAATGTGGATTGTAAAATATAAGGCATTTAGATAGAATATTTAATTCTCTACACGTTAGTAAGCTAAAAAATAGGGTGTTCCATTTGCAAAAATTGACTTATGCACATTTATTTAAATTGAAACATTGGCCCAATTTTAAGAACTTCCTGTATAAAAAACGTGAAACCTAAGTAATTTAAACTAAAGATCTATGTATTACTTGAAAGCTTACAAAATTTTAAATGTTTACCTTTATTAGTTTCAAAGTTACCTACTAGTTTTTATAATTCATATCTCAAAAACGGTTAGAGATAGGAATAGATTATTATTTACAAAAGTTCCTAAGATTTTAATAAGGTAATCAAAAATGCTAAAATATATAGGGTGTTCTATTTGAAATAGCAAAGTTGGCATTAACTTCCGGTATAACCGGAAGTAATAAAAACTTCAAAATATAATGTTTTAAAAGCTCAAAGCCAATTATGCCTGCTATCAAATTTTTAGAAAGATAAGTTTACTCGTTTTCGAGATCTTTTAATAGGCCACTCAACGTGAATCACCCTGTATATTATATTATTTTCTAATTCCCCATAAAACTTTACATTTATTTTGTATAAAATGTCATGTCTAAATTCAATTGTTTTTGAGATATTGATGTTTAACATGTTTAACCGTGAAACCTTTATCGTCTACCTACATTTTATAAACATTTCAAATTTTATCTTATTTGCCAACACACTGGTTTTTACTGCGTTCAATACCCACGTATCATACATTTTTGATGGGAGATATATTGACACGAAATTTTTGGATTTCCCACAGGTCATTTTAGATGAAATAAAAGGGCGCCACTGGTAAATCTTTATTATCATTGGATGGATCGTTCACATGCCGTACGTCTCTCACAAAAATTATATTGCTTTGCTGTTATTGCTGTAAAAATATCCACAAAGTTTTTATTCTGTTATGACTGTCTATCTATAATTTTTGTTTAATAATATTTTTAACCCATACACTTTATTTTGAAAAATATTTGTGGTGGTATATTTATTTTTAGAACAAAACTTTTATGTAAAAAAAAATTGTGAAAAAATTAAAAGCAAAAAAGATTATTTTCTGCTTACGAAATTTGATCTCGTGATTATAAATATTTCTAAATTCTTCGCCAATAATAAGTAGCAGCTTGTGTCTTCTGTGTTACTAATGGCCACTTGTCGTTTCCAACATTCAGCCAGATGGCTCTTGGAACTACAGCGTAACGTGGGTTCCAAGTCAGTCATGCGACACCCAAAAGGGCTATAACCCTCGGTTTATTGCCATTGCATGACCTACCGATTGGGGAGTGTGTCCGCACCCCACGAGATGTCCGATCTCATCCGTTGTTACCGGCGTGAATGGGGTGCGGAAGATGGTACATTTTACACTCTTCCCTGCATTCTTAAACCTGCTAAATTTCGGACATGCTTTTTTTTGTGTACGTATGCCCACTCCGAGGATCGAACTCGGACCGCCACGGTCGAATGCCAATCACTCACCTCTGAACCACTGCCATTGCCGTGGTCGAATAGCAGCTTAATTATGACTTAAGAATGATGACGAAGAAATCCTATTTACCCCTAAATTCTACGCATTGTTTTATGACACTTCAACAAAAGTAAGGTTGAAAATATACAGGTTGTCCGGTAACTTATGGGCCGTAGAGTAACTGGAGATACTAGACATCAAACTAATTCGATTAAGTCATATAAGTTTTTTCGGATTGTTACTCGTTCTAGAGATACAGGGTGTATATAATTTATGTATTATTAATTTAATTATGTACTATGTTTTTTTATGCTTTGGGATGTTTAAAGGGAAATATCTCAAAAACCGTTAAAGGTATTAAGATGAATCAAGTACACTTTTTGACTCAGAAAATGCCCTTCTTTAAGAAACTATAATTGAAAAACACCTAATATCACAGATCAGAAAAAAAATCATAGATTTATGAAGCCCAGTGTATGCAACTAGCGCCCTCTAGTTTCAAACTTAAAAATTTCTACAAATTCGTATTTCTTGCTCATAAAAACATAATATTGCTAACTTTTAATTCGATTCATTAAACCGTTTTAAAATTATGGCTTATTTTCGAGAATAAACTTTTACTTTCAACACCCTGTATCTCTAGAACGAGTAACAATCCGAAAACACTTATATGACTTAATCGGCTTAGTTTGTATCTTCAGTTATTCTACGGCCCATAAGTTACCAAACACCCTGTATATTCCTTGTTCAGTAGTAGGCGTAAGTAAGCTCACAGAAAGTAAACACACTATAGGGGATTCGACAGGCGCTATGAGCACCTATTTGTATCTTGCGCCTTCACCACACAACTTTAAAAATGCATTTTTGATAATAAAAATAGTCTGAAAGGGAAAATAATGCTGTTGTAGGTCCAAGATCAATGTTATCGTCTGACTCAACTTCGTAATAATGATAGTTAAAAGTGGTATTTCAAGATGGCTATTCTGGCGTTATTTCTGTTATAACTGGGGCAATATGAAAACAGTATTTAGACTATTAGAAGCCCGGTTGAACAATTACGGCTTAAGCTTAGTTTTGCTTTGAACCAAGCTTTAAATTCCTGTTGAGGTTGTAAAAATGAAGCTTAAGCTTTGTTCAACGCTGAACTAAGCCTCAATAGTACAACTGCATCTTAATAGTATTAATATGAAAATAGTATTCCGCTGCAATTTTTATTACATCATCTAAGTATGAAATTTATTTTTCATTACGTTTATTACACATTTGGTGCAAGCACTCAGCCAAAATAATAATTTAAAATTTGCATTTTAATTTCCGCTTTCTTTTATTCATATTTTCGCAATTTAAGCGCTCTGAATTATGAATTGTCGGTTTAAAAAATACGGGAATGAAATTTTTTTGGTCGTGTGTGTCAGTGACGGATTCAAAAAAAGTTACTCGCATACCATAATCCCAAAATACGGTTTTTAAAATTAAAATTTTTTGGTCCATTTGTCCTATTCGTCCACTTATCCTGGGACACGCTCTATAATAAATTAGACTACCAACAATGCGTTCGCTTGGTTCCTATCCCAGTAGCGGCGTGAGTATTTTTGTGATGGGTGGGTACAAACGGTCCCGAAGATTTTTGGATGAGCACTCCTCAAATCGAAAATGACTTTTTAAATAAAAGTCTTCGCCCCTCTCGCTGTTCATAATTGCATAAGCGGTAAACGTGATGACATGAAACGACCAAAGTCTCCTCTCTTGTCCAACCTGACTTTTCGTCTTCATCTCTTATTACAATATTTCCTTCTAAAAAACCACTACTTCTTCATCAAAAATGTTACAGCCAAATCCCCCTTCCTCCCCTGAAACTCCATTATAAAATAAATACCCTTAAATTTTGGCTGAGCACCTATATTTTTTAAAGTGGCTTTGAGTCCACCCTTGCCACCCCCCCCCCCCCCCCCTGGCGCTGCCTCTGCCCAGTCCTGACCTGATTTAATAATGGATTTTTAAAAACTGTCTGTCTTTAAACCTACTTAAAATAATTTAATAATCAGATTCTCCTTTTCTGTATTACAAAGAAATAATAAACGTTCTTGCTTTTTTCAGTATAAATTATACAGTACAACCTGATAAAAATAACAATATCAGTCATTTCTCTACTGTTTACTGCTTCTACACTAAATTTATGATATACCATATTTATTTTATATATACTCTTCCCGGAAAACAACATGAATATCCTAACCGACATCAAATTTCCATATAACTGGCTGTCTAGTCTAGTTTTCCCTGAAAATACTTTATTAGGTCAATTATGCTTAAGCTCTATGATTGTCAATAAAAGCGAACTGTTACGTTTTCCGGGAAAGTCGAGGAAAACGTTCGAGTTATGTCGCAAGGTATAGTAAATATGAGTCATCTTAAGTGCTTCCTTGGGAGCAGTAATTTTAATCAGTCCCTAGAAAAGGGATATTCAAAAAAATTGCGTCTGTGTTTGATGCTTCATGATATAAAAGTTATGGAATTCGTCTGTTAGACATTTTGTAGTATATTTTTAACCAATCGGAGCGTCGGCGTCGAGTTTAAATCACATGGGTAAGCGACGACGGATTTAAGATGCTGCGGCCATAATAGTAGGAGCTTGCTAAATCACGGTTAACCTAATTTTTTTTCACTACTAACTAAACTGATATTTATTTTTGTAGTATTAATAATTATAAAAATAAAGAAGAAGATTTTCCTTTTCATTTCGCCAGATCCATCTCTAGACGCGTTTCGTCATATCATGACTCATCAGTAGAGCTAGGATCCGACGAAAAGAAAAGGGATCTCGAAGCTACTTAAGGCAGCACTTATTGGGACACACCAGTAAGATGCGGCGCGGAGCGCCATCTGTGTCGTTGTTAGACACTCTTGAGCATACCAGCACCTCTAACAAACTTATATAAATGTTAAGAGGAAATCGCCTGTAAAGACATTCGTCACAATTACAGGACTTCCGCTAGGCAGCGCTAACTCAAATCGGGTTATTAACCGAAAACAATGAGTAAAGAAGAAGATTTTCCTTTTCATTTTGCCAGATCCATCTCTAGACGCGTTTCGTCATATCATGACACATCAGTAGAGCTAGGATCCGACGAAAAGAAAAGGGATCTCGAAGCTACTTAAGGCAGCACTTGGTGGGACACACCAGTAAGATGCGGCACGGAGCGCCATCTGTGTCATTGTTAGACACTCTTGAGCATACCAGCTCATTATAAAAATGTTTAGGTTAGTAGTGGAAAATAGTGATTTGTACAACAAGAGTGGATATGAAGTCTATATTTCACGAGGAAGTAAATTGAGCACGACGTCGTAGGTGGAGTGCTCAAACTTCCTAGTGCGATATGGACAATCCACTCGAGTTGAACAGTATTTTTTTTTTACGACCAAACTTATGAACCTTATGCTAAACAATGTTAAAAAAAAGTTTGCAAACTGCCGGGCTTGAACTCACAACTCTCGATCAATGGATCCAAAGTTCGAAACTTTATCGTCTTGGCCACGGGAACATTATTAGAAATTATGGTAAAACCAGCTCAATAATAATGCCACATGAAATTAATTTTCTATGCAGATTCAGCAGGTTGAATTATTGATAAATCTATTATAGATGCGTATACATTTGGTTATTATACATATAAATTATATAATTTAGTGTCTTGAAAAACAAGGTAGTAAATACAATAAACTGTGATTAGTCCGTACTTTATAAGAACGCCACAGAGATATATAATTTTTCTAACAATGTTTTCAACCAATTTCGGATTCGTGACGCAATCTGTGAAGCTCTGACTGTAAGACTATGAAATGTTGCCGAAGAGTTAACTGGAATAGCCTACTTTTCTCGTCAATTAAGTGTAAAGGAAACAGCAAATTGCCATGTGGGAGTAGAAAATAGTATATTGCATAACAAGTGATGAAAGTGATACTTTCAAACGAGGAGATATTTAGGCGTCAGTTGAGTGCGGGATATACATATACTAAATAAAGACTGTAAGCAATTTAAAATAGTTTTTTATTACTTCGAACCGTACCGCCGCATAAATTAATATTCTTTTAAATAAAATATATGTAAATTTAAAGCTATAAATAGCAAAAGTCCATAGAAACTTAACTTAAGACGAAATCAATCAAAAACCTTCATAATTGGTTGATGAACCTTATAGGTAGCAAAAAAACAATAGATGAAGTATTGTTTTCGGTTTGTTTTTATTGATAATCTTTACCAAAAGAAATCAAAAAGTTTAAAAGTAATTTCGGCTTTTCTTTGCGAACTTTTTTACACCAATAAGCGCGGGTGAGAAATATCGAGATCTTATGAAAAATAGAAAGTTTATAAATGGCTTTTAGCAAAAAATATATAGTGGAAAGACTGGGGTTTTTCTTGTCAGGCATTGGTGATTGATTGACTGGGGTCTTAGAGGCGGTTAAGGGCTGCACATTTTTTTTTGCAAAAAATTTAAAAGAAACCGTTTTATTACTACTGTGAAAAACATCGTTTTGTATTTGATAATATACAGTGAATGATTCATTGAATTCAAATAAATTTCTTCAAGTAGTTCCAAAAAATATTCTGAAGAAAGAAATAATGGCCCAATAATATTTTCTCCGAAAATCCCAGCCCAAACATTAACTTTTTGTGGATATTGCCTCCTTGTTTCGACAAACCTGTGTTGGTTTTCTTTGCTTCAATATCGATAATTTTGAACATTGGGTTCATTGTTTAAGGTAAATGTGCATTCGTCAGTGAAACAAATGTTTTCTAAAAATTCCCTATCCATGTTTGCTCTTTCAATCATACCAAAACAAAACTCCTATCGTCGTATTTCGTCCCTATCTCTTAACTCTTGGTGCTTTTCATATTTGTATGAATAATATTTATGTCGTTTCAAAGCTCGCAACGCTGTGGTGTGATCTAATCCTAAGTCATCCTCAAGTTTCCTTGTGCTGATCTTCCCATCATTTTCTTCCACGCACAATAAAACTTGCAAATTTCTTGATAGTCCATTCGACTGTAGATTTTGCAGGTATCGGTCTATTCGGATACAGAGCAGCAAACATGTCTGACACATTTTGATAACTATTTCCTTGATAATACCATTTAATCATCAATATTTTTTCTTCAGAAGTGTAATTCATGGCTAATATTTTCGATGTACGAGTTTTTATAACAATAAATGATTCATTGAACTAAAATAAATTTGGCAACGACGATTCGACCTTTTTTTTTGAAAAAATCCAAATATACTGGTATTTTTCTTTTTTAACGGTTTCTTTTTGTAATATGGATAGCTGGCTGAAAAACGGCATAGAAAATGGAAAATAAATAACCATAAAGGCAATATATATATTATTGGGTCTACACTGGTAAAAATAAATTACTTTTTTTGAGGGCCCGTCCGTACGCAGGATGCACTTAGGCCAGGTTTGGCCCATTGTGCTCACTCTGTTTGATTCTTCACACCCACTCGGTGATCCCAGCCCCTTACACCAGTTTGTGTAGGTCAACTGGGGAGAGGGTCAGGAAGTCCTCTGGTTCCAGTTTCAGTTGCCGGAGTATTTGTTGCCTCTTCCGATCTAGTGACTCGCAATGGCAAACTATGTGCTGTACTGTGTCCCTAGCTTGTCCTCACAATCTGCAGTAATAATGAGTAAGGAGTAACCAACCGATTTCGTGGTTGGGTTCATAAATCTTTATAATCCCCACATTTGAAAGCTGTAAAATTCACATTTTCACTTACTTAGTTATTTTTTTGTCACACAACTCACAAGCTACCTAGTAACCTGTAAACGGTAAATCTATACAAAATCAACTAAGACAATAATTTACAATAATTCGGCGTTTAAGCGAGGGAGTAGAAACGTCGTTTTCAACAAACTAACGGAGCAACTCGAGTACGATGCATAGCCGGTTTGGCGGACAGCTCGAGTTAAGTGGTTAGTGCCACTATGACGATCAAGAAACAATGTTGTCAGAAGTAGCAAAATTTGACTATTGATATTAGTGAATTTTGAGAATTTAATATTGCGAATTGTCGCGGAATATAGAATATGAGTGAAAGGTGTAAGACGAAAAATTAGTTTGCAATAAAACTTAATAGTTCTCAGGGTCTAATAACCCCCAGCTTTTGAACTGAGGGGGGCGGGGGCTGCAGCTTGGCAGCCCCCCCCCCCCCCCCCTATATACGCCACTGTCATATATTACCATATAATAATAGCTTTATTGCCCAACAAGAAACCCATTTACAGAGCAATATTAAAAATTGAATATAAATTATATTGTACTCGATTTAATACTATATAAATTTATAAACATAAACCACCAATAACGGAAATACAATAACTATATTACAATAACACCAATTAATAACACATATTATTAGGTATATATAACAATTTAGGTAATGACCACCCTCGGCAAACCTCTTCACATCTCGCAAGCTACGAGGGCGGATTGATATTGAAGCTACCTAGCGCTAGATGGCAGCACAAAAACAAATTAGGGAATCCAAACCACGTGATTCAATATGGCGGTTGGCTGGTAAAAAGCATTGAGCCACCCGTTAAATGTCACCAGCAATATTATTTATATAGTCACGTGCACCAATTACAACGCAGTATTTGCCAGCCAGCCGCCATTTTGACACATCGTTGGATTGCCTAATACTTTTTTTCTTAGAAATTGCGATCTGTCAAACGTCAGCTGTTAAAATTTCAGCCAAATTCATCGATTAGTTTATTTGTTGTAGTCGTTTGAAGTAAGCAACTTTTGTATTTCTTGAAAAATGGAAAAAAGTGAATATCGTGCAGTGATTAAACACTATTATTTGAAAGGGAAAACGGCGAAAGAGGCAAAAGAAAAGCTCGATAAACATTACGGTGAGTCTGCTCCGATAGATTACATGGTAAAATATTGGATTGCTGAATTTAAACGCGGCCGAACAAGCACTGCAACAATACCATCAACAGGAAGGCCAAAAGAGGTGGTTACTGAAGAAAATATCAAGAAAATCCTCGGTATCGTTATGAATGATCGCCGAGTCAAGTTACGTGAGATTGTGGAAATGGTAAACATATCATATGAACGTGTGTTCAACATATTGCATGAACATTTGCATATGAAAAAGCTATCGGCAAGATGGGTGCCGCGTTTGCTCAGTGTCGAACAAAAACGAGTTCGACAGACCACTTCACAGCGGTGTTTGAACATGATAAAGCGTAATCCTGTTGATTTTTGGCATCGATTAATAACTGTTAATGAAACGTGGGTCCACCACTATACACCTAAAACCAAAAATCAATCGAAACAATGGAAGCTGGTGGAAGTGCTCCGAAGAAGGCGAATACAGTGAAATCGGCTGGCAAGGTTATGGCCACTGTATTTTGGGATGCACTCGGAATATTGCTCATCGATTATCTTGAAAAAGGATCCACAATCACAGGAAAGTATTATCGTGCATTATTGGATCAATTGATTGATGCAATCAAGAAAAAACGACCACATTTAAAGAAGGAAAAAGTGCTCTTTCTTCAAGACAACGCACCGGTTCACACAGCATTAGATACGATGCTAAAATTACGTCAAATACACTTCGAATTGGTTGATCATCCACCTTATAGTCCAGATTTAGCTCCTAATTAACAAATTTATTTGAGATAGCAGATCAGGACAATCGATTCCATCGCGCAGCAACTTGAATAAAAATACTAGAGATGTGCTCTTCTTTTTCTAGGGTTATAAAATTATATCTGTTTAATAAAATATCGTAAGCAGTTCCTTGCCCAGGATACACTCCTTTTGATTTAAATGTTAAATATTTTAAAAGTCTCTTTTGAACCTTGTCGATGTTATTTACGTGACATGCATAAAGAGGGTTCCAAATCACTTAGGCATTTTCAAGCTTTGATCTGACGAAAGAAAAATATAATGTGTTAAAAACTCCTGGGTCATAAAAGTTTCTGCAGTTCCGCACGATAAAGGCCAGTATCCTGCCTGCCTTCAAAACTATGTTAGTTATATGTTCAACAATGTCAACATAGGATCGAAGGTGACGCAAGTCCTTCAACGACCTGGGGCGCTCTAAAACCTTACCTGAGATGGAATCTCAGGTGAGGATACAATAGTGGCTGTTTTTTGCGACTAAAGGTCAAAATTTTACATTTAGTTGTATTAAGGTTGAGTTTGTTTCTGTCGCACCAACCCTGATTATTATATATCAATATAACAAAGACCAAAAGTCCCTTGTTATTAAAACACTCCCTGTTTTAAAACACATTCAGCGCTTGCCAGTAAACATTCAATCCAACCCTGGGAATCGATTCCATCTTCATGCTCCATTGTCTGCAAAATCTGTAAATTACTGGCACACAAACTCTCACCTTGAACTCGAGTGTAAAAATGTTCACGAGCTTTGAGAAAAATACTGACTAAGCTGTTTATATTGGCAAAAAATCGACGAATCGTGATTAAAATCCGATTACCGGTTGGATTTTAAATTTTTAAGGTAGAAAGAATTTTGTTTAATATGGCCGCAAAAAGAGTTCAGTTAACCGAAAAATAATCTAAATTAAAATTTGGTTGAAAATCAAAATTAAACGAAATTGTATAATATTTGTGTTTTTGTATAAGTCAAGACAGTCGCCCTCCCCTGAAGAAGAAATTATATTTGAAATTTATTTTAACAAACCTAATTATAGTCTTTCATTTCGATATAGGTGATGTAAAGATTTATATTACAACACGAGATGTTAAAGTTGTCAAACGAGGCGTCAGTCGAGTTTAATAAAACATCGAGTGTAGTAATATGAATTCACAACAAGAATATTGTACAAAATTTTATCTACTTTCTTCTATGAATAAAAATATTTGGCAAAAGGCATTTTTAAAAATGAAAATGCACCTGTAAAAATGCACCTGCTATTAAGTTTACTAATCAAGTTTTTTATTTTACTTTTCGCATAGTTACTGTTTCGCATGGTTACTGTCGAAACTTTGTCAAACAAATTCAAAAATATAAAAAGCGTTTTTCAAAATGAGCGATTCTGATGGAAGTTTACCCTCTGATATAGAAGCAGCGGCAAACGAAGCGATCTCAAGTTTAGTTCCGACAAAATCCAAGGCGCGCTATGAGTTGGAGTATCAGAAGTTCGAAGATTGGTGCAAAGCTAACAAAATAAAGGAGGTGTCTGATAAAATCCTTTTGGGTTATTTTTCCGTAAAGCAACGCTCTCAGAAACCATCTACACTATGGACTCACTACTCAATGTCGAGAACTATGATTTCAGTCAAGAAAAATCAAGATATAAGCAGATTTTCTCAACTAATCGCATTTTTGAAAAGAAGTTCAGAGGGTTACAAGGCCAAAAAGTCCAAAGTTTTCACAAAGGAAGACGTATGTAAGTTTCTTAGTACTGCAGATGATGAAGCATATTTACTTATGAAGGTTGTTATGATAATCGGCATTTTTGGGGCTTGTCGGCGCGAAGAACTAGCTAAGTTAATGTTGGATCATATTGAACACAATCATTTGTATATAAAAATTGTGATTCCATTCTCGAAAACCAAAATTATGCGAGAATTTGTTATAACAGAAGGAAATGTGATAGGTGTCAACTGTTTAAATATTTTATAATTGTTAATAATAAATCATTCTTCTAAAAAGTGTGGTTTTATTTAACAGAAAAATGTTAATAAAACCGTTTTTTCCATTACATCACTAGTGCTATAAAGGCACCTATTACAGCACTAGTGCTGTAATAGATGCCCTGACAACGCGATTTACAGAACTGTAAAATTCATATTACTAAATGAAAGTAGATAAAATATATTTTATAAGACTTTCGGTATCATATTATTTACTTTTGTTGTACAAACTACTATTCTATTTCTATATTTTACCCATCAAGAACTTTACTTTTTTTTTATCATCTCATCCAATTCATTTAAGACTTACTGATAAGACCTAGTATATAATTCATACTTTAATAATATGTGGTTATGTCTAGACACCATATAAAAAGTTTTTAAGAAATCCATTTTCTTTCATACATTTTTATTCCTCATTGTGTCATTTTTATTAAACTTTTTCAGCTCCTGTACGATAATTTCGCTAAAGGAGGTCCTCGAACCTTGTAAAAAGTAAAATATGTAAAAAAGTTTTTCTCACCTCTTAGCCGGTGGGAACGTTTTAATAAATTATGTTTTGATTGATATCTGTGGTAAAAAAATGCAGGTACACTTACGAAGTTTTTAAATTAAAAGATTATTACATTTGAATATTTTTTACTCGTCCTATACATTTATACCGTTTACTAAAAAATAACTAAGGTTATCATATTATGTATACTAATATCTATTATTTGTTTATTAAGAAATACTGAAAAAAAATTTCCTACGACCATCTATGAAAATGAGAAAAAAAGCACGGTTAATTTGGCTAAAAAGCGCCGTATATCACACGCGTTTTGAAAAAAATATTTCAACACTAGTGTTGAAATACAAGGCAAACTATTTAATTTAAACATATGGTACCAATTTGACAGACAACCCCTATTTATTAAAAAGAACAAATTTTAGAAATCAGTAATTATAAAGTGTTTAACTTATTTATCATGTATTTGTCGAGTGATTCAGAATTAGAGTATGAAAATGTAAATCTGAAATTATAAAACATGTTAATAATACACTGGAAAATCTATAACCAGAAAAAATAAATCGCGCTGAAGAGAGTGTCATGTTTTAAACAACAAATCTTTATTGGTATCGATAGCGTAGACAATAGAGCTCTAGCCTACAGATCGCAAGGTCATAGGTTCAAATCTCATCAGGAGTATTTGACTTTTTTTTATAAAAAACATTAAATAATTAAATAAAATTATTTTGAATTGAAATCTTCCTTGTTGGGTGGATTTTTAAAATTTATGTTTAATGCATCTTTTCTTGATTAAATTAAAAAATTTTCATTCTGATTAATCTAGAAGTCAATCCCGGATTAGTTCTTCCTTTGATATACATATAAAATATGAAAAAATGAAAAAGTTAAATTACAAATAAAGGAAAAGCCTCTTGACAAACTATGAAACCAGATATTAACTGGAACATAATCCTAAAAGTTTGCTAATTATTTCAACACTAGTGTTGATATTTTTTTTCAACACTGGTGTTTAAATATTTTTTTCACAAATCAAAGGCTTTGTCTATAATTCTTTGTGGTCTTAGGAAAAATAGTGTACATTACTTGTACCCTCCCCCCCTCCGAACAAATACGTTTTCTATTCATTTGCAGACACTTATTTCGTTGTTTTTTGTAAAAACTTTACTATGTTGTTTTTAGCCGCTTGACTTTCTGTTTGAAGTCATCAAATTAAAACCACCAGACTCATGTATATTCAACACGAAAATACTAATCTTAAGACTGTCGCATTACCCATTTTACATAAACAAACCCTAATTTAATGTAAGAATGTTGGTCGTGTAATTGATTAACCTCCCTTAAGCTGATGTATTTACAGGGTTACACTAAGGCTGCTTGTTTGTATCTTATTTGATGTTAGACACTTTAGGAAAATAATTAATTGTTTTTGCATCGGCCCACGAATGCGAATGAAAAGTAGAAAAAAAAATTATTAACACAAATTTTTGAATGTAAAAAGAATAAATAGTCTTATTGAGGGCTAGGGGTAAAGGCAGCAGCGGCGCCAGGGGGGGGGGCAGGGTGGGCACTGGCCCACCCTAGAAACATGAGTGCCCCCCCAAAATTGATGGATTCGTTCTGTAAGGGACTTGGCTATAAAAGTTTTGATGAGTGGTTGTATGGTATGAAGAGAAAACGATGACCTTTTTTTTTTTTTAGAAGTCCCTTATTTTGGGTAGTGCCCACTCAAAAATCACCGAGCCCATTTGTGCCCTCCCATCCCAAAAATCCTGGCGCCACTGGGTAAAGGGGCAAATCCTAGTCACTTTTACTATTTATGCTAAGAAACCATAGACAAAGAGAGTTTTTTCTTATACATAATAAATAAATTTTCGAACTAAAAACTAAACTTAATTTTTTTATTACAGATGTACTTTTTGATGTGTTCGCCGGAACCGTACTCAAGAAAGTACCATAGTTAATGTCATTATGTAATTATACCCTTATCAAAATGGCCACTTAGTAACGGTATGTGATGAACCGTTTTGCGACCGCCATTTTGGAAAATGGGGAGCTTACCAAATTTGCACGAGCTAGGGAAAGCCGATGATGTTACAGAAACAAGTAAGTTCTTCGAGTTGATAATTTATTTCTTTTAGAAAAATAAAATAGTGTTTACCATTTACATTAATTAATGTTCACTAGTTTTTTCAATCATTCTACAGGGTGATTCCTAAGTTGATACTTCTTTTTTAGCTGTGTATAGTAGGCATTAAAATAAGCAACATTTTCAAATACCTTTTTTCAAAAAACTCAAAAATATGGTACTTACATTCATTTATTACATTATGGATCAAATACGGTCCTGCCTAACTTGCCCGTTGAATAACATTAAGAAAATTTCTGGGTGTAGGATGAGCCCGCAAGTGAAAACGTTCTGCGTGATCTCGAAGCAGCAGCCGCACTTTGACGACACAAACCGTAAATTAGCACCATATCTACTAGTTCATTGTTTTCAAATTTTACCATTTCAAGTGTCACCAATTTTAAATTAACTTGCTTCAGAAAAACACACCGCAGCGTATAGACACACGGTCATAAAGCCACGTTTGATGACCAGGCCCGCACTTAGATTTTTTACTTCTGTATCTCGCCTAATTTTTAGTTTTTTGAAAAAATTTATTTAAAAATGTTATTTATTTTAATGCCCCTAGCTAAAAAAGAAGTATCAACTTAAGAATCACCCTGTATGATGTTTAAATTTAATTTTTTGAAATTTTTGCTCAGGACGGTGGTTTTAAATAAACAAAAACTAATATCATGACCTTAAAAAATCGTTAAAAAAAATCAACCAAAATTAAAAACATTTTCAGCTGTATATAGACCCGGTCCTGCATTGGGCCACCTCTGCGGTGGATGCAACAGTGGCCTTACCAGCGAAGAAAAACATAGAATACTGCACAGGTACTCAGGACATAATAAAATTACTAAGGCTAGAAGTAATCCAAATGATTCTCACAAGGTAGTTCAAGATGACCTAATGATGGAGGTAAGAATATTGGAATTTAACTTAAAAGCCTAATTAATATGGTTTATATTTAATTAATTAATACCTAATATTTAAATTTTAATTTAATTTAATTAAATTAATTAAATATAGCTATCAGTTTTAATTAAGTTGACTTACTTTATTTCATTATACTACATATTAACCTTTGTAGTAAGTTGTTAATTTGGATTTAGTCATTAATTTTAATTAAATCAACTTAATTATTTTGATTAATTGTTTTTTGATTAAATCTAATATATTATTCAAAAATTATATTAGAATAATTAGTCGTCAGTCCTGGTATTAAAAATTAAATTTACTTTGACTAATGACTTCAGTGCATAAAAGCACTTAAAGAAGAGTTACTGATAGCTTTATCCCTAGTCGCCATTTTTCCACAGAAATGTTCTGTGCTAACAGGGATTTTATTTTTATTATAATCCGGAAAAGGAAGTCTGCCTAGTTTGAGTACAATTATTAAAGGCAGCATTTTCTATTACGCCCTCTTCTATCCCCATAACCATTTGTGGGATATGAGTTTTTATCCCAGGGGTATTGACCCCTAAGGCTTTTCCCTGCTTCATTAAAAAGAACGCTATATTAGCAACCGGTGGAAGTAAAATAAAGTTTCTATCCCATTTATGCTTTTAAGTAAATATCTTTTTATATAGGACAGCGGCGTCTCGTTAGGTGAAGTAGGTGAAGGGGCTCTTTACCAAAAATAAAAATAAAACCAAGAGGAAAGTTTTTCGACAATATTAATACCTATTTTAGTACCATTTTAGCCCTTAAAAAATAATAATGTTCGAATTAATAATAATAATTTAATCCGAATGTAGCTATGCATAATATGGCCACGGTTAACTCCGATGGACAATGATTATAAACACTCATGCATTTTGGCGCGCCCCTGCCTATCGTGTTCGTTAGCTCAAAGCAAGTGAAGACCCAACGTCCAACATGGCTTTGATATTCACCGTTGCCATGGTTAGGTGACTTCAGTCACGCAAACAGCATATAACAATTTGCATTATGATGAAGGACAATTTAAAAATAGATGAGTCGTATGCACCATTGTTTTAGCATTGGTTCGCCTAACCTTAAGGCGGAACTTTGTGCAGCAAGAAATATATTTGCAAGAGAGTCTCACCCGAAGTGGGCATACTAGCGAGCTTATGACGTGGTGAAAAATATTCCGTAAACATCGACACACACTGAAAGCACGATGCAAGGCGGTATGTTCTTTATTATGAGTTTTGGTTGATTTTATTTCGGAGACGAGAAATTTGTTTTGTGGAAAATAAGTACTTGTTATTGTATTCTTAGTTAAAATAATGTACCTAATCGTTATACGGATATATCTTTTAAATTTTGTCTTATTTTATTATTAAAGCTATAGAATATTTACAAAAAATAAAGTTAGGTAGAGCAGAAAGTTTGAAGTGTTAATTAATAATAGGTATAAAAGCACCTGCAAACAGGGTGTTCGTGTTCCACCGGGAACTGCGTCGAACTATATATGGAAAACTATCATAGGAAAATTTTCAAAATTTGCCATCGTGGTAATGCTGATGGGGACGACCGGACTAAAAAAATTTCATAATGGTGGTATTTCCGGTTACACCGGAAGTTAGTGTCAGCTAGGGTAGCCAGATTTTAAAAATTGAAAAGCGGGAAGTGGATAGTGCCTGGAGGACAAGTTTTTTTTGAGGTGCTTAAAATAATTATATTGATGATTTCTAAAAAAAAAAAGGTCGATACCCCGTTGACCTTACGCTGTGGCGTGCCTTTTATATTTCTTCCTCCTATCATCAAACGTGCTTTCTGAAAAAAAAGGTCGCCCCTCTCTAAGGCAGCTGTACAGTTATTAGGCGTCCGTCGTGTTATTGGAAAAAAGCGGGAGTTTTGTTTAAGTGCGTGGGAGGCGGGAGGTTAAGTAAAAAAGCGGGAGCATCCCGATTAAATCGGGAGGGTTGGCAACCCTAGTGTCAGCGTGTTTATTTTAAATAGAACATCCTATATATTATAACATTTTTGCATTCTACGTAAGATTCTAGGCAGATTTTGTACGGGGTGGGGACTTTAATTGGAATAAATTCGATATTATTAAAACTGCTGAGGTTACGCCTACAAAATTTAGTATGTATGGTTTTGAAGCATGCGGAATTGAATTATAATGTCGGCGCAGTTGCCAGATTTCTCAGCTTTGCGCTACACGTAGTAATTTTAATATTTTAAATGGAATGCCCTATTTATTTTTATTGCAGTGCATTGGGCGTGCCCAATTTAATAAGATGCCAAATTAACAAAATTCTATCTTCACTAATTGCTGAGTTATGGCAATACTGTAATTCCATTAAAAAGTACCATGAGAATTTTTATTTTAAAGTTTAAGTTAAATAGGCCATATTGAAAAGACAAGAACTTTTCTTGAATCTTGTCAATAACTTAGTAACTATGGAGGTAGACAAGCGTCCCGGTACTTTTAAAGGGAACTTCAGTGTTGCCATAGCTCAGAAACTAGTGAAGATAGAATTTTGTAAATTTTGAGATCTTACTAAATTGGACACTACCAATTCACTGCAATAAAAATAAATAGGGCATTCTATTTAAAATAACAAAATTACTACGTGTAGCGCAAAGCTGAGAAATCTGGCAACTGCGCCGACATCATAATCCAATTCCGCATGCTCTAAAACCCCCACATACCAAATTTTGTAGGCGCAACTTCAGCAGGTTTAATAATATCGAATTTATTCCAGTTAAAGTCCCTACCCTGTATGCCTATACCTATAAATATCTAAGCCTTTTTGACATATTTGAATTTTTCTGTTAAGAATGACGTTTGCAAGCCTTAAAATAATTATCAATTTTTTCTATAAAGAAGCCTTATATTTATTTAATTTAAGCGGGATTCCTTGTTATAAAGGACCTGCTTTATTAGATTTTTTATAATATTTTGATAACTATTAATTTAGGGTTTTTAAACAATAAGATTGAAAAAACTGCAAGAAGTCTAAATTTTCAAAGGGAAACACCCAAATTTTATAATTACTTTTAGTTTAGCATTAAAAAAGGGTAAGTTTGTATATCCCAAAAATGTTGAACATTATTAATAATCACATTGTGATGGCTTCTGTTTTGCGGATATCGACTGGCAAATGTGTCCCATGTTCTTGATATAACTTTAACACATTCTCCATAAATAATAAATACATTTAAATAATCTTCGTTTGTATGTACAATTTAAGCGCACGGTCATGATAATTAATGATGTTTAAATAGTAAGTGACAGCTTCATAAATTTTTCTCGCATTTGATTGTTTTTCAACGCCGTTATAGCCAATCTTAAAATCTGCAGCAAAATCGCCATATAAAAATATTAAGTTGGCAATGTTTCTAAAACTAAAATTTTAGGAATATACAAACTTACCCTTATTATTAATGCTAAATAAGAAATAATTATAAAATTTGTGTATTTCCATTTGAAAATCTAGTCTTTTTGCAGTTTTTCAATTTAATTTTTAATCGTATTGTTTAAACAACCTGTATTAATAGTCATCAAAATATTATAAAAAATCTATTAAAAATATCTAAAACGCTTAGACATATGTAGGTATAGGACATGGTATACAAGATATGCCTATATTCTTGCGTAGAATGCAAAAATGTAGTAATATATAGAGTATTCTATAGGCACAGGCCTACCCTGAAACTGAAGGTTTTCAGTATTGGTTATCAAATACTTCGTAAGGTCAATAGTTTTTCAATCAAAATTTTCTTATATTACAAATTTTTTACCATGTTTATTTATAAAACAAAAGATAAGTCCCGCTGGTTCCAGGATTTGTTGACTGTGGTTACTAACTCGCGCAGTATTTTGTCCGTCGCGTTCCGTGCCATTATAATTAATTTTTTTTAAAAGTGGTATGTTTTTGACGATTAGTTGCGCTGCACCTTCAAAAGAAAAAAAAGTAAGTACCTAGATTTTTTTTTAGTAACACAGAAACAACAGGAGGTAGTACCGTATCGTCGCGCCAATCCGATACAAAATCACGGTATTAATGTTTCTTATAAACATAAAGTGATAGGGGGGTAGCCAAAAAAACGTGTAAGTTCTCAAAAGTTAATTCTATAAAATAAAATACTTCGCAGCCTTTTCTACACTTTCTCCACCGTTCAAAAGTGGCTACAAAAAAAACAAAACTTTGCGTTTTCAAGAACTTCTATCAAAAGTGATTCCTACAAAAAAAAATGTCGCAGTCGTTTCATAAACTCCCCCTAACAAAAGTGAGGAAAAAGTATATTTACCCCCCCCCCCCCCCCCTCTCCCCCTTGGTCAAGAGACAGGGGCAACTGCCCTCTTTATGGACGCCCATGCCTAACAAAAAATTGTATTTTATTACTCTGCGTGGCATACTGTCCAATTTTTATTTATTACCTACCTAGCTTCTTAGAAGCATTGTCACTATACAGTAGTCTCGCTGCACCAAATTGTAGCTGCGAGCCAATAACATGAACAGATAAATGTCATGTGACCAACGCCAAATTCGTGCCTGACAACTACTTTTAAATCGTTAAACCATGGATAAAATAATAAACACATTTCACCTTTAAAATTAATTTATATTTTAACAGGTTTAGACAGAAGCTCACTATATAAACAATATATAGAGCCTGTATAATAAGCATAAAATATAAAAACAATCGAATAGAAGTAGATTCATTATACAACAGTTGGTTTCTTTACTCACTAAGAACCTTCATAAATGGCTTTATTTTATTGCACCTATCACCCTTTACCAAGACAAATTAAACTTTAATTTTAGATTTAAGAGTTAATATACCAGGGTTACCATACATCCTTAGATTTGTCGTAAGTTCCCGGTGACCCAGTTTGGGCCTCTAATACCGATAAGCTATTTACCTTAGTATATTTTGTTCACTATCAAGAGAATAACCCATTTCGATAAAAAACGAAACAAAAAATTCAATATAGCCCATTTTTGATTGCAACAAATCGACTGGATTTCGTTCAATTCTTATCCTTACCTAACATGAATAAGAAATTTTGAAAGCTTAAACACCAGTTTTGACAAAATGGTGAACGCGCCTTGAACATTTTGCCCTGCGGCGCATTATAAACCATCCCGGTCTAAGCCGAAAAATGTATGGTAACCCGGAGTTAATAGCACAACTACTAGTTACGTCTTTTTAATATTAACGCTTAGATATTCTGTTATTGGCACAGACAATCCAAAAAGGAAAACATAAAATTTAGCCCAAAATTACCCCCGAAAACACTTCTTGTTCGACCACCTATAACTTTTTTCAGTGTATCATTATTCTCTCTGGATGTAAATTGTTTCACGTCAGCCGAGAATAAATTCAGCTGTATATAGGCAACTTCTATAACATGACAACAAAATTTACCCAAAACATGAGTTGCGCGCTGCAAGATAACGGACTTATTACGACATTGTTTTGTCTCAATTTTTGAAGTCTTAAAGATAAGACATGGAAGTTCTAAGGTACATGGCTATTTTTTTGAAAAAAAAATTCTCAGCTACGATATTAACCTTGGCAAAGTACCTAAAAATACGCACTTTTAGTGGGCATTTTCTTATACATATTCTTATTTTTTTCAAAAAAGGGCTTTGTACCTTAGAAATACAAACATTCCTTTATTAAATTTTAAATTGTCCCGACAAATATTTCAAATAGCCTTTGCAGAATCCTGCAGTAGCGAAACGGTGTTTTTCATCCTCTAAATTTGCGCGTGGTAGAGCCTTAATGTATTTATTTTGAGGATTCGCGAACGGTTATAGATATAGTTTTTACGTGATTTACTGTGTGATTAAAAAGTTTTTTTTTTTTTTCAGTGAGTTCAGTAGTGTACGTACCTACTTAGTTGTGTGTTTTAAATATGAACCCAATTAATGACATAGTTTGTAGTTTGTTGGAAACTCCATTCAGTCGTTGGACAGATGAGGATAAGAGAGACGTTTTGTTACACGTGTTTTTAGTCAATGTTTGTTTAAGTACCCGCACTATACCTAGCTCTTCACCATTTTTTAAGAACGCGAGCTGCCACTGATACAGGGTGGCTCACTCTCAATGAACACCCTATACCATTATATTTTTTTCTAATTCCCCACAAGATTCTATGGTTATTTTGTATAAAAACTCATAGTTTAATTAAAGAGAATTGAGATATTGACGTTTAAAATATAATATAATTTATCTAAATTTTGTTGATATTGATCAGGTTTTTAAATAAGCTAAAAAACAATGGTATGACCTTAGCAACAGTTTTATTGATAAGGAATAAGACCTTTTTTATAATAAATAAATATCTTGTTAGTTTCGTTTTTTGACCTTTGGCAGAGCAATTACTATGTTTTCTGAATGTCAGGATTATACAACAACTCCGAAAGATCAAACAATTTTTTAAATATTTAAATAAAATATAAACACTGGAATTTTTAATTAGTTTTCATTGCAAATATTATTATGCTTTTAATTAAAATACAAATTTAAAAGCATTGATGCCTAGCAAAAGAATGTTTAAAATTAATTTTTAAATTAATTTATATTTTATAAATTTCATTTTAATGAATCTCTTTCAAATATTAAAGGAATTAATATTTTTTCACATGAAAATTATTCTTCTGTAATTATTGTTGAATACTTTAGGAGAAAAAATATTTTTTAAAAATTTATGTGCGCAAGTATAGATTTTTCATGATTTGAATCATTGAATATTAAATGAAAATTAATGATTTTATTAATACTTTTAATATTTTTAGCACATGGCTGCATATTCACCAATATCCGCCCGATCTCGTTATAATCTTAATATACACGGTGGCCCAATTAGAAGAATCGACTCAATGGCCAGCTCAATTGGTGCCACTTCAGTAAGGAGATTATTAGCTGTGGTTCGAGGAGGTCCACATAGTGGCTCTACAGGTAGGTAGTTCTGTTATATTTGAATTATAGATAAAGTTTTGAAGTTGCATGGTATTTATTTGTTTTAATAACACAACGTTTTAATCAGTGGTGTGTTTGGGGGGGGTGGGGTGCCGGACGGCAGTCCCCCCCTAGCCTAGGAGTTCGGATCTAAAAATCGAATTGCAACCTAATGTTTGGTCTCACGCTTGGACATTTAATTTAAATCTTTAAATAATGTATTCTTGGCTTAGATTACAAAGGTCTTGTAGGAAACGTTTAATTTTTAAACTTTTCCTTCTAAAAGTCCGGCTTTATATAGAGATTAAGGTTTCGGACGCATATCGTTTTAGTTATTGATTTATGATGCAATTGTAAAGGAAAATGAGTAAAAATAATAATATTTTATAGTATTTTTCTATTATTTACTTGTCTGTTCCGTTTTCCCTTTTTTAGGGCTATTTTAAATCAACAAAAATATAACACAATGCAATAAAATATTTTTATAAAAAACCGAAAACAATGAATTGAAACATTTTTTTATGGAAGAAATGTGATAATTTAGAATTAAAAAAATAGTGCGAGAAGAAATGAGAATGCTTTATTATGAATATACAAAACGGCACTTAAGAAGGAGTATTTCAAAACCTAAGCATTTGCACCAAAAACTGCTCTTAGATCTACGCTCCTAAAATACATGATTTCTGAAAAAATCATCAGTTTTGGCGTGGTGAGCGATATTTACTTTATTTTTAATTATGAAAAACCGAGCCGGAAAAACGCTGGTTAGAATCATACATACGTCCTTTATTAAAATCTTGGATTGACATCAATATTCATATTTTTACAAATATAACAAATGTTTTTTTTTTTTTAATAAAGAGCAAGCTAGGAATATCAAAAAGAAAATTAAAAAAAACATTTACAAAAGCAAATTTAATCCAACCAGGCAAAGGGGGAGAGGTAATAATTTAATTCTACAAATTTGGTAGTAGTTAGGTGAATTTTAAACGAACTTTGGGCGTGGCCCCGAAAATTTTTCGCCTTCTTCACTAGGTCATGAAATATATGTAGTCCCGACTATCCCTCTCTTCAGAAAAAAATATTCCTACTTATACCTACTGAGCCCCCCGAGCATATTTTCTAGCTACGCTACTGGATTCAACTGATAAGAATCTCCAGTTAAAACGTTATGATATAAAAACAACTAAAAACAATGCAAGTCCAAAAATCTGTAGTACTGTAAAAAATATTTGCGTATTTTGTGTCTTTATTTTTGAGAGTATAAATAGGTACATTTTTTTTCATTAAATCACACGCATCGGAATACCGAATTTTCTTAATTTCTCATTCAGATGTTAGGAAGAACACTTTTATATAATACAAAAAAAAAATAATCCTTCAAATTTTTAATCCTGTTTTTTAGGACGAACATCTGGGATTGTCTATAGCAGAAGAGTCCTCATAGTCAACTTAGTGGTAATGTGCATATGCCACCTGCTTACAGCCGCAGCGTTTCTGCCTTTTCTTGCTCTTCAGAGCAGCGTATCCGTTTGGGTGCAATCATTAACAAATTCAGGATTTGAATTCAATACAGGGTCTCTCTTAAGTTCCGCTATTTTTCTTGTAGCTGCTGCGTTTGCACTCGTAGCACCGTGTGTTATAAGAATTGTAGGGACTAGTATAATAACATCAGTATGTTATGGTAAGTTTATTTCACAAAGTTATAATAATCTGGTAACGGGATGGGTGGGATGGGACAACCTTTAGTTTTATAGGCCATCTATACCGCATTTATATAAAAAACATTTCTTTGAGTTCGGACACACTTAGAAATCAACCTGTATACAGTGTGAGTTTTTTAAAGTGTTACAAGGCGATATCTCGAAAACGATTTAAAATATTTTCTTGAAATTTTAGGGAGATAATGGGGAGATAGGGGGACATATTTGTACATGTTTTTGACACTTACCCCCTTTCTCTATTTTGAGGGGTGGGGGGTAACTTTGCAATTTTAAATGGGATTATGTACTTTTGTTTATTAAATAGGAATCTACGTAAAAAACTGTATACGTATACAAAAAATTTTTTGATTTGCTGCCATGGTTACGGAATTATGATTTATTTTGTTATAAAAATTTAAAAAATTAATTACCATTTATTTAATTTCAACTAATTTATCGTCTATCATGCTTAAGAAGATGTTCGAAGTGTCTTTCTTCAACTTCCAAACACTTTGTCACTCTTTTTCTAAATGAATAACGTACCCTCTGTAACATATCGGGTGTCACTAATAAGCAGGCAACGGGGATTCGGTCTTTCATATCATCTAAAGTTGTAGATGCAGTCGCCATCACTTTGTTTTTGATAAAACCCCAGAAGAAAAAGTCAAGGGGGGTCAAATCCGGGGACCTAGCAGGCCAGTTGATCGGACCAGCTCGACCAATCCACCTGTTTTCAAACAATTCGTTTAATTCATTACGGGCCTGTATCGCATAATGTGGTGGAGCTCCGTCCTGTTGAAACCACATGTTAGGATTAATCATTTGGTTTAATAATAGGGGTAATTGGTTCCTTAAAAAATCTGTGTACATTACTCCATTTAAATGACCTTCAAAGAAATTCGGGCCAATAACTCTATCACCGATTATACCACACCATACATTAATTGACCAAGGATGTTGATTTGGCACAGTTCTCATCCAATGGGGATTTTCGGATGCCCAGTAGTGCATATTGTGTCTATTTACCTTTAAAAAAAAAACAAAAAAAAAATAATTTCTACTGACAGGGAAAATAACTTAAATCTTACCTGGGAAATTAGCCTCGTCAGAAAAAACAACATTATTTAGTAACCTGTTATTTCCTTGCATTTCTCTTGTGATCCAATTGCAAAAGGTAACGCGATTTTCAAAGTCTTGACCATATAGCTCTTGATGGAGTGTAATGTGGTATGGATGAAATTTGTACAAGTGCAATATGGTCATAACTGATTTTTGACTTATTCCAGCATCTTTAGCAAGCTGCCTGGAACCTACATGCGGGTCAATAAATGTTATTCCTAAAACTCCAACTGCCCTATTTTGATCTGTCTTTGTTCGCTTCCGAACTCTTGGCTTCGTCTTTAGACTGCCAGTAGTACGACTTCTGGTTTCCAGCCTTTTAAATGCCATGTGCGATTTCGGGTTCATAGGAAACCTCTCCGCCCACACTAGTGCAGCTTGTCTGTAGTTTTTTCTGCACTCCCCCAAAATTAACAACATATCAACTTGCATACTAAAATTCGCTTCCATGTTTATTTGACCACACAGAAATAAACGTTAACACATTAAAAATATTAACTGACTTACGTCAAAACAAAACCACGCATTTCCATGGAAACGAATAATAATTTTAAAATAAGTGAACTTGATTTATGGGATTATTTTATTAAAATTAAATGGTAATTAATTTTTTAAATTTTTATAACAAAATAAATCATAATTCCGTAACCATGGCAGCAAATCAAAAAAATTTTTGTATACGTATACAGTTTTTTACGTAGATTCATATTTAATAAACAAAAGTACATAATCCCATTTAAAATTGCAAAGTTACCCCCCACCCCTCAAAATAGGGAAAGGGGGTAAGTGTCAAAAACATGTACAAATATGTCCCCCTATCTCCCCATTATCTCCCTAAAATTTCAAGAAAATATTTTAAATCGTTTTCGAGATATCGCCTTGTAATACTTTAAAAAACTTACCCTGTATATTTATAAAAAATTGATGTATGTTTTAGCTGGTATGGTGGTATTTTTTGCTGCTCACGCCTATCCAGTTATATATGTGACAATACCTGTAAGCCTTCTACTAGGTCTTATATTCGGCTTATTATCTTCAGCTCATATATCCTTTTTGATGATTCTATCTCACAAGATAACGGGATTGTTTCATGATGATGACGATGATGGTAGATATGCTAGAAAAACTTGTGTAATAAGAAGAGTTGCAAGAGCATTTCAGGTATGATCTCGCTCGTCTAGTTCCTTTGTTTCCTTTTCCTACACTTTACTGTTTATGGATATTGTCGGATATGGATTGGTATCCTTAAGGAAGGATTACTCACTCATCTAATACTTCGCTGTAGTGTGAACTCTAATGTCTCTATTCTATGCATTATCTTCCACTATACCTACTTTTATCAAGCTTGACACCCATTAAGAGTCTTCACACTGCAGCGAAGTATTAAATGAATAACCCATTCTTAAGGATACAAATCCATAACCGTCAATATAAAATAGTGCTGGTGTAAAGTAAAAAAAAATACATTTTTTAGGGATCCCATGATTTTGGATTAATTCTTGGATCAGTGATGTCTTTTCTTGTTATCCACTTAACAATTAATCTAGGCTCTGAAGTTGCTTCTTCAGAGTATGAAAATGGGACAGTTGTAACCAATGTAAGTAGAAAAATTAATGTTGAGAGTCTGCAGCGCAACGCTAGTTAGATTATTAATCTGATAGGTTGGGTCTCTCGATGTACGTCAACCATTTTACCCCTTATGCCCTCTATTGCAAACAGAATAATAAAGATGTATGCAAATTATTTTTTCAGGACTGCATTACAAACGGTACTAGCACCATCCTCCACTGTTCCAATAGGACACAGTCCGTATTAGTAACCTCTTCCAACCCATACGATTACAACTCTTTCCTAGACGACATTTTCGATAGAAATGAAGATGGCCGATTGTGTGGAGCCCAAGCTTGCCCAATCTTTTTATTGGGCAATTCTTCCCTGCAGTCTGGCTTTAGAGTTTTACCAATTAAATCGGCTGAGATTTTGGTTGGCGTTTACGTTGGAGCCTGTGGAGTTGCGTTTTTCCTTGCAGCTTTGGGGTTGGATAAAATAAGAATTTTTGTAAGTAAAGTTGAAAGCATAATTTTAGTCTTTTGTCGACTTTAGCCTGAATGTAGTAGTTGTGACGTCTCTTTTAGTATAAGTAATAGTCAGAACCACGACTAATGACTACAACTACATGATCACGATATATGACTATTTAAACAAATACATTTTTATTGAATTTGTAGACTTATCAAGACCCTTTGGAAAGAGGAGCTGGCATGTCAGCATTAAGATTAGTCAGAGAAAGTTTTAGAGATCCAAGACTGCAATTGACAGCTCCTTTAGCTGTCTTTATGGGCCTTGAACAAGCCTTTATTTATGCTGACTTTTCAAAGGTAACCTCTACGCTGAAAGAGAATAGTAACATTAACGAATATCCATTAATTTAATTATCACGAATGAGTTTATTATTATACCGGGTCCGCCAACGTGGCGGGGATGGAAGATTAAATCATTATCGAGGAGCTTATCAAAAATACTAAACCAGCATAAGGTATCGACTTAAAAGCGGCATATTTTAAAAATATTTTACATTATACAGGGTGGCTCAAAAAAGTGTGGCGGACTAAACTTGCATTTTTTTAAATGGAACACCCTATATATTATATTATTTTCTAATTCCCAATACAATTCCACGTATATTTTGTATCAAATGTCATATGTCGAAATTCAATTGTTTTTCAGTAATTGACGTTTAAAATATGGCATTTTTTGACTTTGACAGGCTGTAACATTGGAACGGTTCATCTTAGAGAAAAATGGTTTTCACCTCCCTATCTTAGTTTTTCATTTTCTATCCAAATAAACCCACCTCCGATTTACTATGTTAAACCGTTAAAACCGTTTTTTTGGTTTAACATGGTAAATCGGAGGTTGGTTTCTTTGGATAGAGAATGAAAAACTAAGATAGGGAGGTGTACACCATTTTTCTCTAAGATGAACCGTTCCAATGTTACAGCCTGTCAAAGTCAAAAAATGCCATATTTTAAACGTCAATATCTCAAAAACAATTGAATTTAGACATATGACATTTTATACAAAATATACGTGGAATTGTATAGGGAATTAGAAAATAATATAATATATAGGGTGTTCCATTTAAAAAAATGCAAATTTAGTCCGCCACA